>OX421872.1:1200000-1812872 GCA_949127965.1 Pandemis corylana | reverse complement strand
GTATGCGAAATATCCTATTACGCTATTACGCAATTTATTTACTGCGTTAGGGTAATAGGAAAATACGGGTTTACTTCTTGCTGCGACAATTTTGCAAAATCCATTTTTATTATATTTACTACATAAACAAAGTTTGAGCTCAACAGTAATAGGTAACCTTATAAATTAGTCTGCCAATCGGGACTTTTATCACATAAATGATTAAGTATATAGAAGTACAGTTACAAGGTAAAATTTGAAATTTATCTTACTTGAAGTCCTACTTATCTATGTTTATTTAAATTTTAATCATCTGTCAAATACAGTTGGCTCCCTAAATTTGTATCTAATAAGAATAAATGTAAGCAAAAAGGGGTCAAAATTATATTGCTCTGATGCTCGTGCATGAATAGACATATTGACGAGGGGCCCGATTTTTTAAAGCACATCAGTCGAAAGTACCACTCGAAAGTGATATAAATCCGTTTATATGTTCCAAACTACGGCTTTAGTCAAATTTTTGACTAGTTCACAAGATTAATGAGCGCAATAAGTATCTACTAAGCTACTCGTATTTAAAATTCAGCAAAAAATTTCACCTCTTTCGAGTGGTTTTTTCACACATATGCTTTCAAAAATCGGGCACCAGTACCTACAATGATGAGTCTAGTCGATTTCACTCACAAATGAGTCAAGTACACGAGTTAAATGTGATATCGCTTCGACGGCGAAATAATTAAAGCTGGCGGATAATCTTATCCGGAATATGAGGTTTTTAATAGAAACTTCCTTTGATAACCCAAAACCTATAGCCTAGATAAAATGTAATCAACAAATCACTTCTCGTCTCTGAACACATAGTCACGTTATCAAACCCAGGTACCCAGCCTTATCGCATCCCGCATCGACAAGCTACAACAGACAATATCATAATGCCATCAATCATTGTTGATTTCCTTTTTTGAGATAGTGGCTTCTGAATAATTTGTGTAAAAATACACTGAGAAAAACGGGCTACGTATTACGTAGGTTTCAACAGTGCCGTACGTAGCTAGGATTCCACTATTACGCTTTGTGCCCGCTACATGCCGCGTAATGTAGTTGTCATACGTAGTCGGCCTCATTACCCGCTTCATGTAGCGGGCCCATTACTTACGAGTGGCTTTCCCAGCTACTTACGTACGTAGTTCGCATCCGCCTACGTACAGGTAATGAGTATGCAAATTAAATCTGTTTTACATTATTATACAGGAGTGGGTACATGTAAACCAAGTTGCAGCATACGTCTGTAATGCGGCCGCACTGGTACTGGACAGTAACGGGCACAGTAAAGCATGTTGCAGCATACGTCTGTAATGTGGCGGCACCGTTACTGGACAGTAACGGGCAGAGTAAAGCATGTTGCAGCATACGTCTGTAATGTGGCGGCACCGTTACTGGACAGTAACGGGCACAGTAAAGCATGTTGCAGCATACGTCTGTAATGCGGCAGCACTGTTACTGGACAGTAACGGGCACAGTAAAGCATGTTGCAGCATACGTCTCTAATGCGGCAGCACTGTTACTGGACAGTAACGGGCACAGTAAAGCATGTTGCAGCATACGTCTGTAATGTGGCGGCAACGTTACTGGACAGTAACGGGCACAGTAAAGCATGTTGCAGCATACGTCTGTAATGTGGCGGCAACGTTACTGGACAGTAACGGGCACAGTAAAGCATGTTGCAGCATACGTCTGTAATGCGGCAGCACTGTTACTGGACAGTAACGGGCACAGTAAAGCATGTTGCAGCATACGTCTGTAATGCGGCAGCACTGTTACTGGACAGGTGCGGGCACAGTAAAGCATGTTGCAGCATACGTCTGTAATGTGGCGGCACCGTTACTGGACAGTAACGGGCACAGTAAAGCATGTTGCAGCATACGTCTGTAATGCGGCAGCACTGTTACTGGACAGTAACGGGCACAGTAAAGCATGTTGCAGCATACGTCTGTAATGTGGCGGCACCGTTACTGGACAGTAACGGGCACAGTAAAGCATGTTGCAGCATACGTCTGTAATGTGGCGGCACCGTTACTGGACAGTAACGGGCACAGTAAAGCATGTTGCAGCATACGTCTGTAATGCGGCAGCACTGTTACTGGACAGTAACGGGCACAGTAAAGCATGTTGCAGCATACGTCTGTAATGCGGCAGCACTGTTACTGGACAGTAACGGGCACAGTAAAGCATGTTGCAGCATACGTCTGTAATGTGGCGGCACCGTTACTGGACAGTAACGGGCACAGTAAAGCATGTTGCAGCATACGTCTGTAATGTGGCGGCACCGTTACTGGACAGTAAAGGGCACAGTAAAGCATGTTGCAGCATACGTCTGTAATGCGGCAGCACTGTTACTGGACAGTAACGGGCACAGTAAAGCATGTTGCAGCATACGTCTGTAATGCGGCAGCACTGTTACTGGACAGTAACGGGCACAGTAAAGCATGTTGCAGCATACGTCTGTAATGTGGCGGCACCGTTACTGGACAGTAACGGGCACAGTAAAGCATGTTGCAGCATACGTCTGTAATGCGGCAGCACCGTTACTGGACAGTAACGGGCACAGTAAAGCATGTTGCAGCATACGTCTGTAATGCGGCAGCACCGTTACTGGACAGTAACGGGCACAGTAAAGCATGTTGCAGCATACGTCTGTAATGTGGCGGCACCGTTACTGGACAGTAACGGGCACAGTAAAGCATGTTGCAGCATACGTCTGTAATGCGGCAGCACCGTTACTGGACAGTAACGGGCACAGTAAAGCATGTTGCAGCATACGTCTGTAATGCGGCAGCACTGTTACTGGACAGTAACGGGCACAGTAAAGCATGTTGCAGCATACGTCTGTAATGCGGCAGCACTGTTACTGGACAGTAACGGGCACAGTAAAGCATGTTGCAGCATACGTCTGTAATGTGGCGGCACCGTTACTGGACAGTAACGGGCACAGTAAAGCATGTTGCAGCATACGTCTGTAATGCGGCAGCACTGTTACTGGACAGTAACGGGCACAGTAAAGCATGTTGCAGCATACGTCTGTAATGTGGCGGCACCGTTACTGGACAGTAACGGGCACAGTAAAGCATGTTGCAGCATACGTCTGTAATGTGGCGGCACCGTTACTGGACAGTAACGGGCACAGTAAAGCATGTTGCAGCATACGTCTGTAATGTGGCGGCACCGTTACTGGACAGTAACGGGCACAGTAAAGCATGTTGCAGCATACGTTTGTACTGGGGTAGAACAGGTACTATACAGGTGCGGGCACAGTAAAGCATGTTGCAGCATACGTTTGTACTGGGGCAGAACAGGTACTATACAGGTGCGGGCACAGTAAAGCATGTCGCAGCATACGTTTGTACTGGGGCAGAACAGGTACTATACAGGTGCGCGCACAGTAAAGCATGTTGCAGCATACGTTTATACTGCTGTAGCACTAGTACGATACAGGTGCGCGAACAGTAAAGCATGTCCCAGCATACTTTTGTACTGCTGTAGCACGGGTACTTTACAGGTGCGACCACATTAAAGCATGGTGCCATCTTATTATAACCGCACCGATCCATACAGTTAAGGAAATTGATTTGCCTATCATCATAGAACCCTGACACTATAGATAGGGTCGTATAAAACGCCACATCACTGAACTTTGAGTGATGTGGCCTGTAATGACAGGCAAATGTCGCAATAGCGACAGGGTTTTGTGGTTGTACAACCTAGGCTGTACCTAAGTTGTACAGCCTAGGCGAATCATTTTCCTTGATTGTATTTTTTGGCGCGATTATAATATGGCGAACCACGATTTAACTGGAGCAAGAGTGTGGTACATGTGCAACAGCAATACAAACTATTACTGACAGACCATGCTTCCACTGTAGACCCTATGTACCTATGTTACAGCAGTAGATACGTATAAAGTAATTATACACTATGCTTAACTGTCCACGCCGGTATAGCACCTGTAGCAACAAAAGTACAAACAATGAAACAACAAACTTAACTGTACTTGCCTGAGTATAGTACCTGTGTTGCGCAACAGCAGTACAGAACATTACTATGACTATGCTTCACTGCACCCGCACTTGTACTTTCCTGCTCCAGTACAGCACCTATATGAACAGATAGTTATCATAATTAATTATGTAGAAAAACATATTTAAATAATAAAACAAAGTTAAGAATAAAAAAGTATTTATTTCCAGGTACTATCAAATGAATCAAGAATTTTAATTCTTAAAATATTTACAATCCACAGCATAAATCCAGTAGCATAAGTACTTATCCAGTATATTTACAACTACAATGGACGTCAACTGAAATTGACACCATAAATATTCATCCACGATTATAAAGAACAACAATTATCGTAATAGCTTACAAATGTCTCGAAACAATAGCCAAAGAGATAGGGGAAATATTTCCAATTTATATAAATAAGTTAACTGGAAGTTAACTGGAGTTAAGTTGACTGGAAGAGATCCCTTAAAGGGATAAGTCCGCCTTTGTGCATGTATCGCAGTGTTTGTCAATTGTATTTTGTCTTGTTTATTTTGCACAATAAAGAGTTTACATACATACATACATAAGTGCTTATACTTAAACAAAGATATAAAATTTTACTGTAACTAACCCGATATAGATGTTTATCTGAAATAAAGTATTTTTGATTTGGGTTCATTTCAATTACGGTTACAAATACGGTTACGGTTAAATTAAGGTTAAAAATATTTACCTTGCTACTCCGCTACTCACGTCAACGCGTCAGTGTTTATGTGGTGTAATGGATAATTAAGTTTCTGAGATTTATGTGTTTTATGTGGCAGTAGTCGAGGGAAGGATTGCATAAAAAAACATATATATTTCGCACAGGCTTAGTTATCTTGCACGTGAGTAGCGGAGTAGCAAGGTAAATATTTTTGTTCATTGAAATGGACCTCCGCAAAGTAACGCCCGATTCAATAAAATATTTGGTTTGGTCTGATTTGATTTGATCTGATGCTGTCTAGAGAAAAAGTGTAGCCCTACGAGTGACAAACCTCTTGGGATCGGACAGCAGCCGTAGCTGGGGTCCACTACATTGACATTGACTCGACACATACAGGGGTTGTTTTAGTAATGAATGACTACAGGTGTGTAGAATGCGGGGTCCAATGAGAGGTTCGACTTTAAGGGCCTGTTTAACCACTCATTGTTAAAATTGATGTGACAGATAAATGTGCTTTGTTTTGTCTGAATAAACAGAGACGGCTTCATATTTATCTGTCACATAAAATGTAACAATGAGTGGTGAAACTGGCCCTTAAACTGTTAAATATCCTAAATATTAGTCTTGCTCCCTAGCCAGAAGGCAAACAAATAATCAACATTAGACCTTGCATGCAAATACAAAACAAATAACAGATAAACTATTTGTATTTATAATAGCATTGACAAAGAAGCTCTGTTCCTTCTTGGCGAAACTGAACTCAAAGAACTCATACCAAAAGTTGGGCCCAGTCTTAAGTTAAAAAAGTATGTGAAATTTGCTGTGCAGGACTATATTTCCGGTGCGTGTTCTAATAATTAACTTTTATTATTTAATTGGTCATATGTTTTCTAGAGAAAAAAATGCAGCCCTACGAGAGAAACCTCTTGGGATCGGACAGCAGCCGTAGCTGGGGTCCACTACATTTAATACAAAAATGAAATAATCTCTTTGTCCAGTAAAAGATTGTAAACAAAAATAATAACGATAGCAATTTTGTTCACCACGTCGAAAGTCTGAAATGTTTTTAGTTGATTTGCAACTTAATTGTATATGTTTTACTAGCATCGTCGGACTTGCAAAGTCATTTTTCTTACAATAATAGCAAGTAAACATTTTGGAGGACATAAAAAATAATAGGATTAAACGGTTTCTTGATTACTCAAAATTATGTTGCGACAAAACACCTAAATCAGTCAAAAGTGTATTCACGGCTTGCGTATGTCTGTCATATTTCGTTTTTATATTGTAAAATCCCAGTTGCAAAAACAACCATACATCAGTTGCTTCTTCGGAGTAGCATGCACCACTTGCTTGATAAATTTTAAAAGCACAGTCTACTGCCGTTACCAGTTTATTGAATTTATAGACTGTGTCGTTTACCACAATATAAACTGCGTTTGTTTCGACTATATTCTTTCCAACATTAATAATAAACGGCTGCAATGTACGACCTAGCCTTTGAAATTTTTCTCTTTTGGTTACAATAGTTTCGGTAACGTTAGCTTCTGACGCGACTACCTGTATAAATCCATCACAAATTTCCGCACGAGATGGTTTCCAGGGCTGCTGCTTGCCTTTTAGTCGCCGAGCTGGAGAAATATTTACCACAATTATGCTAGCAGCATTAGCGCGATATTTGTAGTCGTCTCTGGGTCATCCTCTAAAATAAAAATAAAATAAAATGAGCATAATCACAGATAAACAAAATTACTACTAGAGAAAATTTTCTTGCTAAAATTTCATTTTTGACGTTTTTTTTTTATGACTACTTCTAAATATATATAACTCAAAGGTGACTGATTGACTGACTGACTGACATAGTGATCTATCAACGCACAGCCCAAATTTGGCATGCAGGTAGATGTTATGATTATGATGTAGGCATCCGCTAAGAAAGGATTTCGATCAATTCTACCCCCAAGGGGATAAAATAGGGGATGAAAGTTTGTATGAAACTTTGTCAATTTTAAACCGATCGGGCCGAGACAGCTGATAGTGATAAACGAATTCCGTGCAGACGAAGTTGCGGGCAACAGCTAGTTTATAATAAACACGGAGTAAAACCGGTGTAACTAAACCATGTTGTATCTTTATCTGTCACTATGTATGACATAATATGGTTTTGCCAGACACGGACAAAACATGGTTTAGTTACACCGGGTTTACTCCGTTGTTTATTCATATGGGGATAAGACACATAAATATTATTCGTGAAACTAAATAGTTTTTTAACAGATAAAGAAAAAAAAACATTTCAAAAGTAACAAAAACTCACCATTTATAAGTCCAATTATGTCTTTTATCGCCGTCTTTAACTCTTTATTGCGTATTTTTAGCACTTTTTTCTGTGCATACTCGACGATTTCTTCCCTTTTTAGAATAATCATGGAAAATAAGGAATTTTCTTTTCCGGGATATTGATGGCAAAAATCATTCATAAGCTGTAAAAAATAAAATTAATCAGTGCTAAATAATAGATAAACACTGCTCAAAACGACAAACGGTGACTGAACCATGAATAATTGAAATAGCCGTTGTATTCCACACAGCTGGGTTTCATTTTAGAAATCAGTGTGCCAAGACCGTGTGATAAGAAAAACGCACTGTAAGTAGTAGGTGCTAAATATTTACCAATGTATATCCCTCTGGTTGTTGTAATGCGGGAAACTCCTTAAAGTAATCAGCTATGGTTATTTTTCCAGACTGAAGCAATTTATAGCGGCAGTCTACAGTTTCTCTCCATTTGTCTTCCACGGTTCTCCAGGGGTCAACATTGTTTCTTAACCAAATTAAATTTTCTTCACTTGAGGTGTTGTCGTCTGCAAATAAGATTGATATAGTTAGTTAAACTGTCATGCTGAAGACGCTGATACTAAAACGAAAAACTCCTAGAGAAGCCCATTTTTGAGAGCCCTCTTACACAAAAACGAGTAGATTCACATAGACAGCCCGCATTTGAAATGCAATCTGGCTGCAAAACTGCAGAGTACCCGAAACCGACGAACATGTATGAAGAGATTGATGACTGTGGATGAAGCGAAAGAAATAGGTATGTCAGGATCGTAGCAAGTGGAATAAAGTAGTCTCTGCCTACCCCTGTGGGAAAGAGGCGTGACGGCGTGATCGTAATGCATTCGTTATCGTATTCGCTATTACGCTAACTCATTCGTATGTATCGGTATCGTAATAGCCAAATCGTTGCATCCCTACTTTTCAATCCTGGATCAACCTGGATATAAAATAATTTGGTAAAGCAACTACTTACAAAATCAGCTGGCTTGGGTCATCCAAATATGAAGTAACTAATCTAGAAATACCGTTCTAACTACATATTCAAACTACCAAAAAACCTAAAAAAATTACACTTAGTATTTTGAATACCTGCAACAAAAAAAACAACTATGTTAGTTGGCATTATTTTCATTATTCGCATACCTATGTTAAAAAAAAACATTAATTCCAAAATAACAAACGCGTGAGTATTGTGGAACACTCGGTTGGAAAGAAGTTCGTTTTGTAGTATGTATATTATTGATAAACAAACATATTATATTATTGATCATCAAATACAAATATACTAAGCACATTACTGCAGAGGCCGTTTTGTAGTATATTATTGATATACGTATTATATTATTGATCAACAAATAAAAAAATATATATAATATACTAAGTACATTACTGCAGAGGCCGTGAAGTAAAGGTTTGCCGGACAAGTTCGGGATAAAACGAGAGTCCGGCAATCTCTGTTCCGGCCAAGGATTGTACAGTGCTTTTCTCAATCAATGTGAGGAAATATCATGTTAACCATCATCAAGCCATCTTGGATACAAAAAATAATGTCAAATTCGCACTCCCCGGTTTTAGTTTTAATTATTTAAACGCTTTTGGTGTTTCAATGTACTGCGCATGAAATATGAATGAAATGCTTATATTTTTGAAATGTACAAGTAACGCCCTTTCCAATGACACCAAACACGGTATATTTATCTCATTTTTTTTAATTAACAGAGTACTTTATGGCCGCTAGAGGGCGATACATTAGATTTAGTGTCACGTCAAATATTATAACCTATCAAGCCACCAGCGGACGATCAAGACGCTTCTAACGATACCTCAGTGTCCAGTTCTGATAAGTAGCTTAGGAGCTATGAGGGATCAGATGAACATACATACATGTATGTATGTATGTACGTAAACTCCTTATTGCACTTAAAAAAAAAACTCTTTTGCGGGTGGTAGGGCCTTGAACAAGGTCCGTCCGGATCGCTACCACCATCTTACTCGCTAATCCTGCCGCTAAGTAGCAGTGCTTGCACTGCTGTGTTCCGGTGTGGAGAGTAAGACAGCCGGGGAAATTACGGGCACAAGAGGCATTGCATCTTAGTCCTCTAGGTTGGCAACGCATCTGCAATCCCTCCGGGGTTGCGGGTGTCTATGGGCAGTGGTGATCACTTACCATCTGGTGACCCACTTGCTCGTTTGCCTTCCTATTCATAAAAAAAAAACAAGTACACAGAAAATAGTACAAAGGCGAACTTCTCCCTAAGAAGGGATCTCTTCCAGCTAACTTGGTACAGAAAGGAACAGTTTACAAAAAGGAAAGCACATTACATAGCCTGTCAAAATCATAACCCTCCTTTAGCTATGCCGTAGTCGGGTAAAAATGCTATAAATCTTATTAGTGTCTGTATAAATATGTAAGTATTGCAAAATTTCCTCCGGGTGCACTCTGCACAGAAGTCACGGGCTCATGGGTAACAGCTATAAATAATACTAGCTGTTGTCCGGGGTTCGCCCTGCTGCATTTTTTTTTCTTTTCAAAATTTTATTTTATACAAACTGTCCGAACAGTAACAAACACAACTAAAAAAGAATTATCCAATTCGGTACAGTCGTTCGTAATAGAGCCCAATAAAAAAGAAATTAAAAGTTGACGCAAGTCATTCATTGTAAACAAAGAAATCGTAAAATATTTTTTGTATTTTGTATAATAAATAAAATGAAAAAATAAAATGGCAAAATATGAGAATGGTACAAATCACCACTCAGAAAAAACTATTTTACGAAAATACCGTACACTGTCAATATGTAAAACCTTTAAATTTAATTTAAACCAGATATATAATATCCAACTCACGTTATTCCTTGGGCATTCATCTGCAGTGCCCTTACCAGCGGCAACTCCAAAATTATTGTCTGCATCAAAATCGCTATCACAATGTAAAATCTGGAAAAAAAAAAATATTATAAGGACAATACAATACAACAACCAACAATCTGCCAATTCCGTACTCTAATTGCTTTTTATAGGAAATTTGTTCCGCCTTAAATTTGAAAAATTCCAGTGGTTAAGGCTGTGCTATCCCGCGGGAACTATGCAATTTTCCAGGATAAAAACTATCCTATGTTCTTTCCCGGGACTCAAACTATCTGTATACCAAATTTCAACTAAATCGGCCCAGCGGTTTAAGCGTGAAAAGGTAACAGACAGACAGACAGACAGACAGAGTTACTTTCGCATTTATAATATTAGTAAGGATAAAATTCCCAATCCACACTGGGCCCCCGTGGGCCCACCAAGCCCTCTTATTCTGAGAGGAGGCCTGTGCCCAGCAGTGGGACGTGTAGGCATACAACAGAGATGAAGCTCTAATTAACATGACTATTAATTACAAATGATGATCACTTTCAGCTTTGTTAGTTCCATACCTAACTGCAGATAATTGATATGCAATGTAATGCAACTCACCCTTTCATCATCAGATCTAACAGTGGCATCATGTAAATCCTTCTTCTCCGGCGGCTGCACGGCAGATTTCAAATATTTTTTTAACTTAAGGCGGGGCCCAACTTTTGGTATGAGTTCTTTGAGTTCAGATTCTGCGAGAAGGAAGAGTTTCTTTGTCAATTCTGTTATCTGAAAATAAAATACAGGTTGTAAGCATCAAATCCTTTAAGTTCATTGAACTTTTTGAAAAAATAAAACCACCTGATATTCACAATAGGCGCACGATGACTGATTTTGAAAACATTGTCAATTTCCTGAAGTACTGAACATAATTATGTTCAGTATGACTGAGTTTTTATCATGAGATGAGCTGTTGTTAGCCTCCCGAATTTCAGTACTTTAGCTGTGGGGAATGATTTCACACAGCTACCTACATGAAATACTCTATAGATATGGATATGGCGACTGCTTTATGTTGTGGTTTTATATTATTTATTTTACAGAATAATCACGCTCTTGTTATGAAAATTTTATACGTACTAAAAATGTGACAATTATGTCGAATTGTAGCACTTGTAACTTTTGTGGGGCCAAGTAGGTCGTAAAATATGTACTCGGTAGCAAAAACACTCGCCCAGTTTCCATAAATTTTGCTACGATTTTGAGGCGATTGTTTTTGGACCTACTTAGTTATGTTGATGGTACTAGACACTTGTAAAATGATGAAGTATGGGTTAAAATTTAAAATGCATGAAATTCGTAGACTATTGATGTAAAGCTATATAGTAGGTACTTACTTACCATCGAACACCTGAATAAGGGACTCTAACCCCAAGCTTCGGAGAATATTCGATGTGTCTTCATCCATTTCACACACTTAATTAACTTAACGACACTTATTGGTAAGCAAGTGAGATTAAATTTCATTTAAATTTAGGAAAAAGTGGCTCCATCAACTTTTTGATGATTCTGCCAATGTCGAGGTTGGATAAGACACGGCAAGTAGGCGGACGTCTTGTTCAATAATCTGCCAGTTTTCGGTGCGATAACTACCAGTTACTATCTGTAATGAGGATACACATGGTTTCAACAACGAATCGACACACAATATGATATAAATAAGATGAAAATAGCTTACAGACAGCAAGTGAGACGCGTTGCTTCCCATTACTTAATTTTAATGGCACAGCGACGCGAGTCGCGACCAGCCCAGCCCAGCGAGCGAGCGTGTGTTGCCAGAGTCAGTTTTGTAAATTCCCCGCGTCATATTAGGAAATCACCCTTTTTACGAAGTTTGTTGATAGGAAAATAATAATAAAAATGTATTAATATTGAAAGAAACTTTATTTTTATTATTTTTAATTGACTTGGTTTATTTAGCCTTAACTCATCAAAGGATAGGTAAGGATAATAATATCGTGCGAACATTGTGTGCCGGTAATAATCCTTACTAATCCTTACTAATATTACAAATGCGAAAGTAACTCTGTCTGTCTGTCTGTCTGTCTGTCTGTCTGTCTGTCTGTTACCTTTTCACGCTTAAACCGCTGAGCCGATTTAGTTTAAATTTGGTATACAGATAGTTTGAGTCCCGGGAAAGGACATAGGATAGTTTTTATCCCGGAAAATGGCATAGTTCCCGCGGGATAGCACAGCCCAAACCACTGGAATTTTTCAAATTTAAGGCGGAACAAAGTTCGCCGGGTCAGCTAAATCCTTATAAATCGAAATTGCTCAATATGATAGCAACACTAAGTTTTATAATGTAGCAGCATGTAGCCACCTCATTATAATGAGTCTGTCCGATTAGCTAGTTTTAAATTTGGCGCCGCATAACAGACCAATCAGAAGAGAGTGTTGCGCGTCCTTTTTTATTATTATTCCAGAGTAGCAATTTCCCGGGATTAGCTCGAGTTGTGTCATGTCGCTAGTAGTATATATAATTATGTACCTATATTCTTTGGTAAGTGTGTATACATACAATGTAATGGAATCTTTCAACGTAATTTTCACCTATTTCTAGAAGTCCGATTAACTTGAAATTTTGCACGCATACGTAAATCTGATGACATTGCAAAGTGATTATGACATGGACCTGATCTGATGATGGAGACGGGAGGTGGCCAAGGGAACTCTGTAACTAAACGACGCAACCCTATCGAAATTGGGCTCGTTAGATTTGTCTTGGAAAGGACTTTAGTCTTAGATGATGTCCAGGGCCTGATGATGAAGACGAAAGGTGGCCAAGGGAACTCTGTAACTAAACGACGCAACCCTATCGAAATTGGGCTCGTTAGATTCGTCTTAGAAAGGACTTTAGTCTTAGATGATGTCCAGGGCCTGATGATGAAGACGAAAGGTGGCCAAGGGAACTCTGTAACTAAACGACGCAACCCCATCGAAATTGGGCTCGTTGGATTTGTCTCGACAAAAGGTGGCCATGGGAACTCTGTAATAAAACATGAACTACATAACTTCGTTCTAAGCGTGATATTTGTTAGTCTTCTTTACCTAAAGCAAATTATAGTTTAAAAAACCTAAGAATACACGCTTTAAAAACCACCGAACTAAAAATTAGAAAATATGTTTTAATTACCTTACTATAGAATTTGTGTAACAGTCAAGTGCTAGAAACTCCAATAATCAATTATGACTAACTAATTAGATTGGTTAAGATTACAATAAAAAATAAGTTATTAACAAAACAATAATTCAATTAGGTAAGTAGGTACCTATAGTAAAAAAGCGTGGCACTTGACTGTTACACAAACTCGAAATATCTATTCCTATTTATTATAGTTAAGATAAGGTCCATGTGTCGAAGACTTCACATAGGTATTTAAAATTAACTTCGATCGAACATCGAACCAAACTAGGTAAACAATACAACCTGGGTTGGTAAGTACTGCCGCTTCATAAAAAAATATTGCCTAACTAATTTATTATTTTAGAAATACTGATAATGGCCTGCTTATCAAAATTTCTTAAAAAAAGCCTTTTTTTAAAACTCGACATGTAGACGGTCTTGCCTCGCTGTTTGAGATTGAGGCAAGTCCGTCTGATAGTGATTTGATAAGCAAGCAAGACGCACAAGGTAACAACTTCATCACTTAGAACGGTTTAAGACATTGAAATATGTGCTTTCAACAAATTGAAATAAGGCTTCAATCCGTATTTATCGTCATTTTCTCATTTATGAGGCAAGGTCGGCATATATCTGGTAGAGTTGCCACGAATAGTGATTTGGCCGAATACCGAATACCGAATATTCGGCGGCCGAATATTCGGCACAAAATACGTGCTTGTCTATAGGCTGATCCTTACAAGTGGTGGTCAGCAAACGAAAAACAATACCCAATTCTCTCGAAATTTGCTAAAGTTTATCTTTCTTCTCCTGGGAGTAGCGTGTATGCGACGAAAAGCATAATCGTTTGCTACCAACAAATGCTAAAAAGCTTGTTTTTATCCATCACAACTTAACACTGATCAATTTTACTTACTAAAGTATTGTAATTTGGTAATGCACACATATAATCTTGAGTAATATGATGTGTCTTTTTTTCATAATTCGGTATTCGGCCGAATAGTACCTATTATTCGGCCGAATACCGAATACCAAAAAATGGGCCGAATACCGAATAGTAGCCGAATATTCGTGACATCTCTAATATCTGGGAGATGAGATTCCAAACGTTTTTTAAAGCTACGATTATTTTTAAAAATAAAATTCACGTGTAAAACACGGTCTATATATTGTATTAAAACAGTCAACAATTAAGTTGTTTGAAGAATCATATGTAATTTATTATAAATAACGAATCCATATAAAAACTCATTACGTAAGTATAGCACGTAATGTAAAAAAAATATAATGCGTAAAACTAGAACTAGGCTAGAAGTTAAAAATTCGAATAAAGTCAATGCTGTGAATCAATGAATCAATGTGCGAAAGTTACGTCATAGTAGGTACATATTATAGCGTGTAGCAGACGGTCTTGCCTCGTAGACGGTCTTCGACACATTGACCATACTTAAAGATTATTTTCACCACACTAGATTTTTATAAAACAAAGTTTTTATTTTAATTCGTTTCTTTTCTTTTTTTATTATCCGTATTGTTACTAAATTAATAAAACTAGGCAATTTTAATACTAATGAGCCATAATAGAAACAAAATTATTTGAAAACAAAAACTTTGTAACTTGATTGTAGGTAAGTACCTACCTACATTCATTTGCAATGTGGCCTCATAATTTCCTCGCAATCGAAGTGAAAAGCAGAATGTACCTACAACTCATCGACCAACTAGATAGGTACGCACATGAAGTGTAGGCGAGCACTAAATCAAATAAAATAAAAAAGTTTTATTTCGGACTTCAAATGAAAGTTAACTGGAAGAGATCCCTACACGGGATAAGTTCGCCTTTGTACATCTGTTTATCTTATTACCTGTAAAATTAATGTGTTTCATGTAAAATAAAAAATACAAACCCAGTGTTACTTTACAAGCACTTAAGTAAGCCTTGCATTTTCCCTCCAAATAATAAAAAAAGGGTTAGTACCTAGTATGTTTATAATAAATAACAATAAGCGACTAAGGTCACATACCTACCTACCTCTATTTGTTGAAATTCCCACGGGATAGGTATTTAGAGATAAGGAAAAAACTGGATTCATAGAGGTATTACCTACCTATTATGTATGAAGAGATTGATGAATGTCGATGAAGTGAAAGAGGTGTATGTATGTCAAGAGTATGTCAGGATCATAACAAGTGGAACAAAGTAGTTTCTGCCTACCCCTGTGGCAAAGAGGCGTGGCGTATGTATGTAATGTAAGTATGTATTATTATGTCCTTGGGGTGTAGAGGAGCATTAAGCAGGAGGGGATTTCCCGAAATTTTGACAAGAACGGGAAAAAACAGGATCTTTGACCTTATCAAAACCTGTAGCCTTACCTATCTAGGCATGGGGTAGGTAAGTAGGTACTTGCCGTTGACATCAGAAATACAATCGTACAATCATTGAATTTGGCAAAAAGGTCTCGAACATAAGGTAGGTAGGTAGGTACTTAAAGGAAGAATCCAAAAACGGTACCTATGCGAAATTATGCGCGTCACAAAATAGGTACATACGTAAGTATGACTATATTATACTTACTGTATACAATACAATAGGTACATGTAGGTACCTATATATTACTATTTTTGCCTTTCATAATTAGGTACTTACCTGGCAACAAAAGAAGTTGTAAATTTCTGCGTAAAATTTTATGATATACCTACCTAGTTACCTAGTATATTGTAACATCCTTAGAGTATACATTACATTGCCTAATACCCTTCCCGATAGGAACTACTTACCTAGGTATTACTATTTTTGCCTTTCATAATTAATTACCTAGCAACAAAAGATGTTGTAAATTTCTGTGTAAATTGTAAAAGTCTTAAATTGTAAATAGTAGGTATAAAGAGACGCTAAATTCACTTCTGCATTCAAGGTCATGCTCAAGATGTTTGCCGGCAACTATAGGTACATATAGTTTTTAAATAACACCTTTCCCGATCCGTCACTGTGGTCTGTGGCGCGGATCAAGCGACGATCGGCCCAAGCGTCGGCTTGTGACACAAAATTATTATGTAATGTAGTAAATGTAAAAATGCAATTTTTCATCAATGGTTCTTTATGACGCTATATCGTAAAACTATCGTCCAAACGACTTTACAACCATTTTTTTTTCGTAAATTTTGACAGGTTTTTGAGATAAGTTGTGTGTAAAAATCAACAAAAGCGGGTTCATACTAATTTCATAGGTGTGCTTCCCCAGATGGGATTAGCGACAGTTTTGTTGTTGAGGTGAAATGCCCAACTACAGAAAAAATAATGCAAATTATATCAAAAATAATGTTATCAGCAAAAAATGTCTGGCCCAAATACAGACACAGATGTTTGCTGCAAAGAAGTCAAAAGGATTGTTTTGTGACCCAAAGTTTGAAAGCACAATAAAAATTTACAATCAAAAGTTTGTAAATAAATTAATAAAAGATGCTGACAATTTTTGGGAACTATGTATATATTGTAAATTTTATGAATCTTGTACTGAATAAACTTTATGTGTAATAACATTGAGTTGGTTATATTTCAGGATTTCTCTCGTGGTCGTTTCAGGTTGAAATACGATTTTAGTTCCATGTTTGCAGTTAGACTCCAAGTAGCGAGGGGCGTCCGGCCGGGGTTAAAGGAGGAAATACGCCTTTGCCGCCGTCGTACATCGAATGACTGTGACTGCGCAATCCTGCGTGCGACTTGAATGAAACAGGGCACGTATGCGAGACAAGATGGCCTCCGCGCTATTTAAATTTTTAAGAGAAATTTCAGTTTAATCAAGCGTTTAAAGGTTGGTTTTGCAGTCTTTTGGGTCGGTATTTTGATTCTCTTTATGTAATAATACTGGTGTTCTAATCTTTTCGTTGGTTTATTCCAGAAGACAATGTAACCGGGCCGTGCCACGCAGCCGCTGGCTATGGATTTTATTAGTGATTTTTCACGTCTATTTATCACCGACGTAGCGTAAGTATGCCTATTGCCTTGTAATGACCTGCCGCTGATGACTGGGTAGTGTTTTGCAGTATTTAAACGTTGTTTATTGTACATTTCAGCTGATGAATTAGCGGCCGGTTGACAGTTAAAGCCTTACGGCAAGGCGGTCTTGCCTACATATCTCTGGATGGAGGCTCTGCTTTAATTCCGAGCTGCGGAGCCCTGTCTCAAGTCCCGGGCGGCCGTCTCGTATCTAAATCGGTCTAAATGATCGCGCTATCATTGTAAGTAAACTGATTATGACTGGGTATTGTAACTAACTATGAGATTGTATGGAAATTCATGGCAGTACGTTTACAGCTGATGGTGAGCTTGATGCTCTAATCCGGCGAGCGCCGTGTGAGGGCAGCTGCCCGCCGAACGCCGTGTACTAAATTCTTCATATGAAATCCCACTGTGTGGTATGTACTATTCTTATTAATTATTTAAATAATGTACTAGCAGCTCTAAGCTGAGGTGTGTATATCAGTCACTGCAAAGCGTGGCTTTAAGTCTTGGTGACTCCGGATCTGCCTACTCCATAAGGGATAATGGTGTGACGTGCGTATGCCTGTATGTAATCACCGCGTTGCGTTCTCTAAAGTTTCAAGGGAATGTCTAGGGAGTATTTGTGTGTATGTATATTGTTATTTATTCTATAAAAAGGACTGTTATGTCTATTGTAATGAACAAGGTGATTGATTGGTCCGGTTTTGTTCCAGGGTCGCTAGGCGAGGCTAGGCTTCGTCCGTTCATCGCTAGGCGTGGCTAGGCTTCGGCCCGTGCATCGCTAGGCGAGGCATCATATTGTTTCAAAACGTCACAGTGAGCGGAGGCTGCTCAGGACCTGTGTCTGCGGTTTCGCCGGGTGCCTGTGGCCCCTTCGCTCCACCACCTTTGGCGGACAGTGAAGGAAGGCGGCTCGACGTCTTCCGCTTAGCTTTATTTGTCTTTGTCTCTTCTGTGTAGGCATGACTGACTTCATCACAAGTGTAAATGATGAAGTCAGTCATGCCTAAGTGCAAGTGTAAGTACACTGCTTACACTTTTCACCTACTCTCAGCTGACGGCCACTCTAGCATCTAAAAATCCTATAAATTAAGTTGTTGTTGGCATTGCCCAATAAACCTAACCGTTAGTGTTGTAGTTTATAAATAATAACTAGTCAATGTCAATTCAAATTTATATATAGAATAATTAGCTGTGTGTCAAAATCATATTTACTTCAATACAAACATGCAACGAAGACACTTATTATTTTATTTCAATACGTTACAGCACGAAAAGTCTCTTAAAAGCATTTAATAAGCTTATGCTTTAGTGTGGTATAGTTGTGTGTGAAGTCAAAATTTAAATTCACCTCTCAAAAGTGAATTTTTAACGAATTTTCAATAAAAGTGCGGAAATGTCAGATCACACAAAAGGATCTAGTCTGCGTTCCCTTGCTGGGATTTTATCAAGCGGTAAGCAAGATTACGCTATTTGGAAATTCAAAATGAGGATGTACCTCATACATGAAGAAAGCTCTTAGATATGTTGAAAAGGCAAAACCTCTCGAACATTGTCGTCCACTATTTGTGAAACATAAAATATTGACTGTAATTTCACTTTACATATATTTGGTGTGCATTTTTGTATATAAAAATAAATCCAGTTTTAGATTAAATAGCAACAACAGACCACGTAGATTGTGTAAATTTAATTATGACATCCAATTGCCAGGATCTAACAATTATGTGAATTTCAAAAGGAGTCTGGAATATAATGGTATTAAAATTTATAATAATTTAAATGAGGACATAAAACAATGTAATAGTATTAATGAATTTTCTAGAAAATTAAAGGCCTACTTGATTAATAGACCATTTTATACTTTGACTGAATATTTTGATAAATTATATGAATAGGATTATTATGCAGAAATATTTATGGGTCGGATTATTTAAAATTGTATTAATAGTTAATAATTTAATTAAATAAGTTCGTGTGAAATTTTTCAAATTACAAATTAGTTTTAGATTTTGCATGCCAAATTGTGGCAGAGCATACATGACATGGATCAAATTCCTGTAACATAATAGGTATACTTACTTATTATAATATCTGTAACACCTGTATGTTCTTGCGAAATAAATAATTTCATTTCATTTCATTTCATTTCATTTCATGAAGATTTGTGGAGTACTATTGTGGACTGATGCTTAATACCTTCATTACCTAAGTATTCAACAAACTGTTTGTTGATGTACTCGGTCCCGCAATCGGATCGTAAGGCTTTTATTTTAAGTCCAGTTTCCCTCTCGACCATAGACTTGAACAGTTAGTCTCTTAGCTTACATTAGTAACATGCATAGCAAGTGTCATAGGCAATAAAGTGTAGCATAGCAACAAGTTTGTTTTCTTTCACTCGCAACTATTCCTGTTTGCAGGCAAGGAACCTAAGGCGCCCTTTTTACTAAATTTAAGGACCTTGCCTCTCACGCTGTAGGCCCCTTTGGCCTTGAGGTCTCATGCTCGCTCTGACCGAATTTGCCTAGTTACACATTTTGAGTATTTTTTTTTAGTATATTGAATATAATCATTTTATATATTTGTGGGGGTGCATCCGCCATTCTGACTCTTACTCTTATGCCTGATGGTGTCAAATAATCAGCTTTAAATAATGGGATGATGAATGCCAAAAAATCAGGGGTGTTATCGCTGGACACTGCTGCATACGGCGCAGGGCTGTGGGACATAGAAATAATACTAAAAACAAGACCTACTTACCTGTAACACCATCTGCCGGCATTTATTGTAACTATGCTTGTTTTTTAAATAAAGCTAAGTAATGATGAGGAAAGGGGGTATGCTTGTACCTAAGTGATTTTGACAGTTGTCATTGTACCGTCGTAACAAAAACACACGCCCCTTTCGTTCATATTGCTTAAGGTTAGCAGCTTACGTGTGTACTGCGGCAGCAGTGGTACTGTACATAAGCCGCCACAGTACATCATGTGGCGGCAGACGTGTGTACTGCGGCAGCAGTGGTACTGTACAGAAGCCGCCACAGTACATCATGTGGCGGCAGACGTGTGTACTGCGGCAGCAGTGGTACTGTACAGAAGCCGCCACAGTACATCATGTGGCGGCAGACGTGTGTACTGCGGCAGCAGTGGTACTGTACAGAAGCCGCCACAGTACATCATGTGGCGGCAGACGTGTGTACTGCGGCAGCAGTGGTACTGTACAGAAGCCGCCACAGTACATCATGTGGCGGCAGACGTGTGTACTGCGGCAGCAGTGGTACTGTACAGAAGCCGCCACAGTACATCATGTGGCGGCAGACGTGTGTACTGCGGCAGCAGTGGTACTCTACAGAAGCCGCCACAGTACATCATGTGGCGGCAGACGTTTGAACTGCGGTGGGACTGGTACTGCATATAGGACCCGCCACAGTACATCATGTAGCAGCTTACGTGTGTACTGCGGTAGCAGTGGTACTCTACAGAAGCCGCCACAGTACATCATGTGGCGGCAGACGTGTGTACTGCGGTGGGACTGGTACTGCATATAGGACCCGCCACAGTACATCATGTAGCAGCTTACGTGTGTACTGCGGCAGCAGTGGTACTGTACATAAGCCGCCACAGTACATCATGTGGCGGCAGACGTGTGTACTGTGGCAGCAGTGGTACTGTACAGAAGCCGCCACAGTACATCATGTGGCGGCAGACGTGTGTACTGCGGCAGCAGTGGTACTGTACAGAAGCCGCCACAGTACATCATGTGGCGGCAGACGTGTGTACTGCGGCAGCAGTGGTACTGTACATAAGCCGCCACAGTACATCATGTGGCGGCAGACGTGTGTACTGTGGCAGCAGTGGTACTGTACAGAAGCCGCCACAGTACATCATGTGGCGGCAGACGTGTGTACTGTGGCAGCAGTGGTACTGTACAGAAGCCGCCACAGTACATCATGTGGCGGCAGACGTGTGTACTGCGGCAGCAGTGGTACTGTACAGAAGCCGCCACAGTACATCATGTGGCGGCAGACGTGTGTACTGCGGCAGCAGTGGTACTGTACAGAAGCCGCCACAGTACATCATGTGGCGGCAGACGTGTGTACTGCGGCAGCAGTGGTACTGTACAGAAGCCGCCACAGTACATCATGTGGCGGCAGACGTTTGAACTGCGGTGGGACTGGTACTGCATATAGGACCCGCCACAGTACATCATGTAGCAGCTTACGTGTGTACTGCGGTAGCAGTGGTACTCTACAGAAGCCGCCACAGTACATCATGTGGCGGCAGACGTGTGTACTGCGGTGGGACTGGTACTGCATATAGGACCCGCCACAGTACATCATGTAGCAGCTTACGTGTGTACTGCGGCAGCAGTGGTACTGTACAGAAGCCGCCACAGTACATCATGTGGCGGTAGACGTTTGAACTGCGGTGGGACTGGTACTGCATATAGGACCCGCCACAGTACATCATGTAGCAGCTTACGTGTGTACTGCGGTAGCAGTAGTACTCTACAGAAGCCGCCACAGTACATCATGTGGCGGCAGACGTGTGTACTGCGGTGGGACTGGTACTGCATATAGGACCCGCCACAGTACATCATGTAGCAGCTTACGTGTGTACTGCGGCAGCAGTGGTACTGTACATAAGCCGCTACAGTACATCATGTGGCGGCAGACGTGTGTACTGTGGCAGCAGTGGTACTGTACAGAAGCCGCCACAGTACATCATGTGGCGGCAGACGTGTGTACTGCGGCAGCAGTGGTACTGTACAGAAGCCGCCACAGTACATCATGTGGCGGCAGACGTGTGTACTGCGGCAGCACCGGTACTATACTGATGCCGCCACAGTTCATCATGTGGCGGCATATAGGACCCGCCACAGTACATAATGTAGCAGCTTACGTGTGTACTGCGGTAGCAGTGGTACTGTACAGAAGCCGCCACAGTACATCATGTGGCAGCAGACGTGTGTACTGCGGCAGCACCGGTACTATACTGATGCCGCCACAGTTCATCATGTGGCGGCATATAGGACCCGCCACAGTACATCATGTAGCAGCTTACGTGTGTACTGCGGTAGCAGTGGTACTGTACAGAAGCCACCACAGTACATCATGTGGCAGCAGACGTGTGTACTGCGGCAGCACCGGTACTATACTGATGCCGCCACAGTTCATCATGTGGCGGCAAATAGGACCCGCCACAGTACATCATGTAGCAGCTTACGTGTGTACTGCGGTAGCAGTGCTACTGTACAGAAGCCGCCACAGTACATCATGTGGCAGCAGACGTGTGTACTGCGGTGGCATTGGTACTGTCTGACTGAAAAAAAAAAAAAAATTACTTATAATGTTTCTGCATATCTAAATTACGTGACTGGAGAGCGGACTACTTAAATTCAGTTTAGTGTACGCTTGCTACTTAATATACGTAGAGAGCATCTTATGTAAGTAAACGGAGTACTTATAATGTTCCGGAATATCTTAGCCAGCTACTTTTTATACTTGCCCCGTGTACTTAAGACAGTATGTGGAGTACGTATAATGTATCGCCATTTATATATGATACAATTACATTATGTAAGTAGCCAGGAACATTATAACACGTGATCAGATGCATTATAATGTTTCGGCATCTATGCTCAGTGCAAGACTGCCGTGCAACGTATGTAAGTAGCCTGCACCCTTACGTAATGTGTCGGCATATTTAAACTAACGGTGCAGTAGACTTGTGTACTTAGGCGGACTACGTAAATAATGTGCCGGAATCTTGACAGATCCGTTAATACGTATGCTGGCTCTTTATGCGGACTACGTATAACGTAAGTAGTCGGACTCTTTAATTTCATGATGCGGCATACTTACCTACGTAGGAAACAACATTATCAGTAGCTCGTGACGCTTACATTATCGAACATGCTGCAACCTACTTACGCGTCATGGGTCCGACTCCTTAATACGTAGGTCGCAACCTTATTACGATAGCGGTATACGTAAGAAGTAGTTCGCTGCCGGCTCATTACAAATTTCGTACCCGTAAGTAGCCCGTTTTTTTCAGTGCATAGATAGAGCTAATCTTCACTTTTTTTGAGATTTAGTAATTGGTAGTAATGTAGCTGTGGGGGGTCCACCGGATCCAGCTAAATTTTGAAAGTGGTGTATGGAACTAAAGAGTTTGGGAACCTCTGATCTAGAGTTTTTAAATGCAAAATATAAACAGAATGCATTTTATTGTAAACTTGCATACATTGAGTTTTGACAGTAGTTATCTGACGTTGGTCGTTGCAATACGAAAGGAGCACCTTCGTGGTTACCTCCTACGCAAAATGTGGGGTGTTAAGTTAAGGATGGACCGATTTCGATGTTTTTTTTTATTCAAATGCCAGTGCGGTGGTTCTTAGCCATGTTTGGTAATTATCTGTCTAGCGGTTGGAAGAGTATCAGCTCTTTTCCATGTAAGGAATTTTAGTCTAGTATTTGCGTTGGTGTTTTTTAAAATTTAAATTTTATTAGTTCTTTGTTGTGTTTCGACTGATTAATCTAAATATATATAACTCAAACGTGACTGACTGACATAGTGAACTATCAACGCACAGCCCAAACCACTGGACGGATCGGGCTGAAATTTGGCATGCAGGTAGATGTTGTGACGTAGGCATCCGCTAAGAAAGGATTGTGATCAATTCTAACCCCAAAGGGATAAAATGGGGATGAAAGTTTGTATGAAACTTTGTCAATTTTAAACCGATCGGGATGAGACAGCTGATAGCGATAAACGAAGTCTATGCAGATGAAGTTGCGGGCAACAGCTAGTTAGTGTTAAAGTGGTAGATTTTGTGTTAAGAATTTGAAAATAATTGCGTATACAAGATTATATGCAATGTTACACATATAGTCTTCGAAAAAAGAATCTAAACGACACTGAAAAGTAAAGCTATAGCCGGGAATCGAATCCGGATCCGAGAAAACTTTGATAATGCTTATGTAACAATTGTTTTATTTTATTCATATAGAGGTGACTTTCGTATGTTGTGATACGACTGTTATTCGTTTCATGTGTGGAAGAGATAATGTACCGAATAAAAGTATCTAAAAAATAGTAATAGTTCCTTTAGTTTCTATGTTTTAGTAGTGTATCTAGTACCTTCCATGCTGGTTTGGGAGTAAAGAAAGAACATAGAATTTACCAGTTGCTTCTCTTCCCGCGCAGATGGTAAAAGCCCATCGAGGGATTGGGCGAAAATCTTAGGGATCATGTTATACAGGCGATGTGGCTAGCAACCCATCACTGTTTTGATTCCCCCCTTTCCATCCGTACGCCCCTAATCATGCTAAACGTGGCCTTAAGGTGTTGTTACCTTAGGCTCTGTCTACCCCGTAAGGGATAAAGACGTGATGTATGTATGCATGTATCTAGTACCGTCTTTGAACCTAGGTGGATTAATTATTTCTTGTTGTTATTCTGTTCCGTCAACGAGAGGACAAAAGTAGTAGGTACAGTTTATTAGAGTTTAGGGCCGACAACGCACTGGCATCGCGTAAAGCGCTGCGGGTGTCTATGGACAGTGGTGATCATTTACCATCAGGTGACCCACTAGTTCGTTTGTCTGGCCTCTCTAACATAAAAAAAAACTTTTATTTTTTCATTGATGGTTTTTTTTAAGGTTGCCAGACGAGCGTGCGGCGCTATAGGTACTTAATTAACTCTTGGGTCTACGAATATACAAATTGAATCGAAGAATTAAAGAACCGATCGAATAAACAATTACATTTGATAATGTAATTAGCGCAAGTCTTCGATTTAAAGTTTGTTTTAATAGAAAGGGATTTTTATTCGTTCCTACCGAGTTAATTTAGGAAAGCTCCGTTGTTTATTTTGGATTGCTTCCAAGTCGTTGTTTTAACATTTTTATGGTTCTGTAACTAAAACCAACCCAACTTTTCATTATAATTATTTTACATTAGTAGCTTACCTTATTATATGATTTTTTTCGTGAAAAAAGTTTTTTGTGGCCATAAACCGTATTAAATTTTACCGTATATTTCCCGTGACTCAGTCTGCGTAGAGTTCAGTTACGAGGTGGGTTCAAGAAGAGTTTTTAAAAAAAACACTTTTATTATGAACTGGAAAATATACTTTTAATGAAAATAGTAGTTTTACAAAAATACGACCAATCCTCCGCAAAGCTAAAATCAGACTGACTATTCTAATGTGAATATTGTCATCGAAAACTAAGGCATCGGATGTCACATATGTGGAAACGCAGTCGTAAGCATTGACGCTATTGCAACACAGCGTGAATCTTTACATACATTGTCCATGCAAACACATATATAACACCTCCCCCATTAAGATCGAGCATCACCGAATATTGATGCGAGATCGAATCTGAGATGAGCTTTGCTTCAGCTAACAGAAGTTGAAAACTTTAAACATTAAAATAACCGAACTTAACTAAGTACATGTTACTACAGTTAGGCAATGATGTTACGCTTCGAGGGCGCTGGCAAGGACTTGGATCTAGATAGATTTTCTTCCGAATCTGAAGTTTCGGGAGAGTTATCCTTGATTGAGACAGATCTAACTTCAGAGTGATACTCTTTCAACTTTTTGTTATGACATTGATTAAATATCTGAATACAACATTCAGGGGCTAGTTGTTTGTTACAAAAGTACTTTCTGGCTTTATACAACATAAAGAGGGAGAACAGAACTGAAATTATATAAGTTAAGGACAGATATTGGGTGCCGTATTTTGACAGATGTGAAGGCTCTTGCTCTAATTTATTTAATTCCTTCTCGAAATCATTTAAATGGATGCTTGCCTGAAGGAGTTGTCCAAAATCATTAATACGGGATAATTTAGACAAATGTGACCTTGAAAGGGTTTTATTAATTCTATTTATTTCACAGCAATCGTCCTCAATTATATTAAAATTGGAGATTTGTTTTGTTACATTTGATTCAACGGCTTCTCCTGCTGTAAACTGGAGTGTTTTAAAGAAGGCTTTGCACCCTTTGGGCAAGGTCATTATACCTGTGCCAAAGAGAACTTCGTCATACTTCTTTATATCATTTTCACATGAAAAATGGCCTTTACCTGGCTCTGATTGAACAAAAATCCATTTATTACCTCTTAGTTTCTGAAATACATCTATTTGACCTTGAACTAATCTAGCTTGACATATATTAGGTAACTTATCTACTACTTCAGTAACTAACACAGTTTCGCACGTAGGGTTAGCGATTGTTGAGAAAACACTGGTGAGTTCGCACACGTAACACTGATTCACTACGACTTTGCACTTTTCGACACTTTCGATCTGCGCGTAAAACATCCTGTCATTTGTTATAGCCATATATGGTTTACTAGGAGCAATAAGTGCGAACGTGTCGGGTTTCGTAACGTCATACGCTACCGGTATGGGCACAGTGTGGAATAGGTCATATGTCTGCGGGATGACCAGCGGTATCTTAAGAACTACGATTAGTTTATCTAAATAATAAAATGAAACGATATTTGATACATCAATTAGCTCGTGCACATTACTCGGAGATAACAACAGAGGCAACTCGCAGTGCTTGGCCAACAGGTGTTTGTTTTGCTCTAGTTCTGAGAATAACTGATAAGGACTCAGTACAGACGGATGCAAAATGTTAGCTTTACTGAACAGGATTATATTATTTATATCATCTATGTCAAATGACAGAGATATGATAATACTTTCTAATACGTTAAGTAGGGAATTGAGTTTCGCTTTGAGTTCTAATTTATCTGTACTGTTTCCTAGGTATTCTAAGGTTTGGTTCAAGATTTCGAAATTATGATTGAGAATTTGTTCGTTATTGTTAATTTTATTCATAGAACTATTGAAGTTGGTTATTGTTGACTTTAGAACGTGAATGTTGTCTTTCATTAAATGTGCGAGTTTTTTCTCATCTAACTGTACTTGACTTATGGCGTCCGTGAACTTGACAGCGTCATCTGTATCGAGAGTTCCGAAGAACGTTTTTAACAGGCTACCACCTGCGTCTATGAGGCCGCGTTTTGCGCGACTTGGTTTGGAACTAGAAACTAGATATGATACAGAGGAGAACTTTTTTATATTATTTACGTGCTGATTGTTTAAGGAAGCGAAGGCATTGAAACAGTCTTGTTTAATCTTAGAGGAAGCGTGTGTCTTACAAAAAACATCTAACCTACGAAATAGTAATTCTACCTTATCTAAGTGGGGTTGAATATGGCTAATGTCGAGATAAGTAACGACGTTCCATGCATCGTTAGTAAACTTTAGATCTAAGAGCTTGTCGAGATATAGTCCGGAACCGTCTATGATTGGTGTTATAAACCGACCTTGGGACAGGCATATCGAGTTCCTGCAACAGAGATAAGAGATACGTCTAATTTGCTGGCTTAACTTCATCGTAGTGGTGACGTACGTGTCTTCGATTGATTAGGAGGGTTAAAGTATGGTTGCCGTCTACTTTTATGACTTTGTAAGGGCCTTTCCACACTGGAGACAGTGCTTTATTAATTTTGTGGTGACATCTTACGAACACGAGGTCACCTGCTTTGTAGGTAATTGACTTAGCATGGGAATCGTACTGTTGTTTCGATCGTTCTTTAGAGCGATTTATGTTTTCGATTGCTTTCTGGCGGCTGTAATATAAACGATGATTTAAGGCTCTTATGTAATCGGTATAGGTGTTATTTTCGAGGTTGTCTATGCTGTTTGGCAAATAAGGCTTAAACCCGAATAGAAGTTCGAATGGGGAGTAACCCGTCGTACTATGTACGTTTGAGTTATAGGCAAACATGGCTGTGTTGATATATAGGTCCCAAGTGAAATTGTTTTCATCGACGTAGGACCTCAAGTACTCTTTTAAGGTGGAGTGGCTTCTTTCGAGGGCACCACACGTTTGGGGATGATACGGAGCGGCGAACAGATGTTTGATGCTGAATAGCTTTTCAAGTTGCTTGAACACGTCGGAGCAAAAATTAGTACCCTGATCTGTGACAATGAGTTTTGGGATACCTAGATGGGAAATAAAATGGACGAGACGTTGGGCGGTTTCTTCTGCGGAGCATGAAATCATCGGGTAGGCTTGGGAATATTTTGTGAGGTCATCTTGGAGCGTCAGGATAAACTTGTACTTTTTAATTGTCGTTTCTGGAAGCGGTCCGACAAGGTCAAGGAATATTTTTTCATTTGGTCTGGTAGCTGTGGATGTGATTATCATTGGGGATTTATTTATCTGGCGTAAGGGTTTGTTGATTTGGCAGGACTTGCAGTTTTTTTACATAGTTTTCTACGTCTTGGTTCATATTTTTCCACCAATACATAGATTTGAGTCTATCTAGCATGCGGTTGATTCCCGGGTGACCGGCTGACGGTGAGTCATGGTTGTCTCTTAGGATCTTTTGGACTTCAGTTGGGGTAGGAAATAGTATACTGTTTCGATATATGTTAACCTTGACACCGGTGTTATGGAATATGTATGTCAGCATATTATAGATTTTTGTATATGACAACTTATTAAAAGGGTCTTTGAAGTCGGAAATGGCTAATTCTTTTTCGTCTGGGTACCAAAATTTAAGCCATAGGTCTCTGTAGTCTCGTAACACATTAAATATGTCTTTGTACGAAACCTCATCATAGTGATTGACTTTAAGGAAAAGGTGGGTAAAGACATGTTTATCATTACTCGTGGAGTGGAAGGTTTGGAGTTCTCTTTCAATAGATCGAATATCGGGGTCACTACTTGACAGTTGTATTATCTCAGAGCAATAAGGTATGGAGTCGTCTAAGTCTATGGCTGAAGGATATACTATTAACCTGCATTTGGATTTAAGAAGGGATTCGTTGTGTTCTTCGATAATAGTATCATAAGAGGTATCGGAACGTTGGGAGGCTTGTAAAAACTTTTCGTACGTGTCGGAGGCAGAGGGTTGAGGTTGAAGGATGTCGTCACCTAGAGTTAGGATAGGATTTCGAGATAGGGAGTCTGCGTTACAGTTCATTTTTCCCTTTTTGTATTGGATTTGGTACTCATATTCCTCTAGTTTTAATCTCCAACGAACGAGTCGGGAACTAGGATCTTTACAGTTAAACAACCACTGTAAAGGCTTATGATCTGTGACAATAGTAAACTTGTGACCATAAAGATAGGGTCTGAACACTTTTGTGCCGAACAGTATGGCTAGGCACTCTTTTTCGGTAGTTGAATAATTTCCTTCGGCTTTATTTAGGGTGCGTGAGGCAAAGGCAATTGGTAGGTCTTTTCCTATCTCTCCTTGAGAAAGGATAGCGGATATAGCAACATTAGAAGCGTCCGTAGTTAGGACGAAGGGTTTTGTAAAATCGGGATATTGTAAAATCGGTGCAGTAGTAATTTTTTCTTTTAGTGTTTTGAATGCTTCTTCTTGTTCTAAGCCCCACGCAAATTTAGTATTATTCTTTAGGAGACTTGTAAGAGGTTTTGACAGATGGGAGAAATTTGGAATAAACCGTCGGTAGTAGCCGACAAGGCCTAGGAAGGATTTTATATCTTTAGGACATTTAGGAACTGGGAACTTTGATACGCACTCAACTTTGCGCGGGTCAGGTTTCACGCCCTTGTCGGATATAATGTGACCTAGATATTGGACTTCTCTACGTAGGAATTCACACTTGTCGGGCTGGAGTTTGAGATTATGATCTCGAAGTTTGTTGAATATAAGCGTTAGTTTTTCGATGTGTGAGTGAAGGTCATGGCTGAAAGCGACTATATCGTCCATATAAGTGAAACAGTGGATGCCTTGGAGTCCTGATAATACGACATTCATGAGGCGTTGGAACGTGGAAGGGGAGTTTTTCAATCCAAAAGGCATTCGAGTAAACTCATAATGTCCGGACGGGACGTTGAAGGCCGTTTTTTCGGCGTCGGCTTCGGATTTCATAGGAACTTGGTGAAAGGAAGAGGCGAGGTCTAACGTAGAGAAATATTTGCAATGGCCTAACTGGTCAAGAATGTCCGTTATGATTGGTATAGGGTATGCGTCGCCGATCGAGACTTCATTAAGGCGACGGTAGTCGATGACTATCCGCCACTTAGCTTTTCCCGAGGCATCAACTTTTTTCGGGACCACCCAAATGGGTGCGGACCACGGGGACTTGGAAGGACGTATGATGTTTTGATCTATCATATTTTTGATTTGTCGATCAACTTCTTCTTTGTGGCACTCAGGGAATCTATAGCTTTTAACATGAATAGGATTTTCGGAAGTAGTACGAATTTCGTGGGAAAGAGTCTTAGTTGTAGTAAGGAGGTCGCCGTCGAGATAGAAGATATCTGAGTATCGTGAACAGAGGTCTCTTAGGAGGTTTTCTTCCTCAGTATTGAGATGTTGACACCTAATGGTGTCTTGGACCTTGGCTTGGCGACTTTGTATGTTGGAAGTAGTAGTTAAATTTACGGATTCAGTGGGGCTAGTGTCGTTTTCTAGGACGAGGGTGACGGGCTCGACAGTAAATTGGACGTCTGACAAGGTTACTTCTTTTCCTGAGGTGTTGAGGACCGACATGTTGATTTTGTTGTTTGCTTTGACTTGGACGAGGCATTTGGAGAAGTAGAGGGTTGGATATTCTCTTAGTCTAGTATCAAGGACTATACCTTGTTTAATTTCTGGATTTGTGACGTGGCACTCAATAAGCATTTCGCATCTCGGAGGTATAACGAAAACTGACTTAGTAATTTGGAGGTCAAAGAATTTCAGAGGATCGTCTTGGATTGTTACACGGGATTTAGAATATTGGATGGAGGCTCTCTGGGCTGAAAGGAAGTCGGAACCTAGTATGCCATCATATGACAAATTTACGTTTTCGACTACGTGAAAATAGAAAGGAACGGCTGTAGAGTCTTGGGTATAGAGAGTTAAAATAAATTTGCCTTTTGTTTCAGCGAACGAGTCTACGTCATTTATTCCCTTGAACTTTATGATATGGTTTTCGAGGTCAGGGAACTTAGTGAGGCTAGTATTTTTTATAATGCATATAGAGGCTCCTGTGTCGACTAGAAGGCGTAAAGGTTTTTTTGAGTGTGAAGTTTGTACCCTGACGTGGGGAAGCGAGTCTTTCTGGACATGGGAGACATCGAAGATAGAGGCGGGATCTTCAGGCTTGACTTCGAAATAATCAAATAAATCAACTTGATCTGGAACTTCGTCCTTAACCTTGACGTTTGACGTGGTTGAGTCTTTTTTTGATGTGGAAGGTTCAGTGGTAGAGACAGAGACCTTGCAGTGAGGTTCATTGAACCCGGAGGACTTAGTACGAGGTATAATGAACTTAATATTCGGCAAAGTAGATTCAGAGGTAGAGGAAGTGGATGTAACGCTTTGTGCAGAGGATTTTGTAACGGACTCAGCGGACTTAGGAACGGCGGAATTGGAACCAGCGGATTTAGTATTAGCAACAGAGGAAACAGTGGACTTAGGATTGGAAACAGTGGAAACAGTGGACCTATTACGTGAAACAGAGGATTTGGTATTGGAAACAGAGGAAACAGTGGATCTAGCATTGGAAACCTGGGAAACAGTGGATTTAGAATTGGAAACAGTGGAAACAGAGGGTTTAGTACCTGAAACAGAGGTCTTGGAAATGGAAACAGCGGGCTTGTAACTATTATGGGTTACGGTATTTTTTAAAACAGCTGCATAAGTTCGTTGCGGCTTTTCGTCATTTGACGCGACATAGAAGGAGTTAGTATTGGAGTCTTGACTCTCAGATTTCCGTCGACGCCGACACGAAAACTGCTTACTTAGTTTAAATCCTCTTCGTTCCCGTGAGAATCGTGCTCGACTGGCGCGTATGAAATAGGAGTGCATTCTAAGTATTGTTGTTGCCGGAACACGGGCGGTTTATAGTTACCGCCGTTGTTAGAGTACTGCGCACTTCGAGCGTTATTGAACTGCCGTTTTCGGCATTGCGAAATATCGTGACCTACGTTTTTGCAATAACGGCAAACTATAACGGTCTGGACCGATGGATTTTTTGAAGTGGAAGGCAAGGCCGACTTTTCGACCCTTGCTTTTTGGTAGCACTCGGATTCGGTATGACCGCGTTTATGGCATACCTTACATGACTTAAGACTAGGAGGCATGTTCGGAGTAGATCTAAGCTGTAGGTTTTGGATTTTTTCCTCTTCAAGGGCAATGTTGACCGCCTGGTTCAAGTTTTTAGGCGACTGAGATCGAACAAACGTGCTGAGGTTAGGCTTAAGACCCAGAGTAAATGTGTATAACGCTAAGTCTTCGGTCATCGCGATACGACCGGATATGTCCTTTTTGAAGGACTCAGAGTTGTGGATTTCGGTTTGGAGCTCGGTTAAGCACTTCTCGATTCTTAAGGCAAACTGAGCAACAGTTTCGCTTGTCATCTGTTTACAGGATTGTAACTGTAGCAAGAGGTGACTGTTATGTTTCGTTTCCCCGAAATTTTGCTTAAGGAAAATTTTCAAATCATCGAACTTGTCGAAGACCCTGTTTGAACAGGCCGTTTGGGCTTTGCCTTCTAACCGAGAGACAATGTACTTCAGCAGTAGTGCTTGCTGGGACTCTGTCGCCAGGTCAAGCGCATTTTGACAATTTGTTATGAATGCGGGGAGTGTCTCTCGTTCACCTTTGTATGCGCTAACAAAATTACATAATACACTAATGGGGAACTCGTCTTTACTTTTTTCAGTCATTTTCTCTGAATACTTAAGCGATAACGATATTAAGATTAAGGTAAACTATGTAGACTGTCAATTGAATACGAAATAGTAAAACTAGCGTTGACGTTAGGAAACGGTGACACCAAATGAAATAGAATGGCTATAGCAAATTAGATATAAGTATCGACTCACAGGATAATCGCGAACAGCAGAAACGGCGTCATAATCTTCTTTCGGCACGAACCGGGTCAGCTACGGCGATGTGATGAATCCAGCAGGCTTTTACAGGAAAAGGCTTACTGTCGTGGACAGTCAGCGGCAGCGACGGTTGAAACACGTAGTAGACCAAGGCTCAGGAACAGCGTTTGCAGGAACAGCGTGGAGCAGCAGGAAACGACGTAGAGCAGCAGGAGACAGCGGAGGAGTTACCGGAGATGAGGGTTTTTTTCGTTCACTTAACACGTTAATTGTTTTTGAAGAATTTAGAATTAGCACTCGCGCACAGCTTAGTTTTTGGTGAGTCTGTTGATCGTTGTTATAGCGGACGGCGCGGCGTAAAGTTTTGGGCATAAGCGGGCGGATGGTCGGAACGCGTCGATTTAAGGATTTAAATCACTTTCCAGTTCTAGAAAGACTGATTGCCAAATAATATTGTCCTTGGCAATCCCACTTCTGACACCAGTTACGAGGTGGGTTCAAGAAGAGTTTTTAAAAAAAACACTTTTATTATGAACTGGAAAATATACTTTTAATGAAAATAGTAGTTTTACAAAAATACGACCAATCCTCCGCAAAGCTAAAATCAGACTGACTATTCTAATGTGAATATTGTCATCGAAAACTAAGGCATCGGATGTCACATATGTGGAAACGCAGTCGTAAGCATTGACGCTATTGCAACACAGCGTGAATCTTTACATACATTGTCCATGCAAACACATATATAACAGTTCCCTGATCGCTATCCCACGGGAACTGCGATTTTCCGGGATAAAAACTGTCTCTACCAAATTACAATTAAATAAAAGCGTGATGAGGTTACATACAGACAAACATACTTTCCCATTAATAATATTAGTAGGTTAGGTATGGATTTCTTTTCATTGGAGACAGTTTTAGTAATCTCCAATTGACGTCCAAGTGTTTAGGGCTCTTAATAACGTGGTGCCATCTCTTGACCAATGCCTGAACTATCAAAAAACCGTTTTCAAAAAAGTTTTTTTTTTCAGATTCCTCGTCCTCGTGAGTTCTGGCGTGTACAAACGCATCCAAGAAGTGAAGGGCAGCAGCGAACAGACCAACAAGCAACTGTCCCAAGTCATAGTAGAGAATTTTCGAAAACAGACCGACTTTAAAAAAGTCAGCCAGTCGGTCTTAGAAGAGATAGAGGAGGAGTTTGTTTCTTACTGCTTCAAAAACAGTCTTACGCCGAAACCTAATACCCATATGACTTTGTTGATAAGGAATTTCAATTTTATTAATATTGATACCACGGACACGTGCCAGAGTGCTTCGAATCTGGTGCCGAAGCATCAGAATGCTTCTGTCCGTTTCAATCCGATAGTGCAATCGAAATCGAACACGTTGTTGAACGAGATCGATTCTGAGATATATTCTTCGGGCACAAATGAAATGGGGACCGATTCTAATGTCGACACGAATCGATCTATCGAGTCGACATCGGATATTTATCCTACTGGCAGACAGTATGACAGGGATAGGAAGATAAAGGGTTATGTTGACTTCTCTTGTTACTATGAGAATGTTGCTAAAGCGAGAAAGAATGGGACGCTGCCTGGATTTATTGAATGAAGTTTTATTAAAAGTTTCCGCCCACTAGATCGTTTTATACTGACATATCACGTCTGTATCCCTTACGGGGTAGACAGAACATAAGGTAACAAGACCTAAAAGCCACGTTTAGCATGACTGTGGGCGTGTAGGTGGAAATGGGAATCAAAATAATGATGGGATCGTGAGTAAACCAGCACACCTGCGAAGTAGTTCAATGTGTGAAGTTACTGGTATAGGTGTAGTTAGTTAAGATGTTTATAATGTGCCAGTTGTGCCTTTTCACACATACATACATAAATCAAGTCTTTTTCCCTTACGAGGTAAACATAGCCTAAGGTAACAAGACCAAAGGCCACGTTTAGCATATTGTGGGCTTATAGGTGGAAAGGATAATTAAAATAGTGATGGGTTGCTAGCCGCATCGCCTGCAGCATGATTCCTAAGATTGTCGCCCTCTCTCTCGATGGACTTTTACCATGCGCGGGAAGAGAAGCAACTGGTATATTCTATGTTTTTTCTTTACTCCCAGACCAGCATGGAAGAAATGTATGTGCCTTCTTAAAATTGTCCGGAGTATTCCAGCAGGTTGGGTTAATTAATTTAACATTTAGCCCTGTAAATGTTTCCCAGGATTTTTGAATCATAGTTGACAAATGTAATTGTATTTGTCTTGTTTATTTTGCACAATAAAGAGTTTACATACATACATACAAATGTTCCCATACATTGATATATGTTCAATTCAAAGTGAACCACGTTAAAGACGGGTATACCTTTTGAATTAAAAATTTAAATGAAAAATCTAGTCGAACATACTTGGGTAAAGGAGCTATTACACCGCTGCGTATACGCAGTGACGTTCTCTCACCGTTACTTCATACATTTTGTTGCGTAAACGTGTGGCCGGACCTTTAGGTGACATATTCTGGAAAATTTTTAAGACCTATGGAGTCCTAAGAAATTGAAGTTTTAGTATTAATTTAGTAATCAATTGTGTTGTCGACCTCGTATGGTTAGTACCCAATATATTGTCTATTTGTTAAGCTTTAAATATTGTAATTGTTACCTACTTAATAAATATTGAAAGTATTATATTGTTTTTTAAAAAATGTATTTACTGTTTTTATTTCACTTGCCTTTTAAGAACATCCTTTTATAGTTTATAAACGGATAACTCGCGCATAAAAGTCGAATGCTGGACAGGTTTCAGACTAGTTCGTAGTTTTCTCCTGAATCGAACACGTCATACACACACACACACACACACACACACACACACACGAGACACATGGTACATGAGTTATCAGTTCGTGTGACTGATTGAGTTTCACGGCAGTTTTAAGTTGAATAACATCCTCTTAGTCCTTTAGGAATGTCTGTGGCTTTCTTCACGGATAAATTCAATTGAAGATAAAATATCTGACATCGCCGATAGAGGGGCGCGGGGCAGGACGACAAAGGGGGTGCGGGCGGGTGGTGCTGCCGCCAGCACCTCGGCCCCCGCGCCCCTGCACCGCGCGGGCGAGATTTTTTTTTATAAGTTGTTAAATTAAAACCCTTTCCCCATAGGTTTCATATGGCAATATTATGAATGACCGATATAAAATGACCTCATACTGCCCACATCTTGCTTACGAGCAAGGCTCTGCTTACACAAAAATACATTCACTTGCCGAATTTTTATATTCCATGGAGATTTTACGTAGGTAGTAGTAAATTAACATTTATTTAAATACCCCTACGAATTAATCGAATAATCTTACTTACGTAAAAAAATGATCGAATTTTATGCCAAAAATGCCTTACATTATTTTGGAAGAGCTGTTAACTTTCAAACTGCGGAACCGATTTTTACCAAACATGGCTAAGAACCACCGCAAGGAAACTGGCTTTCGAATAAAAAAAACCGCATCCAAATCGGTTCATCCGCTTAGGAGTTACGATGGCACACACAAACATACACACCGACATCCACGTCAAACTTAAACACCCCTTTTTACGTCGGAGGTTGAATAAAAGGCAGTTGTATTAGTAAATGAATCCTAAACGTTTATTAGAGTAAATACATAGTTTAAATTATAAAATATGTTAAACTGGCTTGTAGTCGAGCTTGCTTTCGAGTTTCTTGTTGTCGGCTACCTTGCGGACAGCCTTCATCAGATCCTCCTGAAACACAAACAGACAATAAATAAAACGAACACGTACGTTTTACGTGCGCTACCTGCCTACGGATCGCTAATCCAGCGGTATCGCAACACAAATCACGTTTATATCCCTTAGGGAGTAGAAAGAGCCTTTTTTTAACAGACAGAATCTTTATGGATGCCCAAGGCACGGGGATGCCTAGGGTTATATGGGACTCCCCCCCGGGTATACCCAAACTAAAAACTCCGGCGTTGCCTCCGGTGTGATGCCACTAGGCCGCGCCAAGAAGGGGACCCGTACGCTGGGCCCGTCTTCCCTTAGACAATGAGACCGTGTAATGCACGTAGGTAAAGGTGTAGACAGAGCCTAACGTAACATCTAAAGGCAAGAGCCTAAGGTAAAGGTAAGGCAAAGGCCACGTTTAGCATGATTGTGGGTGTATAGGAAAGAGTAATAGATAAATACATACTTAAATAACATTCGTATTTTTATCATACAAATATCAGCCCCGACTGGATCGAACCGGGAAAGCTTCACAGTCAGGTTCTTCAACAAGGCCAGGGATGGCCAACCAATGGCACGCGTGCCAGTGTTGGCACGCTTCAAAATAATTCGGGCACGCCAATTTTTTTTTTTTTTTTTTATTTTTTTTTTATTTTTTTTTTTTTTATATTATAGATATGTGCAATCAGTCGCAAGACTATAATCAGAATAGTTGGGTTGTGGATGACGCTTTCAGAATATGAGGGCCATTGCCCTAACTTCCATTAAATGTCCAGCACATCAGCTCTTTTAAGTCGCCTGGCATAGTGAGGCTCGAGCAGTGGGTTGATCAATGGATTTGGGTGGATAGTGAGGCGTTCCTTGTAGCTGTCACTATATCGTTTTGCCTCCTCGAGGACAGTCGGCATTTCTAGGTATTCGTGGATTTCACTGATGCGAGTGAACCAGGGAGCAGCGCACAGTACCCTAAGAATATTATTTTGGGCACGCCAATAATAAAAAAAAGTGTGTGAGGTTAATTTTTGACCATTAAATCACCAACTGGTGGTGCAAAACTGGCAATATGGTCATAATGATGGTAATATAACAACACACTCTTAAGATAACAAGGTCTGATTATCATCACCTATCGGTCAGAGCCAAATATTACATTATTTGTGAAAAAATGGCACGTCCACCAAAAAAGGTTCGCTACCCCTGAACTAGGCCCATAAGGTCGTCAAAAAAAATTTGCATTATACTGTTTTACACACCTGAATGATGTACTCTCTTTCAGCGCGTATAGCGAAGAGGCCGGCCTCCGTGCAGACGTTCCGGAGATCAGCCCCGTTGAAGGTGTCCGACAGCTTGACCACCGCCTCGTAGTCCATCTCGCCGTGCTTGGCTATTGGCTGAGCATGGATCTTCAGGATTTCCAGCCTGGAAATAATAATTGATAAATATACATACATATATAGGGGTAGACAAAGCCTAAGATAACAAAAGCTTAAGGTCACGTTTAGCATGATTAAGGGCGTATAGCTGGAAAGGGAAATCAATATGACTTTCTGCCAAGTATCTTGCGGCGCATTCTTCTTGGCAATGATGGTCTTTCCGAATGCGCTGGTAGTTTCAAAAAGACATGTAAAAGAGCCCATGGCGGCCAATTTGCAAAAATAAATTCATTTTCAGAATAGCGCCTATACCATGATTCCTAAGACTTTCGCCCATAGTTTAAAACTTATATTTTCCGTATTTCCTGACGAATATTACTAAAATTGGGAAAATGAATGCGTTCCTTGTACATTTTCTTCAAAATGCCCACACGCTGTGCTTCCACATTAATTGGAGACACGTTATCAACGTAGTCGTAAATTGACATCACCCCAACACGGCTAGAACGAGAGAGCACGAAAGCTGCCCGGCTAGCACGAGAGCGCGCGAGAGTCGCGTCGCGCGCGAGATGGACTATCCCTCTCTTTGCAGAACGAACAGGAAGAAAAAGACGGGCAATCTATCTCGCGCGCGACGCGAATTTTGTGCGCTCTCGTGCTAGACATGCTGTGTCTTACCGTTTGTTCTAGTAAGAGATGGTTAGATACTTTAAAAGAGATGAACTCAACATCCGATTTCGCGAGCTTTACTGGCTACTCGGAAGGAACGGTGTTCTGTCTCTTGACAATAAGCTCCTTATATACAAGACTGTTCTGAAACCAATTTGGACTTATGGCATCCAGATTTGGGGCTCAGCATGCAAATCGAATGTCAACCATGATACAGAGAGCCGAAGACTATCCTCAAAAAAATTGCCAACATACCCTGGTTCATTAAGAACTTAAGAGGTACAGCACCACCTTAACATCAACACGGTAAAAAAGGAAATACGATCCTACTCATCAAATCAGTGCTTCAGGTGTCTAACACCTCAGCCTAATGCTGAGCCAGCGACCGTTTCACTTTTGCGAAGACACACACAACGCTGAGCAACTATTTTTAATGTCTGTGTTTTTTTTCCTTGTTATTTTTTTTTGCTATAAAATTGTGTACAGTCAAGTGTAATAATATGTATCTAGACAAAGTTTCAAAAATAAGTACCATACGCTCTTACGCCAGCGTAATAAGATTGTGGGACATATTTTTGAGAAGTTCCTATCGATACTTATTTTTGCACTTGACCATACATTCTCTTATACCTTGTGTGTCTTGCAGAAAGGAATAAATGTCTTCTCTCTTTCTTCTTTTTCTTTCTTACCCGGCCAAGTACAAGGGGAGACTGCGACATAACCCAAACCAGCTGGCAGGCCCGCTTGCTGAGCCTGATGGGATAAGACCTCTTAAGAGGCTAGGAATCCTAGAACTGGATCAGCTGATATGAAGACAGCCACGAATTGAGAAGCTTCCACTGGGGAGCTGGCTCTGCACGACATGAGACACCCACACCATATCTGCTCATAGTCGTCAGACTGATCGCAAGATAATACATAAAAAAAAATATTTACTCAGTTCTCACCTAGCCTGTTCATTGGGTAGTGGTATCTCAATCTTCCTGTCCAGCCTGCCGGGTCGCAGCAGCGCCGGGTCGAGCGTATCAGGCCTGTTGGTGGCCATGATGATCTTGACCTGCCCGAGGGAATCGAACCCGTCCATCTGGTTGAGGAGCTCCATCAGCGTGCGCTGGATCTCGCGGTCGGCGCTGGTGCCTTCGGAGAAACGGCGGCCACCTGGATAATAAGTATAATGTTTACGTTCTTCTATCACGTCTTTATCCCTTACGGGGTACACAGAGCCTAAGATAAGACCTAATGGCCACGTTTAGCATGATTGTGGGCCAATGTCAAAGTAATAAATACAGTATTCCAAAATCTTATGACAAAAATGTCGGCAACGTTGTACGGTAGAACTCGGTCAAAAAACCCCCTGTCGTGCTCTTAGCCAACGGATAATGATATCCCTCAGAATCTGCCAGGATATTATTAACCGATGCCCAGGGCGCACCGGACCAAGCACTGCTCTTCCCAACGGACGGATCCAAAAACGAACCGCCAAACACCAAGATGGCGGATGAAAAAAATCCAAGATGGCGGACACAGCTGTCACACAACTGTCACGTACCGATGGCGTCGATCTCGTCCATGAATATGATGCAGGGCTGGTGGTCGCGCGCGTAGTTGAACATCTCGCGGATGAGCCGCGCCGACTCGCCGATATACTTGTCCACTATCGCCGAAGATACAACCTGAAATATATTTATTACATTAAATTAAAAATTTCAGAAACCCTCCACGCATCAATGGGAGCGTTCAAGTATTACGTAACGCTATTATTGAAGATTTTTGACCCTCCCTCCCCCCCCTTGTAACGCGCCGTAACGTTTTTCTGTACCCGCCCCCCCCTCCCCCTCTAAACGTTACGTAACACTCAAGTGACCATTTTTAGTGTCTAAATTTATGTTGCGCAAAGTACAAGAAAGACGCTATAATATCCTTGTTATAGTTTTAATCGCCTTGGCGGTAATAATATCAAATAACACAAGAGATGTTTAACCAGCAGTACATGCGTAGTTTGTTAACTAGTGCGGATTGGGAACTTCACACAAACCATTGAATTGCTTCTTTCAAATGTAATTTCGCACATAAATTTCGAAAAAATCTCAGAGGCGCGAGCCCGGGATTCCTACCCACGAACCTCTGCTTGATAGGCCACATTAAGTGTAATCATATCTAAATGAAAAACCGCAAGAAAACTGGCGTTCGAATGATAAAAAAGCATCGAAATCAGTCCATCCACTTGAGAGCTGCAATAACAGACAAAAACACACAGACGATGACGTCAAATTTATAACATTCTTTTTACGTCGGAGGTTAAAAGGGGGCGTCCATTAATTACGTGAGGTATTCAGGGGGGGAGGGGGTCGAGCCGAATCTTACTAAATCTCACTTGGGAGAGAGGGGGGGTCTTGGCAAATATCACGTAATTTTTTTTTAGCAGAAAATGGTGTAAAACTGCGTGAAAATTAAGTTAAATTAAAGTTGAATTAATAATTAAAATTACAGCAATATTTGCAAATACTAGTCCTTGCTAGTCTTAAAAAAGTAACTAAACAAATTGTGTTATGTTTTTTTAATAAATCCAATACTTTTATACCCAAAGTACAAGTTTTGAAAAATCTCACGTGAGATCGGGGTAGGGGGGTGGGGGGTCGAGAAAAATCTTACGACATCTCACCAAGAAGGGAGGGGGGGTCAAAAATCCCTAAAAATGCCTCACGTAATTAATGGACGCCCCCAAAGTTCAATCGGCATAAACCTTACCTTCAAGAAGTTAGCATCCAGCTGGGAGGCCACAGCCCTGGCCAGCAGGGTCTTCCCCGTGCCCGGGGGCCCGTACAGCAGGCAGCCCTTGGGCGGGGTGATGCCTACGCGCACAAACAACTCTGGATTCATCAGAGGCAGCTCGATCACCTGAAGGGTTAAATCAGTAAAAACATACTGGACAAACACTTTGAAAACGACATCACAAGTGGAAAATAATATTATGTATTTAGGTACCCCAGAGACGCCAAAAGATCAAAAGGAAAGCAACAGATTTGCTAGGGACAGGGAGAAATGGCGGCAACTGGAGGAGGCCTATGTCCAATATGGGCAACCTGATGCGAATGAGGTGGGTGTCAATTAGGTTAAGTTCAAAATGTCAATCAATGTCAAATGTCAATGTCAAATGTTCAATCAGTGAATAAAGGCTATTTTTATTTTTTATTTTATTTATTACTAGCTTCTGCCCGCGACTTCGTTTGCGTAGACCACATACATAAAAACCTTCCTCTTGAATCACTCTATCTATTAAAAAAAAACGCATCAAAATCCGTTGTGTAGTTTTAAATATATAAGCATACAAAGGGACATAGGGACAGAGAAAGCGACTTTATTTTATACTATGTAGTGATTATATATATTAACAAGCAACATCAGCTCACAACTTTGTGTGCCAATGGTTTGTTTCTCATTGTCCCATGGAAACTACGTAACTTGTTACCGTATAAAAAGTGTGCTATTCTAGAATACAAAACATATGTGGAGTACGACGCGAGTTTGCATGTGTAAGAGTTGTGCTCATTAAACTTTGAGAATGATCCCTTGGAAAGAAGTAAAGACATTCGAGACAAATCCAAAATACAGGATGCTCTCACTCAAACTCTGAAACTGAAATGGCAGTGGGCAGGACATTTAGCTCGGTACAAGGACAAAAGGTGGACAATACTCACAACAAAATGGAAAGGTCCAAATGGGTAAAGAAGAGTCGGCAGACCCTACAAAAGATGGACAGACGACATAGTGGAGATAGCAGGAAAAGACTGGCAAAAGAAGGCGGAAGACAGGCACTCATGGAGTAAGCTGGAGGAGGCCTACACCCATAGAGGGGTCCAAATCTGTGAAAACTAATACTAACACAATTAACAAAACTAAACAACCACTAACACTACTAACTACTAAAGAAATTGTCGGAAAGAGCACTGTAAATTAGTATTTGGAAATAAAAGGCATTATTATTATTATTATATTATTATTATAATGATCCCGTAGTGATCGAAACGCTCAGTGTTTGTGTGGTGTATGGGATAATTAAGTATGTGGAATTTATATGTGTTTTATGTGGCAGTAGTGGAGGATTGTCCTTAGGGCCTCATTATACAAGCATAACAGCTTAACAAAGGATACTTACCTCACGCAGTTGCCGGATCTGTTCCTGGAGACCACCAATGGCAGAATATGTGACGTCTCCGGGGTCTTCGTGGCTCATATTGTACACTAGAGGATCCACCTGGAACATAATAAATTTTAAAATTTTCATCTTAATATATGCATATGCATGGCGATGTTTTTGATTAACCGAAGAGCATGCATGAAGAGATTGATGTAAGGGAATGAAGTTAGAGGTATGCCAAGTAGCATACATATATAAATCATGTCTTTATCCCTTACGGGGTAGACAGAGCCTAAGGTAACAAGACCTAAAGACCACGTCAGGTAGGAAGTGGAACAAAATAATCTCCGCCTACTCCTATGGGAAAGATGCGTGACACTATAGTATGGTTGTTTTTTTTTTTTTTATCTTATATTTAAAGAGGCTTTAGTACACAGGGGTGACTATGTCAGCCCCATGGGAGGACTCCAGAGGATCGGAAATTACAATTCATGCAGCATCCCCTCCCCCAGAACCAGATGCTCTGGTTATGAAGGAATGCTGCACAAATTTATATATGCAAAGAGCTTTGTCCGACGAAGGGCAAGCCAGCAAAACATTTACTTCACCATTATGCATGTTTAGGTTCTCCAGGTACTTCTCTCTAGCCTGCTTATATCGGTCGCATTCCACCAGAATATGGTATGAATCATCAGTTTTATCGCAAACCTCGCACATTTCAGATTGAGACACTCTCATCATGTTCAAAAACAAATTTGATGGAATAAGACCAGATCTAACTCTTAATGCCACTACGAGCAAGTCCCTGGAGAGGCTGGCATGTTGAAACCAGTGTTGTGTTTGTATTTAAGTTTAAATTACCTCTCTAGGCAAATGCCTCATGATAGTGAGTGTAGTCATGTCAAGGGCGACTCGGGTGCCACCCTTAAGCTTGTTCTTGTCCAGCTGCCTCCTGCAACCGACCACGTAGCGGGGTCCATTTGTGGCTTTGACGATGACTGAAACAATCAAATGTGAGTTGCTACAACTTGTACTTTAGAAGGGACAGCAATGATATCGAGTTGTGGGAATATAAATTCTGAATTTTAATACAAACATTTCTCCTCTGTCAGTTGTTTCAGCACTTCTCCGACAATCTGCCCCACACTCTGAAGGGCCTTCAAGTCGTTTTCACTCTTGTCGTACTGTTTTGTGAGGTCTTTCAACTGTTCTCTCACTGTAAACAATAAGGACATAATACAACAATGTTATCATAAAAAATATACATAAAATTAAAGGAAATGAAGAATATTCTTCACTAAATAGCTAAGATTCCTGAAACTTGCTTTGAATTGTGCGAAAATAGGTCAAAAACGACTATTTTTCATACAAAAGTTTGATGATGATTCGGCATTATCGAATCATGATGCAGGTTTACTTACTGTCTTTTAGCCTAGATTCCACTTCTCTGTGTTCCATCAACTTCTTTCTGTAGTCCTGGAACGCTTTTTCCCTTAAAGGGTCCATGGTTGATGTCCCAGCAGGCATAATTATTTCAATTTAGTACAAATTCAACACCAGTTCAACATAAAATTCAACTCATCTGACAAGTTACTTTTTTTTCATTGACATTTTCGCGTTTTGCTTTTGCCTCAGATTCTTGTAATTTTAGTTTCAATTTGTATGTGGCAGCACTGCCTTTAAAAGGCCACTTTTATCATTTTGCCTTTATAGATTGACGCTAGTAGCGCCATTTTGACATTCACGAGAAATGCATGACATTTTAATGATATCTAGAAGTTTGAAAAAGTAATAAAATATAAAATTGCCGTACATTGAATGCCCGATAGCCAAGAAGCAAAAATAAAAAAGAATATCAAAATTGTAAGTATGTACCAATATGCCTCTCAATACCTCTTACAGAACATAAGTAAGTAATTGAAAAAATAATGATTAATTTTGAAAAAGAATTCGAATCTAAGTAGACAATAATAAACAAAAACCAACACCATTTTGCTAATTGATTCAATCAGGCGTTACTTTACGGAGTCCCAATAGAATAGATGAATAGGTATAAAATAACGCTATCATTGTTACTTCGCTACGACACACGGAAGATCAAAAAGAAAGAAGAAGAAGAAGAGTATCCGTGTAAAATATGTTGTATTAGCTGTAATGTTGCCCGCGCCTTCGTCTGCGCAGAATTTGCTTATCGCAGTCCCGCGGGAACTATGCAGTACCAATTCCGGGATAAAAACTTCCCCGAGACTGAAACTACATCTGTACCAAATTTCATTAAAATCGGATCAGTGGTTTAGGTGTGAAAGCGTAACAAACAGACAGTTATTTTTGCATTTATAATTACTTAGTAGGTATGTTTCATTTATAATATTAGTAGGGATTACCACTACTTTATTGATGTAAAATAAAAATCATAAAGTAAAGAGTACATACGTACATATATCACGTCTTTATCCCTTACGGGGTAGACAGAGCCCAATGTGACAAAACCTTAAGGCCACGTTTAGCATGATTAAGGGCGTATCTCAGGTGGAAAGGGGAATCAAATTAGTGATGGGTTGCTAGCCGCATCGCCTATAACATGATTCCTAAGACTTCCGCCCATTCCCTCGATGGGCTTCTAGCATCTGCGCGGGAAGAGAAGCAACTGGTAAATTCTATGTGTTTTCTTAACTCCCAGACCAGCATGGAAAAATAAAATTATGTTTAATTAGAATGTTTTCGAATTAGTACAACGAACAAAAAATTTACCTTGCTACTCCGCTACTCAAAACTAGCTAATCTACTTGAGTAGCGGAGTAGCAAGGTAAATTTTTTGTTCATTGAAATGGACCTCCGCAAAGTAACGCCTGATTCAATAAATTATTAGGTACAACGTTGGTTTGCTTGCATGATCACAAACAGTGCTCACTTTGAGAATGACCATTAAAGGGATCAAAACCCGTCTGCGTTTTGGGTGATGTAGGGATAGTTAAGTTTGTGGGATTTGTGTGTGTTTTAAGTGACAGTGTAGTAACATAATATATTTTGCACTGGTTTGGCTATCTTGTAGGTACGTAAGTAGCGGAGTAGAAAAGTTAATTTTTTTTTCGTTGAAACGAACCTACGCTAAGTAACGCGATTCAATAAAATATTCGTCAGGTTTAATTTAATTATGATGAGATAAAAATATCTAGGATCAACTTTATGAACTCAAACTCTAAATCAAACATTTATTTGCCTTGATAGTTAGGCTACATGAAATTATATTTATTTGTACCTATTTACCTTACATAAACATTTTTCTATACTTCACAACCTACACCCTAAATGTTGTCAGTCACATAACGCTTATGTAAGCTCTCCCAGAATTCTAAATTACAACGAAAATAACGTGACGCATCCGCCATATTGCTGTTTCCCGCCTAAACATATTAAGCACGTGTCCTATTTATTTTTTTCAGAGACGTGAGAGCGCTGTGGACTTGGGAAACATCTCAGACAGACGTGTCGGATATAAAGGAATATTGTAATCAAGAACGTACTGCGCGTAAAGTTTTTAAATTGCAAGAGTGCAATATTTTTTTATTATTAATTAGGTATGTCTATTATATTTAAAGTAGGTAGGTAGATAGTTTGTGAACTATTTAAAGAAATTTAAAAAAATCTGTTTCGTTGAAATAATGAGTTATTTTATTAGGTAAAACGCTTTTAATAAACCCTTAGCCTTAGAAAACTTGACTTTTTGAATGCAGATCACTCGAAACTACCCCTCAAAAGTGCCACAAAACAACGCCTCAAATTAACACTGTCACCTGCTTCACTTGTTCAAATTCAACACAATTTTTCATGGTTTTCGGATGGCAATTTCTCAAGTGCTAACAAAAAATATAATATATTCGTCTCTTTCTAACCATTACGTAAACGTGTGCGCTGCACGGTGTGCGAAAGAGACGTTTTACTTATTTAACAGAGCGGATAAGTTGCTCAAACACAATATAATTGTACCTGTGTTTTTGAAAGAACAAGATGGCCGAGAAAAATAATTTCCGATTTAACCCGTGTCATTTCCATACAAATGTTTTACGTTCAAAGTAGATAGAAAGAAATGATTAAAAACCCAACTGCCATTAGTAAGATACTATTTTACAGCTGCCTAATCTCCTGAACGCGTCGAAAAATTTGTAATTAACTTACGCAAATTAAGTTTAATCTAATCTCAATCTTAACCTTTAATTATTTGAAATCCTTCGTTGACCTTTAAAATGTAGGTCAGAGACACCCAAAGAATTTAAATATCTGATTTAACGTACCACTTACATAAAACAAACTGCCATTAAAACAAAATCTCGAGACGGTTCCAATCTAAATTTAATCTGTAGTCGTAATACTTGTAATCTTTATAAAATCACTGTAAGATTGTAAAGAACTTTGTAATGCTTTTCAAAGCTTTTCAATAACAATTTGAACGAGTAGTAGGCAAGTTTCGAGAGCGGTTGACTTATTCTGGAGTCAGTAAAATTATTAAACTCAAGTTGGTAGAGCTATCGAAGTTTGTCTAGTAAATAGACGTGATTAATGTGTGTATGTGTTCACTTGGAACCATAGACTAAACAATTTTTAACATTTAATCCGAGTAACCGTAGTGCTGTAATAATAATTAATTTAGTAAACAATGTATCACACAATGCGTCGATTAAATTAATGTACCTACCTACGTAAATGCAATTAACACTTAGATAAATGAAATTGTTATGTGTTACATTGCTCCTAAAACAAACTTTAAAAAAAACAATTACGCTTCAATAATAAAAGTTACTAACAAAATATCGTTCTCACATGATTTGTACGATCGTTAACTATATCTGATTAAAATATTTACACACTGTATTAAACTGTGTCCGAATAAATTGATTAAACTAATACCCTCTCGTCTGAACGCACCCACTGGCTATCAAATGTGTTTAAAATTGTCGTTTGAACGCACCCATAATTTTTATGCGGCCATCTTGGCGTTATGTTGGCAGTTACGTTCGATTTTTATTCGTGTTCGCAAAAGGCTTTTTAATGAAAATGGAATAGGCCGCGCGAATTCTTCGTCTTGTTTTATTATAGCTATGCTAAATATAACTTTTACGATAACCTTAGAGATAACCAAAGGCTGAAATGTCGCTTTGTAGAGTCACCAAACTGCCGTGCAGATTTTAAAACGCAGTAAGTGCAAAAATGCTGTTTCGAGATAAACGCAAAAAACTACTTCAAACTTCGTTTTTTTCGATATTTCGAAGAATTTTGCTAAATTTACCCTTTAACTATAGCGTAAATGTTACAAGGATTATTTACAAAAAAAAAGAACATCCTCAGACTTATAATACGCATGAGAGGAGGTTTTTAAGAAAATCTGAGCTGTTACTGCTGACATATTTTTACTAAAAATCTTTTAGAATACCAAATAATATGCAGTATAAAAGCTTGATACTGCAATAGTTGAATCGTGTTTGCAGAGTAAAGTACAGTATGTTCATCATGTTTACTGCATTTTTGTTAGAATGTAGCAATCGTTTGAAATGCTACGAGTTATTTTACTGCTTATTGTAAGAAAATTGAACGTAAAAATGTATAAAATGACTGAGTATAATTCACATTCTACAATATTTTTTTATCGGTATCATTAGTCACCATCATTATGTATAAATAAAACTAATTGTATAACATTTTATTTTTGGCTGATAATGAATGATTACCATTAAAAACTTTAAATTACTTTCAGTCTTAATTGAGAATAAAGTCACAACGTTTCATCGTTTCTATAACTTTTTATTTACGTATAATTAAATTAGCCTTACTGAGATCAATGATAGGTACATTGTTTTAAAATAATAGTGCTTACTTATATAAAAAAAACAATTGTGACCTAAATAAAACAAGGAACTTAGTTCTGAGATCAGACTTAATTAATAACATAATTATTCATTAATTTACAATCTTAAAAAATATATGTGCCATACCAATATATTTCTTTTAGAAGTATAGATAAAAAAACTTAAGTAAAGTTCCACTTGCAAATAGTTGTGATATAAAAAAGGAATTTACAGCAAATCAAATGCAGAATTTTGAAAGGGTACAGCATTAATTACTTAAGTTTTTTACCTATAATTCTAAAAGATACAAAAAATCTACATGATCTTGTAAAAAACAAACATCACAATTAGAAAAATTAAGCTTTAGCTTATTAAAACCTCACATATAAAATCAAATAAAAAACATTCTCACTAAAAAAAAATGTGACCGGGACTCCTCGATCTTGAATTCATTTTCTTATTTCTGTAAACAAAATAAAATCTGATGTCAAAGAATTATAAACACACATAATGGAACAGAAAGAGAAAAACAGAAGGCATCAAACGTATCTACACAAACAAACATGCATTAGAACTATGGGCCTTTTATTAACGTAACAAATTAGACAGTAAATTAGGTGTATAGATTTTTTTTATATATTTAATTTATGTACTAACCTTGCATATCTACTACAGTGTTATTTAAATAACCAATTTTTTATAGTTAAAATAAACGGATCACTCACGTCTTAAAACGAGTTTAACTCTACATGTTTCGGGCTAATCCGTAGTCTTTTTTCCCGGAGTCACATGTCACGGCAGCTGCCAAACGCACACACTCCGGGGACTCCGGGAAAAAGGGCCACGGAATAGCCCGAAACATGTCAAGTTAAACTCGTTTAAGACGTGAGTGATCCGTTTATTTTCACTATAAGTAAGTCTCACGATAGTTTATGTTTAAACCAAATTTTTGTTTGCTTAGTCAATAAAATAAAACGCTTATCCTCCTTGTGACACGTGCACAATACAATTCAAGGCGTTAATATTTAAATAACTGAATTTCAAGTACATATACCTATGTACTTACCTCGAATGCATGGCAGTCCTCAAGTCACAAAACGCCATGACTATCCTGCTCATACGGCGTCTGAGTCTCCACTGAGCAACCAATTGCTGAATAATATGCAGTAAGTAAGGCCAAAAACGCAGTACAAACATTAAAAAATATTGAGTTACCAACTAAAATGCAGCAAGACAACGTAGGTATACTGCGATTTAGATAGTAAACTTATATTAGTACGATTAGCAAATACCGACTAAAGAGCAGTTAAACTTTTATCCGCCGTGAAAATCGCAGTACAAAGTAAAAAAAACTTTCATTTACAAAGTAATACGCAGTAAATTTGACGCATACTGCGATTTAAATAGAATATAATTATTTTTATTTTTCAGTAATTACTGACTAACTAAGAGTAAGTTGCCTAATCACTGCATTTTAAATGGCCCTTACAGATATGCGTAAATTGTATCTTTACAGTTCCAATAAAGTAAGTTGTTTCTTACTGCAGTTTGGTTAGTGCTACGGTGTATTGTTTACTGAGCACTTTGACATACTGCTCGTAGAGGCTTCGAAGGAGGCTCCGGACCAAAAAACCGATTACATGTGTGTGTGCGTTTCGATGCACTGATTCTGAATCACTAATAAACAGAAATCACTCAAAATGCCACTTACTGCGTTTTAAAATCTGCACGGCAGCAAAGGTGTGTAAAGGTGGTCAAAAGTATCTGAAGGAGCACTACGCGATCGACTAATGTATTGTCGTGTTCAGATATTTTTGACCCCCCCCCCACGCAAAAAGAGGAGTGGTACAGGTTTGTCGTCGGGAATTAAATCCCGTTAATACGTCGTGATAACCCCCCTAATAGTCTTTTTTCATTTATATCATCTAATATAACGTAGTTAGCGAATAGTGATATGATATGATTACTATATCTATGATCCATACCAAGTGTAGGAACACCAAACAGCTTTTGCTAAGCCAGTAATTAGGCACCGAATCCAATTGTGTTGATTACTGGCAAACTCTCTGATTTAGGATATCTATTAGATACCTTAACAATCAAGATACGCTAATGGTCCGGTTAACCAACCCTTAACTACGTTGTTAGGGTCAGGCAAGGGTTTAACGAATGACCATTAATTGACAATATTATCTATAGGTATCATTAATTAGCCTTTATGGTTTTCTACGTTAAAATCATTGTCTTCTACGGGGAGCCGTGGTCTACTACTTTAACCGAAGTCTTCTGTGGTAAAACGTGCTGGTCTACTAAGTATTTAAACTAAAACGTGCTACTAAGCTACGGTCTTCTGCGGCAAAACGTGGTCTACTACTTTAACCGAAGTCCTGCGACGTGGTCTATTACTTAAACATGGTCTTCTACGGCAAAACGTGCTACTTGAGTTACGGTCTTCTGGAGCAAAACATAGTCTACTATTTAAAGCATGGTCTTTTACGGCAAAACATGATCTACTATTTTATAGAATCGCTACTCTCAGGGTAAAGGTTTTTTGTTAATTATTACGGACCTCAGCAAAATCTGGCTAGATAAATAAATATAGGGGTCTCAGCACGGATTTAACTTTGTACCTTTCGGTGTTGAGACCCTTGGTCCGTGGGGTCCTAGCGCTATTAGCCTCTCCAAAGATATTTCGAAGTGGCTAATAGACGCTACGGGTGACCGCAGAGCTGGCAGCTTCCTTGGACAGCGTATTAGTACCTAATTGCTGTCCAAAGGGGGAATGCTGCCAGCGTCTGTGGAACTATGCCACGGGGGCCCTCTTTTTTTAATTATTTTATTTGAAGATTAGTTTTAGTTTTCATTAGAGCAAAGTAGAATTTGAACTCCCGTTGTTATTTCATACTGTCATTGCTTTTTATTTAAATAATAAATTAAATACTGTTAATAATAAGTACTGAAAACTATTTGAAAAACATTTGTTCAGAAATAACTACTTAATTAGCGATACAGCTGCAACTGGATAAGACAGATACAATATTGTATGATACAGTGTAGTGGACAAAGTCCTTAAAGAATTCACCTACACATAGTTTTTAGTTTAGTTTTTAATTTAATCATAGTTTCATTTGTTTTTAATTCCCCTTTTGTATTTTTTTATCATGTCTGAATGAATTTATTTCTAATGACAACTACAGATATTGGATCTCAAACTCCATTCCGTTTGTTAGGATACAAAAACCCTTCCAATCCTATTCCACTCGAGCACGACATTAATCTTGCCGCCGGACGTATGCTAAAACAAAATTGGATCCGATCTCTTGCATGCTCCGACAACTTTTGAGATCGGCAACTTTTAAAGCCGACGAAGTTGGCAACAACTAACTTTATCTAAAAAGTAGATAGGACAAAGGCATATTAGCCATGCGTTGTGGGTTGAGGAATGTTTGGGATGGAGAAGGCATTTTATTGAAGTCCAGATATCTAACCATCCTGTAGAAAATTTGCGGGTGGTGGACACATACATATTATGTACATACGCAAATCACGTCTTTATCCCTTACGGGGAAGACAGAGCCTTTTTTTTATGGTGTGGAAAATGCGCCTTATGCATCCGGCCCGGTACGGGAATACCAGGGGTATCTGAGGCTCTCCCGAGGCGTCAGGCATACCCAGTAAAAAACACACGGATTCCCTAATTTGGCACTATTGTAATGACACCTGTGCAATGCAGGATTGGGAACTCCCGCCCTCCCGGGGAAGACAGAGCCTAAGGTAACCAGACCTAAAAACTACATTTAGCATGACTGCATGTGGGATGGAAAGGGGAACAAATATTGATGGGTTGCTAGCCACATCGCATGATTCCTAAGATTTTCGATGGATTTTGATTTTCTCGATAAAACCTGAATGGGTGGAACCTTGTGCAAAATCCACCCGGATCCCTACAATAGTCATACACGCTTATCCTGCCGCCTAGCAGCAATACTTGAGCTGCTGTGTTCCGGTGTATTCTACCTTAGCCCTCTGGGCTGGCAACGCATCTGCAATACTCTAGTGTTACAGATGTCGCAGACGTAAACATCTCAATTACTTGGAATAACTTAGCACAAAAAAAAATTTTTGATACAAGCTTTTTTGATGACTGTAGGTACTTGCATTGCCATCTGTCCTAGATGATGTCTACCAAAGTTGAAGAGTTCCGTCCTACGGAGACGGTCCTGACAGGGCCATCAGAATTCAGATTTCCACAAGTATGCAAAATTTCAGCTCAATCGGTTGAAGATATCTGCTTCAAAATTGACTTGCATGATTCCACCCGGACAAACATACTTAACATACGTCATACGTTGCAATTACAAGTTAATTAAAAACTTGTATAAATTGGCAGCGCCACCTGCGGACCGAAATGGCAACAAACGGCCTTAACTTGTTTATTTTGAAGTCGAGGCGCATTTTGTGACCGAAAATTCAAGCTAAGCAAACTGATGTGTTCTAATGAAATTGTAAGACTATATTTTTAAGTTAGTATAGGGGTGCGAGTAGGGTTACCTCCACGTGTGGTCAAGAGCTGCGGCTCGTTTTTGGATCCGTCCGGGGGGAAGAGCAGTGCTTGGTCCGGTGCACCCTGGGCATCGGCTAATGATTTCCTGGCAGTTTCTGAGGGATATCATTGACCGTTGGCTAAGAGCCCGACAGGGGGAGGGGGTCTTTGACAATTACCGTACAACGTTGCCGACATTTTGTCACAAGATTTTTATAATTATATTCTTGTTACTTTGACATTGGCGAAGTTGTCGTCGCTATAACGACTTGATACGCCACAAATAAGAAGAAGAAGTTAGTATAGTTATTTCTTCGCAGTTCCAAGTCATAATATCTAAGTCCGTGTCCCAACGATAACCCGGCCCTGTAATCTGTCCCGGGTTTTATCAGGGAGCACCGGAAAAATGCTATAATTTGTTAACTTCAACTATCCTCGGTGTTTTTAGTATTTTTGTTTCAGCTTCAGGTTTCGCGCGAGTCGGAGTTTTGTCAGACAATGTTGTTTGACTGAACGCATCGTTTCAAATATTTTTTCCAGTTGAAACTTAAACTATTTTTAATTGGAAATGAAAACAAAAATACTTAAAACGTAGACTTTATTTGTTACCCAATTACCTTACTGTTACTGTTATCTGCCTAATTGAAACTTAATCGATGATCTCGATGTTGAAAATAATCGTCGTGTTTTTAAGCAAAACCAACTAACTATCCCAAAAAGTTTATTCTATTAAAGTTGCTTTGGCTTTTGACATAAGGTACTTTATAATATGACTTTTTTGAGCTAGTTAGTTGGTTTTGCTTCTAACACGACTAATTGTATTTTTTTTAAAACACTTAGGTACTAGGTTTTCTGCCAAATATACGTCAACGTCGTTGGTTACGGTTAAAGTTATTGTAAAAGTAACTGTGGTACTCACACTTACTTTGTGATAGTGGTTATTTCAACAGATTTTTGGGTCTGTTTATTTGATACTTGGATTGGCAGATGGTATCCTAAATTTGAATGTCGTTTTAAGCGCTCATGGCTTGTACCTTGCTATTTCCAGCTTGTTCCCCGTACATAACCAAGTTACATAACCGGCACTAATAAAACCCATGTAGGATGATTAATTTGGATTCATTTAGGTTTATCTGCGGCGAATTGGCCCTTGGCCCCACCCCTTAGCCGCGAACATGTTTGTTTTAATTTAGAAATAGTCTTTATTTTACCATAGAATGTCCTAGTTATGTAAAATAGTTATGTACAGGGAACAAGCGGTTATTTCTTGTTATCAAATTGACTGAGTGGGTATGTCAAAAACAGATTTGTTAAGACTTCTTTTCTTAGATTTTGGAAATTTAAGAATACACTCGTTTCTCATAGGAGAAAAAGAAACCTCAATTTTACATACTAATCTTTCCTTTCGTTTTTGATACCTGCATACGTATAGAAAGTAACAAAACTGACCTGAAGACAAATTTTTTCTCATGTTGTTCGGGGGAAAAAATCTAGTGTAGCGACCCTAGCGCCATCTAGTCGTCGACTTCATAACTACTACGACGCACGAGTAGCTAGCGCCAGCTCTAGTAACAGCTGTCACATCGTTCTACATCCCGCTAACGAAGTTTCTCAACAGGGATACATAAATACAACTTTCAACTCTCTTCCTTCGGACTTCGGTCTCCAGGCATAGCATCTGCCTGGAGAGAGATCTCTCTATTGTGGCCTCTCCCCACGCTGGTATTTTTTTAAAATTCTCCAATTACACAATTTCAGGGGTGGATGACAAAGCGAATACAGTCAACTAAAACCAAAAGTCCTACCTGATGACCTGTTTAAAGTCACGGGTTCTCGGTGGATACAAGCCGCTTCCATCCGAGACAGCTGGAGGCCTATGTCCAATGGTGGACGTCCTATGGTAGATAATGATAATGAAAACCAAAATGTAATTTTTTAACAATAACACATTTATTGTTCTCGATTACAGGGAGTCTAAGTTAAGTTTTATGATAAACGTTCTGCCACACGTCGTAATAAGTTTGTTCAAAGCGGGAACTTGGCTCGTAAAACCCGCGACGCCGCACTTTAGTGCATATTGGAAAATTAACCTAATGCCGTGACGCCGAAGATATTCTTAAAATTCAGTGTCCCTTTATGCTGTCAGCTTTTATGCACCCATTAAAAATAGGTGGAAACTTAATTATGATAACATATTTTATTACTACTCAAAATATATGTATACTATAAAAGATTTTTTACATACTTACTACTCAATATTAAAAGCAACACCTGTAATTTACCTACTCGTCTGGGAGTAAAGAAAAAACATAGAATTTACCAGTTGCTTCTCTTCCCGCGCAGATGGTAAAAGCCCATCGAGGGAATGAGCGAAAGTCATAGAAATCATGTTATAGGCGATGCGGCTGGCAACCCATCACTATTTTGATTCCCCTTTCCACTTTATGCGCCCAGTCATGCTAAGCGTGGCCTATAGGTCTTGTTACCTTAGGCTCTGTCTACCCCGCAAGGGATAAAGACGTGATGTATGTATGTAGGATATTCTAAAGTATAATAAAGACAATTTCTAAATTAAAACAAACATGTTCGTATTGTTTGTGGCTTAGGTAGGCACCTAAAGCTAAATTAATCCAAATTAATCATCCTGCATTGGTTTTATCAGTGCCGGTTATGTAACTTAGTTATGTACGCGGAACAAGCTGTTTCAAGAGTTTGTTTATTTCGGACGTACAATATTTAGGAATCTTCTTCTTCAAGAATTTAGAGGCCACCTGAGTTTTACCGTTATTTTTTTAAATGCGTGTATTTCTAGTACAGTCGAGGGCATAAGTATCGATACAGCCATCATATCAAATATTTGTGTCACTGACCTTATTGTTTGTGGCAAAAAAGTGTATAGATGTTTTTGACGTCTTGTTTACGTGCATATATTTATGCTACTGTACGTACTACTTAAACGGAGCCTTCATCATCATCATCATCAGCATCACTCTGAAGACGTGCACTGTTAAACAAATCCTCCCCCTTAGCACACCATTATGAACGACAGCTCGCTACCTGCATCCACCAGTTTTCCGCAACTTTCACGATGTCGCCGGTCCGCCTAGGGGGCCGTCCATAAATCACGTGATCTTTTTTTAAGCATTTTTTAACCCCCCCTCCCCCTTGGTGATACATGGTGAGGTTTAAGACTACCCCCCCCCCCACCCAACATCACGTGTATTTTTCGTATCTACAAAAAATCTTAAATTTTTTAGAACTAGAATTGTCTTGGGCGCGCAAGCGCGCGTGTTGAATTTATATATTAATTTGGTATCGTATATGACATGATATATTTTTCTGTCATTTTACTATAATACATGTAACTGTAATCTAAAAATCGCGCGTTTGAAAAAATAATGAAAAAATAAATACACGTGATATCTTACTACAACCCCCTCTCCCCCCTTGTGACATTTCGTGATTTTGTCAAACCCCTCCCCCCCCCCTTTCAAGCCTCACGTGATTAATGGACGGCCCCTAGTGGGAGGCCTGCCAAAACTGCGTCTTCCGGTTCGTGTTCGCGCTCGAGAACTTTTCTCCCCTAACGGTTGTCTGTTCTACGACACTACTAGCCTGCCCATTGCCACTTCAACGTACATACTCTTCGAGCTATGTACGTACTCTAGTTCTTCGGCGAATCTCCGTATTCCGGATTCTGTCGCACAAAGAAACTCCGAGCATAACTCTCTCCATAGCTCGTTGAGCGACTCTGAGCCTCTCCAAAAGGCCAGCAGTCCAGGACCACGTCTCAGAGCCATCAGTCATCACAGGCAACACGCATTGACTATAGACTCTTGTCTTCAGGCACTGTGGAATTATGTACCAGAAGATACCGCGAAGTTTCCCGAACGCTGTCCATCCGAGTTGGATTCTCGGCTTTGCCAAAGTTGGACCTGCCTAACTGGACAATCTGTCCAAGGTAAACAAAGGTAACTTTGTAAGTAAGTGCTTTATTGTACAAATATAAAGAAACAGAGACAAATCACAAAAAAGACCTTAAATATATGCACAAAAGTGAACTTATCCCTAGAAGGGATCTCTACCAGTTAATCTTTGAGTAAATGAGAGGAGCATTAAGCGAGAGACCGACAAAGAGTTAAAAGTATCCATATAGTGAAAGCCACGATACATCTCAAAATACAACAAACAATTCATAAATAAACTACTAAACATCATTATACACTACAAATACAACATGAGTACACAGATACAATATTTAAGGAGATGGTGTGATGTGAGCCACATCTTCCTCAAGCTCTCCTTGAACGACGGCACGGAGGCAGACTGCCTGATGGAGGTCGGTAACCGATTCTACAACCTAGCAAAGTGAACTGTGAAGGATTTGGAGTTGGTTTTGTCTTCGGTACTCTAAAATTACGTGACACACTTAAACCAGAGATATAAACTGTAAACACAGTTAAAACTTACTTAGTGGAAGCAAGTCGGACGAACCACGGAACGAGTGAGATCTTCAATTGTTCAGCGCACGAGTTCAGCAACAAGAAATTAGTTTTGTTCAATGTTCGGCGTGTATCGAACCAACGTTTGATAGTTCGATTTAAACAAGTCGGTCTAGATAAGTGTAGTTTCATACAGCGAACATGATCAAAACAGTATCACAATTCACATTTGACGTACTATAAAAGGGCATTTTCAACCTATCACTATTTTGATTCCCCTTTCACCTATACGCCTACAACTATGCTAAACGTGGCTTTAATGTCTTGTTACCTTAGGCCCTGTCTACCCAGTAAGGGATAAATACGTTATTTATGTATGTATGTATGTACGTGCGATATATCATTTCAAATTTACCATGAGATTTTCGGTGAAGAAAAACATCGTGAGGAAACCTCCACACACCTGCTCAGCAATTCAATGGTGTGTGTGAAGTTCCCAATCTGCACTGGGCCCGCGTGGGAACTACAGCCCAAGCCCTCTCGTTTTGAGAGGAGGCCTGTGCCCAGCAGTGGGACGTATATAGGCTGGAGATGATGATATGAATTATGAGACATCTGTGTATTGCTGTACTGTTTTTACATAGTGCGCTGTCTCTCTCCTCCCAACGGCCTCCCGTTGCCGCCGGCGTGTTAGACACTACTACTTAATGTAAACGGAGATTAAATAGTAATTACTAACTCGAGCCTAGTCTCAAGAGGTCTCGCCGAGGTCTTAGCGTAAGCCAGTTACAGGGATTATGAACGTTTCATTGAAATGAAAAGGTAATTTTGGGATTAACAGTGTGGAATGTACAAACATAATGAAGGCTGTCAGAACAGCCTATAATTCTTGGCATTTGTACTGTACTTACTCAGTTTTGACAGGGGGTGCGAGTCGGGTTACCTCCACGTGTGGTCGAAAGCTGTGTTTTTGGATTCGTCCGGGAGAACAGCAGTGCTTGGTCCGGTGCACCCTGTGCATCGGCTTATGATTTCCTGGCAGTTTCTGAGGGATATCATTGACCGCTGGCTAAGAGCCCGACTGGGTCTTTGACCGTGTTACCGTACAACGTTGCCGACATTTTGTCACAAAAGTTTTTAATTATATTTTTTATTGCACACTTGTCATTTAAACTGACACTGGCCCAAGCCTTACGGCCGCCATAATACATATAACACTTGACAATGGACGCAGACAAGGGCGGATTTCAGCTTTTTTCTGGGGAGGGGGCACAAGGGGCGAACTGGCAAAGAAAACAACAACTTGAAGCTACTGTCCAATTGTGATTGTCATAAATAAACTTTTTTCTTTCTTTCTTTCTTTCTTACAAGAAAATACCGTCGGGGGGGGGGGGGGGGGGGGGGCACGTGCCCACGCATTAATCTAATAAATTATTCAATTTAATGTCAAAAATGCCTTACCTCATTTTGGAAAAGATCTGATCATCTTCAAACTGCTGCACCGTATTTTACCAAACATGGCTAAGAACCACCGCAAGAAATTAAAAACCCGCATCGAATCGGTCCATCCATTTGAGAGCTAAGATACCACAGACACACAGACATCCACATTAAACATATAACTTGACCGGTACTTAGGTATCTTCAAGAAACTAACCTATTCTTTCGTAAACAGCCGGCAACACGATCTTAACGCTCTATATTATGACTGTCCTCCTGTAGCCCATAGGCAGCGGTGATTACTTTCTATCAGGTGACCCGCTTGCTCGTTTGGCCCTATCATCAATACATAAATCAGTAGAAAGTTCGTGTCTGTACATTAAATAAATTCATCAAAAATAGAGCGCTCATTCATGTGTTCATTTACCTATGTCTGTGTTCGCTAATCTCCGAATATGTTGCACCGATTTAAATGAAATTATGCGTGGTACCTTATACCCCTGGCCAATATTTTAGATACTTTTCATCCCGGAAAATTAGAGTTCCCGCGTAGTCTAATTCTACGCGGACGAAGTCGCGGGCAGAAGCTAGTATAAAATAATAACACCCCTCTTGGTATGTCGGGGGTTGAAAACAGTAACGGGAGTCCCTTACCATTGCATCGCCTAAGTTAGTGTTGTAATCGCGACCATAGCACTATTGAAACTACCAGTAGGAACTTAAGTTAGATTCTGGGCTATCTGCGCATCCAACTATGAACCGATAATTTCCTTTATTTCCCGTGGCACTACTGAGTGGCACTAATGGCACTATTGTCCAAAGATAATCAAGTTTAACAAAGTCCAAGGAGCTCAAAAATCAGTGCTGCAGGTGTCTAACACCTCAGCGTAATGCTGAGCCAGCGACCGTTTCACTTTTGCGAAGACACACAACGCTGATGATCTATTTTTCATGTCTGTTTTTTTTTTTTTTTTACGTTTATTTTCTATAAAATTGTGTATATTATCTTATATTTGTGTGTCTTGCAAAAAGGAATAAATGTCTTCTTTCTTTCTTTCTTTCTATATTTATTTTGGTCTGTAGTGCCACGTAGTAGTGCCATGGGTAATACCAGAGTATTACCCATGGCTGGAACTTTAGGAGACCTTCTATTCTAAAGGAAGTGAAATTTAATAACAGAATAATTTCACTTCCTTTAGAATAGAAGGTCTCTTATAAAGTTCTGGGGGGTTACCATGACGTCTTAATGCGATTCAATTCCGATTCAGGTTACGTTCGCTCGCTGTCAGATCCATACTAAAAACTAATTTGTGCAACCCAGAAAAAATGCTGCTATTATTTTGAATGACTCAATAATATCACGTCTTTATCCCTTACGGGGTAGACAGAGCCTAAGGTAACAAGAACTAAAAACCACGTTTCGCATGACTGTGGGTGTATAGGTGGAAAGGGGAATCAAAATAGTGATGGGTCGCTAGCATCGGCTATAACATGATTCCAAACATTTTCGCCCATTCCTCGATGGGCTTTTACCATCAGCACGGGCGGCACTCCATAATATTTTAATAAGAAAAAGGTAGGTTAGGTTAGCTAAGAATCTTCAGTTGTTCGAACGCCTAAATATAAGTACCTAGAAAAAGGGCTAAGTTGAAAACCAGTTGGAGAAACTGTACTTGCATCACTGCCCCGATGGGTTTAAAACAGTGGCGTAACTACAACGTCTGGGGCCCGTGGCAAATTCGTCAGAGCTCCTTCCTCAATGTAAAGAAGTGCATCAGCATCTCATCTGTGCTCTAAACCAAGCCAGTTCGGGGGCCCGTAGAGCTAGGGACCCCTGGCATTTTGTCACCCCTGCCACCCTATAATTACGCCACTCTCAAAATTGTTCCATAATACTTCAGCAAGTTGGGTTAGTTGACTAAAAATAGCCCTGTAGTTTTTCAGGATTTTTGTATCATAGTTGACAAGCATTTCCATACATTTATTACCGAAGTAACGTGTCTACGACAGCGCCATCTGTTGTACATAGCTTTAACTTCCACCTCATTACACGAATTACTTAGTCTAATTATCATGTTGCTAGCCGTCTGCCGAGTTAGTTTTAGATCTAGGCGACAGATGGCGTTATTCTAGTTAGTATAAGCAAGTTCTTATTGTATCAAAAACACACTTTAATAAAGCTACCACTGAAACCATCTTTTTCCTTCCCGACTCCGCCACTCTTTCACGAAGAAACACGTTACAATTTCAATACGCTTTCCAAGGAAGCTGCAGCTCTGCGGTCACTCGTGGCTTCTATTAGCCTCTTCGAAATATCTTTGAAGAGGCTAATGGCGCTAGGACCCAACGGACGAAGGGTCTCAACACTGAGAGGAAGAAAATTATATTCGGCACTGAGATCTTTATATTTATTTTTCTTTGCTGATTCGGCCGCTTCTGCAGCCGCGCCCGCTCTACTGGTCACAATTTAGTCTTCTTGACTTCGTATCTGCTTCTGTAGCTTACGAAGCTCGCAATGATATTCACAACATGAATAACAGTAATAACATGGAATCACCAACAAACAAGGACCCATTAAAGCTACCCACATTGGGCAGTAGAACCACATAGGTATCCAAGCCAACAACATTGATGTAATGAAGCACATCGTGGTTTATGGAACGCTTATTCAATTTGGAAATTTGATTAACTAATTCTACAGTAATTTTGAAGATGTCGCTAAAACGTATAATTTTGACGTGTTTTCTTTTTTATAAAGCTGCTGTCATTGTACTTCCTGCCAATGTAGGAATTGGAATGATCGACCTAATATATGCGCGGTAAATCGTGTCCTCCGTATAACTTGTATGGAGGACGTGAATTAGCGCGAGCACATTTACGCTACCCATAGAGTAATATCTTTGACGCTACCCGTGCGACCTGGCTTCATGCTGTTCGATTTCCGAACTTCATTCGCAGCCGTTTCACTCATACTAATAGTCATTAACTTAAGAGTGAGAAGGTCAGTCACAAGAACTTCGAAAATTGAATGTCGGAGTAGCCCCGCCGTGAAACGAGAGACAAACGAGTTTTTTCAATCCTCTTTGGATTCCTCTTTGGAAATTTACATGAGACCCAGATCCCAAAACGTTCCCAAATCGTTCCCAAAAGCAAAGAAAAGAATAGACGAATGGTAAAAGTAGGAAGAGAGCCTGTTTCATTTGCTACTTTTTGAATTTAGACATCTTAATTAACTTCTTTCTCATATCAACTTCTTGCAGCAGCCCACAGAATCATTGCTAGATTGTCATTCGTCTCTTGGTTAAGTTATGATTATAGAGGTAGATCTTAGAATTGATCAATCCTGTTAACGCATCTTACTCCAACTATAGCATAACTAAAAACTACTATGAAATAATATTATTATAGACGGTTTTCTAGTTCGTTTATTTTGAGAAAGATCATAATCACATATTACTTTACATTGGTACATGTTTTCGTGAATGAAAGCAGTAGTTACAGTCTTCTAATTGACGTCCTTTTTCCTCACTAGTTTAGTCACGAACATAAACGATATCTCGTGTCCTTGTCTAATAGACGTATGTATACATAAATGGGCATTTTTCTGAAAATAAATCCGCTCACTTTTCGCAAATTATACAACTTCGATGGTACCTAGTTCTGCTCAGAATCACGAGCACTATTGATTTTAGTATAAGGAGTGTCCCAAAGTTTTATTCAATTTTCAACTTTCAATTTCGTTACTCTCACACGAGTGTCTATCAGAGGCGTGGCGTCAAGTATACCAGAAGGCAAGCCGAAGGGAATTTGACTATCCATTTTCTCTAATTCTGCATAATATAGTGGCTAACTGCCTTAAAATAGGCAAGCCACTGGGAATCGAGTTCTATGGACGCCTCGCCACTGGTGTCTATGAAGAAGTAACGGAAAAGGAATGAAAAAAGGACACTTTGTGCCTTCTAAAATCAAAAGTGCTCGTGATTTTGAGAACTTTCATCGAAGTTGTATAATTCGAGTAAATGTGATTGGATTTATTTTCAGAAAAATGCCCAAATTGACTTAACATAATATACAGTCGTCGTGAATAATAAAAAAAATCAAAAACATCGAGAACTTTCCGCTATAAAAAATGGTGTCGCGTTAGATGTTTACGTAAGGAATAAAGACGTGATTTATGTATGAATGTATACGTATGTATGTTAGATATTTTTGAATGATATTCTCTATTCGAAATTATTGCTGTTGACCATACTCTACTAGTGCATCATTCTAGTTGAGAACTTAACAATAGATCTTGTCGCAGAAGTAAAGCAACCATCCATTTTTAAACAGTAGGTAAGCCAGTGCAGACTGCGAAAGGGATGACTGCTTAATATCTACGAGAAAATTAGTGTGCTATAGATGATTGTGGTTGGTTGTCATCATCTGGAATCCCGCAGCAGAAGCCTGCTACAGCTGGAATGAGACGAGGACAGACGAACGGCATGACGAAGATTGCTATGATAATAATTGGGAAGCAACATGGAAGAATGAAACAGCACATCAGAATTAGAGAAGAGTGTATACAGAAGAGCAAAGAAGAGAAAAGGAGGAAAGTAGATATTCTTGAATATATAGGAAAAGTTAGAGAACAAAGTTAAAAAGCAAGAATTAATGAATTGCAAATGACGAACTTACAGATGTAACTTGCAAAGATAGGTCACAATGATATTGCATCATCAGGTGGATAAATTATGGTGATATTCTCATGTTTTGATCAGTTACTTCTGTCATTATCAGTCAGCAGCGTGATCAAAATTTCAAGTACTTAGTTACCAGGGTACCTGTATTTTTAGTCCTATAAAATCAAATACCTAACATCCAATTGCCACCACATTCTGTAGGTTAAATTGTTCACTAACCACTCAAGGAAAAAGTAAAACAGAAGAAGTAAGAACATTAGAAGGGAACCTTTTGGGAGTTCTCTTTACCAAAAAAATTGCGCTCCACAGTTTTCATTTGATCAAGGTTCATCTGTTATGATTTGGAAGAACTGTGGCTTCATCTTGATATCTTCTGTAAGTTATAAATTAGGCTTGAGATTGAACTTCAAATTGTTCTCTGGGTTGATACGATTGTAAAACGTCTTGATTTTTACCAGTGAGGTTGTGTATATTTTATTTTCGTCATTAATCAACTTGTTATACCATTGTTAGAACTGCAATGTGGCTTCCATTTTCATCGTTGGCCATCGGTATTTGTGATCACTCTTCTTCCTTCGTCCTGTTACTTCTTTCTATGACGATTGCGTCGTAATCATCGTACCACCAAAAGAAAGAAGCTGGTAGGAATAAAAAGCAGACAGGACACAGAAAAGGCACGCAACAGATCCAAGGACAGCAGCACAAGAGGGGTAGGCAGCAGCAACAGTAGCAGCAGGTGGTACAAGAGTCTGGCAAACACATCGAAATTTGGATCACATTAATGTTTGTATCATTATTCTTAATGAAAAAGTAAAGCTCTGGCCATTAGACAATTTTGCCAGTGTTGTTTGTATTGCCTCTCAGTTTAGAAACTAATTTTTGACTTGTTTTTGACGTAAATTTAGTATCTTTTTTGGGTGTGATCAACGGCTCACGTGTTATTCTGCCAACTGCTGTACAAAAAGGCAACGCCTTTAAAAAAGGCAAAGGTCTTTAATTTTTAGCTTTTCAGCGCTATAAGCTTTGCTATAATGTACACTTACATCAATATGGTTTCCTTCAATATTTTTTTTGTATAGCTCTTTGGTATCCCACCGCTGAGCAAATACCTCTTTTGTCCCTCTTCTTTTCTTTCATGAAAATGAGAGCGCCAAAACGTTATAAGCTTTGTTACACATTTTGTGCCTAAAAAAGAAAACAATCCCTAAAGCTTTGTGTTGTGCCAATATTAGGTCTTTTTCTCAACTTTAATATGGTGTAATAACACTTTTTGCCACATTTGTTTTTTACTTTATGTCCGAAGGAACGTGCCTCTTGTACAAATTTTTATATTCTGCTCAAAGCGTTTCTGTTTCAACGAAACATACCTTATTGTCGAGTAATACGAACGTGCTGAAGTTCTCTATCAGTTTAGATAAATTTGTCGTAACAGTCACAATGACATATTACAATAGAAGTTGATATTATTGAAAACAAATTTAGAAAAATAGAAATTGGGGTCGCGAAAGGCCTTTTCCACAGAACAATGTCACACAGAAGGCTTGGTGCTGATTGAATATTCAATATAAACTAAAATACATGTGTTTGTGTGTCTGTGTGCCGCGGATGTGCTGCTTCCCTTCTTTACTGTGCCCTTGCTTTGCATGCTTGCCGTTGTGTATCAAAGGTAAACAACCTGGACTCCCTATCCTTTCTTTTAATTCCATTCTGCTTTACCGATTATAACTTTGTCCCTTTCAGTGTTAAGACCCTTGGTCCGTGGGGTCCTAGCGCTATTAGCCTCTTCAAATATATTTCGAAGAGGCTAATAGACGCTACGGGTGACCGCAGAGCTGGCAGCTTCTTTGGACAGCGTATTAGTATCGCTGTGCAAAGGGGGAATGCTGCCAGCGTCTGCGCAACTATGCCCCCGCCCCTCCTTTTTTAATTATTTTATTTTAAGATTAGTTTTAGTTTAGTTTTTAATTCCATTTTGTATCCTATTAAATAAACATTTTCTGCTTATATCCTCCTAATATTATATTATAGATATTATAGCGTGTATGGATGTTTGTTATTCTTAAACGTCAGAAGGGCTGGGCAGTTCTGGAATCATATTTGGCACAGAGATAGATTATAGTCTGGAATAACAATAGGCTACTTTTAGGAATCGTGTGATAAGGGAACGTGCTCGTGTGAAAGAAGATATAGTAACTAGGATAGAAAAATATGCTTATTTGGTTTGGTCACATAGAGGATGGATGAAAGAAGGTTAACTAAACAGATTTACATGGGGAGCGGAAGGCCTAGACGGACGTTCTGTGACCAAATTGTAGACGTATTGAAAAAGGTCAGGTCTAGAGTATACCCGAAACCGACGGGTTTGTATGAAGAGATTGATGAATGTGAATGAAGCGAAAGAGGTGTGTCTGGATCGTAGCAAGTGAAACAAAGTAGTCTCAGCCTGCCCCTGTGGACGGCATGTATGTATGTACTTTTGCGAAATTCAGGCAAATAAATCTGAGATGCTTAGGTACTAATATATATTTAGTTTATGTTAGTCAGTTGGCTGCTACTTATAGTACAACTTTACCTTAGTTTGCAACTAGGTCAATTGGTAGAAATTGACACGTGAAATTTATGTTCATTTTGAAAATAATACGAGCCCGAGTTTGTACCCTTGACCATTTGAACTCTTCAACGGTTGGTCCGATTGACTTGAAATTTGGTACACATATGTAAGACGGAGTACAGTCAGCAAATAAAACTTATTGTTTCAGGTATGAAATTTAAATGCTGCCAGTGCCTTGTGTTGACCTATGACACACCAGACGAAAACGAAAATGGCTCCAAATACCATTTACCCAGACTTGAAGACACAGTAATAGTACAACAACATAAGTATACAGTAAACCCAATAAATCAATGCCTATAAGAATTAATGATATTATTATTATTGCAATAATTAATTATTATTTGGATTCCCCCTTTCCACCTATAGGGGAGACCGAGGCAAGTTGAGACAGAGGTGAGTTGATACAAAGCCTTTTTCTCTGTACCTATGACAGTTAGCGAGGTCACAACTTCACACAAACTGTGGAGTGTAGAAAGAGCAACGAATTAGCGAAGTTACCAGCCCGATAAACTGTCACAGTTCAGAGAAATCGGCTTTGTCTCAACTCATCTCTGTCTCAACTCGCCTCGGTCTCCCCTACGCCCACAATCGTGCTAAACGTGGCTTTTAGGTCTTGTTACCTTAGCCTCGGTCTACCCCGTAAGGGATAAAGACGTGATTTATAAGCCGTTATTTATTTAGCAATGTAAGTGTGTTTGTCCGGGTGGAAACTTGCAAGTTAATTTTGAAGTAGATACATACATACATACATAAATCACGTCTTTACCCCTTACGGGGTACGGGGCACGTGCAAGAGAAGCGCAGTGAGTAGCGGAGTAGCAAGCTAGCAAGGTTGAAATGGACCTCCGCAAAGAATAAATTAGTCTCAGCTTTTGTAAGTCAGACCCTTTTCTATTTCTGTACACGACCACAGTCTCATCGATTTCCCGCCACGTATCTCTTCTTTTTATTTGGGGCGTATCAAGCCCTCATTACAACGATATTTTCGTCAATGTCAAAGTAATAAAAATATATTAAAAAATCTTGTGACAAAATGTCGGCAACGTTACACGGTAATACGGTCAAAAGACACTCCCCTGCTGACGGGCTCTTATCCAACGAACAATGATATCCCTCAGAATCCACCAGGAAATCATTAACCGATGCCCAGGTTGCACCGGACCGAGCACTGTTCTTCCCCCGGACGCATCTTAAAACGAAACGTAGCTCTTGACCACACGCAGAGGTAACTTGCCAAGCATCTGAGGATTCATCTTAAGATTGCGAAATGGCAACTCGAGAGTAAAAAAATATCTAGTCTATTACCACAATACGTCATTGTCACTGTCAAATAAATCAGTTAGCAAAATTAACGGGAAATAGAATTGAATTCAAAATGTAACCGACAAAATTCCAAAACGCGACATACTGATGTGTTTTATTTTGTTTCCCGCCTTTTCTATATATATGTGTTTTATATTGCCTTGCTTCGTCGCCCCTTGCATTCTTATCCCTTGTGCAATTTTTTTCCCGCAAATAAAGGAGTGGTGGGACGGGGTAGACTTAAGAAGGGGGTTGTGCTGACCGTTAAAAAAGTGGTGAAGCTGCCATCTGGAATCGTGGTAAACTGTATCACCAAGAACAGCTAAGTAAGTGTCACTATATCAAATGGACCTGGAAAGGAACCAGGGGCCCCATTTTTGAATGCGTATATGTGGAAATACAACTCGGAAGTAGCAAAAATCGTGCTGATTTTTGAAAGATACAAGTATGCAGCATACAAGAACATTACACAGCTCTCATTTTAATTTTGTAAACTAGTTAAAAATTTGATTCTAGAGGTAGTTTTGAAGATATGAACAGATGTATACTACTTTCGAGCCCTTATTTCCCGTGGCGCTACTGTCCAAAGATTTCTATTTCAAAATCAAGTTTAACGTAGTCGACGGAGCGCCGCTTTCGCGGAGCTCCTGCTTTTGGGTATTTTTGGCCCTTTGGGCCTGTTGAAGATATAACATAACCTAAACCTACCTCCTATTTATTAAATTTATTTTGGCCTGTAGTGCCACGTAGTAGTGCCACGTAGTAGTGCCATAGGCAATTAACTCTTTCGAGTGATGTCCTTTCAAAAATTGGAGTACCTATGCTATTAGACTGAAATCAGAAATAGTGCTACTGGCGTTTCAGCCTTTGTCAGTATGCAGCCATGCCATTGTAAATTGTAAAGACATCGACGAACTACATAGAAAAAATACACGAAAATGTGCGATCGAACTGAGAACCTTTCGAAGTGTAATAAGTTCACCTCTTGGCGGTTTACTTATGAAGACGGACCAACCTTTCTGAATCCGCTTACATAGTCTATGCGTCAAATTTGACACGTCACTCAAATCAGTGACATCAAAATTAAAAATGTAGCTATCCAAGTTTGTTTAAAAATAACCAACTTTAGACACGAAGCGCCGTGTTTCGATGTGCTTTTTCGTTGTGCCTGTCTGGTGTCTTTGCTTGCTCCCATGCTGCCTCCTGCCCTGCATCGCTGTACCTGTCGCCATTTACTATCCACAAATAAGGCAGAAATTGGACCAATTGTTTGGCTTATCACCCTGTACGAGATGACAAGTAAGATAGCATTAAATTTAGAAGCTTAAAAACCCACCCGTCAAGCGTCCAAGCGACTACAGTAGTCCCTAACTTTTTCGGGCGGGAAATGTCCTAGGGACTGCATTATGCATTCACGCCGCTGGCCAGGTCTTCCTCCCTTGGAAGAGCCAGCAACTCGCTATATATGCTTAGAAAAAAGCTTGTAAGGTGACGACACCAGTAATAGACATGACCCAATAATACACAATAACTCTTATCTAAAAGATACTAAGGCATAGTTATTTATTCTACAAAATTTATTATAGCAAATTGCCCGCCAAGTGCTCGTTTACATGTCTTTTTTGAAACTACCAGCGCATTCGGAAAGAGCATCATTGCCAAGAAGAATGCACCGCAAGAAACTTGGCAGAAAGTTATTTTTTCAAAATAAAATGCATAAATAAGCTACTACTTAAATTAAATACATTTACTCGTATGTAAGGGATGTATAAGGTCCCCGACTGAAATTATATTAGTCTATAGTAGAGATAGCCCATCGAGGGAATGGGCGAAATTCTTAGGAATCATGTTACCACCACTATTTTAATTCCTTTTTCCACCTATACGCCTACAATCATGCTAAACGTGGCTTTAGGTTTTGTTACCTTGGGCTCTGTCTACCCCGTAAGGGATGTAGACGTGATTTATTTATGTGTATGTGTGTGCGCAGTAGAGATGTACAGTCAATTTAAAACCATTATTATCTTTTAATTAAGAATGTAGTGTCCATTACTGGTGCTTCTCAGCTTAGTGTCCAACACTGATGCCGTATTTTTTTTGTACAGTTCTTTTTTGTTTTCCAGGTGCCCCGTATGTGTTCCTGTGTCTTCATACCAATACACTTGTGTTCATTCTTCTCTTGCATACCTTTGTCGGATTGTTGTGTGAAATTTGAAAGAGAAGAGATAGAGATACCAAAAAAAAGAAATTGGTGCTTCTCTTCGAAAAAATAAAAGAAATTGGTGGCTCTCTTCAAAAAACTAAAAGTAAAGGGTTAGTGCTTAAATAAAACAAGCGCAATCTTTAAGATTAAGAAACAGTGGATGTATGAAAATAATGGGAATAAACATAAGTGCCCAAGAAATAAATGGCTAGACAAGAATTAGCAACTGAATTAAAATGAATTTGAAGTTAATCCAAGTACATTTGACATACTACATTTAGTTATGTTCTAGCACGATGTGCCATTTGGCGTGGTTGTGTTTCCCTGTAATAATCATTCCGATGGTCACTTTGTATCCCATCATCTGTCCTTGTCTGTTGAAATTGTGCGAGAATGAGATAGAAGATAAAGAAAAGGCTGAGAATATAGAGCAGGGTAGTGTTTTGTACGTTTGACTTGAATAAATAACGAAGGATCATTGACTATGATTTTATTTTATTTCAAGATAGAAACCGAATCGATTTTCTTTTGCGACAAAAAAAGAGTCCCGATCGGACCAACCGTTGAAGAGTTCCCTCTTGCACAGTCATCAGAACTCCACTTCTAGATTATAATATTTTTACTGTCATCTGACTTAATCTAGTATGTAAATTTTCAGCTCAATCAGATGAAAATAATAACAGTATCTGCTTCAAAATTGAGTCGCATGATTTCACTCGGACAAACATATATTATACATACTATCGAACAATTTGATACCCACCGTTGAACGATCTCACAGCAAACGTCTTAATGGTTTTCCTTGCCAATTCAATGTAACGTCACTATGACATTTAGTGCAACAAGGTTCCACGATGGGTCAGGAATCAGTTGGTTGGTGTAGGTTAGTTCCTGTAATATGTAACTTCCATGATGGTCTGGGAGTAAAGAAAAAACAGAATTTAACCAGTTGCTTCCCTTCCCGCGCATGGTAAAAGCTCATCGAGGGAATGGGCGAAAGTCTTTGGAATCATGTTATAGGCGATGCGGCTAGCAATCCATCACTATTTTGATTTCCCTTTCCACCTCGCCCTTAATCATGCTAAACGTGGCTTTAAGGTTTTGTTACCTTAGGCTCTGTCTACCCCGAAAGGGATAAAGACGTGTTATATGTATGTAGGTTAGTTATGTATCTTCAGTGGATTGACGGGCAAAATACCCACAAAAAGGAGCACCTTGGACGGCTCCATCGAAAACCAGATGGGCAAACTGTAGGTGAACAGCAAGTTATTATCTATACATTACATCAACTTGAGGGTCGGATGTGGAGAACTCGCGGCTATCACCTGGGAGGCAAAGTTGCGTGGCAATGTTGTAGTTTAACCGTAACTTAAATAGGCTAGGTCTGAGGAATAATAAAGTTATCTACATCCATATCATAACTTCCCTACAATATGTTCAGGAACGATCAGCAAATGGCCTACATTAAGAAACCTGTATCTGTGGTACTATAATGTTTACTTTAGAGTATCAATATCGATACTCTAATTACATTCAAACTCCGAATATATCTTAAATAATAAAATCTCTATGTCTGTTATCTTAGGATTTAAGAAAGAAATATAAATGTCAGTCGTTTCATCTGTTTCGAACTTACGAAGAGCAGAAAATAATGTTACCTACGTATTTTGATATGAAAACTTTTATTGTAGAAAACTTATGATATTAATGTAGATAAAGTTATGTATGCGACTGTACATAATTAGGCATTAAATACTCGTGAAATCTTTATGAAACTCAGCTTTGCTTCGTTTCATAAAACCCCACTCGTATTTTAATGCCTCTCATAAAACCCACATAAAAAACTATCACAAGTTCACACCCACTAAAAACCACACGGATTCCCTATTCGCGGTTACAGGAGCACTCGGTGTCACCGCGATGCCCCACGACCACCTTGGGATGGGGTTCCCTCTTCGCGGCACCTGTGCAATGCAGGTTTGGGAATTCCCGCCCTCCCCCGCTGGTGTCACTTGGATTTTTTATAGAGGTTGTCTCCTCGGGACCATCGTCTTGAAAAAGACTGCGGCCCACGTTCCCGGCGCCTACCCGTGGCCCCACCTTCATGGCTCAAGTAAACATACAAATTTATGGGTTAAGACCCACCATACCCCAGGTACTGCCCCTGGGGGTGGGACTGAACCATACCACCGTAGAGCTGTAAGCTACGGGTATTAGGTAGGTTAGTTAGGCAGCTCCTTATGACTGAAGAGCAAACCACCCAGGAATAGGAGCCCCGCCGAGCCGTCAATTTTTTTTCAATTTTTCAAATCCCAGCACTGCTATGGTGGTATGGTTCAGTCCCACCCTACCCCTAGGGGTAGTGCCATGGATATGGTGGGTCTGAAGGGATCTTTATCTGCTTACTTATGGATTAAATCCATTTAATTCTATTGAGCACTTTGTGGTGTAATCAAGAGACTGATCGAATAAAAAGTCCAGCTATCCAGTAGCATTTCCTACACACAAAGGATTGTAAAAAGTAAAGTCTGAAAAACAAGATTTCACAAATTAAATAGCATCTTTAACGTGGTTCGAGCAAAGAAACGCGCAGTGATGTGGTCATGCCGATAGATTAAAATAAGTTTTTGTTGAGAAATCAATTTGAATACAACGTATTTTTGCTGACTGTGTGCATTGTCAACCGTTCTACATATGTGTACCAAATTTCAAGTCAATCGGACCAACCTGTGAAGAGTTTCTTCGGTCCTGACTGGGCCACCAGAATTTCGCTACCAGTTTTTATATTCTCATCTGCTTCAAAATTGAGTTTCAATATTCCACCCGGACAAAGATACATTATATTATTTACTAGCTGTTGCCCGCAACTTCGTCTGCATAGAATTCGTTTATCGCTATCCCGCAGGAATTACGCAATTTTCCGGGATAAAAAGTAGCCTATGTGTTATTCCAGACTCTAATCTATCTATGTTCCAAATTTCATCCAGATCTGTCCAGCGTTTCTGGCGTGAAAGAGTAACAAACATCCAAACATACTCACAAACTTTCACATTTATAATATTAGTAGGATAAATTGTTAGTCAAATAAAAACTTGTAAAATCGAGCATGTTTTATTGATTCTGAACCATGTTTCATTTCAAATTTTAGAAATAGTCAGGTGTGTCCTAAATGTATTACTGCGGGGTAAATTTAGGTATTTGTTGTGTGGGGTGCGATGTCGGAAACCTCCTCGAGAGCTCTAGCGTTACAGTTTCCTTCTAACAGAGGCTCTTGGCCTCACGGGGGGGGAAGGGTAACGCTTAGGCCGGTGCAACCTGGGCAACAACGGTTAATTAATTTATTCTGTAAGTTAGTTAACTGTTGGCTAATATCCGACTGGGGGGGAGGGGTGGTAAGGTGAACCCGCAATTCGTTGCGGGGGATCTGAGCCAGCGGGTCCAGAAATGGACCTGCAGTGAAGGCGGCGCCTCTGGGCGCCTTTTTGACGAAGGTAAACCTGAGCCAAGTACCTGTAGGGAAAGGTGAGGGCAAGCCTTATTGGACGGGGGCGAAAGTCCACCGTCGGAGCGGTGCGACCTACGGGTTGCGATCGCGGAGCGGCGTGACTTCGGTCACTGCCGGTCAACACGTAACCCGGCCCGTGGGGTCGGAACGTGGGCCGCTTGTCTTTTTGAAGACTGGGGGCCGCGAGGAGTAAAAAATCCAGAGGGTCGCACCCGCGGGTGCTTCTGGTGACGGACGCGATCATGCCTTCGGTACCGCTCTGCTTTCAGAGTAATACATGAGGGTGAGGGAGCTGACGTGAGGGTCGGCGGGCATAAGCCTACCGTCGGAGCGGTGCGCCCCGTAAGGGACGGGATCGCGGAGCGGCGTGGCTTCGGCCACTGTCGGTCAACACGTAACCCGGCCCGTGGGGTTGGAACGTGGGCCGCTGTCTTTTTCAAGACGGGGGCCACGAGGAGACAACCTCTATAAAAAATCCAAGCGGCACCAGCGGGAGAGGGCGGGATTTCCCAAACCTGCATTGCACAGGTGCCGCGAAGAGGGAACCCCATCCCGGGGTGGTCGTGGGGCGTCGCGGTGACACCGAGTGCTCCCGTAGCGCCTCACATACGACTGAATAGGGAATCCGTGTGGTTTTTAGTGGGTATGCCTGCCGCCACGGGAGAGCCCCACATACCCCCAGTAAACCCGTACCGGGCGGATGCATAAGGCGCATTTTCCACACCATAAAAAAAAAAAGGTATTTGTTGTGTACTGCCTAGTGGTTTGACCTATAGCCACTCAAGCAGAGTGGCGTGGGTTTGAATCCCGGGCTAGCACCTCTTAGTTTTTCGGAAATTATTTACAAAAAAAATGATGTCCAATTTTTCAAGTAACAGTTTGTTTTGCGCGATTCGATGGACATTCAATTTCTATCGACATACTTATCGACATCGCGCACATCACTACGGCGCCCTTTAGGGAATTAAAGTGAACAAACGGCCGAGTTCTTTTCCCCGGTTTATCTTGCATTAGTTCTTCAAATGGCAGCGGTTTCACTATAGGAGTGATAATAGTGGACTTGCTGCTTTTTATACGTTTGTGGTTTTCTTTAGAGTGTAATTGATTCTTTATAGTTTTTATATATCTTGCAATATTAAACTATATCTACCTATGTAATTTTAAAATGTTGTCTTCCATGCTGGTCTGGGAGTAAAGGAAAAACATAGAATGTACCAGTTGCTTCTCTTCCCGCGCATATGGTAAAAGTCTATCGAGGGAATGGGCGAAAGTCTTAGGAATCATGTTATAAGCGATACGGCTAGCAACTCATCACCACTTTGATTTCCCTTTCCACCTATACGTCCACAGTCTTGCTAAATGTGGCCTGTAGGTACCTGCTACCTTAGGCTCTGTCTACCCCGTAAGGGATGAAAGTGATTTGTGTGTATGTGTGTCGTTCTAGAAACGGGTATTTCGCGTGCGACAAAGTTCTCGCGCGCATCCTGCTAGCCGTGCTGGCAAGATGCTATGTTTCTATCGTTTGTCAGCCAAGCGTTAACAGTTAAGTAGATTTGACAAACTTTAGTCAGTCCAAGGACAATTAGGAAGTTTCTCAGAACTAGAGTTTCATAAAGCTTAAAGTATTAAAAAGTCTTGAGTGATTGCCAGATCGTAGAACCCCTTCAACCTTGGGCTTGTCTGCTTTGTTTATAAGTTAAGGGCGTGTTTTACTACTCTCTTTTAAGTTCCAGTTATCTTAAATGTCTATATTTTGTCCCATAAAATTGAAGTCCCGAATGTACGGTTTGCCATAATCTTCTTTTATTTCTGAAACGGTAAGTATTTTTTTTACAATTGTTAGTAAAATAACCCAACCTAACTTACTATATTCTGATGACTTGCAAAATATCTGAAAAATGCACGGTTTCATGTGTTGTGACCAAAAAAATGATGACCAACGATTATTTTGACAAATGAAAAATTATGAGCCACGATTATTATGACCAATGAAAATTATGAGCCACGATTATTATGACCAATGAAAATTATGAGCCACGATTATTATGACCAATGAAAATTATGAGCCACGATTATTACGACGAATGAAAATTATGAGTCACGATTATTATGACGAATGAAAATTATGAGCTACGATTATTTTGACCAATGAAAATTATGAGTTACGATTATTTTGATCAATGAAAATTATGAGCCACGATTATTTTGACCAATGAAAATTATGAGCTACGATTATTTTGACCAATGAAAATTATGAGCTACGATTATTTTGACCAATGAAAATTATGAGCCACGATTATTATGACCAATGAAAATTAGGTATGAGCCACGATTATTTTGACCAATGAAAATTATGAGCCACGATTATTATGACCAATGAAAATTATGAGCCACGATTATTATGACTAATGAAAATTATGGGACAGCTGGATAACTGGAACTTAGCATAGAGTGGTGAAACAGGCCCTAAATCTTTATTTTCACAGCCGGAAAGCGAAACTTCGGCGCTTACAACATTTATAATTTAGTTTAAGCTTTCTTTAGTCGTTTACATACATACATAAATCACGTCTTTATCCCTTACGGGGTAGACAGAGCCTAAGGTAACAAGACCTAAATGGCACGTTTAGCATAAATGTGGGCGTATAGGTGGAAAGGGGAATCAACATAGTGATGGGTTGATAGCCGCATCGCCTATAACAAGATTTCCAAAATTGTGGCCCAGCTAAATAAGCTAAAACAAATCGCTCATGAAATAAGGGATCACTATTTTCATTCCCCTTTCCACATATACGCCCACAAACGTGGCCTTTAGGTTTTGTTACCTTAGGCTCTGTGTACCCCGAGGGGGGAAAAGGCGAACTCTGTGCTTGCACCGCTCGCCCGAACCCTTGAGGCCAGCGGGAACGGTAACGGGGCATTACCTACCTGCATTGGACGGTCTCATCGTCTAATAGAAGACGGGCCCAGCGTACGGGCCCTCCCCTGCTTGGCGCGGTCCCGGCAAAAGCCGGGGCCACCGGGGGGGGGGGGGGGGGAGCGTTTGTGGCGAAACCCTAGTGGCATCTCACTGCGTCTCCATCACACCGGATTAAGGCAACGCCGGAGAGTTTTTAGTTTGGATAGAGGGGAGTCCCACATAACCCTAGGGCATCCATAAAGATTTTGTCTCTACATTAAAAAGGCGTGATTTGTGTCTCACTGCTGTTGGGCAAAAAGTTTTGTGCTTTGTTTGTTTACGGTGCGTATCGTTCCGACGCGGAGACTTCGTATATCAGCTGTCATTGCAACTTATATGGATGACTGCACTGTGATTGGTTATAATGCATATTTTAACTTGTGATGCCTACCGTACACAAATCACGACATCAGGAACCAATCAGCGTCGCTATCACGTCATCTACGGCTGCTCTGATTGGTCAAGATTCTCCGATAGCTACACACCACGCAACATTCGCCTTCACCTTGCAGCGCGGATGCACACATTCCCGATTTTGTTTTTAAAACCATTACCCAACTTTACTGAACCAGTGTCTTGAATTAAATGGCAGTGTACTAGAGATGGGCCGATTACTTGCCGACTAGCCGGGGAATTAGACTATTCGGCGGTTTTTGTAGTCGGCGACTATTTGGCAAAATCAATGTCAAAGTATATTAAAAATATATTCAAAAGATTGTGACAAAATGTCGGCAACGTTGTATGGTAGAACACGATCAAAATCCCCTTCCCCCTGTCGGGCTCTTAGCCAAAGGAGACCGCCAGGAAATCATTAACCGATGCCCAGGGTGCACCGGACCAAGCAATGCTCTTCAAAAACGAACCGCAGTTCTTGACCACACGCGGAGGTACACTCGCACCCCTAAACCACGTTGACTAAATTAAATATTTTACGTAGCAATAAATGTAAACAACATACATACACAAATCACGTCTATATTCCTTACGGGGTAGAGAGAGAGCCTGAGCATTAGCATGATTGGCGTATAGGTGGAAAAAGGAATCAAAATAGTGATGGGCTGCCTGCCGCATCGCTTATAACAAGATTCCTAAGAATTTCGCCCGTAATGTAATCGAGTTAAAAAAATATTTAGAAAAATTTGCAAAAGCACTATCAATTGAAATGTAATGTAATGAAATGAGTTACAATTTACCCACTAATATGCGCAAGGGCTGTCAGTTAGCCGAAGGCGGACGATTTCATCTAAAAAGCCGTGGTAGCCTAGTGGTTTGACCTGTGGCCTCTCAAGCAGAGGATCGAGGTTTCGAATACCGGGCTCGCATCTCTGAATTTTCCGGAATTTATGTGTGAAAAGCACTTGAAAAACAGCGCCTTCTCTCGTCCCTGGTGAGCAGTAGATGTTCTACGGGAGTTTGTAATTGTGTCGTACAGACACATCATTCAAACAGATGATGCTTAGCGACAAAAAATCGCATAGTAACAAGGTCACGTGACAGCTAGTAACAGGTAGAAAAAATCGAAGACTACCCACCTGCCCGGCTAGCAGGCGAACGCGCGAGAGTCGCGTCGCGCGCGAGATAGACTACCCGTCTTTTACTGGGATGAACAGTAAGAAAAAGACGGGCAACCTATCTCGCGCGCGACGCGACTCTTTTGCGCTCTCGTGCTAGACGTGCAGCTATGGGTGGTGTAGGGGTATAGCACGCGTCACGGAATGACGAGGATCCGGTTTCGATTCCCGGCCATAGCTTTACTTTTCGGATTTTTCTGTGTTCTCATTTTCAGTGACATCCAGAAATTTAAGAAAGAAGTGTATTGACGAGCGCCTAGAATGATCGGCTGTGCCGACTGGTCGGGAAGTCAGAAGCCCCTCACTACAGTTAACCATGCTACGTAGCTATGTAGTTATAGCTGTCTCAGCTACAAACACTTTGACGAGGCCGATGACACCGCCACGTGCGACTAACATGTCAGATCCAAACTTTGCGCAGCTTAATGACAAAGCTTGTTCTGCCTCCTGTTCGAAACTGAAGTAATTATGCGTAGCGCTTCAAACTAATTATAGTAAGGAGATATCAGTTTTTGTGTCCATAATTAAGTTTCGGCGACGCAATTTGAACCAAGGCTTATTCTAGATGGTGGCAATCGACTTTTATGTTGAACATACCAACGAGTGATCTTTATGCTGGCATGTTACGCACAAACAGCTTTTTTACATATCTTTCCTTTTCTATGTAGGCTTATTATCTAACTCGCTCGCAATCGCCATCGTGTTCATTTTGACAGTTCATGTATGGGCTGACAATTGGCATCGGAATCAGCTAGCTGTCACGTTCATACATGAACTGTCAAAATGAACACGATGGCGATTGCGAGCGAGTTAGCTAATAAAACTTTCAGAATATACGTTTGGCTTCATAAATTGTCTAGGCCAAGCATTTCAAACTGTCACAGGTCGCCGACAGTTATCAAGTTGGTGAAAAAGGGGCTAGTTTTGACCTAGGGGTGCTAACTTATAATAAAATTACAGACCCATGCAATATTACTACATGTATTCCTCCGCTGCGTTTCTGTCTGTCTGTTCGTGTCAAAAAGTAGGCTTATTACCTAACTCGCTCGCAATCGCCATCGCGTTCATTTTGACAGTTCATGTATGAACGTGACAGCTAGCTGATTCCGATGCCAATTGTCAGTCCATACATGAACTGTCAAAATGAACGCGATGGCGCTTGCGAGCGAGTTAGGTAATAAGCCTACTGGTCGAGTTTGTTAGGTAGACAGAATCGTCACGTGTCGACAATTGTCGAGTTGGTGAAATAGCTGAGGGGCCTGGTGTTGCAGAAATGTCCGAAAAACACCAAATGAAGCTAACTATCACAATTAGTTTAACAAAGCCATAAATAATAATGAGAGGATGTCTTTTTGTTGGCAACATGATATAGTACCCAAGTGCCGGCTAACTCATTAGAAGGGTACGGTTAGTCTCTCGACAAAGTGTACGACGGTCGAGTAGAATGGACCTTTTGTTTCTAAGGATTCGTATGGGGCAGTGTACGAGGTAGTGTTGCGCAGTGTATTACGGTCTTAGATGAAAATGTGAAGAGGTATCCAGTAGGTCCGGATTGTTTTATTAAAAACTAGCTGTTGCATCGCCATCCTGCGGGAAATATGCTGTTTTCTGGGATAAAAACTATCCTATCGGCCCTGGGACTGAAACGAACTGTATACTAAATTTCAACTAATTATGTACGTATGTTTAATGTAACCGCGGCAATATAATGTGTCAGCACGCCAATTTTACACATTTTTTTTAACTATCCCACAGGAACTCTTTAAAATTCTGGGATTCAATGTATCTAAAATATTGGCCAGGGATATAAGGTGCCACCACGCAAAGTTTCATTTAAATCGGTCAACAGTTTTGGAGATTAGCGAACACAGACATAGGTAAATGAACACATCCATACATACATACATATGTATGACAGACAAAAATTATAAAATCTACTTTTTTGTGTTTTATTACTCTTCCCTAATCGTTAGCGCTCTATTTTTGATGAATTTATTTAATGTACAGACACGAACATCCTGCTGATTTATTATATGAATAGATGTACCTATAGATGACATATACGCTTCATCTACCTACGGTTGTATTTTAAGTTTTAATATTAATTCTTTATTTCCTATCCCGTTCTTTTATCCCGTGGGAAATTTGGAAAATCCTTTCGTAGTGCACCTCTTTGATCCTCAAGGAATAACTCTGCCAAGTAACAAGAATCCATATTACCAAGTCAGTTGTATAGAGTAAACCTCTTTATTTCCTGACCCGCTGGAATTTCTTAAAATCGTGAAATATTTTTTTAGATATTATACCTATTTAGAGTAGTAATTATAGTTACGGAAATAAGAAACCACATCGAATTTTTCGACGAGTCGACAAGATTCAATTTTTTTAGTCTTTTTATTGAAAAACAGTTTAAAAAAATAAATAACAGCAAGTTACAATTTAAAATCTTTGGATTTTGTGATGTATGTACTCATTTTTTTTTACTTCTTTTTGTTTTTGTAACCCAGTCACTATATATTACGAATAAATGTTTATTCAAAAACGGCATGTCAAAATTTACCTTCTTCCTAATGCTAAGAAACGAAGTAGAGAGTTTCAAACTGATCACAGTTTTTTACCATTTTCGAGTGGTGCGCTTTAAGAATTCGGGCTTTATTTTATTTGGTTCTGCTATTATTTTCGCAGCTTTGCAAGTCACATGAACCCTGGTCATTCCGCTAATGTATTATAATTAGTCTTCATTAAGGGAGGAAACAGCAATCAAATTAACAACTTTTCACAATTACGATGTTCAGATGATTATACGCCGCAAGGAAGCGAAACTCGTGGCGAATTGAAAACCTCTGCCGTTAAAAGTTCCTAATATAATACTCCTTTCATCCAATCAAAGGTTGACTGGAAGAGATCCTTTGTGCATGTATCTCAGTGTTTGTCAATTGTATTTGTCTTGTTTATTTTGCACAATAAAGAGTTTACATACATACATCTAAATATATATATACCTTTTTTTTTTTCTTTTTTTTTATGGTGTGGAAAATGCGCCTTATGCATCCGGCCCGGTACGGGGTTACCGAGGGTATCTGGGGCTCTCCCGAGGCGTCAGGCATACCCAGTAAAAAACACACGGATTCCCTAATTTGGCACTATTGTAGGACACCACGGGAGAACTTTCGTGAACCGCGATGCCCTACGGGCCCACCCCGGGATGGGGCTACCTCCCTGCGACACCTGTGCAATGCAGGATTGGGAATTCCCGCCCTCCCCCGCAGGTGCCACTGGATTTTTTATAGAGGTTTTCTCCTCACAGTCACTGTTGCGACCCACGGCCTCAGCATTCGGAGCGCCAAGGTTACGCGTAGCCACGGCAGGCACCCTAAGGCGCCTCCGTCACAAAAATATATATATACGTAACTCAAAGGCGACTGACTGACTGACATAGTGATCTATCAACGCACAGCCCAAACCACTGGACGGATCGGGCTGAAATTTGGCATGCAGGTAAATGTTATGACGTAGGCATCCGCTAAGAAAAGATTTTGATCAATTCTACACCCAAGGGCATAAAATAGGGGATGAAAGTTTGTATGAAACTTTGTCAATTTTAAACCGACCGGGCTGAGACTTTGCATGCATAAAGCTACTATGACGTAGGCATCCTCTAAGAACGGATTGCGTAATTTCTGCGGGATAGCGATAAACGAATTCTATGCAGATGAAGTTGCGGACTCAAATACTTAACTTCAAACAAACTCGAACCCGGAAGGTTTGCTTCGCAGGGAGGGTCACTACCAACTAGGACAAACGCGTAGCTGCCAGATTATACATGACCGTTTTCCAAAAAACAGTACTCATGTACATTTTTTCCAGAATTTAATTTTTTTTTGTTTTTTTTTTTACTCAGAATCGTTTACCCTATCGATTCTCATACAAGAAAACATGTCTCCCAGATTTTACTATGGATATTTTCTTCCTGTTCGTCACGTTTCATACACACCTATATAAAAAAGTGACGAACTGGAATGGAAATTTTGGAACACATATTTTCTTGTACAAGGATCCGTCGTCTTCCATGCTTGTCTGAGAGCAAAGAAAAAACATAGAATATATCAGTAGCTTCTTTACCCGCGCAGATGGTAAAAGCCCCTCGAGAGAATGGACGAAAACAACAGGAATCATATTTTAGGCGATGAGGCTAGCAACCCATCACTATTTTGATTACATTTTCCACCTACGCCCACAATCTTGCTAAACGTGGCCTGTAGTTATCTGTTATCTTAGGCTCTGTCTACCCCGTGAGGGATAAAACGTGATTTGTGTATGTTATGTAGGATCGATACGGTAAACGATTCTCAGTAAGAAAAGTCCAAAATAGATTGTTTCGGAAAACGCTCAAATTACTTCAAACAATACAAATGTTGGACTAACAAATTAAAAATACAATATCGATACAGTGCGGTACAGATCCCCAGCCGCCCAAGTTTATTAGGGGAGAACATAAATTCCGAATAGCATTTTCAATTAGGTTATATGTAAGTTAGCGAGGCGTCCCTGGCGGCCGACGCGCGAACTTGCGGACAGATCCGCCAAGTTCGACATTTTAAGTTTTAATATATCCTTCTCGCTCTTATGTTGATGAGCTTTAGTGGAAGCGGGACGGTACGACTCGAACTTCGAATTGCTAACTTCGTAGCGTGAGCTGCAATGGCGGCGCGGACGGCGAGCAATCAAACGAGCAAAAATATTTTAAATGCGAAAGTAACTCTGTCTGACAGTCAGTGTGTGTGTTTGTCTGTTTGTTACGCTTTCACGCGTAAACCATACATACTTACATACATATATCACGTCTTTATCCCTTACGGGGTAGACAGAGCCTAAGGTAACAAAAATTTAAGGCCACGTTTAGCATGATTAAGGGCGAGCTGGAAAGGGAAATCAAAATAGTGATGGGTTGCTAGCCGCATCGCCTATAGCATGATTCCTAAGACTTTCGCCCATTCCCTCGATGGGCTTTTACCATCTGCGCGGGAAGAGAAGCAACCGGTAAACTCCATGTTTTTTCTTTACTCTCAGACCAGCATGGAAGAAGTAAACCACCTATTTTAAATTAAATTGAAATGTGGTACAGATATAGTTTTAGTCCCAGGGAAGGACATAGGATAGTTTTTATCCCGGAATATTGTATAGTTTCCACGGGATAGCGATAAGCGAATTCTGCGTAGACCGAACTGCGGGCAACTGATAATGAATAATACCGGATATTTCTAACGTTAGTTTTGTACTAACTAGCGCAGAATTAAAAATTGTATCTTGGCTTGACCTTTCCTGACACTGATCAGCTATCGTTATATTTTGAAGAACTTACGAAAAACTTTGACAGATCTAACCCTCCCTCGTTCTGTTGGTGAAAACCACATGAAAATTCGTTCAGTTATTTTTGAGTTTATTTCATGCTGGTCTGGGAGTAAACAAAAAACATAGAATTTACCAGTTGCTTCTCTTCCCACGGAGATTGTAAAAGCCCATCGAGGGAATGGCTGAAAGTCTCAGGAATCTTGTTATAGGCGATGCGGCTAGCAACCCATCACTATTTTGATTTCCCTTTCCACCTATACCTCCTCCTGTCTGTGTTTTTTTTCTTGTTTATTTTCTATAAAATTGTGTATATCCTCTTATTTTTGTGTGTCTTGCAAAAAGGAATAAATGTCTTCTTTTTTTTCTATACGCATTTAATCATGCTAAACGTGGCCTTAAGGTTTTGTTACCTTAGGCTCTGTCTGCCCCGTAAGGGATAAAGACGTCATATATGTATGTATGTATGTTTTTGAGTTTATCGCAAATGCAGCTATAAGGACTTAGTTTTATAATAAGAAATATGTAGTGCTAATATTTACCTCTGCTTGAGTGGTTGGCCGTTCTTGTGGTCTGTATGTAGTAAGTGTACAAGTCAACAATAAACTTGCCTCTGATTGTTCGATATATTGCAGCTACCGTATATGTTTATTCGGAGACCGTAAGTCTATTTATATACATATACATACACAAATCACGTCTTTATCCCTTACGGGATAGACAGAGCCTAAGGTGACAAGACCTACAGGCCACATTTAGCAAGATTGTATAGATGGAAAATGGAATCAAAATGGTGATGGGGTGCTAGCCACATCGCCTATAACAAGATTCCCTAGTAGAATGAAGAAATATAATATTATCTTAGTAGATCAATGCCGAGGCCTGGGAAGTAGCCGATTGCTGGATGAGTAACTTGTTTAAAAACAAGAACCGCAGGTGAGTGTTTTTTAAAGTTACGAGTCCAGCGATTGCTCTTCCGGCTGAGGCAGATATAATGTTTTTCTCAAACATTGAGAGGAAATGAAAATAAATGTTGCACCAAACTTTCTCGCAACTTAGGTGGTTCTCACGTTCCCGCCTTTTAATTAAGATTTTAAGTCATCTGTCACCGTAAGCTATTTAAGACATTGATAAAAACTTTAGACTCGTACAAAACGCACTCCTCGGCTATCGACTTGGCTGTATGACATTGTTGTTCATTATTCCATAGTCTCTTTGACTTTAAAAAAAGTTAAAAACAAATGAAAAACAGTCCAGCAATCCGATTTATGGTCAGAAAATTGCGCCTGCAATGTAATTCGGCCGTCAACAAGGCCCTTCGTGTTCTGTTACTAGAATACAATGACGACATTTACGACAATGTTTCAGAAAACCATACGGAGCCATAACTTGATAAACGTACATTATAAATAAAATTCTACCTAGTATCGTGAATTCTTTTTTGCAACTCATCAGTTATTCATCATACGTTTTAAAATGTACATTAAGAATAAATAATGCATAAATGAAATTGTGACATATTTTAAGTCTTTATTCGCGTATATTATTATAATAAAATTAGCATAATTGTTGTTTTATCTGCCCGGATGAGGTTACTGTTATAAAGTATAGAGGTTTACGTTGGTCCAAATTTTAGCTTTCTTAGACATGTTACCTATTTTACGATGTTTGTATAACAGACTTGCATATGTATAATATACGATTATAGGTACAACCTTTTATAGGGGTAGGAGGGTAAAAGTTTACAGTATACAGTACATCGGTACTATTGCTTAGTATATTGTATTTCTCCTTGTTTTATATCTAAGTGTATCGAATGTGTGTAAATAAATGTTTCTCTCTCTCTCTCTCTTTCTCTCATACGCATGTACACATATACAAATCACGTCTATATCCCTTACAGGGTAGACAGAGCCTGAGGTAACAAGGCCTAAAGGCCATGTCTAGCATGTTTGCGGGCGTATAGGTGGAAAGGGGAATCAAAATAGCGATGGGTTGCTAGCCGTATCGCCTATAACATGATTCCTATAACATGACTTTCGCCCATTCCCTCGATGGGCTTTTACCATCTGCGCGGGAAGAGACGCAACTGGTACATTCAATGTTTTTTCTTTACTCCCAGACCAGCATGGAAGATACGGTAAGGTACTATACTATGATTATGATAAAAAGATTTTGTTAACGTTTCGTGTTTTCTACTTTTTAACCGACTTCAAAAAAGGAGGAGATTCTCAATTCGTCTGTATTTTTTTTCTCCTTTTTTGTGGTACGTATCTGGGGGCTCGGCAGTGCCCCCGCCAAGTCGAGCAAAAAGGTACGTATTACTCAAAATGAAACAAGTTATGAAAGATTAAAATTTGTATATTTGGTACTTCGTATATTTTTTCATTTACATTCGAGTCGATAAGATTCAGTAGTATCGTATATCCTTAGACGATTACCATAGTATATTATAAAGAACAGTACAAACGTAACGTATTCTGATAAATTAAAATAGTATTTAACAAATTCTAGATAGGTACTGTATAACTATACGTAGTTTAAATATTATATTAAATTTAGAACAATTTTTCATGAACAATTTGCTAGTTTTTTTTAAACTTGAATACCGACGTTAAGTCGTCTGATCAGAAAGTCTAATAAGTCTAAATAAAAGTTTAATCATACTGTACAAACGTATCGGTAAATGTCATTTTCATATCTAAAACATAATCGATTTGTATAATTAAAATTATTGCATTGTATACTGAATTAACTTTGTTCGTACGACATTTGCGATGGCAAACTGTAGCACGAACAACTTTGGCAAAAAAACAAGAAGTCGAACGTCGTCGATCGCAAGTTTTTTTTTAAAGATGGACTCCACGCAACTAGCAAGGGCTCGGTGCTAAGTTGCGAAAATCCTTCTTTTATTTGAAAAAAAAAGCAATTATTATTCCGCATAATATCATAAAAACAACCGTCTTATATTTATATATCCCATACTGTAATGCCAAAACTTCATGTCATAAATAAATATCTATCCGTGCAAAAATTATTTCCTACGTAAAATTCTGGTGTTATTTCACAATGGAAAAGAACATCTGATTTCCACTAATATATATTGATTTATGTAGAATCACACACACGTTGGAAGACTATATGAAACTTTATAAAAGAGACATTTAAAAAAGAAATTTATGATCAATTTCTATTGCTCATGATTTCAGTACATACGAGTAATATTCAAATATTCTAAAAATCTAATTAATAACTATACGGCAATGGTGTTGCAGTGTTATTATTTCGAATTATTATTTAATTAAGTATTAGTTTATACAATTAATTTTAAATATTATAAGTACATTACGTTTTCTAACCGAAGAAAGTTTACATCAATTTAGAATTAAATTCTCGTTGTTGTTCTTTTATAGTTTATAAATATATTTGTAATTGTAATAATTATAAAATTTACAAGTTTTAATAATGTACAGTGTTCTTTTGTTTTTTCAGAGTGGATACAAGATGAATAAACTATGTTCAGTCGAAGATATAGTTGATATTTTTATTAGTAGATAAACGTACCTTGTTTAAAAGAAACTCTAATGCTAATCATAAGTTTAGTTTCTCCAATAATGAATATCGATCAGTTAGCTTTTTACAAGGGAAGCGATTACAAAAAACTATACACTATTTATCTTATATGGCAATTCACAAAACGCATTTGTTATCACTAAACAAATACTGAATGTTATTATTTTCATAAGATTAGAAAATGTACAGGAAGTATTTGGTGTTCTTTTTTTGGTTAATTATTAAAAACTAGTTTACATTTAAAACTTAATTTATATTTACAAGTGAAATAATACAGTTATATTATTAATAATTGCGACCAGCGCTACTGAAAAAAGGTACAGCAAATATCCTACTTAACATAAAAAAATAAAGACAATACAATTATTATTACAATGTTTTTCATAATATAAAGTGCATTTTATTGTTGTTTTAGTGCTTGATCGATAGGCACAGAGGCATAGTCATTTTTTTTAGTTTAAAATAGAATTACTCTACTGCAGCACGAGTATACTATGAACATATTTTTTTGAGAAGTTTAAAAGTTAACATTTTGCTACGTACATATTATATTCTGCGCTTAAAAAAGTGAGGTATTTCTTTGTTTGTCAGTGTAACAGAATGACGTGTTAAAATAAACCAAAGAAACACGCTCACAGAATACCCAATGCTACATTTAACACCATTTCTTTACAATGTTTTATTTATTTTTCAATTTTAATGTGGATTTCAAATTTTAATGGTATATATGAGTTAGTGAAAAAAGTGAATTATTAACGTAGAAAGAAATATATGAAAAATAAATAACAGAAGAAAAAATTAGACAAAAATATTCATCAACTGTTTGGTGGAGTGAATTGTTTTGTTTTAATAATAATGTTGCATTGATGATAAAAAAATAACATACACACCAGTGGTATTCATGTAGAAGCGTTTCAAGCGTTGTAAGTTAATATATTGACTCTATTATTTTTGATAGCAAAATGCTAATTACACTACATTGAAATGAGCTTTACTTGGGATTTTGTGATCTTTTCAAGGTAAGAATTACCGTACGATGATTATTACAAGATAATTATTAAGAGTAACTAAATTGCAGCTGTATCCCACTACAGGGGCTATAGTTTCTTAGCTCACCAGTTGGCGCCACTGTTGACTAAGGTCCAGAGCTATAGCTGTCAAAGGCGACTTTATAAGATCGGCGCCGAAACAAAGTTTTAAATCTTGAACCTTATTAAGTTTATTAATTAGAAATAACTATCATCATATCGAGTAGCTATGCCGCAATGTTGTGCAGTTCCGTTTAGTTCGAAAAAAAAACCGCTTTCAAAGCGTTTATCGCCATATAATCCATATTTGCGATAATTTCACGAAGGAGATCACTTTTCAACAGGTAAATGAAAGAAATTATAATTTGTCACGAAGCCCGCCAAAACCAGTGAAAAGTGAATGTTACAGGACCTTACGCGACACTAGCGCCTCTAGTGGCAAATACACGCGATAGCCCCCATTGAACACACATTTTGTCACGTCGAAGCGTTACATAATATTACATAATAACAAACTATAACGACCACTGGTTGAGAACACTGCATTAAAAGATTTAAATGAAAAAACCTGTGAAATAATTCAACGTGTTTACGTTTTCAATAACATTTTTGATTAAGTTGTTTTGTGTTAGGCGTGTGAGTGTGTTTGTATGAATCAATCTCATGTGAATTAATAATAATCTAATGTAATGTAATGGTATGTACGTGTGTTGAATTTAATGAATCTTAGGACTTTATAGCAAACAAGATTACGAAATACTACTACTTTGTACATATTTTAAGCGCATGAGTACCGCAAGGGTATGCCTTTGGGCTGAGACTATTAATATATTATACTATCTTTATCAGAAAAAATAAACGTTTAGATCTTTACTATCTTAGGTTTATTCAAGGTGATTGGTAATATTGTAAAAAAATAGATTGATATTAGGTTTATTATCATTATGTTTACTGTAGCGGCCAAAGTAATCAAAATAATATGACACGAGTAAATCACTATTGACAAAGACGTTTGCTCATGTTCATATATTTTGAGAACTTAGTTGCTCCAATATGACCTATTTCACCAACTCGACAAATGTCGCTGACTATTGACAATTAAATGCAACATTCTCACATGTCACCGACAATTGTCGCGTAGGTAAGGAGCCTGGTAGCGTGTCCAAGATAATAAATATAACAGAGGATTCCCTTGCGCTGAATAACTTTAAGTATGCAAGCTAAGTTTGCCTTTGAAATATATCATTTATGAACTTTAAAGCTATTTTAATTCCTTTATTATATTTTACAGTATGTAAGGAATATTTAGGTTACAAGTATAATCAAATCCTTTAGTGTTTGCAGTATTATAGTTCGTCTATACAAACTCTATTGGCTTTATTCGAATAGTTTCTACGCAACGGGCTTTAGCTTGCGTGTTATAGCATCAATCGGATATAATTAAACAATTTCTCGTGTTCTATAAAGCCAGGTAGAAATATGTTTGTTTCACTTGTTATTCTCTTATTTTCAATTTGTTTACTGATGTTACGAGCAGTCTTAAAAATAAGAAAGTAGCATAAGTTACGTTGGACTTTAAAGTTGGAATATATGCGGATGTGATGAGACATGGTGTAACTAATTAAGATGGCTGACTATTATTATTTAGAATTTCATTTTTGTCATTATGATTAATTTGCAAAAAGATCATTATTACTATTTTTTACCTACATTTAGAATACAATTTAATACACTCCTACTCGGAAATGGTCTTGTTGACTATAAACACAAGTTTCTGGTTATAAGCTGCTTGCATTTGGAATAAGTTTATTGTTTTCAAATTTATTATTGTTAATCATGTTGTTTCGAACTTAATAATGTTTCACGTAATACCTAGGAGGTTGATCAACAAGCTAAAACATGTTTAGTAGAAACTACTAGAATAACGCCCTATGGTTTTCACTACTTTTTAAAAATCACTACCAAATTGTATTTTTACACTTACATTACAGCAAATAAAACATATTGAGGTCACTTCATGTTTATTATTTCAATGAACATGTTTAAAATGGATTTTCAACATTTAATTTAACTTTTTGTCATGAAGTAACCATTATGACAAAGCCTAATAATAAGCTGGCCTAAGAATTATTGTGATAATGTTATTTTGTATACAATTATCTATTTTAAATGTAGGTGCTAAGTTTTCGTGACCTTTGATTATAAATATGACAAAAATACTGAAACCATTTTGTAAATCTATAAAGCTGTCTAAATACAGGTTTTTTTTATATCTATCGTTTAACCAGTTTAGTTTAAAGAGGTTACAATAATAATGCCAATGTGTTAGACAGCTTTTAGAAGTCGGCCTGCTAGCGAGAACTATCGGCTTAAATTACAACCAGAGATCACGAAACCACAGCAAAGCGCACACTGTCACCAATATCACATGAGACCGAATTCCAGAATGTTCGTTGGCGGATCTATCGTACATTGTAAAGCCCTGGTGCTGCTCGCTGTTGCGCCAACATGATGCGGTTCGCCACGCATCTATAGCAGCACAGGTAAGCCAAACATCACTTAAACAATATCCTCCTGAACGCTCTTCTGAAATCCTTGTTAAATATCGTATAAATAACAGGATTTAAGACAGAGTTCATGTAGCCCAGCCAGAAAGCTATCGCGAACGCGCTTCCCGGTATAACGCAGTTCCTACACGCCGCTTTGAGTATATACAAGAAGAAGAAGGGAAGCCAGCACGCTATGAAACTCCCCATGATTAACCCTAATATCAACGTAGCTCTCTTCTCTTTCTTCCTAGCTAGTCTTCTCTTTTCTCTTTCAGGGTCGCGCGGTTTGTGCGGCTTGGGGAGCGCGGGCTCGCTTTCGCTCTTCGTCTGTTTTTTCTCGTGCCTCCGCGAGCTCTCAGCTTTCTTGCCGAAGATGGGTTGGCAAATGCGGAGTTTGAGCGGTTTGACGACGGCACAGCGGGACACCACGCCGGAATCTGAGGAGGAAGGGTCGAATTCAGAGACCATGTCGGTGTCGATGGCAACGCTGGGCGCTCGGCAACGTTCCCGCGGCTCACCATTCTCTGGGAGGTTGGAGGCTCGGAGCTGGCAGGTCGCGAGGGGGTTGCGGGTCACCTGAGCTGATGTTACCACCTGGAACAAGGCGGGTAGAAGGTCAAAATGGATGTAGTATACGCCGAATGAACCAAAGTAATATAAGCAGTTATTACGACAGAAGTTGTGTGGTTGGTAAGGCCAGGAATTTTTAGGCCAAACCACTAGCGACATATTTTTAACTAACTAAATTTTATAAAATTATTTTCGAGAAATTCTCAAAAAATGCCACTACCCTTTTTTTATTTGTATCTACGAATTGCAAGCTGTTTCCACTGAGAATCACGAGCTCTTTCCATCCTTGTAGGAGAGATTTTTTTTTCCCAATTTTTCATAGATTTTTTATGTCTTCCTTTTCGTTACGCCGTACAAAGTGTATGGAATAGGAAAAAAAACATTGGGTAATTTTTATATATACATATAAAAAAAAAGATAACAGTGGCATTTTTTTGGACAAATGCTCTTCATCAATTAAACAGATTCAAGGTCGCTCCTGATTCGAATTCTCTACTAGTATGTCTACTTAAGGAGGGTAACACTCCTGGTATGATACTGTACAGTACTCGAAGGTCTCATCGTCATCATCAGCCAGAAGACGTCCACTGTTGAACAAATGCCTCCCCCTTAGAACGCCACAATGAACGACAACTCGCCACCTGCATCCACCGGTTTTCAACAACTTTCACAAAGTCATCGGACCATCTAGTGGGAGGCCTGCCAACACTGCGTTTTCCGGTTTCTGGTCGTCAAAGGCCTACAGATTACTTAATAAAAGGTCACACAAACCTTCAGCGTGTCCTTCCTCTCCTCCTGAGGTGGCATGGTGTCCCCCGCCTCGCTCGTCGAGATGTCACTCGCGAGGTCACACGTCACAGTCGGTATTTGAACCTGCTGCGTTTCTATCGTAGATATCTGACTTACCCTGGAAAAGATCAGAGTATGAGCTGGAGTTTAAGAGAGGTACAATTCACATTTCTATTTGTCGGTTACGCTTTCATGTCTAAACCACTGAAGCATATTAATGAAATTTGGTACAAAAATTTCACGTCACGTCACTTTCAGCAGCTTGAGTTAGTTAGACTGAATTCTGTAAATGGTTTATGATTTTTTTTTAATCAATATCATCATCATATCAGACAAGCGACAAGTTTCTGTGATCTGATACATTATTTATTTCCCCACCCTCGGGGGTGTCGTGTACCATTACAATCTGTAAACGGTATAAATCTTGACTGCGGGCGTTTAACGCGACACAGGATCGTAGCCGAAAGTATGCTGCGACGCGCGGTAGACGTAGTCACCTGTACCGCACAGAAATGACGGCATAGCGCTCAGTTATTTTATGACACAGTAACAGCCTTCTAAGCGTTATTCACGCTGGTTCATTTTACAGGTTATTTTTTTCCATGGGCTTGTAGTCTAGCAATGCGAGCCATTTGGTGAAAATATCTTTTGGACAGTTTGGAACAGTTCACCAACGAACAAGTGTCTTCGCTGCAGCCAAAAGTTACCACTTAAGTATCATTATTTAAGTCATTATTATCTAAGTGCATAAATACATACCGATTTGGTGTGAAGCAGAGGATTTAGCTACCTTGAAGCATCTGGGGGCTACTGGAGTTAGCAAAAACGGTGAACTAACACAGGGGGCTACGACTCTAAATATGCGAAGAAGAGGAATATCAAGAAAACTAAGGGTACGTATTAATACATAAAGTTTAAAATGTATAATGGGTTAAATAAAATACATAATGGTTCAAAATATATAATGCGGTTTTCTCAGAAAATGGCAAATTACCCGGATTATTATAGTTAGTAACAGGTAGAAAAATTCGAAGACTACCCACCTGCTATGGGTGGTGTAGAGTTATACCACGCGTCACGGAATGACGAGGATTCGGGTTCAATTCCCGGCCATAGCTTTACTTTTCGGATTTTTCTATGTGTTTTAATTTTCACTGACATTTAGAAATTTAATAAGTTGCGTGCAATTTTCAGCTGCGTCCTGCCGATATTTTGCACTACCCGAGGGTAAAAAGTAAAATAAATAAGTTATAAAAGTATATAATTATTTTAGGAAATGTTCTCCTAGGGCTGGACTAAGCTTTTATTATCAATTCTTGCGTCATTGGAAAGCGGTGCTGTGTTAGAAAAGCGGTGCTGTCATTTGTACTAGGGGTAAACAGACCTCTAGTTATGGTCTAGGGGTTCAAGTGTTACCTATTATTAGAATTACTATCGACCCCCTGCGGCATGGGGAGGGAGGGCGTGGCCGGCATGGGCCGCGTACCCTTCGGTGGATTGCTGAAGCTCGTTTGCTGCTCGTTCTGTAACATAGAAAGAATATTTTAACAAAATGTCGAATACAGTACTCTGTTGGTTTGCATGCGAGATACTTTGAAAATGGACCCGTAGGGGGTCCGAAACGCGTTAGTGTTTCGTGTGCTGTAGGGATAGTTAGGTTTGTGGAATTTCATCATTACACATAAACGGAAACTCACGTATAAAAAGTCGAATGATGCTCGACATGTTTCGGACTATTTCGTAGTCCTTTACGTACGTAGTACGTGAGTTATCCGTTTATGTGTAATGATGATTAAGTCTCACGGTAGTTTCATGTTGAAAGGTTTGTGGAATTTGTTTGAATATTGCACTGTACTATTTGCTGGTAAGAAATAGTTGACCAGACGCAATATAATTTTGTTGTGGTTTCTCATTTCATTAATCATCATCATAATATCATAAACTAGCCGTTGCCCGCAACTTCGTCTGCATAGAATTCGTTTATCGCTATCCCGCGGGAATCACGCAATTTTCCGGGATAAAAAGTAGCCTATGTGTTATTCCAGACTATAATCTATCTATGTTCCAAATTTCATCCAGATCGGACCAGTACTTTTTGAGCCTATTCATTACAAACATACAAACATACAAAAATAGGTAAAAATCTTTCCTCTTTATAATATTAGTATAGATAAAATAAAATTTTTAGCAATAAAGTGCCGGCACGTTCGAGAGCTGACGTGAAAATTTAGTTTCGAATAAAATCTTCTTCTTTTTTTAATATGACCCAACGATCGATGCGATCATTTCGCCAATGTCAAAGTAATAAATACAGTATTCAAAAATCTTGTGACAAAAATGTCGGCAACTTTATACGGTAGAACACGGTCAAAAGACCCCCTGTCGGGCTCTTAGCCAACGGATAACGATATCCCTCAGAATCTGCCAGGAAACTAACCAATGCCCAGGGTGCACCGGACCAAGCACTGTTCTTCCCCTCGGACGGAGGTAACCCGACTCGCACCCCGAACACGATTAAGTTAATTTCACTATTAATATATCACGCGTAACCCAGACAGTTTTATGAAATCATAATGTAGAATAACTGTCGAAAAACGGCACGAATGTCACAAATCGCGGTGACAATTATTTGATGGCATTTCGCAGTATAGTGTCGTAGAGTAGTTTAGTTTGAAACACGCTATGTTTGCTTGTAACCTTGTACTTTATCCTAATTAGTGTCTAGGTCTGGTCAGTTAAAATGGATTACGATTATTATATACTAGCTTCTGCCCGCGACTTCGTCCGCGTGGAATTAAACTTAAGAACTGTAGGCTTTAGGCTTATTACCTAACTCGCTCGCGATCGCCATCGTGTTCATTTTGACATTTTTTGTATGAATGTGACAGCTAGCTGATTCCGATGCCAATTGCCAGCCCATACATGAACTGTCAAAATGAACACGATAGCGATTGCGAGTGAGTTACGTAACAGCCTACCTTATTATGTTTATGGTTATGTTTATTTAGTCATTCAATATAAAATTACATCAGTTAAAATTAAATGTCAAGGAATTTATATTGAAATCGTCAGCTTAAAATAAAAAATGAAAAATGTCAACAATTAAAAATTAAATACAATTCAATTTAAATACAAATTAAAAATATGTCATAAAATGGAAATTATCATTAAAAGTAACAAAAAATAATAATAAAAAATATGGATAAATTAGGTAACCTAACTCGCTCGCAATCGCCATCGTGTTCATTTTGACAGTTCATGTATGAGCTGACAATTGGCATCGGAAACAGCTAGCTGTCACATTCATACAAGAACTGTCAAAATGAACACGATGGCGATTGCGAGCGAGTTAGGTAATAAGCCTACTGATGTTGATAGTATATTCTGCAATAAGTATTTACGTAGCGACTCTAAGCAGACGACCTTTCACATGTTGTGCAATTTTCCGGGATAAAAAGTGTATAGCCTATATACCGAGTTGCCACCGTGTTGACACCGAGTGCTCCCGTAACGCCTCACATACGACCGAATAGGGAATCCGTGTGGTTTTTAGTGGGTGGGCATTTTCAAAAAAACGTGTACCCTTTTTCCAACAAGATTACCTTAATTTCCCATACAACTTTCTCGTGTCAGTTTTGTGACGCCCCGTATAAATCGTATGAAAAGTGTCACGAAACTGACAAAAAACCAATGGACACTTTTTTTCTTTGAAAAAATAAATAGTGCTAATAATTGTGATTCAGAAAAACCCAAAATGTCATCATTTTGGAAAAAAAAGTCAAGCGTACATGTTTTTTTGAAAATGCCCGGGTATGCCCGCAGGAGAGCCCCACATACCCCCGGTAACCCCGTACCGGGTGGATGCATAAGGTGCATTTTCCACACCATAAAAAAAGGCTCATATGTATGTACGTTGGTATGTACTCACCGGCCTAGGCCTTGGGTTTTTCCTGATCCCCCGTCTCGCTCTCGCCTTGGCGGCGTAGTATATCCTTATGTATACGAACACCATGATACAGGACGGTATGTAGAAGCTCCCAAGCGCCGAGTATATCACATAGCCTATGTCGTCCGAGACCTGGGGACAAAACAGTTCATTAGTTGGGCTCAGGTTTTTTTTTTTTTTTTTTTTGTATGAATAGGAAGGCAACCGAGCAAGTGGGTCACCTGATGGTAAGTGATCACCACTGCCCATAGACACCCGCAACCCCGGAGGGATTGCAGATGCGTTGCCAACCTAGAGGACTAAGATGAAATGCCTCTTGTGCCCGTAATTTCCCCGGCTGTCCGACTCTCCACACCGGAACACAGCAGTGCAAGCACTGCTACTTAGCGGCAGGATTATCGAGTAAGATGGTGGTAGTGATCCGGACGGACCTTGCACAAGGCCCTACCACCCGCAATAATAACCAATTAAAGTAAAATAATGGCAACACATCAGCCTTTTTCGACTTACACCATACTGACACTCATTTTTATAAGTTACTAGCTTTTCCCCGCGACTTCGTCCGCGCACATAACGTCAGAGTGACGACACACCCCATACATCCACTCATGTCTCCAAGTATAAGGTTTTTAATGCCTATCCCGTGGGAAATTCGGAAAAGCCCTTCTTAGAGCACCTACAGATCCTCTAGGAATATTATCTACTAATTATAGTCCTAATTATTTACCTTGTGTTTTTATCCCGTGGGAAATTTGAAAAAAACCTTTGTAAGTGTATCTTTATACTAATCAAGGAATAATGTGTAGGCATGTTAAATTTAATGTCTGTAGCTTTATTACTACAACATTTCAGAATTTTCCAATCCTGTGGGAAAATCGGGATAAAAAGTATCCTATGTCCGTCTCCTGGTCCTAAGCTACCTCCCTACCAATTTTCAGCCAAATCGGTTCAGCCGTTCTCGAGTTATAAATAGTGTAACTAACACGACTTTCTTTTATAAAGATTACAACATACACAAATCACGTATACATCCCTTACGGGCTAGACAGAGCCCAAGGTAACAAGACCCAAAGGCCGCGCTTAGCATTGTGGGCGTATGGGTGGAAAGGGGAATCAAAATAGTGATTGGTTGCTAGCATCGCCTATAACATGATTCCTGAGACTTTCGCCCATTCCCTCGATGCGCTTTTACTTGCGCGGGAAGAGAACCAACTGTTAAATTCTATGTTTTTCTATGGTCTTAAACATAAACTGTGAAAAATCCTTATTCCGTTAAATATATTCTTCCCTGCTGATCTGGGAGCAAAGATGGCACTAAACGTGGTCTTTAAGTCTTGTTAACTTAGGCTCTGTCTACCCCGTAAGGGATAAAGACGTGATTTATGTATGTTATGTTATGTATGTTAAATATATCAAAGATAACTGAAACAATATCCCCTTCACGGGAATCTTTGAAACACAAAAACAGATAAATCCATAATAATCGCGTAGTACAAAGATCTTATCTTAATACATATATTATTCACCTGTCTCACAAGAATGTGTGAGATGATTGAAAATTTTCTAATACACCGAGATCTCGCTGCGGAAAAGTCCACGTTATTGAAACACAGTTAGTACTATTTTCCATCCCGGGGTGGTCGTGGGGCGTCGCGTTGACACCGAGTGCTCCCGTAACGCCTCACATGCGACTAAATAGGGAATCCGTGTGGGAATACGTATAAACACAATTTTTCTCACAAGTAATACAGATTATATTAAATTGATGGGTTAATGCGAATGCCAAGTCAATTTATTTATTTATAACATAAACGATTTTTGATTTTTAAATGGGCATTATTATGTTGTTAGGTTAGCTAATTACGTAATAACTTAAGACAGGAGGTCTCTTTAGTAGGGACTGAATAAATTATCCTACTTGGTATTACATGCATCTCACAACTTTTTACGGTAGAAGAACTGAGTTGCGAGACTTGTTTTTTTTTACAAGTTTTGTTTTGATGGGATACACTTTTCCCTTACTGTATTTAAACTCTAATTGGTCTCGCACTAAACAGTCGACCAATTTAGTCTTTTAACATTTATATAATGACAGAAAAGTCTTCCATGCTGGTCTGGGAGCAATGGAAAAACATGAAATGTACCAGTTGCTTCTCTTCCCGCGCAAATGGTAAAAGCCCATCGAGGGAATGGGCGAAAACAGGAATCATAGCAGCCCATCACTATTTTGATTCCCCTTTCCACCTAGACGCCCACAAACATGCTTAGTGTGACCTTTAGGTACGTTACCTTAGACTCAGTCTACCGCATAAGGGACATAGACGTGATTCGAAAATGTAGAACTATGTATATGAAAAGTTATTGAATCTTTTACTTGACGACGTAGCATTTTCCTCAGTCGCCTCTCCACCTATGCCTCTAAGACAGGCGCAAGTCTTGAAAAATTGGCTAAAGTTGCCAAACTTCGGTCATTAATGGGACATTGATGAATGAGTAGGATGACGAATCCTCACGAGGATGTCGAGCAGATGGGAAGCGTGAGGCGAGCGAACCGGATTGTGATTGGTCGAACTAAATTACTAAAAAGTTTCCCTTTTACAACTACTACTGAGATTTATCAACATCCACGCTGGTCTAAGACCAAAGAATAATTTATTTTAATAATAAAATGAGGAAAGTTCTGTGCTGTCGTCAGCTGAACATAAAGCTCAGAGTCAGGTTACTCCTCTGTTACATCTGGCCTATCGTCATGTACGGCTGCGAGGCGTGGACCCTGAAGGAAGACACTAGACACTACAAGTCGTCTACAAGCATTTGAGATGTGGTGCTACCGTCGTATGTTGCGCGTTAGCTGGACACAGAGGGTCAGGAATGAGACCGTGCTTCAGCGCGTTCATATGTCCCGGAAAATGTTGCCATCTATCAAGAAGCGCAAGATAGAGTATCTGGGTCACGTGCTCAGGAACGAGAGATACATGCTGCTGCAGTTGATAATGATGGGCAAAGTGGAGGGGAAGAGACGCGCTGGGCGAAGGAAGAAATCGTGGCTCCGGAATATCCGGGAGTGGACCGGTATTGCCTCCATCGAACAGCTGTTCCGACTGGCTGCTAATAGGGACGAATATAGGAAGCTGACAGCCAACCTTCAGGATTGAAGAGGCACTAGAAGAAGAAGAAGAAGACCAAAGAAAGAACAAAGAATGTACCAGTTGCTCCTCTTCCCGGGCAGGTAAAGGTCCGTGAAGGAAATAGGTGAAAATCTTAGGAATCATGTTATAGGCGATGCTAGCAACCATCGCTATTTTGATTCCTTTCAACTTGTACGCCCACGATCAAGCTATTGGCCTTTAGCTATTGTTACCTTAGGCTCTGTCTACCCTGTAAGTGATAAATAAAGACGTGTTTGACGACGACTTTCGCTCATTGAATCATGACTTTTATAGGCGATGCGGCTAGCAACCCCTCACTATTTCGGTTCCCCTTTCCACCTATACGCCCACAATCATGCTAAACGTGGCCTTAAGGTCTTCTTACGTTAGGCTCTGTCTACCCCGCAAGGGATAAAGACGTGATTTCTGTGTGTGTGCGCTCGATGGGCTGGCTTGCGTATAAAATGCCGAATTCAAAAGCATTTTTTTTTATCAATTACAAATGAAAAACACGCTGCCGCCAGTAAACTGCGCCGTTATTCATATTTGCCGCCATTGTAGGAATTAATCATTGAAGCGGCATTGTCCGTCCACAACGCGAACGTTTCGGCATTGTTGGCGTTTGAACGATCGGTTCGTGTGCAACCAGCTTTATGGAGATTTTTGCGAAGCTAGCGCCATCTAGTCATTAGTTGATGAACTGTTACGACAAACAGGGAACTAGCGCTGTTGACAACATACTGTTATGTAGACCGACCGTTAAAATGAGTCCTCGCGCGCGGGGTGCAAAGGCAGGGGCATTTTGTTATTGTTGATCGAAGATATCATCGTGTGAAGCGATCCGGATATCGCAAAATAATGAATATCGCAGCAAATCCGTTTTTTTTTAATCCACGATCCTATATTAACATACTAGTATCCCGATAATATTGCCCGTCTAATCCATGCGCATGCACAGTTAGATGCGATATCGATACAATAAAATGAATTAAAATGTTACTTATATGTCATTTTTATGTCATGGGGCTGGTGGAGTGAAAGAATCACCTTTGATTGATACATACATACACATACACAAATCACGTATTTATCCCTTACGAGGTATACAGAGCCTAAGACCTACAGACCACGTTTAAAAGACTGTGGGCGTATTAGGTGGAAAGTGGAATCAAAATAGTGATGGGTTGCTAGCCGCATCCCCTATAACATGATTCCTATGGTTTTCGCCCATTCCCTCAAGCCAGTACATTCTATGTTTTTCCATGGACCCAGACCAGTAATACGAGAGCAGACTGGCATTATACTCCGAATTTCGATTTTCGAAGTTTGTTTCGTGTTGTCTCGCTCACACTAGGCATTAGTTCGAGAATGAGAGAACGGTATGATACGAATTTCGTAAATCTTTGGAGCGGCCCCTGACAGATGAAAGAACATAGCCGCGGTGAACCAACGTCTTGGCTTGACGTAAAAAAAAACACTTAGTTCGGTCCACAGAATGTAGATGGCGTTCGCGTCAAAATTAATGTTGAAAAAAAGAAATTAAAAACAAAAACATTTTACAAAAACCATGGTTTGCATTTAATGAAGATTTAAAATGAAATGTTTCTAATGAAATTTCAGGTAATTAAAAGGAATGGCGCATCTTAACGTCCAATTAGCAGTTTAGGAAACTGAGTCATTTGGCTGAACAATTATTATTAATATTATTATATTCAAAGCTGTTTGGGATACGCCTTGGCGGAAGCGACGAGAGTGAATATAGATTTACCACGGCCAATAAAGTGAAATATTTCCATGCTGGTCTGGGAGCCCATCGAGGGAATGGGCGAAAATCATAGGAATCATGTTATAAGCGATGCGGCTAGCAACCCATCACTATTTTGATTCCATTATTTGCCATCTTTACGCCCACAATCTTGCTAAACGTGGCCTGTAGGTCTTGTTACCTAGGGCTCTGTCTACCCCGTAAGGGATAAAGACGTGATTTGTGTATGTGTATGTGAATGTGTAGAAAGTAAAATACAATGTTAAATTAAAAAAAACCCCACGCTTTAATTGAGTAAACATACGTACTTAAATTAGAAAATAAACATATTTTATTCCAAAAACGCCTTACATCATTTTGGGAAAGAGCTCTACAAACTAACTGTTTTTTATTTTTAGCGAACGTGACTAAGAATCGCAAGGAAACTGGCTTTCGAATGAAAAAAAAGGCATCGAAATCGGTCTATCCTTTTAAGGGCTACGAATCCACAGACTGGCACATACACACTTACAACAAAAACATAAGAGGGGTATTTTTGCGGGTTCAAAAAATAATCTACTGACAAAGCCTGTTGTGTATTACAATTTGTAAATTATGCCATTGCTTTATTCTGTACTATACATATATTTTTTTCGCAACTGTTATTATAAACCTCATTCGAGACACGCGCGGAAATGACATTCTTCACTCGTCGCAAGTAATGACATACTTTCCGCACTAGCATCGAAATGTACTATTTTTAAAGCGTAGCCTTATCTGAAACAACTTTGCCGTGAAGACCGCTGTTACTTTCGGAACTTCTATCAATTATTTTTGACAGTTAATATTTAACTGGCAATTCCTTGGACGATGGTAAAAATAGTACTACTTTTTAGTTGCAATATCACGTAACTGCTTTCAATCCTGAGACATATCTTAGCACGTGATGACAAGACAATAACTTAGAATGAAGGGCCGGAAATTTTTTTTAGTGTTCCGTACCCAAAGGGAAAATACGGGACCCTCTTCCTGACTTTGCTGTCCGTCCGTCTGTCTGTCTGTCACCAGGCTGTATCTCATGAACCGCGATAGACAACATTTTCACAGATGTATTTCTGACCGGCGAGCATGTATGAAGAGATTCATGAATGTGGATGATGCGAAAGTATGTCAGGATCGTAGCAAGTGGAACAAAGTACGTGACAGTTAGTAACAGGTAGAAAAATTCGGAGACTACCCACCTGCTATGGGTGGTGTAGGGGTATAGCACGCGTCACGGAATGACGAGGACCCGGGTTCGATTCCCGGCCATAGCTTTATTTTTCGGATTTTTCTATGTGTTCTAATTTTCACTGACATTTACAAATTTTTTTTTTTTGGAACAAAGTAGTCTCTGCCTACCCCTGTGGGAAAGAGGCGTGACGGTATGTATTGTATTTCCGTTGCCGCTATCACAACAAATTGTGAAAACTTATTTTTTGTCTGTCTGTCTTTGTAAGTAATCAATACAAAATGATCTCACATTCTCGCATGCCATTTTTTCCTTTATTTCTCGTGGCACTACTGTCCAAAGATTTCTATTGGCACCGAGCGCGACGACAGCGCCACGTGACAGACGGCCATTATGGACAATATTGTCACCGCTGTCGAAACAAGAAGTAAGTAAATATTGTGAAAAATATTAATGAAATCTTGTGTTATTTTACTATATTACAATTCACCGTAACTTTTAAATTTAATACTTGTATCAAATGATAACGTACTTTAAGTAAAATTTTAGAGGTTAGGTAATTTTTTTTTTCTTACGGCAAATATCCACTTATTTCTTTGGTCTCGTATCCACCATGGTCTTGGAAATTGGTAAAATTTACAGTCGCTATTCTTCTTGGTGTTATTACAATTCACAACAACACATCTTACCAGGATCATATTTTTATCTCAAAAACGATTACAAAATGTTTACTGCAATATGGATTTGACAGCTCAAGTCAGCGACAAAAATGACAATTTTAGCCGTAGCGAGCGCTGTGATCGTTTAGGCTACCCCCTCCACCCGCTTTGCACTCTGCCAATTTCAAAATCAAGTTAAACATAGTCGACGGAGCTCCGTTTTCGCGGAGCTCCTACTTTTGGGTATTTTTGGTCCTTCGGACCTGCTGAAGATCTAACATAACCTAAACCTACCTCCCATTTATGATATTTATTTCGGTCTGTAGTGCCACGTAGTAGTGCCATAAGTAATACACTATTTTTTTTACATTGTTTCTTACATAAAACGATCTTTAAAGGAGCGTAATTCAAAACCCCATTGGATTATTGGGATAAAATTATAAAACAAAGTCGCTTTCTCTGTCCTTATGTCCCTATGTCCCTATGTATGCTGATATCTTCAAAACTACACAACGGATTTTGATGCGGTTTTTTTTAATAGATAGAGTGATTCAAGAGGAAGGTTTTCACGTATAATTCTACGCAGACGAAGTCGCGGGTAGAAGCTAGTAAGGTATAAGTTATTGGCGTTACGGCTGGCGTGAAGAAGTAACAAACATTCACACAAACTCGCTTTAATAAATTAGTAGGATTATACAAGACGCTTTTAAAGGTTAAAATATTAATTATCACTCTAATACGGAACAGAAATAAAAGCAAACGTGTCGGTTCATTTCCTCCCCGGATATTATGTGGGTGTTGGAGGAAATTAAATTTTAAGACGTTCAGCTAAAACAGAAGATTCCTTGACCTTTTGAGGCAAAGTTATACATATACACAAATCACGTCTTTATCCCTTAAGGGGTAGACAGAGCCTAAGGTAACAAAACATTAAGGCCACATTAAGCAAGATTGTGGGGCGTATAGGTGGAAAAAGGAATCAAAATAGTGATGGGTTGCTAGCCTCATCGCCTATAACATGATTCCTAAGAACTTCGCCCATTCCCTCGATGAGCTATTTTTGCTCACGAATATATTTTATATCGAAAACCGTCAAAAAATAACTGGTGTTTTATATAAGTACTATTATTATTAATTAATTGAGTCAGACTGAACTAAATGTATCACTTAAAACCGTAAAACTCCGACAATTTGACCGATCGATATATATTTTTTCTTTGACATATCAATGTCGATATTTTTATTTTCATAAATGTCGATACATCGATCGTTTCTTTCACTGTTGACATCCCTAAAGACCAAACGACATTTCGAGTACAGCATGACGAGTGACAACATGTCATTTACACTTGTCAAATTAGTATCCGAAATAAAGGAATAGACTTTACAGGTCCACTTTGCACTGGACTTTTATTTGCATTAAAAAATAACCAAGCCACACGACTTTAGTACTTACACTCAAGAATTAGCGTTACTTTTCGGCTCCCTCTATTATTTAAGGTAACGTTTCCCATTCGTACCAAAGCCGTTTGGGCAATAATTTTGTCCTTTTGAATGGACTGTTCCCTATACGTGATGTCCGTTCTGGCTACTTTTTGCAGCCGTTCATTACGGCCAATTGTGTGGACGAGGATAATTTGTCCAATAATAGTACAGCGTTTGTCCTTTAAAAAGGCAAGGAAGCACTTTTTCTTTTATTGTGTTTTTGCGCGGGAGTTTACGTTGGCACTATACTAGGCTGGGCGTACATTTGCCAAAATTACGCTTGCTCAGTCACTTTTGCACCCCTTACTGGACTATGGTGACATTAGTTACCTGGATCTTGCTGAGGGGCTGCTTGACAGGCTTGATCGCCTCCAGAATGTGTGTATCCGATACTTTTTTGGGCTTCGTAAGTACGATCACGTGTCTCATTTCCGCGCTCAGCTGAAATGGCTGCCTATCAGGGACCGTAGGAACATCCACTACATGTTTCAATCATCAGCATCAGTTACTATACGAGTACTTTCATATAAGAAATGTAACATATTACCAATCTGAAGCACCCTGTAGGTAGAGCCAGCAAAACAATGTAATACAATTGCTTCTATCAAGGATCCCTGCGCCAAATAAAAATAGTTGTATTGTTTATTTGAGTGGTACGGATAGGAGAAAAAGTGCTTGACCTATTTTTTGTTCGGTAAATTGGACAGTCGGCAGTTTAGGCTTGTACGGTGTGCAAAAGTGGGCCAGAGCGATAGTGCTAATCTAGTACAGAGTGCTTTTAGCACCCTGCAAAAAAGGGGGCCACAAATGTGGTCACTGAATAAAAATGTAGGGTCTGCGAGAAAAATATTATTCTGCTTTTTTCACGTCTTTATATCTTACGGGGTAGACAGAGCCCAAGGTAAAATGAAATGATATATTAGAATATAAGAATTTCCAAAAAAAAAGTTTAATGTGAAAAATTAAGTGTCTTAAAATTAATAAATAAATTAACTAGCTTAAACAAAATAAGTTAAAATTAAACTCAACTTACACTTTTACACTAATTAGTTTAACACCACCACAGTTTTAGTATTAGTTAAATACTTACACCCTTATTCATAAACGCTCTGTAGGCTTCTGCTAACTTAGCAATCGTTTGTCCTTGTCTGTCACTTTGACATTCACCTTTCACGGTTCTGGCTGAAAATCAGTGCTGCAGGTGTGTAACGCCTCAGCGTAATGCTGAGCCAGCGACCGTTTCACTTTTGCGAAGACACACACAACGCTCATGATCTATTTTTATTGTCTTGATTATTTTCTATAAAATTGTGTATATTCTCTTTTATTTGTGTGTCTTGCAAAAAGGAATAAATGTCTTCTTTCTTTCTTTCTTTCACAGATAAGGACAAACGATTGCTAAGTTAGCAGAATCCTATAGAGCGTTTATGAATAAGGGGGTTAAAGATCAAGTTTATCATGACGTGGACGTATAGATGGAAAGGGGAATCAAAATAGTGATGTGTGAATTTTCTTTGCTCCCAGACCAGCATGGAAGCTGGAAAATATCATGCGTTGTGAGAAAAAATATCACCGTCATCATCATCCCCAGCCTATATGCCTCCCACAGCTGGGCACAGGCCTCCTCTCAGAAAGAAAGGATTTGGGCTAAAAAGATCGGGAACTAAACACACCACTGACTGCTTCGCAGCGTGCAGCTTTCCTCAGAATGTTTTCCTTCACCGAAAAAATTGAAAAAAGAGTTTTTTTTCTAATAATCAATAAGTGACGTTTCTTCCGACGCTACCGGGAATAATTTGGCAAATCAAGGATCGCGGGTCCGTAATGCGCTTAGGTATGGATAAGACTGGTCCAACATACATATAATGCGTATTGTGGGTAGGTACCGACCTATTGTACATTGTACAATGGCAATCCGAGAGATTGGACGCCAAATAATAGATGTGGTGGAGACTAGACTTGAACTAAATAGTTTTCAACCCCCCCTTGCAAAACGAGGGGTGTTATTATCTCTGTGTGGCTCTTAAGCGGCTGGGCCGATTTTGATGCGGTTTTTTCATTCGAAAGCCAGTTTCGCGGTAGTTCTTGGCTATGTTTCGCTAAAATCGGCCCAGCAGTTTGAAGACTATCAGTTTTTCAAAATGAATTGAATACTTGTTTTATTTATCTGCGTATGATTACTTGATTAATGCGTGAGGGGTTTTTAATTTTTTTTTTAATGTACACACACACATTTCTGAGCGGTACAGATTTTTTCTCATACATTGAAAAAAAAAATGCACTAACTTTCGGCACCACCACTTTAAAGCGGCACTAGGTTTTTCGACATCTATTTTTAACCATCTATATCTAAGCTATAAAAACGCCGTAAATTAATAATTAGTCTTAATTCCTCACTAGTACCTGAGAAATTCCATAAATGTACCGCTCAGAAATGACGGCATAGCGCTCAGAGTTATTTTATGATATAGTAACAGCCTTCTAAGCTTCATTCACGCTGGTTCATTTCACATGTTTTTTTCCATGGGCTTGTAGTCTAGTGTAAACGGACACAAGTTGCAATTATTTATTTAACTAGCGACCCGCCCCGGCTTCGCACGGTATATTATGCATGTATTATACATATAAACCTTCCTCTTGAATCACTCTATCTATTAAAAAAAAACAGCATCAAAACCCGTTGTGTGGTTTTAAAGATATAAGCATACATCGGGACACGGGGACAGAAAAAGCGACTTTATTTTATACTATGTAGTGATGATAGCGAAGTTCGAACTAAACTCGCTCCCAGAACGGCTGGAAATAATCCGGTTCCAATTTTTCACAGAATTTAAGCAACAAACAGAACCTTAATTCTGCGCTCTCGTTGGCTACAAGGTTTTATGTGACACCTTCATTTCGCTGTAAATGAAAGCTTGTAGCTCGTATATAAAGTTTAATTTCGGTCGCAATTGACCACAAAGAACTTGCGTTATTTAGGTCAGCCGAATAAGCCGAAATGTACGTCTTGGGAACGAAATATACTTTATTCCATGTATTGTTAACTTGCGACATGTTTTCGTATTAACATTCCAGATAGAAACATATACATAAGGTATATTGCATTTTTTTCCATGCTGGTCTCGGAGCAAAGGAAAAAACATAGAATGTATCAATTGCTTCTCTACTCGCGCAGATAAAAGCCCATCGAGGGAACAGGCGAAAATCATAGGAATCATGTTATGGGCGACGAGGCTAGCAACCCATCACTATTTTGATTCCATTTTCCACCTATAAGCTCACAATCTTGCTAAATGTGGCCTGTAGGTACCTGTTACTTTAGGCTCTGTCTACCCCTTAAGGGATAAATATGTGATTTGTGTATGTTTTTTTTTTTTTTTTTTTTTTTATATGAATAGGAAGGCAAACGAGCAAGTGGGTCACCTGATGGTAAGTGATCACCACGGCCCATAGACACCCGCAACCCCGGAGGGATTGCAGATGCGTTGCCAACCTAGAGGACTAAGATGCAATGCCTCTTGTGCCCGTAATTTCCCCGGCTGTCTTACTCTCCACACCGGAACACAGCAGTGCAAGCACTGCTACTTAGCGGCAGGATTAGCGAGTAAGATGGTGGTAGCGATCCGGACGGACCTTGCACAAGGCCCTACCACCCGCAAAATGTATGTATGTTGCACCAGTTTGAATAAATGTTGCTGTCGGCACCCACCACATTTCAAGCTTTTGTTTCACCAACGTGACAGTTGTCGGTGATATGTGACAACTCTGTTTACATCACAAAACCGACGAGTAGACTGACTAGTAGAGACTTTATACATCTCTATAGACTAAATATACTTTAAGGCTCGGGGACCTCATACATCCCTTTTATAAATGTATTTAATTTAAGTGCTGTAGTAGCTCAATGTATTTTATTTGAAAAAAATGAGTTTCTACCAAGTTTCTTGAGGCGCATTCTTCTTGGCAATGATGGTATTTCCGAATGCGTTGGTAGTTTAAAAAAAGACACGCAAAAGACCCTTGGCGGCCAATTTGCAAAAACAAATCGAAGATTTGACTTTATTTGACTTTTTATTTATAACTTATACAGCGACCGGATAGCCAAGTATTTATAGTGCATTGGGATAAATCATGTGTCTGTACGACACAATTATAAACGTTTAGAAACTGAGAATATAGTTATAACAGACATCTTAAATCTATATTTATAAAAGATAGTCGTGTTAGTTACACTATTTATAACTCGAGAACGGCTGAACCGATTTGGCTGAAAATTGGTGGGGAGGTAGCTTGGAACCAGGATACGGATATAGGATACTTTTTATCCCCTTAAAAACCTTATACTTCGAGACGTTAGTGGATGTATGGGGTATGTCGTCACTCTGCGTTAGATAACGCGCAGATGCGCGGACGAAGTCGCGGGCAAAGGCTAGTCATTTATAAAGTTATCAAGGATTCTATAATAACTTCGGAAGACTCGAGTTTTTTGGTGAGAGCTCGCAAAAAAATTCGAACTTGGCACCGAAACTACCTTTAATGCCCGGGTTCCAGTTTAATTTAAGAATGTAACAACCTTCTTCTTGGCTTGGGTCCGTAAAAAAAGCTGGCAAGCCACGGAGCAAGTACATAACTTGTTCATTAAGCCGTACAGTTGGCATGAAAAGTTTCTGTTGTTAAGCTTTGGTACCACTACTGTACTGATGTCAAATACTCGCCGCCTGCGGTACCATAAATAGGTGCGCTAGGGAGATTTTTTTCTTTCGCGACAGAGGCTGTGCGGAGATTTTGATCAAAGCCAAAAATATACTGACAAGTCACTGCAATGTGCAGTCGATCGAATCATTTGATTCCCACCGTAGAACGTTCTCGCAGTATCGTCACGTGGTTTCCTTTGTCAATTCAATGTAATGTCACAACGGCGTTTACTGTGAAAAACACAATATACAAACAACTAGAATAAAATAATGATTTCAAAGTAAATAAAAACTTATATTTTAGCGATATTATCTTTAGACGTAAGTAATATTTAACAGGAAGCAACCCTAGCAACACGCCTGGACGACAGAGGGGTGTAACGATGTGGAGGGGGAAGTAGGTATATAAATGGCGGCGTTTTGGACGCGGTCAAAAGAGATTCCGTTCTACTCTGTTATTATTTAATTTTATTCTATGAACCTGTCGCTTTCGAAAACGAACAGTAAGAAAAGGACGGGTGTTCCATCTCGCGTGCGACGCGACTCGCGCGCTCGTGTGCAGGTCTACTATTTTTTTTATTTGAAAAATACTTTTTACTTCCCAATATGGTAATTATTTGTTACCTTATTTTATTTTCAATCATGCTAAACGTGGCCTTTAGGCCTTGTTACCTCAGGCTCTATCTACCCCGTAAGGGATAAAGACGATTTATGTCTACGTATAAGACAAGTATCATATGTATGTATTCTTTAATTTTTATGAGGTTGAACTACTTAATTTAATTTAACAATCGTTACTCCTTTGTTTAAAGAAATGGCTGATTTGAATGTTGACAAAATTCTGTGCTGACTGTACCCAAGGCGCGTACCAAACTTTGGGGTTGCCAGAATGCAAAACTTTGTAAACAAGTAAATTGTTTATTTAACACTGTTGTTTGATTGGCCGTTGTATTATTACTGTTATGAGCCTCTTAAGAGCATTTCGTATTAATTTTACATCCGAAACTATCACATTTGCACAGAAAATAAATAATCTTGCTATACATAAAATTACCTAGTACAATTTTATTTTGCTACTACGTATTCGGGCCTTATATACTAAAGAAATATCAATACCTAACGTCAAGAAAATAATAATATTTACGAGCAAAAGATTAGATGAAAAAATAATGCATCAAATTAATATTAACAACACGTCGCTACGAGGTCATATCGAGCAAAGAGTCTACTCACAAGCGCTGCGATTGGTCTGTAACAATAAATCGAAGTGCATGCTGTGACTTTGAATGAGCGCAACTCATATCGAATAAAAGATAAATGGAGAAATTGTATTATTGAACGATTCAGTTATGTTCTTCAAATGTTATTTATTTTATAGAATGAATAAGTTTCTTTCACGATAGGTTTTAATAGGATATAATTACAAAAATCGCCCAAATGTGAGTCGAGCGTTTACAAAATTAAGGAAACACGGTATTTTTAGTGTTTTCGGCTCGAATTTTCGACACCCGCAACGCAAGAGGATTTCTGATACGTTGCCAACCAAAAGGACTCTGGCTGCCTAGAATGCCTCATGTGCCAGTATTTTCGGATTATTAACTCTTCACGCTGAAACACAGAAGCGCAAGCACTACTGCTTAGCAGCAGAAAAATCAAGTGGAATTGTGGAAGCGATCCGAACGGACCTCGCACAATGTCTTACCACCCGCAAAAATACATTAATCAAAACACAATTGTTACTGCAATCACTGCGAGAAATTCAGTTAAAATGACAGACAAAAATAACAGCCGTGAGACGGAGGCTTGAGCCGCACGAGCATAGCGCTCTGAGCATTATATCAAGTCCCTAATCTATTATTAATCTGAGTGTCGGGTGTCGCAGAAGCCCCAACGTCGCGTGATTTGGAGGAGGTATGTTTTAAGCTGGATTTCACGCTAAACATTACTGCTACTGCTTTGTTAGCAGATGCCGGGGTAATTCCGAATGCGTCAGTGGGACAGCAGCAGAGTCGGGGTGATTTCGAACACGTCATTCTGACTGAGCGGCAGGTAACGGGGTAACTTTGAACGCGTCAGTGAGATTCGAGTGGCAGAATACCGGAGTGATTTCGGATGCGTCAGTGAAATTAAGCGACAGATAACGGGATTACTTTGAACGCGTCAATGAGACTGGAGTGGCACGTGCCGGGGTAATTTCGACGGACGCGTCAAACAGACTCGAGTGGCAGGTAAGTATGTACTGGGGTAATTTCGAAAGTGCCAGACAGATTAAGCGGCAGATCTATAAAACGGGGGTATTTTCGAACTGCCGGTACAATAAAGTACAAGTACTGCTGGGGCAGTTTTAAGAAGTGGTTTTAAAAAGGATTTACTCGTTTGCCTTTGTTTTTTTTTAATTGAGGTTGATAAAAATTGACATACATTGCTTGATGTTTAGACGTGAATGTGATATTAAATCACTTGGGGATCCTTTTATGCTCCATAAAATAGATGTAATTTAGTACAAGTGTAATTTGTATTTTTATCTCTTCTTATATTAGTTTGTTTCAATTGTATTAAAGGTCAAGTAGAATATAATTCGATATACTTTTGAAAAATGGTTTTTCGCTAAGTTTCTTACAATGCATTCTTGGTACATACATACATACCTACGTAAATCACGTCTTTATCCCTTACGGGGTAGACAGAGCCTGAGGTAACAAGACCCAAAGACCTAATAAAAAACTAACTAATAAAAAATAGTCTTCAAAAAGCGCTGGTAGCTAGTATAAAAATTGCGTTATAATAGAATCCTCGGCGACCTACTAAACTATTTGCAAAGTAAACTTCTAATTTTGATTTGCATAAAAAATCCAATGCGAAACTCGTAGGAGGATCAGTCAAAGGAGACCTATTATGGGCTGCTTTCAAAACATCTTCAAGTCAACATACAATAAAGCCAACTTATTTAGCTTATTGGTTGTCTGGAAGAGATCGCTATTAAGCGATAAGACCGCCTATTGTCTACTTTGTTCTTTGTTTCTGTATTGTCTTGTACTGATTTGTGGTGTTCAATAAAGAGTATTTGTATTGTATTGTATTGTGATAAACAAAAAATATTTACATTGCTTTTCCGCTACTCAAGAATGGAAGTAACGCCTGATTCAATAAATCATCAAAGTCAGCAATATGTATGGTATGTATAACTCTTTATTGTAGGTACGGTCAAGTGCAAAAATAAGTATCCATAGGAACTTCTCAAAAATATGTCCCACAACCTTATTACGCTGGCGTAAGAGCGTATGGTACTTATTTTTGAAACTTTGTCTAGATACATATTATTACACTTGACTGTACATAAAACACAAGAAAAAGATGAATACAGGACAACACAAATGCACAAAGAGTAAGTAGATGTAAAAAGTGTATGTTTAAAGGATGTATATTTAAAGTAAGTAAAATTTACAGGTGTAAATCTGTAAAGATTCAATAAAGGTTTTAATTTTTTTGCAATCTTTATATTAACTTGCAACGTAGCTATGTATGTATGTTTGTCCGGGTGGAATCTTGCGACTCAATTTTGAAGCAGATATCTTCTGCCGATTGAGCTGAAATTTCGCATACTTGAGTAAGTCAGACAACACAATAATCTGGTAGTGGAGTTCTGTTGACCCAGCCAGGATCGTCTCCGCAGGGAACTCTTCAACAGTTGGTCCGATTGACTCGAAATTTTGGTACACATGTAGCATGACAATGCAACTACAGCCAGCAAAAGTGTGTATTAAAAATTAATTTTTTGACAATAACTTATTGCATTTACCGCCTCCATTACTTCGCCTAAACATGACTGTGAGATAATGTTTACATTTAATATAGGGAACTCAGGGTTTTAATTTCTTATACCCAACTAATCCCGAAACACCCCACTATTTTGTTGTGTTTGCGAAGGATTTCCATTTAAAAAGAGCTAAGCAACCTTTTATAATCCGACATGGGACGGGTTATAATTTATAATTAACCCTGAGAGTTGTTAACGAGATGCGATCATTTATTTCCTAGATACAACATAGCTTACAAATTAATTAGATACCGTAAAACGGGGTGAGAAGGGATTGCGGGGGAAAAGGGATATTAGAAAGGCGAAAAATCGTAAGTTTGGATGTATGTTTGTTGCTCTTTCATGGCGAAACGGCGGAACCGATTTTGACAAAATTTGGTATAGTGATAGTCACAGTCCCAGGAAAGGAGATAGGATAGTTCCCGCGGGATAGCGATAAGCGAATTTATCGCAGACGGAGTCGCGGGCAACAGCTAGTAGAACTAATACTTGGTGTTTTCACTTAAAAATTTTGGCTCAGCCTCCTCTAAAAGTTTTAGTTATATTGTTAGACATGATATCTCCTTTTTCTTTGAAATTTGTCAGCGTCATATTTAAATTTGTTCAAATCCCTTCTGACCCCACTACGGGGTGAGCTGGGATTTGCCTATAATGTTAGTGGTATCGTCTACGCCCTCAGTGTCTTGCTAAAAGTAGCTCTGTCTACCCCGTAAGGGATAAAGACGTGATTTGTGTATGTTTTGTGTGTTTGTATGTTAGTGGTATCTTTAAACTACGATACTAAACGACATCAAACAATTATTACTTCCATGCTGGTATTGCTGGTCTGGGAGCAAAGAAAAAATATAGAACGTACCAGTTGCTTCTCGTCCCGCGCAGATGGTAAAAGCCCATCGAGGGAATGGGCGTAATTCTTAGAAATTATGTTATGGGCGATGCGGCTAGCAACCCATCACTTTATTATACTTTTACATCGGTGGTCGACGCACGACTGTACAGAGAACTCGGTGACTTTGAGACTGGTTTTGTCGGAACATTCTCGAACGAATGACGTTATATCTTGAGTATAATATATCCTTCGATAGACAAATAGTGACTGTTACCAAGGCCGTGGTTTAGCTGTCCCTTGTGCAGGTCTAACAATCAATTTCAGAGCCACAAACCTTGAGGAAGCCGGCTTCGACCAATGCTGTGTAGAGTTCGTGTGTAGAGTCTTTTAGCCACTGCCGCCGCTTAGTAAATACACACCCGCGAAGACTGTTCGTGATGTTATATACACCAAACATTACACACATTAATCAGTATTTACAATAGTTTAAATATACATCTGCATAAAAAGACCGACCGTGCACCAACAAATGTGAAAACAAGTGACAGCCGCCTTATTGTTCTTTTTATTCAGTGGCGCGGCGCGTGGCAACGGACTAGCGCCAGCCAGCCACCAACAGCCAAAAAGGTTGAAACCCTAAAAATTGATTATTATTCAAAATACTTGCACATCTTGTAATAAATGATACATGTTAACAAGCTTGGAAAAAGGAGCGTTAGAGAATATAAACTTTCGTATTTAGAAGAGTGAGACACAGTACTTTGAATCTCGAATGATAGACCCCCTGAGCCGAGGAATGTATACGAACTTAGACGCGACAGAAGAAATTTCCGCAAAAAATTACCGTGTCGACAAAAAAAACGAGAAAGCGCGGCACAAATGGAAAATTGTTGTTCTGATTGGAAATTGATTGATTCCCGCTTGTTTGGAATTAATCAGGTCCATAATGGGAATGGAATGAAATGGGCGAAAATCTTAGGAATCATGTTATAGGCGATGCGGCTGCAACCCATCACTATTTTGATTCCTTTCCACCTATACGCACACAATCATGCTAAACGTGGCCTTTAGATCTTGATCAAATTTCAAGTCAATCTGACCAACCGTTTAGAGGAGGTGCGAGTCGGGTTACTTCCACGTGTGGTCAAGAGCTACGGTTCGTTTTTGGATCCGTCCGGGGGGAAGAGCAGTGCTTGGTCCGGTGCACCCTGGGCATCGGCTAATGATTTCCTGGCAGTTTCTGAGGCATATCATTGACCGTTGGCTAAGAGCCCGACAGGGGGGTCTTTGACCATTACCGTACAACGTTGCCGACATTTTGTCACAAGATTTTATATAATTATATTTTTGTTACTTTGACATAGGCGAAGTTGTCGTCGCTATAACGACTTGATACGCCACAAATAAGAAGAAGAAGATGAAGAACCGTTTAGAGTTCCCTCCTGCGAAGACGATGCTGGCAGGGTCACCAGAACTCCACTATCAGATTATGTGCCTACCCATTGTCACCTGACTTACAAAGTGTACACAATTTCAGTTCAATCTATTGAAGATGTCTGCTTCAAAATTGAGTCGCAAGATTCCACCCAGACAAACATACTTACACACATACCCCAGTCCCCATCCTACCTTTCAGATAGATATAGTTACTTGGCCGTTGGTTCCGAGAATCGGTTGCGGTCGAGTAGTAATATATCTCTCGCGTTCCCTGTCTCCAAATCCAAGAGGTATTAGGGTGTACCTGTATTGTTGTGTAGATGTATTCTTATTATTATTATTTTAATGCTTTATTTGTTTAGGTTAAGGTAGGGTCTTTGCTCATTTAGCTTTTTAGTATGTCTACTCTCTATATTTTGGTTTCTGTCCCAAGATTAGCTGTCTGTTCGAAGATTAGCTGCAAGAGATCCCTTTAATGGATAAGTTCGCCTTTGTGCATCTGTTCATCTCATTACCTGTAAAATTAATGTGTTTAATCCTACTAATATTACAAACGGGAAAGTTTGTAAGTGGGATGGATGGATGGATGTTTGTTTGTTTCACGCCAGAACGGCTAGACAGATCTGGATGAAATTTGGAACATAGATAGATTATAGTCTGTAATAACACATAGGCTACTTTTTATCCCGGAAAATTGCGTAATTCCTGCGCGATGGCAATAAAAGAATTCTATGCAGACGAAGTTGCAGGCAACAGCTAGTGTAACAATAAAGAATTATATGTACATACATACTTCGATGCTGGTCTGGGAGCAAAGAAAAAACATAGAATGTACCAGTTGCTTCTCTACCCGCGCAGATGGTAAAAGTCCATCGAGGGAATGGGCGAAAATAGTGGGAGTCATGTTACAGGCGATGAGGCTAGCAACCCATCACTATTTTGATTCCATTTTCCACCTATACGCCCACAATCTTGCTAAATGTGGCCTGTTACCTTAGGCTCTGTCTACCCCGTAAGGGATAGAGACGTGATTTGTGTATGTATGTACATACATTGCAAGTTTATAAAAAGCTTGTAACTTGTAACAATATTTTCTGCTATTCCTTTGATAAAAAGCACATTCCCCGCTGAATTATCATTAGGTCAAACTTCAAACGTGTTCGAAAAACCATTTGCGAATGCCCAAAATGTAATTAAAAGCAACATCTCCTTTTACAAAGATAACTGAACAAACCGTGAAGCATACACCGTCCCTTGTAACTAAGTGGGTAAGGGTCAAATTGGATGCTATCGAATGTCAACAGACGGCAATATCAGTGGCAGTAGAAAATTTCGTTTGTCCTAAAACATTGATATTCGAACGCTAGAAGAGATAGCACAAATAAATCGACTGTTACTTCATTTAAGAATTAAATATTTACACACATAATACATACATAAATCCCGTCTTTATCCCTTACGGGGTAGACAGAGCCTAAGGTAACCAAACTTAAAGGCTACGTTCAGCATGATTGTAGGCGAATAGGTGGAAAGAGATCCAGATAGACATAGGTTGCTAGCAGGATCGCCTGACGTGATTGCTAAGATTTTCGCCCATTCTTTCGATGGGCTCTTACCATCTGTGCGGGCTGAGAGGCCACTAGAAGAAACAGAACTAGAAGAGATAGAACAATCAAATTGACTGCTACTTCAATTTAGGATTATATATTTTGAACTACTTAATTACTTCTATGATCTGGGAGCAAATAACATAAAATGTACCAGTTGCTTCTCTTCCCACGCAGATGGTAAACGCTCATCGAGGCAATCGCTGCAAATCTTAGGAATCGTACAGGCAATGCGGCTGGCATCCCATCACTATTTTGATTCCCCTTTACGCCCACAATCATGCTAACCGTGGTCTTTAGGTCTTGGTAAGGGATAAAGGGACCCATTCATTAGAAATTGTACCTACACTCAAGTTTTTTCCGGGGTTTTGTTTTATTTTCGGTTTTCTACTCAGAATCACGAGCATCGATCCTGATAGAAAAAAAAAACAAAAATTCCATACATTTTCTGGCCTAAAATTTCGTTCATACAAATTTGTATGGCGGTAACGGAATGGAAAAGGCAATTAGGGGATTTTTTTTCATATTCATATATCACGTCTTTATCCCTTACGGGGTAGACAAAGCCTAAGGTAAGAAAACCTAAGGCCACGTTTAGCATGATTAAGGGCGTATAGCTGGAAAGGGAAATCAAAACAGTAAATTTTTTTCTCCTATCTGAATTAGAGTAGGAAACCAAGAATAAAAACAAAATCCCAGAAAAAAGTTGAATGTACAACTTTTAATGAAAGGGCCCAAATATGTGTATGTAAGCATGTATGCATGTAAATAATAATTATGTGTCATTTTTTGAACAGCGCCGCTTTACATCTCTGTTGAAGACCTTCAGTAAAACAATTTTCGGATTAAAAACTAGTTACCGACTCCCGGCGCTGTACGTTTATTATTTTAACGTCATTTACCCTAGTTTACCTCCCTAGGGACGCAATGTTGGGGACAGCTATTTTTGTACTTGTTTAAGCTTATTCGTACAGTTTTCCTGCGATCACGAGGCCCGTAAAGGCATAAATATTGTATTTTAAGTTATACATATAAGCATGAAACTACCGTGAGACTTAATCATAATTACACATAAACGGATAACTAAGACTCATAACTAATGGGGCGAGCGCTCCAGGAAGAAGGACTACGCAATAGTCCGAAACATGTCGAGCATCACTCGACTTTTTATACGTGAGTTATCCGTTTATGTGTAATCTATATTTATAAAAGAAAGTCGTGTTAGTTACACTATTTATAACTCGAGAACGGCTGAACAGATTTGGCTGAAAATTGGTAGGGAGGTAGCTTAGAACCAGGAGACGGACATAGGATACTTTTTATCCCGATTTTCCCACGGGATTGGAAAATTCCGAACTGTTGTACTAATAAAGCTACAGACATTAAATTTAGCATGCCTACACATTATTCCTTGATTAGTATAAAGATGCACTTACAAAGGAATTTTTCAAATTTCCCACGGGATAAAAACACAAGGTAAATAATTAAGACTATAATTAGTAGATAATATTCCTAGAGGATCTGTAGGTGCTCTAAGAAGGGATTTTCCGAATTTCCCACGGGATAGGCAATAAAAACCTTATACTTGGAGACATGAGTGGATGTATGGGGTGTGTCGTCACTCTGACGTTATGTACGCGGACGAAGTCGCGGGGAAAAGCTAGTTATACATATAAGGTAGAAAGGTGAATCACTGAAAGATATAATAAGGAATAGCGTGATAATGAATGAATACTTCCATGCTGGTCTGGGAGCAAAGGAAAAACATAGAATGTACCAGTTGCTTTTCGTCCCGCGCATGGTAAAAGCCCATCGAGGGAGGGCGGAAATTATAGGAATCATGTTATAGGCGATGCGGCTAGCAACCGATATTTTGATTCCATTTTGCCATCTATACGCCCACAATACAAATACTCTTTATTGATCAATCTTGCTCATCGTGGCCTAGGTCTTGCCACCGTATGGGATTAAGACGTGATTTGTGTGTATCATCACTACATAGTATAAAACAAAGTCGCTTTCTCTGTCCCCATATCCCTATGTCCCTTTGTACGCTTATATCTTCAAAACCACACAACGGATTTTGATGCGGTTTTTTTAATAGATAGAATGATTCAAGAGGAAGGTTTTTATGTATGATTCTACGCAGACGAAGCCGCGGGCAGAAGCTAGTGTAGAATATAACTATCAATAGTTCTTCAGTCTCATTCTACGCGGACAAAGTCGCGGGCTGAAGCTAGTATGATTATATCTCAAGACGTTACCCCAAATCAGGTTCCGGTTAATATAAACCGGTTAGCTAATGCGATAACCGTACGGGTTACCGGTATTATGTTACAGAGAAATCGTGCTCTGCTGCGGATTATTAAATTTGGAGGTCGCGTTTGGGGCAACATATCAATGTATTACATACACACACACACACAAAACACGTCTTTATCCCTCACGGGGTAGACAGAGCCTAAGGTGGCAAGACTTATTAGCAAGATTGTGGGCGTATAGATGGCAAGAAATGGAATCAAAATAGTGATGGGTTGCTATCCGCATCGCCGTAACATGATTCCTAAGATTTTCGCCTATTGCCTCGATGGGCTTTTCGAAGCAACTGGTACATTCTATGTTTTTTCTTTGCTAAGACCAGTGGAAGGAATTAAAAAGTCTTGATAAATATTTCCCGGGATGATCAGTCCAACTAAACTACTGAAATATTTCTAGTACGATCTTAGAAAATCCGTGTTTGTACAGTTTTTCCGAGTCGGAACCATTTACCTTTCATAAAAATCCTTTTGCAATATATTTCTTTCAATGAACGTTTAGTTCAACATGACTAAAGCGTTGGTGCGACGTAGAGTCAGCAACGATAAGAATTATGTGCGTAAATAAAAAAAAAAGTCTCTTAGTACTTTTCCAGAATGTTTCAGTTTAGGACTGGTTTGAATGGCCCAAAAGAATTCATTTACAATTTTGATTAAAAATGTAGTTCCTTGATTCACTTTGAACTTTTAACGTATGGACACATTAGAACGTGGAACAGCGTGGGAACTATAGCCCAAGCCCTCTCATTCTGAGAGGAGGCCTGTGCCCAACATTTTCTCAATCAAGGATCGTCATAAGTAAAATGCAATTATAAAATACAAATGAAAAATGACATAAAATGTAAGAGACGCGCGGTATAACATTTGAGCCATTTCATATTTTAAAATTCCCCCACGCAGAAACTGCTCAACCGATTTTCACAAAACATGGCTAAGAACCACCGCAAATAAGTTGGCTTTCTATTAAAAAAAACCGCATCGAAATCGGTCCATCCGCTTTAAAGATACGATGCCACAGACAATACACACAGACATTGACGTTAAAATTATAACAGCTCTCTTTTTGCGTCTGGGAAAAAATGTTCAAACGCTATGCAAAGACAGAATCACTAGGTTTCTTTTTCTAGTAATTGTGCTTTCGTGTCTCATTTCATCAGGCGTTAAGTTCCTAATCCGCACTGGCCGCGCGTGGGAACTATAGCCCAAACCCTCCAATACACGGAGGAGGCCTATGCCATGAGGCACGCCGAATTACGCGACTATCTATATAAATAAAAATGAATTGCTGTTCGTTAGTCTCGCTAAAACTCGAGAACGGCTGAACCGATTTGTCTAATTTTAATCTTAAAATATTCCTGGAAGCCCAGGGAAGGTTTAAACGGTGAGAAAATATTGAAATTTAGAAGAAAAAAAACGGGAGCGAAGCCGCGGGCAACAGCTAGCTTAATAATAAAACAATAAAAAAAAAGAAATTGTAGCGAATTCGGAATAAAAAGGCTATATTGTTATATTGTATTGTCTCATTTCGCTGCTGTCTGTACGCCAAAATTTGACGCGACTGATTTCCGCCATTTTTGTACGCAGCATTGAAATGAGTCGGTTCGTTTGAGTGATCGCGTTCTGTATGAAGCGACGCGGGAACAGAATCGATGCTCAATTGGACTCAAACAGGCGTGGGACTCATTTTGTTGGACCTGTTTCTTCCATGCTGGTATGGGAGCAATGAAAAAACATAGAATGTACCAGTTGCTTCTCTTCCCGCGCACGTAAAAGCTCATTGAGCGAATGGGCGAAAATCATAGGAATCCTGTTAGAGGCGATGCGGCTAGCAACCCATCACTATTTTAGTTTTACAAGGACGAAGTCACGGGGAAAAGGCAATATAACATACGTACATCGTCTTTGTCCCTTACGGGTAGGCAGAGCCTAAGGTAACAAGACCTAAAGGCCACGTTTAGCATGATTTAGGGCGTCTAGGTGGAAAGGGAATCAAAATAGTGATCGATTTTCGCTCATTCCCTCGATAGGCTTTTACCATCTGCGCGGGAAGAGAAAAGACTATAAATAATTTATAATAATAAATAAATAGGTACCTAAATATTGTACATCCGAAATGAACAAACTGTTGAAACTAATAAAAATCATGGTTATCACAATTGTACACGGTTTTATACAATAAACGTTTCTTATTTCTTATTTCTTAGAAACAACTGGTACGTAATATGTTTGTTTGCCAGTATCTAAATAATTTCAAGGCAGACAACGTGGTTAAAGATCCAAATTATTTATATTCACTTGTGTCAGTCACTAATTGAAAATTCTATTGTCTACAAAATCCACAAAACTGACAATAGTTCGTATAACCACGTGTTTTATTCACGTCCCGTTCTAACAATATGAAGTAACAAAGGACTACACAATACGTACATTCGGCGTGAATTATTTAAATAGGGTTGGTGCGTTAAAAATTGTCCTCATGCATCAAATAGGCTGGAACCCTTTTGTACGCGACTGTACGCTAGGGATGGGATACGGTGTTATCGATGATAATCGAGTACTTATACGTAAAAAAAAAATGTGGCCTGTAGGTACCTGTTACCTTAGGCTCTGTCTACCCCGTAAGGGATAAGGACGTGATTTGTGTATGTGTATGTATGTAAAAAAACTTTTTTGTCCAAAAATGCCTTACGTCATTTTGGAAGAACTGATAGGTACTCTTCAAACTACTGGACCGATTTTTACCAAACCTGGCTAAGAACCAACGCAAGAAAACTGGCTTTTGAGTGAAAAAACCGCATTGAAATCGGTCCATCCACTTGAGCGCTACGGTGCCACAGACACACAAACAGACATCGACGTCAGACTTATAACACCCCCGTTTTTGCATCGGGGGTTAAAAAGTGACAGCTGTGAACTGATTGCGAGTGATAGGACCTCGTGAAATGTCCATATGGATCGCTACCACCTTCTTACTAAATACCGCGAAGCAGCAGTGATTGCGCTGCGGTGTTCCGGCGTGGAGAGTGAAAAAGTAAGTAAGGTATTATTCTAATGTATTTAGTTTTGAAAAATGACTTTCTGCCAAGTTTCTTGCGGCGCATTCTTCTTGACAATGTTGGTCTTTCCAAATGCGCTGGTAGTTTCAAAAAAGACATGTAAAAGAGCCCTCGGCGGCCAATTTGCAAAAATAATTGAAAATGGAATCTTTTATCTTACAGTTGCAGGTACACATACAATACAAATTGGTATGGTTTATGTTCGCCTATTTTATTATTTGTTAAGTTTTGTACCGCTTATGTTCGTGAATAAATAATAAAAAAGCTATCTAAAACACATAACACACGTTTTCGATAAGAGATTTTTTTAAACAACGTAGGAGTCATGGACCTTATTTCTGTCTCGTATTGGTTGTCTAGTAAGAGATCGCCAATAAGCGATAAAACCGCCTCGTCTACCTTGTTCTCTGTTTTTGTATTGTTTTATATTTGTGGTGTTCAATAAAGAGTACTGTAAGTCAAATGAGCTAGTAACGTCTGATTCAATCGTTTATGCTTTGCTGGTCAAAACACAAGACGCGGATTTTATCGTCACTTCATCGATAGCCAAATATATCGACACCGCCCATCCCTATATCAATTTATCTCGTTTTACAAGTACGAGGCTTTTACAGTGAATGTGTTTCTTCATACATCTGCGACTTATATTACTTTAAGAGCAATGTAATGTAACGGTATTAATTTACGAGGCTGCAAATGGCGGTTTTTGGTTAAATTTAGGGGTAATAAAATAATGAAGGCTTTAGCGGGTGGGAAAATTAAAAATTTGGTCGAGGATGCCTTTGTATAACGCTAAAGTTTTGCATTAATTTTGTAGGTACATCGCTAAAATGATTTGAAGCTACACATTTTTTTACTGACAGTGCAAGTACAAGTAAAAGTTTATGGATTATGTAGTATATTTCATCTGTGTATCGTTTCGTGAGTCACAGACGGCCCTGGCTGAAAATCAGTCTGAAAATCAGTGCTGCAGGCGTCTAACACCTCAGCGTAATGCTGAGCCAGCGACCGTATCACTTTTGCGAAGACACACAACGCTGATGATCTATTTATCATGCTGTGTTTTTATTTCTTGTTTTTTTTCTATAAAATTGTGTATATTCTTGTGATACTCCCAGACCAGCATGGAAGAATACATAAATATACACACACAAAACAGACTAAGTCCACTTAAGAAGATTCATCAAGCCAATACTTGTTCAGGTGATTAAGTGGTTAGTAGTTAGGTCTGGGAGCAAAAGAAAAAACATAGAATGTACCAGTTGCTTCTCTACCCGCGCAGATGGTAAAAGCCCATCTGAGGGAATGGGCGAAAATCATAGGAATCATGTTAGGCGATGAGGCTAGAAACCTATCTCTATTTTGATTTCCCTTTCCATATATACGTCCTTAATCATGCTAAGCGTGGCCTTAAGGTTTTGTTACCTTAGTCTCTGTCTACCCCGCAAGGGATAAAGACGTGATTTGTGTATGTATGTATGTATCAAGCCAATACTTGTTCAGGTGATTAAGTGGTTAGTTCCAACGTTAATTCTTCCACGCTGGTCTGGGAGCAAAGAAAAAACATAAAATGCACCAGTTGCTTCTCTACCCGCGCAGATGGTAAAAGCCCATCGAGGGAATGGGCGAAAATCATAGGAATCATGTTATAGGCGATGAGGCTAGCAACCTATCACTATTTTGATTTCCCTTTCCATATAATACGCCCTTAATCATGCTAAACGTGGCCTTAAAGTTTTGTTACCTTAGGCTCTGCCTACCCCGCAAGGGATAAAGACGTGATATGTATGTATGTATGCACTCTAAATAAATTCAAAATTTACCTGTGCATTTATGATTTAAAATTAACTAGTACCGTTCTAATTAAGAACAGACGTACAGTGCACTAATTTTGTTAATATATCCTGGAAATAATATGATTTTGTCAGAATGCATGTGTTCGGACAGATCCCTAAGTACAAGAATATTAGCGGTAGCGACATGCGAAATAACAATGTTTGTTCGCATGACTTATCCCTTACGGGGTAGACAGAGCCTAAGGTAACAAGACCTACAGGCCACGTTCAGCATGATTTTGGGCGTATGGGTGGAAAGGGGAATCAAAATAGTGATGGGTTGCCAGCCGCATCGCCTATAACATGATTCCTAAGCTCCACAGCTAAATGTATAATCAATTATCATAATTTTATTATTGAAGTGGTGGGTAGTTTAAGATATGATTGTCATTCTTGCACTAGTCTATTCAGAGTTGGGCAAAAATTATCTATTTACAAAAAACCTCCGTCATTTGTTATTTTGAATTTATTTAGATCAGTTTCATTTTTATCTAGATAAATTAGTTGGGATTTTAAATAAAAGATGAATGTCAGTGTGACGGTTTGACCCGACGTGACACTTACTTCAATAACAAACGAGGTCGATTATCTTCATCTAGACAATTTATCTAAATAAATAAGTTGTCAACGCACTATTTGTGATAGAATTTATCTTAGAATAATTTTATTTGAAATGATTTTATTTGAAATAATTATCTAGATAAGAAATTATCTAAATAACACCCAACTCTGAGTCTATTGCATACGCCTTTTGTTGTTAGTCGTTAATGGGATCTGGATTTCCCGTTGACAGCCTTATGAATTACCATTTGCATTCGCTATCTGTGTGACAGAGATAGAATAGGTGAGCTTAAATGAAATCCGAACTTAAGGGTAAAATAATTATAACATATGAGAGATTTTTGGTTTTGTTCTTAGTTGATGGCTCAATTGGCCGGACTTATATGTATGTATGCTTTAAAATCGCTCCGCTTATCGCCCCGCTGACCGCTTGTGCCATATCCCACAACAAACTTAAACTAATACATTAAATTTGTACTAAACTAATTAACTACACATACCGTGCACTCTGTTTTAAAAACATGATTCAATATAAATTCACTTTAGTTGCGTAGTTTCTAAAATATAAATTCGTTTGCTTCAAGAGCTGGAACAAGCCATTCTTTTTAGTCTTCCTGGTTTTAATTAAACATGCTTTTGCTAAGTTTCGCGTTGTTAGACTTCTGTACGTTTCTTGTTCGCTAATTAGAATTTTTTTTTCATATCTCATGCTCTTAATATGTTATTTTAGTCTCTGCATATCGCGACTAAGGCTCCTTTTTGATCTCTACGGATTAAAGTTTTTTTTTTTAGTTGACTTTGGAAACTCCTAAACAGCCAGTCATGACGTTTGCGATAGTGTAAGTATAGACAAATTTTAGTGCGTGAAAATAACCTCAAAATGACAACTGCGCAAAAATATTAAAAATTAACGATTTAATTTCGTGAAACACGATTCATTACGAATATGCTACTATTTAATTATATGAAGGATGAATTCGTTTTATTATTCATAGTCCAATTAGTTTTAAAATAGTATTCAAGTTTGAATCTGTTGGCTCATTATTTTTATAAATTTGGAGTTTTTTATTTTAATTGTACAGTCAAGGGCAAAGATATATATGCAAGTAAAGTGAAAGAAAATAAGTAATCATATAAAGTTAAAAAGATATATACTCATTCAAATGGTAATAAATATGCAAACTACACTGGCAACATAAATATGTACCTAGCAAGTCCAAAAACTTGTATACAATCAAAACTCCATTATTAGTATCCTGCAAATAATGCAAAATATTATAGTCATACTTTTGTCATTAAATATAGATTCAGTAATTGCCACGAAAATATGTATACAAAATGTAATCTGCGAATATCAACTTTACGGCCTAGTCACACGAAACAAATTTGTAAAGTATGTTTTGACAATTCACGAAAACAGTACAGACTTGTCATTGCATATGTTTGTCGCATGTTTTGACCTGTCACCACGACGTTATCAATCGGCATGTTTAACAGATTCAGATTTCGTTGTTTTTGATTGAAGATGCCAACGCTAGGTACATTCAGGGACAAAAATAAATATTTACCCAAAGTATCGAAATATGTATACATAAACTCAAGAAGGCTTGTGTTATGGGTACCTACCAGTTACGAGTAGATGACGATATACATACTTATATAATATAAATACATACTTAAATATATAGAACATCCATGACCCAAGCACAAATATTCGAGTTGATCACACAAATATTGCCCTGGCCGGGTTTCGAACCCAGGACCTTCGACTCAGAAGGCGGTTGCTTCACCACCGAGCCATCCGTGTCGTCAATATCAAATCATTGTAGCACCGGCTAGCTTGCTCTCGTGGTATACCGTTCGTGCGCGAAGGCCTGTGGTGACTTTGAGTGAAAATGCAAGACGTACGTTAAGAAAACGGTTTAATTGTGATTATAATAGTCTTACTAGACACATATAAGAATTAACAATAATTGGTACAAATAATCTGTAAGCTTGCTTAGAGCTCGTATCGCGGCGTCGGTCGGACTGCGCGCGGCCGGCGGGATCGGATTATTGGTGCGTCCACGCGCGGGGCGCTTTGTTGAGCCGTGATTGGTCGCGTTAATACGGCGGCGTGGGATTCGCTCGCTCCGGTGATTGAGACGGGGCTGTCATTGAAACGGGGTTGCCGTGCTACACACTCCCCCTCCAAGTTCCCAGAACGACCCGTTGGGGACTTGGCAACACTATCAGGTTGCACGGGTCTTGGAACAATACGAGGGCGACCACGAAGTCGCCGTGGATGAATAGGCCCAGAGTCATCACTCTGGCCTGGCTTGAATAAAGTCAAATCAGAGCAATGCATTGTACCAAGATCAGTATTGGTTTGAACGTCAGCAATGACGTAAGAAGTGGGGCTAACGACTTTACTTATACGATAAGGACCATCTCTTTTCGGTAGGAACTTCTTGGTTATACCTTTAGCAGCATTACTAAGTAAATGAGTGGCTACCAGAACTAAGTCATTAACACTGTACCGAGGTGACGGACGTCGATGTTGATCAGCACCAGCTTTCTTCTGGTCTTGTTGTTTATCAGACTTCTCTCTTACCGCCTCTAAGTTGTCTATAAACTTCTCTAAGTAAGGAGTAATTTGCGGCAGAAAGTTTTCTTTAGACAGGATAGCTCGTAGATCCCGGTGAGCCTCAAATGGGGTCCTCATCTCTCTAGCAAACATCATATAAGCTGGAGTGCATCCAGTAGTGGCACACATGGCGCTATTCATGGAGAATCTGATCTCTGGAAGGAACTTAGGCCAGGACCGATGGTTTTTCTTTACCAGAATGGAGAGTTGAGTCTTGAGGTCTCTGTTCTTGCGCTCCGCTGGATTTGCAGCTGGATGAAATAGAGGAATCAAATTCTGCTTGATCCCCAGCAAGAACATTGTTTGTTGCATGACAGCAGAGACAAACTGAACTCCGTTGTCGGAGATGATTCTTCTTGGAAAACCATATCGTAAAAAATACTGTTCAATAAGGGCTGGTGCGCAAATCTCTGCAGTGGCTTCTTTGAGTGCTATCAGTTCCACCCAACGCGTTGCAGTATCTTCAATCAGAAGTATCCACTTTTCCCCATTATCCCCTTCAGGGAGAGGGCCAAAAAGGTCTATAGCTAGAACCTCCCCTCGTTGGTTTAGAATTGGCGTCTGCAGTAATCCAGCAGGCTTCTGATTGGTTATTTTATATCGTTGACAATCTTCACATCTTCTGAGATAATCAGTCACGAATTTACGCATTCCGGTGAAGTAGTACTTTTGACTTATTCGTGCGATAGTTCTCTCTATCCCTTGATGTCCAGCAGTGGGAGCATCATGAAATTCTTGAAGAACGGACTCTTTCATGGAATGAGGTACTACAAGCTGTGCTTCTTCAGAATCCGAGTTGGGGTTGAAACAATAAAGAACCCCTTGGGCCATAAGGTAGCCTCTCTCTAGCCATCTAGTTGAGGTGAGAGGATCTGTGCTTTCCAGGTCTTGAATAATTTTGGCCACTTCTGGATCTTCCAGCTGTGCAGTACGGAGTTCCGTCGGGCTTACTTGAGGGACATCAACTATAACTGAACAGACTCCACAGTCATTTTTGGAGTTCTCGTCGCACACTGGACGACTTAGTGTGTCAGCTATGACATTGACCTTTCCAGGTGTATATTCATACTTGATGTCAAACGCTTGCAGTTTAAGTGCCCACCTGATAAGGCGGCCACTAGGCGATTTATGTGTCAATAACCACTTTAAGGGTTGGTGATCGCTTTTAACAATAACGGGATGACCGTCAATATAGGGGCGAAACTTCTCAACTGCCCAGATTACAGCCAATGCCTCCCTTTCGGTTGTGCTGTAGCGGCGCTCAGCTGGAGTGAGCAACCGGCTGGCGTACTCAATAGGGTGCTCATTGTGACCTTCTCCTTGCATCAGGACACTTCCCAAGGCATAGCTGCTGGCATCGGTGCGCAGCACAAATGGTTTGCTGTAATCAGATTGCACTAATATGGGAGCAGAAGTCAATCTTTCTTTAAGGGTGTTAAACGCTTGTTGTTGATCTTCTTTCCAACTCCAAGGTTCATTTTTCCTGGTGAGCTTGGTAAGCGGCTGAGCAATCGCTGAAAAGTTTGGCACGAACTTCCTGAACCAAGCGCAGGTTTGAAGAAATGTTCTCAGATGTTTAAGATTGGTCGGCTCCTTCATGGCTAAGATGGCTTCTATCTTGCTGTTATCTGGCTTGATACCTTCAGGTGTTATGAGGTGACCAAGATACTTGACCTCTTTACAGGCAAAAACACATTTGTCACGATTGGCTCGCAACCCAAACTGCTGAAGTCTATCAAAGACCAGCTGCAGGTCTTCCAGGTGTTTTTCGAAGCTGTCTGAAATCACCAGAAGATCATCCAGGTATGCGAGGATGGTAGTGTTTTGCAAGGCGGCACCTGACTTGAATTTGTCCATCAGCCTCTGGAACGTAGCTGGAGCGTTTTTCAGCCCAAATGGCATGCGGGTGAATCGGTAAGTCCCAAAAGGTGTTATGAAGGCGGTTTTATCGCGGTCACCTGGATTCACGCTGACCTGCCAATAACCAGATCTTAAATCAATTGTACTTATGTAGCAGTGTTTTCCGGTCGACTGAAGTAACTCATCTATTAAAGGTAAGGGATAGTTATCTGTTTTTGTTATGCTATTCAATTTTCTGTAATCAGCACAAAATCTAACTTTGTTATCCTTTTTAGGCACGAGGACTGCTGGTGAGGTCCACGCAGACTCACATTCCTCTATAATCCCTTCCTGGAGCATCTTCTCAATTTCTGCTTTCATTATTTCCTTCTTCGCAGGTGTGAGCCGGTATGGAGGAACAGATATTGGTGCATGGTCTCCGGTATCAATGTGATGTTCCACAATTGGAGTCGGGGCTCCCCCTAGACTGAAGACTGCGCTATTCCTCTTTAAAATATCGGCTAATTTCATACTTTCTTCTTCACAGAGCATGGAACCTTCTTCAGCACGAAGCATGCTTGTTGCAGCGAGGGCTAATTGGGTCGGAGAACCAGATTCAAATTGCAGCGGTTGTTTCTCACCACCAGGAAAGCACCATGTTGAAGTTGCAAAGTCCAAACTGAGTCGGGATGCTTTCAAAAAATCTATGCCCAATAAAGTTTCATTATCTTCGGCTTCGGGTAAAATCAAAAACTCTGTAGGTATAATTTTCTGATCAACCTTGACATCTAAGGTGATTGTAAGAACCTTTCCAACTTTACAGGAACCATCAGCTAATTTAATCCTCATTTGATGCTCATTAAATTGTTGATTGTGCTGTATTAACAATGAATAGAGCTTTTGTCCAGCAATGCTCTTCTTAGCAGCTGTATCAATCAATGCTCTTCCACGCATGTTGAGAATTTCAATTCCTAAAATAGGACGCTGATGTTTAGTGGAAATGTCTGGTTCCAAGGCATACTCTTCGACAGTAGCCTCTAAACAGCTAATGTAGTCTGTGGGGAAATTGGGTGAATTTTCATGGTTTATTGTTCCATGTAATGGGTCCTTAACCTCCTGGCAAGATCCTAAAAAATCCACCGATGAAAAAATAATTTCCTCACAAGGCACGGTTAACTTACTGTTTTTATTCATACTATGACACATAGGTGTGGTACTGTTTTTATTTATATTATGACACCTAGTTATGGTACTGTTTGCAGTATTATGAAGATGAACATCAGGTGTCATACAAGGATCAGTGTCAATGACATGTTCTGGCAGCATGGTTACTCTACTGTCAGTATCTATACTGTTGCTAACAAACTCAGTGCAAAATAATGTATCCACTGTTTTAGACACATTTAAAGAACAATTAACGGTAGCAGAAGGCTTTGCAAATTGTATGACCGGATTGTGAACGACAAACGGGTCGTCCCAGGCGGCGTCGGCGACGCGGGACGTCGCCGACGTTGTCGTAAAACCGTCACCAAAAAAATTTACAGGAAGCGCATACCGAAAATCAATGAGAGACAAAGTATCGTCTAGAAATTTTGCATTTTGACAGTTAAGTACTGAATTAATAGAATTACTCACCGGGGAACACGGCTTACCAGAGGTCATCGACCCCGGAGCGAACGAATCCTGACTGCAGCTGACCGAACAGAAAGCAGCGTTGCATTTATCGCAATTTGGACGTAACACTCCTTTTTGACCGCAACCATAACAATGTAATACATTAACATCAAACGTATTAGTATTATTATTGTCATTAGATGTACTAGAGTCTTTAGAAGACAATTTACGGCCCTCGTCTTTTATGTGACCGAAACGCTTACAATACGCGCACTTCTTACTATACGAATACGATTTATCACTTTGGGATTTCGCGGCACTCGCACTGTTGTTCGTATTGTTATCGTCAGCTGATCGCTTCGGCGGCGGCGGCGCGCGCGGCTCGCGGGGCGGCGGAGCGCCCGAGGCGGCGCGCGGCGGCTTCGTCGCGGCGGGATGAGTCGGCGCAACATGTTTCGCGCTTTTCGTGTCGGCGGAGCCTTTTGAAGGCATTTCTGTGCTTTCTTTAAGCGAGTCCTCGATACTACGTGCTTTCTGCAGTAGTATTCTAAATGTTGTGCATTCTTCGCGCTTTACTCGCTTCCGAATACGTTTGTGCAACAAACCGTACACCATGTCTAACTGTACCTTCTCCGACAAATCGTGTGGCGGCAATTTCGACAGCAAGGCTCGACATTTAGCAACATAAACATGTGTGTTTTCTTCACCTTGAGGCGTGGCGAATAAATCGCGGTAAATACGCGGCGGCGCACGACTGTCACCGTAGGTATATCGTAGGTTATTTATTACGTCGACCCATGAATTGGTTTCAGATTTTATACCTTGCCACCAATCTGCAGCGGAATGGGTTAGTAACATCGATAAACCTCTTATGGCGTTCTCATCAGTAATACTGGAACAGTCTTTGTATGCCTCTATGGCGTCAATAAAACCTTCAATGGATTCTTCGGGCGTGCCGGCAAATCGAGCTTTACAGCGAGAAAAATTTCCTCCCTCAGATGGAAACGGCGTAGATGTGGACGTAGCTTGTCTGGTCATAACGCTTTCAAGTAGCTCCTTGAAGGCGTCGGTCTGCGACCGTTGCAGCGATTCGACCAGCGTGGCAATGTCCTCTCTCGAGAACGAAGCTTCGTCAGCATGAGCATCGCGCTCCTGCGACATCTCACGATTCCCTTTGGCACGATTCTTTCGCGGCGGCATGATTATGAGTCCGACAAGTCACAACACAATGAATCACAGTCACTTTTCACAGTTTTAGCCTCACACTTGGGCAGCCATTTTGTAGCACCGGCTAGCTTGCTCTCGTGGTATACCGTTCGTGCGCGAAGGCCTGTGGTGACTTTGAGTGAAAATGCAAGACGTACGTTAAGAAAACGGTTTAATTGTGATTATAATAGTCTTACTAGACACATATAAGAATTAACAATAATTGGTACAAATAATCTGTAAGCTTGCTTAGAGCTCGTATCGCGGCGTCGGTCGGACTGCGCGCGGCCGGCGGGATCGGATTATTGGTGCGTCCACGCGCGGGGCGCTTTGTTGAGCCGTGATTGGTCGCGTTAATACGGCGGCGTGGGATTCGCTCGCTCCGGTGATTGAGACGGGGCTGTCATTGAAACGGGGTTGCCGTGCTACATCATACAGTAATTGGCGATTTACGCTATTTTCTAATTTTTTTTATTTAATAAAAGGCAAAGTATACTTAAACACACACACACACACACACACAAATCACGTCTTTATCCCTTATGGGGTAGACAGAGCCTAAGGTAACAGGTACCTACAGGCCACATTTAGCAAGATTGTGGGCGAATCAAAATAGTGATGGGTTGCTAGCCTCATCGCCTATAACATGATTCCTATTATAATCACCCATTCCCTAGATGGGCTTTTACCATCTGCGCGGGTAGAGAAGCAACTGGTACATTCTATGTTTTTTCTTTGCTCCCAGACCAGCATGGAAAAGATAAATGTATAATAAAGAAAACAACTCCTTAAACTTAAGACAAAGTGCATAGAGAGTAATATTTTCTATAGTACGTTATTATTAACATGTTTAATATTTCTTACCGTGATGCCTAATTCGTCAGCAGAGCTATATCAGGCACGGATATACCTTCCTCGCATAAGGCAATAATTCTATATTTTAAATGATCGCTTATACGATACATTTTCTCCTTCAAAATTAATGAAAAGCCGCAAGAAAAACCATAAGAAACGGTAAGTCAAATGGAATTAAAAAATTCAAAAGTGACACATGACACATGCACATGCACAAGCACAAATCACGTCTTTATCCCTTACGGGGTAGACAGAGATTATGGTAACAGGTACCTAGAACCTACAGGCCACATTTAGCAAGATTGTGGGCACATGTCATGATCACTACATAGTATAAAACAAGGTCGCTTTCTCTGTCCCCATGTCCCTATGTCCCTATGTATGCTTATATCTTCAAAACTACACAACGGATTTTGATGCGGTTTTTTTAATGGATAGAGTGATTCAAGAGGAAGGTTTTTATGTATAATTCTACGCAGATGAAGTCGCGGGCAGAAGCTAGTTTAAAATAAATAGAGTAATTATCAGTTAAAGAGTTTGGAATAGCAGTTGTTGTATACGACTTGAAGCTTCAAGTGGTTGGCTGATTACATTAAGATTACAGAGTTCGATGTTACGCAAATACGTTCATAATGCTCCTGACAATAGAGTTGTGTTAATAGAATTTTGGATTGTTTACATATTTTTGGTTATCATATTAGATACATAATTAATGGTTAAATAGTGTATACATATTTTTGAACTTTACGGTGTTTCTAAGTTTATGGCCTAATACATGAGGACATATTATTGCAAATGTTGTATACAAAGTTATCTCTCAAATCATGTATACTAATTTATGTACTTTTATATGTTGCCAAATTTATGACCATTTAGATGACCACGCTTTTTGACACTCTGTGGTGTATACATATCTTTGCCCTTGACTGTACCTAGTTATTTCTTAAACTCTTTAATTACTATCAAATTAATCAATAATTGTACTTTATTTTTACTTATAACCGTTAGAAATAAAATTTCTAAACGACACATGATTCCCGGCCATAGCTTTACTTGTTCTAATTTTCACTGTCGTTCAGAAATTTTATTTTATTAAACTTAACGCAAGTCTATTTGCGTAGGTTTTTTTTTTTAATTTTCAGCTCAGGTGACTGGCTGGTATGCCGCCTTATAAAAAAAAAAGAAACAGTTATTATATTAGTAGGGAAGTACGGTTGGATTCATTTCGTAAGTGCAACCAACCGAGATGCTTTAAAAACGATTCGCCGCACATTTTCTTTGTTCCAAAATCCAATTTAGCCCCAAACTTGTAGGACCGACGGCCGCAATGAGGAATCAGTTTATTGTTTTAAGCAACCGGCCCTGTGCAATAAGTTGTTTTTAAATAAGAGAAGGCAACAATTTTCTGAACTTAAACCATAAGCCAGCATTCATTAGTTGAACAAAAGAAATGTAAAAAGAAATTTTCGTTTTCGTTTTGACGGTGCTTCTTGGCGTGTTAATAAAGCTGGGTATGGACGGGCGACTGATACAGTTTGACAACAAAAATAATGCTCCACGATGTACCTGCGCAGTATACCAATTTTAGTAGCGCGGGAAACTCTGGCGCTGTTATTGGTCGATCGATTTCGTACCAACAATGGCAAAATCGTGTAAGCGGGACAGAGCTAAGAATGCAAAGCAAGCAATACTCTGCCAGTTGCGCTTGCAAATAAAGTTCAACATAGATTATTTACACGTTCGGCTACCATCGGAAACTGGTCTGCGCTTCTCTGCGCAAACGAATACTGCCGATGCGCATTATATTTGTTGTCAAACTGTACCTAAGTTTTTTAAAGCGCGCCACTGATCTGCATTGAAATGATGACACTAAGGTAAAATAAATGAGAGAATAGTATGCTTAACAGTGCAAATTTTCACACAAAAAGGTCTCGGACGTTTTCACGTAAACGACAATTACTTTGGAAAAATTGGTAGCAAAATTTGTTCTCATAGTAGGTATTTGACATTTACAAGTATTTTGCGAGCGAAAACTTACACTAAGCATACAGTTTGTTGCCGTTTCGATCCGCAAGTAGCATGATTCTGTCTCTATTGCTACAAAACAGACAGAGACGCGGGTGGTGGATGCGGGTGGTAGGGCCTTGTGCAAGGTCCGTCCGGATCGCTACCACCGTCTTACTCGCTAATCCTGCCGCTAAGTAGCAGTGCTTGCACTGCTGTGTTCCGGTGTGGAGAGTAAGACAGCCGGGGAAATTACGGGCACAAGAGGCATTTCATCTTAGTCCTCTAGGTTGGCAACGCATCTGCAATCCCTCCGGGTTGCGGGTGTCTATGGGCAGTGGTGATCACTTATCATCAGGTGACCCACTTGCTCGTTTGCCTTCCTATTCATATAAAAAAAAAAAAAAAAGAGACGTCATCATAGTTAACTGACACTTAAGATAACTGGAACTTAACAGAGATTAGTGAAACAGGCACTAAGATTTTTAATATGTTAATACGATAACAATATTATTGTATCAAGAAACTACCATCTGCTGTTTACAGATTCCGAACTAACTTTAAAACTTTGGGACGCCGCGATTATAATTCCGTTCACTTCAGAGATTTATTGATATCTGTTGCCGAGCGCCCTCACCGCTAACTTACTTTAGCAGTTTTGTAACATAACTTTATCACGACCTTGAATAGTTGGCTTTATGTTTACAAATAAGGCGTAGTTTACTGGTTTGAACTGTCAAGCTGATCAAGATGATGGGGTGCGAGTCGGGTTACCTCCACGTGTGATTAAGAGCTGCGGTTCGTTTTTGGATCCGTCCGGGGGGAAGGGCAGTGCTTGGTCCGGTGCGCCCTGGGCATCGGCTAATGATTTTCTGGCAGTTTCTGAGGGATATCATTGACCGTTGGCTAAGAGCCCGACAGGGGGGGAGGGGGGTCTTTGACCATTACCGTACAACGTTGCCGACATTTTGTCACAAGAATTTTTAATAAAAAATTTTACATTGACATTGGCGAAGCTGTCGTCGCTATAACGACTTGATACGCCACAAATAAAAGAAGAAGAAGAAGAAGAAGAAGATCAAGATGATCGTGGGTTCGAATTTCAGCTAACATTTGAAATCAGAACTATATAGCCCAAGCACTGTCATTATGAGAGAATACATGTGATCAGCAGTGGGACCGTAGGGCATTTCATTTTTGGTACAATTTCTTAACAAAATACGAAAATATCGCAAAAAAGATGACAAAAGTGAAATTAAAAGTAATATCGGTCAAGAAATAAGGAAAATATACCTACCTAAGAATTTTAACGTACTATTTAGATAGGTATTAGAAAGAGAGATCCGGCATGACATGTGACGTCATAAAACACTACGCCCACAAAAACTCCACCTTAAATTAAAAAAAAAGATACAGACAAATCTTAAATAGCTTAGGTATATCTTGGTTATTTTTATAGTTGCTTATTTGATTTTTTTTTATTAATGAGCTTTTATGAATGTCAAAAAACATGCATATTATATACACCCTCAACTTTTTAACTGACTACAGCAGAAGTAAAGTGTGGTAGGTGCTTAATAAAAAAAAAATTGTTCCCGAAATTGGACTAAAACACAACACACTGAATAATTAGTGTAGATATTAATACATTAGTATTCTAGTATTAACACATGAGTATTAGTGTGGATGTAGTTAGACCGATAATAGCCTGTGTAATGGGAGTTAATGGATAGCGATAATTGGATGCGATTAAATATTAACTACTGCGGATGATCTTCCATAAAAATCGCAACACGAATAGCCAGCCTTATAAGAAACAATTGTCTAAATTATAGATGTAACAAAGAAAACAATGGCCAGGAGTTGCGCGGGAAATGTTAGAACCGAATTATTTCCTTTATTTATCTAAAATTGTAAATAAAATACAAACACAAATCACGCCTTTATCCCTTACGGGGTAGACAGAGGCAACAAGATCTTAAGGCCACGTTTAGAACGATTGTGGGCGTATTAGTGGAAAGGAGAATCAAAATAATGATGGGTTGCTAGCCGCATCGCCTATAACTTGAGTCCTAAGATTTTCGCCCATTCCATCGCCCATTTTTTATATAGACCCTTTTAAATCCGTTTTCGCTACAATTTCAGTACATTGTGTAGTTTTTTTTTGATAAATTATCGCGTAGGTCGGCGTGCCTCATGACATAGGCCTCCTCCATTTATCGGAGGGTTTGGGCTATAGTTCCCACGCGGGCCCAGTGCGGATTCGGAACTTCACACACACCATCACGATGTTTTCCTTCACCGAAAAGCTCATGGCAAATTTCAAATGTAATTAATATTTTCATTTTGTTTTACTATATTACCTACTAGCTTCTGCCCGCGACTTCGTCTGCATAGAATTATACATAAAAACCTTCCTCTTGAATCACTCTATCTATTAAAAAAAACCGCATCAAAATCCGTTGTGTAGTTTTGAAGATATACTCATACTCATACTCATTTATTTGTAATAATTATAGTTATTACATGTCATTTTTATCATTATTTTATGTCATTTCATGTCAAGAACAACTCATGAAATTTAAAAAACAATTACAATTTAAAATTTAAATAAAACGGCAGCACCAATGAAATAATAAAACATTTTTTTTTCAATCATAAAGCTGTAGGCTTTGACTGCCAGGAAAAGAGTTCGTCGAATGTATAGAATGAGTGCTCGAGAAGCCAATTCCTGAGTTTAATTTTAAAACATCTTAACGACGAGGCCGAAAATATTATGATCGTATCAGGCAGCTACATAATAAGCATACATAGGGACATAGGGACAGAGAAAGCGACTTTGTTTTATACTATGTAGTAGTGATATTAACTATTATGACAACGGGATTAACGAGAAGAGTCTCATTCTATTAAACACTGCATTTCTTACAGAGGATACTTAAAAACACAATTCGCCAAGTAAAAGCTAGTTCAATGGGACAAAACTTGGCTGACATCTCCAATCTGCGTCTCGCTCACTCACTCGTAATTAGGCGAGACGCAGCACTCACCTGCGATCCTTTTAGGGGACAATTCGCTCCATACTTGAACAAGTCAAAAGAAGTTATAATTCCTCCCTCTTTCCTTAATTCCAATTGTGCAGTAAGACACATGAACACTATGAAAGACTTCTTCTTACAAGTTACAAGTTAGAAGCTTTATATTAACTTGCAATGTATGCGCGTCTGGCTGTCCACAGAGGGGTGCTTGTTCCAACATTGAAAAATGAAAATGAAATGAAAATGAAAAATATTTTATTCAGTAACTTAAATTAGAACAGCAGTATCTGTGCTGGCGCCTCTTTTTGAGTATACGAGATACTCGTGCTAAGAGAACACCGCTATTCCACGTATTGTATCTTACGATTTAAATAGGTGTAAGAATTTATAAACTCCAAGAAATCTATAAAGTTAAAAACAATTTTAAAGAACAGAAAATTGACAAAAGTAAAATGAAACAAAAACAAAAGTAGTATGTGTGTGTGTGTGTGTGTGTGTGTGTGTGTGTGTGTGTGTGTGTGTGTGTGCGTGCGTGCGTGCGTGCGTGCGTGCGTGCGTGCGTGCGTGTGTGTGTGTGTGTGTGTGTGTGTGTGTGTGTGTGTGTGTGTGTGTGTGTGTGTGTGTGTGTGTGTGTGTGTGTGTGTGTGTGTGTGTACATTAAGTACGGTATTTATTAATGTACGGTAGCGAAACTTGGGTATGGCAAAAGAACCATGAAAGTAGAATAAATAATGCAGTAGAAATGAGAGCGTTAAGAAGTATGGAAGGTGTATCACTGAAAGATAGAATAAGGAGTGTGATAAGGGAACGTGCTGGTGTGAAAGAGGATAATAGTGACTAGGATAGAAAAATTATGCTTAGTTGGTTTGGGCATATAGAGCGGATGGATGAAAGTAGAGTAACTAAGCAGATCTATATGGGGAGTGTGAATGGTTGCGTTGGGAGGGGAAGGCCTAGACGGACGTTCCGAGACCAAATAGGAGACGTTTTGGAAAAAGGTCAGGTCAGGAGTACCCGAAACCGACGAGCATGTATGAAGTGATTGATGACTGTGGATGAAGCGAAAGAGGTATGTCAGGATCGTAGCAAGTGGGACAAAGTAGTCTCGGCCTACCCCTGTGGGAAAGAGGCGTGACGGTATGTATGTATGCATGTATGCAATGTATGTAAGTATGTTTGTCCGAGGGAATGGGCGAAAATAGGAATCATGTTATAGGCGATGAGGCTAGCAACCCATCACTATTTTGATTCCATTTTCCACCTATACGCCCACAATCTTGCTAAATGTGGCCTGCAGGCACCTCTTACCTTAGGCTCTGTCTACCCCATAAGGGATAAAGACGTCATTTGTGTATGTATGTATGTATGTTTGTCCGGGTGGAATCTTGCGACTCAATTTTAGCTATATTTACCTTTTGTTGATTTTTTATCAGTTTGTGTAATTATTATCGAATCTCACGGTAGTTTCATGGTGAAAATGAAAATTATTTACGGACTTCCGATAATAGGGTTCAAAAATTACATACATAAATCACGGCTTTATCCCTTACGGGGTAGACAAAATCACCCGTTCATTTCAGTATGTTCTGATAGTTCTCGGAACACAAAGCTTGCTCGCTTCAATCTTCATCTCGCTCGCTCACAGGTAATTAGGTGAGACGCAGCACCTGCGACTCTGTAATGTCATTGCGAGCCTTTTAGGGGACAATGAGTGATATCGCTTTGGATTAACGGAAAGAAGAAATTTCATTGGGCTGGATGGCCTAGTTAGTGACTCTGGCTGTGCTTGAGGTTCGGAGTTCCCGCTAGTATTTTTTTTATATTTTTTTTTATCTAATTTTCATTTCTTTCATGCTGGTCTGGGAGCAAAGAAAAAACATAGAATGTACCAGATGCTTCTCTACCCGCGCAGATGGTAAAATACCATCGAGGGAATGGGCGAGACTTATAGGAATCATGTTATAGGCGATGAGGCTAGCAACCCATCACTATTTTGATTCCATTTTCCACCTATACACCCTCAATCTTGCTAATTGTGGCCTGTAGGTACCTGTTACCTTAGGCTCTGTCTACCCCGTAAGGGATAAAGACGTGATTTGTGTGTGTGTGTGTGTTTTTTATCTAATCCCGCTAGTATTTTTTTTTTAATTTTATTCCTTCGACATTGGAAATACCTCCGTCTAATTTATTCGAAGGCGTTTTGCTAAAGGCGTTTTGCACCTCTACTGAATTTAAATAATGTTTTATTAAAGACTTTCACATTTGTAACATTGCTTAAGGGCCTTCTATGCTAGTCTCGGAGCAAAGAAAAAACAGAAGATACCAGTTGCTTCTCTTCCTGCGCTGACGGCAAACGCCCATCGAGGCAATGGGTGAAAATCTTAGGAACCCATCACTATTTTGATTCCCCTTTCCACCTATACGCCCATAATCACGCTAAACGTGGCATTTAGTTCTTGTTACCTAAGGCTCGGCTCTTAAGGGATAAAGACATGGTTTATGTATGTACTAGCTTCTGCCCGCGACTTCGTCTGCGTAGAAAGATACATCCAAACCTTCTCGAATCACTATCTATTTAAAAAGAAACGCATCAAAATCCGTTGCGTAGTTTTAAAGATCTAAGCATACATAGACAGACAGCGGAGAGCGGTTTTGTTTTTTTGTTTTATACTATGTAGTGATAACAGAGAGCCCAGAAGCAAGTATTAAAAAACGACAGAGAAAAGAATACTAACGCGTATAAATGACTACATTCATAGAAGCGAGACGGCATGGCCACATTACCCCTTTTTGCATCCGAAAGGCTCACACAAACTGTTCCAAAATGACATTCCCAATTTAACATTCAGAGACAGATTCGTCACAATCAGGGGGCACTTGGGGCCACTAAAAAGGGTACATGGGGTCACACTTAACCGAGTGTTTCGAAAATTTTCACGTAATAACTCCTTTTTGCCTCTCTTTGCCGTCTGGCCGCAGAGCTGGGGAGACTAGAAGTGGCTAGAGCTTACATTATATAAACTTTATCTTCCGTAGTGTAGGAGAAAGGAAAGCGTTATAAGAAATAAATGCAGAAAAATAATAAACGCAGTAGAAATGAGAGCGTTAAGGAGTATGGAAGGTGTATCACTGAAAGATAGAGAAAGGAACAGTGTGATAAGGGAACGTGGTGGTGTGAAAGAAGATGTAGTGACTAGGATAGAAAAATGTATGCTTAGTTGGTTTGGTCACGTAGAGCGGATGGATGAAAGTAGACTAACTAAACAGATTTATGTGGGGAGTGTGAATGGTTGCGTTGGAAGGGGAAGGCCTAGACGAACGTTCCGAGACCAAATAGGAGACGTTTTGGGAAAAGGTCAGGTCAGGATTACCGGAAGCCGACGAGCACGTGTGAAGAGATTGATGAATTTGGATGAAGCGAAAGAGGTATGTCAGGATCGTAGCAAGTGGAACAAGGTAGTCTCTTCCTATCAGTGGCGTGGCGTCAAGTATATCAGAAGGCAAGCCAAAGGGCATTTAATTAGCCCTTTCCTCTAATTCTGCACAATAAAAGTATCCAACTGCCTTAAAATAGGCAAGCCGGTGGAAATCGAGTTCTATGAACGCCACGCCACTGCTTCCTACCCCTGTGAGTACTTTGAGGATGATTCCGTAGAGGGATCGAAACGCATCAGTGTTTTGTGCGGTGTAGGGGATAGTTAAGTTTGTGGGATTTATGTATGTTTTATGTGGCAGTAGAGGAGGGTGGGATTTCATGTAAAAAATATATATTTCGCACAGGCCATCTTGCACGTGGGTAACGGAGTAGCAAGTTAACTGTTTTTTGTTCATTGAAATGGACCTCCGCAAAGTAACGCCTGGTTACTAGTAAGGCCTAGATAATTTTAAAATTTTAAATGTTTCTTCCATGCTGGCCTGGGTGTAATAGAATGTACCAGTTGCTTCTCCCCCCGCGCAGATGGTAAAAGCCCTTCGAGGGAATGGGCGAACATCTTAGGAATCATGTTATAGGGGATGAGGCTGGCAACCCATCACTATTTTGATTTCATTTTTCACCTATACGCCCACAATATTGCTAAATGTGGCCTGTAGGTATCTGTTACTTTAGGCTCTATCTACCCCGTAAGGGATAAAGAAAACCCCGTCTAATCCTACTGGCTGCGGCAGGGTCCCCATGACGCTGGCGGCATTACCCCTTTGGACCGCAAGTGCGATCCGTATTGAAATATTTCAAGTTTTTAAAGGAAGAAATCGTGAAATTCGCAGTATATAGTTTGCAGGATGAACTAGTCATTATTAGCCTCGTCAAGCCGTGTGAGCCAGACTGTCACTTGACTGGTTTTTTGTGACACATCCAGCAGTCACAGTGTATCCATGTCACAGTAGATACACTCAAAACGATGGAGCAAAAGGGTTCGGGCAAAAACAGCAAGAATGAATACGAATGTGCTGCTGTTTGTCACGCATGACGGTTGCGCTATGGCCAGAACTGAGCGGAGCGGGGAGCTGTCAACGAATTACCATTTCCTAGGCTGGCTGTAGCATGAGCAACGCTGTCATATGAGCTCTGGGGCATTAAAATATGTTTTCGCACCTCTCGCACGCTCTTGGGAAGAAATCGGATCTCCTGCTCGCACTTTGCAGCGGCCTTAGTGAGTCTCACTTTAATAGAAAGTGCGAGCGAGAAATCCGATAACCTCCCTAGAGCGAGAGATGAGAAAACGTATTTTTATGGCCCTAGAGCTTAGATAAGCTACTTTAGCCTGTAAGTCACTATAAGCAATATTGCTAGCACCATCTTACACGCTAATCCTTCCGCCAAGCAGCAGTCCTCTGCACACGAGGTTAAGAATGGCACATTTTAACCCTCTTCAATGGCAACGCCAGATCTTTTGGTGTTGCGGGTATCCATGAGTGTTGATCACTGCGGTACTACTAACTTGACAGATATGGTATCAGCAGCTTATCAAAGTTTTATCAGGATTCATGCAACTGTGTTATAATATCAGGAGGTGAAAGGAAATCGTGATCGTACTAACCAGGCAACGGATAAACATACTTATATGATGTAGATCAGTGTTTTTCAAACTGTGGGTCGCGACCCCCTGGGGGGTCGCAAAGCTTCAACGAGGGGGTCGCGAGAGGTCGCGGAAACTACCTCATCAAAAAAAAAGTTGCTTACTATGCAAATGCACAAAGGTGTCGTATTAATTGTCCTACTTACTAACACTATTTCTTGTGTGTAACTAACATCTATGGATTTTGTCCGAAATAAATGATTATTATTATTATTATTATTATTAATTGAATATTTGTAACATAAATAAAATACCTACACGAAGAAGAAGAAAGGGTGGGAGGGGGGGGGGGTCGCGAAACATTTTTTTCATACTAGGGGGTCGTATTGTGAAAAAGTTTGAAAACCACTGATGTAGATAAATACATACAACATTCATGACTCGGGCACAAACATTCGTATTCATCATACAACTGTCTGCCCCTACCGGTATTCGAACCCAGGACCTCTAGCTTCATAGTCAGGGTCACTAACCACTAGGCTATCCGGTCATCTATCTAACATTAACGATGTCTAACATTATCACAAAGTATTAATCCCTCAGCGATAATCACGGGCGTTATGTAGTTTCGAAGCACTCGCCCCGCTCCCCGCCGCTTGTTAGACGTGGCCTTATCCAAAATGGCTCTTTGGATAGGACCTTGACTACTCTAAGGACTATTCCTAGAATATTCGAGAGTTTTATTCGATACACGGCGCAAACACACTTTAGTGAGGCGCTTTTACTCCGATACTGTCACTACAGTAACTGGCGACCCCGTTGTAATGAATCCGGGGGAAGGTAAAGGATCCTAAATGGCTTTGTAAGTTTGTCTGTATTTAAAACTAAACTTGTTAGTGTCAATTAATTGGATTTTAAGTTATTTGTAACTTACGGGGTAGACAGAGCCTAATTTAACAAGATCTAAAGGTCATGGACGAAAATAGGAATCATGTTATAGGCGATGCGGCTAGCAACCCATCACTTTTTTGATTCCCTTTTCCACCTATACTGTAGGTCTTGCTACCTTAGGCTCTGTCTACCCCATAAGGGATAAAGATTGTGATTTAAGTATGTATGTAAAGGTCAAGTTTAGCATGATTGCGGGTGTATAGGTGGAAAGGGGTATCATCGCATATTATATGACTTCTACGATTTTTGCCAATTCCCTCGATGGGCTTTTACCATGTGCGCGGGTAGAGAAGCAACTGGTATATTCTATGTTTTTTCTTTGCTCCCAGACCAGCATGGAAGAAAAATATAGCTTGATAATTATATCATAAAATATGATTACGTATTTGGATACGTAATGCTTTTCAGCTTCATTATATTTTGACATTCTCCGCTTGTAGTTGGTAGTAAATATTTTAATTCTGTTTAAACTGTTCAGCGACGGTTGCAGGCGTCTTTCTCACCTCGCTACGCTGCCGGCCTTATTTTCTCTAATTAAGCATTCTGTATGAAATGCTAATGCTACTAACTACCTATCAAAGCAATTAGTTTGCAGCCCAAGTTAGCAGATCAAGCGGTTGTGTGCGATCGCAGAAAATATCTTATTTATCGAAAAAAAACCTACTAATATTATAAACGCGAAATTTTGTAAGTATGGATGGATGAATGTTTGTTACTTTCACGCCAGAACGGCTGGACAGATCTGGATAATATTTGGAACATAGGTAGATTATAGTCTGGAATAACATATAAGCTACTTTTTATCCCGGAAAATTGCGTAATTCCTGCGGGATAGCGATAAACGAATTCTATGCAGATGAAGTTGCGGGCAACAGCTAGTTGGAAATTAATCATTATTGCTTTTGGTACTATTAAAACTAACTTTTTAGACTTAGCTGTTTTAGTTGTACAATGATCATCAAGAACTAGCAATTTACGTGTCATTTATTTGTACAAATGTTAATAATTTGTTCGAAATGTCATTTTAATAAAAAAAAAATCTTAACTGTTCTCGCATTTTTATTCATCTTAGTTGTGTGTTTTGCTCCTGCGAGCAATGTTGACCACTGAGCCATGGCCCTTTTGTGCAGTAGCGCACACAAACAAAGATAATGTTCTATTTTTAAGATGTGTTTGTAAGATGTTTTTTTTTCTTGTTTTTTTTGCTATAAAATTGTGTATATCTTTTTATATTTGTGTCTTGCAAAAAGGAATAAATGTCTTCTTTCTTTCTTTCTTTCTATGTGCTTGATATGTTTGTACTTTACGTAATCTTGATTGTGTGTGTTGGCAGTACCAAATAAACGTTTTATCTATCTATCTATCTACTTATGTGTGTCAAATTTCAAGCTTCGATCACGTCTAATTGCAAGTGAAAATGTAGTCTAAGACGGAGCAGTCAATTCGAAACATTCAGGAAACACAAACGCAAGCAGGTTCAACGTGAATGTCCTTAGTTACTCATCTCGCTTCCGCCTCCACTGCCGCGCCCGCCTGTCCCGGGCACCACATAATTGCGCATGTTCCTGTTAGGTTCACAAATTTGCATACTGCGCTGTTTATGCAGTTCTAATAATCGGGCGCACTCTGCAGTCAGATTTCCTGGCAGGACTATCCTAATTGGTCCGGTATAAGATTGGGCGTACTAAATTGTCTGTATGTACAATTAACTCTTACATACAAACATACATACATAAACACGGCATTATCCCTTACGGGGTAGACAGAGCCAAAGGTAACAAAACCTTAAGGCCACGTTTAGCAAGATTAACTAACTAACAAGATTAATTAATTAACTTTTTATTGTAAATAAAATACATGAAAAAGATGAATACATTGCAACACAAATGCACAAAAGGGCACTTATCCCTAAAAGGGATCCCTTCCAGCTAACCTTCGCCTTCGCCTTTGTACATCTGTTTTTTTCATTACCTGTAAAATTTAATGTGTTTTATGTACAATTATAAAAAGTTATAAATACATGCAAAGGGCACCCCCAACGCTTCCACTGCTCACACAAATCACGTCTATATCCCTTACAAGGTAGACAGAGCCTGAGGTTACAAGACCTAAAGGCCACGTTTAGCATAGTTGTAGGCGTATAGGTGGAAAAAGGAATCGAAATAGTGATGGGTTGCTAGCCGCATCGCCTATAACCATGATTCCTAAGAATTTTGCCCATTCCCAAAAAATCGCGTCCTTAGTAACTTCGAGACTAATGCTACCAGAATTGATAAGGTATTTTCATTCAATATTATTTTATTATTAAATAAACACGTTCGCTTATTTATTAAATAAACAATGACATAATGAAACCATTATGTATACGAGGCGTAATACACGTGTTTACGTTACACTACGTTGAGTAAACAGGAAACATAAAAATAAACAAAAATCAGCTATATTAGTTGAGTAAAATAAAACAGTCACTCACAGTGTTGTGAAATATTGCGATACACAGTGGTGTGAGGTTTATCTGGAGAGAGCAATTTAAATACATTGATTTATAGTTTTTCAGAAAAAGTACGTATTGCTTTGTATTTGCTTTTTTCAAGAAACGTTCTGACGACCGGACAGCCTTGTGGTTAGAGAACTATAAAACTTGAGGTCCCAGGTTCGATCCCATTTCGGGGCAAGTTTTATATGCAGTCAAGGGCAAAAATATAATGTAAGTGAGTTTTCCAAAAAAAAGTACACATGACCATTTTTTCAGAATTTAAATATTTTGGGCTTTTTTTTTACTTAGAACCGTTTACCCTATCGATTCTCATACAAGAAAAAATGTGTCCCAGATTTTACTATGGATTTTTTTCCTGTTCGTCACGTTCCATACATGCCTATATGAAAAAAGTGACGAACTGGAATGGACATTTTGGGACACAGTTTTTCTTTTATAAAGATCAATAGGGTAAACGATTCTGAATAAGAAAAACCCAAAATAGTTAAATTCTGGAAAAAATGATCATGAGAACTTTTTTTTTGGAAAAACCTCAAGTATGTTACCAAGACGTCAGAAACATCTTCTTTTCTTTCTTTTTTTTCTTATTTGTGGCGTATCAAGTCGTTATAGCGACGACAACTTCGCCAATGTCAAAGTAATAGGTAAAAATATAATTCAAAAATCTTGTGACAAAATGTCGGCTACGTTGTACGGTAATGGTCAAAGACCCCCCTCCCCCCGTCGGGCTCTTAGCCAACGGTCAATGATATCCCTCACACACTGCCAGGAAATCATTAGCCGATGCCCGGGGTGCACCGGACCAAGCATTGCTCTTCCCCCCGGATGGATCCGAAAACAAACCTCAGCTCTTGACCACACGCGGAGGTAACCCGACTCGCACCTCGTCAGAAACATCTGTACACCTTTAGTGTAATAAGCAAAGACAAAGAGGTCGGTGTTACATAATATTTGACATGATAACAGTATTTATATTTATGCACTCGACTGTACGGAAAATACGAACGTTTGTTCTCGAGTCTTAGATGTTTAATATGTATTTAAGTAGGTATGTATTGTAACATCTATGCTGGTCTGGGAGCAAAGAAAAAACATAGAACATACCAGTTGCTTCTCTTCCCGCGCATGGTAAAAGCCCATCGAGGGAATGGGCGAAATCATAGGAATCACGTTATAGGCGATGCGGCTAGCAACCCCTCACTATTTTGATTCAATTTTTTGTCATCTATACGCCCACAATCTTGCTAATCGTGGCCTAGGTCTTGCCACCTTAGGCACTGTCTACCCTGTAAGGGATAAAGACGTGATTTACTGTGTATGTGTATATGTTTAGAGGATAACACCATAAAATATTTGATACCGCGATGCACGCGTTAGCGTTGAGTTTATGGAGAAATCAGCCGGAAAACGGTTAACCGTTTCTCCATATTAACGCATTCTCCTGTTTCCTCCCTGGATAATGATATAAGTACAGTTTTTCACCTACATGCTTTGTACGCGTTGTTTTTTTTATTTCGTGGTACATAAAATCATGAAAATAGTCGAACGTTTAATTTTTATGTTCAATTTCGAAGTCATAAATTTTTATTACTTTCCGTGGATAAAAATAATTGTTCGGTTTGATTGGTTCACCATAACGCAGAGCTCGTATGTTTTCTGCAATTTGTTGGCGGAGTTTTCCCGTATATTTATATTAGTCACTTAATTTAATTAAGTCACGTTTTAGTAATTAACAAAAAATATTTCCCTTGCCACTCCGATACTCACGTGCAAGATAACCAAGCCTGTGTGAAATATATATATTTTTCATGCAATCCCTCCCACAGTACTGCCACATAAAACACATATAAATCCCACAAACTTAATTATCCCTTACACCACACACACTGACGCGTTTCGATCCCTCTACGGGTTGGTTTGCATGTGTAACAGTTGTGCTCATTAAACTTTGATAAACTCGACACTTTAGCGGTTTTTTACCGGTTTTTTAAACTGCACTGCATAGAATTAAAATTAACCATCCGAAACGCGAGCCTTATTTTCCTTCAATCTTGAATTCAGATAGCCCACTACCTTGAACTGGAACAGACCCTGAGCTGCCAACGCTAAGGTCTAAATTCAGACGCCGGAATCCAGTTTCTCCATTACTGCTAAGTGCATAGACGTTTTTCCAACCACTTTAGCATGCGCTAAGGAGTTATCCTTCAGCGTGTTAAGGATACGTTACACTGTGCGAGCTACTGGCCCGACAGTAGACAGTTATAGTACAGCCACTTGCAGGGCCGTTTTAAAATAGATTAGGGCCCTTAGCACACAATTATTTGGGGCCCTTTTGGAAAGTAAAAAAAACTAATTATAATAACATGTTTTTACTAAGTATGACCATTTATTATAGAAATTGTCGGTCCTTCGGGGCCCCCTGAGAATGGGGCCTTGGGCACGTGCCCCGTCTGCTCTTATGGTGATGACGGTATGGCCACTTGCCTACCTTGGTCGGTAAATCTTATGATTGCAGTTAGCAAAATATTTTCATTAAGTGTATATTTTTGAAAACTTGTATGATGATAAAGTAACTTAGATATTTATTAATGGTTAAGTATCTGGACACTAGGTACTTCGTTTGTGATTTTATTAGATTTTTTAGTTTAATATACTTGCTTATTTCCAGATTGGTTGTATCTATTGAATCAAAAACAGTTGAACGATTATAATTTAATTCACAAATTTAACTTTAACTCCAAAACAAGAGTAGAAATTAAATGCGGGCGCCACTTTTTACGCAAATACGGCGGTAATTTTGTGAAGAAATATTTGTAAAAGTCTTCTTGAATAAACTTCCTGAGAAATTTTAAAACAAGCTAGGTACGGAAGCAAGCCTGCAAAGCTAGTTATTCTGGAGACTTAGTTAGGTACTCGCACACTCACTGTTTCGTACTATGCAGCAAGTTAACATGCGAGTTACTAGTCATAATAAACGGCGTCTTGATAGGAATGCGACAAAAAGGTACTTAGTATTATGTAGCCGAAACAAAAATCGAATTTTGGTTTCATTCGCCATTGCGTCTAAAATCAAAAGTCGGTCGTTATAAGATTTCAAATGCAACAGTGTCTGATTTTGAAATGTGTCGCTTTTGTATTTAATCAGCGAAATGTGAAATGATAGCCAAGTTCAATATTAAAAATACGCATCGTTATTGACGTCTCCGACAAAACAATAGGTTCAGGCTGCCTAGTTATGAGTAGAAAATCATGCATTTATTTCACTTGGGATGTAATTTTTACTAGCACACCAAATTTTAGTGTCGGTCGAAGAAATCGAGACTCAATTTGAACACGATTCTAATGTTTTTTTTTAGTTCGTAGGTACCTATGCCTCGTTGCGTACGTTAACACTCCCACAAGGATTACGGATTAGTCTGAAACATGTCCAAACTCGACTATGTATCTATATATGGATGTATCGCAGTGGTTACCAATTGTATTTTTTTATGTTTATTTTGCACAATAAATAGTTTAAATACATACATTATGGTGACAGTAACTTACATATCACTGTATGGTAGGTACGGTTATTTATATAGTAAATGAATGGGCGAAAGTTTTAGGAATCATGTTATAGGCGATGCGGCTAGCAATCCATTTCTATTTTGATTTCCCTTTCAACCTACACGCCCTTAATCATGCTAAACGTGGCCTTAAGGTTTAGTTACCTTTGGCTCTGTCTATCCCGTAATGTATAACGACGCGCTGGTAGTTTCAAAAAAGACATGTAAAAGAGCCCTTGGCGGCCAATTTGCAAAAATAAAAATTTGATTGATTTCTTTTTTTCAATAAAGAAAATATATCCGTCACAGAGTTATTAATTTTGTGCTCTTTATTTAGCATTTAATAGCTCTTAACTGCTCCATTACTACATAGTATAAAACAAAGTCGCTTTCTCTGTCCCTATATCCCTATGTATGCTTATATCTTCAAAACTACACAACGGATTTTGATGCGGTTTTTTTTAATAGATAGAGTGATTTAAGAAGAAGGTTTTTATGTATAATTATACGCAGACGAAGTCGTGGGCAGAAGCTAGTTGTACATAAATTAAAGCGTTTGCATAAATTAGGCGCATATTTGACACACCAATGCATGGCCACACGAAGCCGCACTGAGTTAAGCCGATTGTATTAAACACAAATCAAACAGTGTGCGCCAACAAGCGAATTAGTCTGACCATACACATAAATATATCACGTCTTTATCCCTTACGGGGAAGACAGAGCCTAACGTAACAAAACCTTAACCACGATTAGCATGATTAAAGGCGTATAGCTGGAAAGGGAAATCAAAATAGTGATGGGTTGCTAGCCGCATCGCTTATAACATGATTCCTAAGACTTTCGCCCATTCCCTCGATGGGCGTTTACCATCTGCGCGGGAAGGGAAGCAACTGGTAAATTCTATGTTTTTTCTTTGCTCCCAGACCAGCATGGAAGAAACATACATCGTCAATTTCTGCTTAAACCAATTTATTTCCTTTCAGCATACTTTGGCTCTGGAAACTTATTTACACACTCAAAATCAGTTTTTATAATAACATCCATTTTTCCTATTACTATTTGTAACAAATTCCTCTAAAAATACTTATTGTCTTTTTATATATTACTAGCTTCTGCCCGCGACTTCGTCTGCGTAGAATTATACATAAAAACCTTCCTCTCGAATCACTCTATCTATTAAAAAAAAACTGCATCAAAATCCGTTGTGTAGTTTTGAAGATATAAGCATACATAGGGACATAGGGACATAGGGACAGAGAAAGCGACTTTGTTTTATACTATGTAGTGACGAAGCACTTGTAGTTCACTATTTGACAAACTGAGACAAGATGATTATACTAGATGGCGCTGCAGTCGTGCACGGTGCGAATAAGATACATAGCTGGCAACGTTGCAACGACGTTCCAGTGTAGTAGCTTAACAGTCAAGTGGACTCGCACGGTAACTCGCACCGTGTACCGCGGGTTTTATGGAACACAAAGCCTTTGTATAATAGTTATTCGAGTTCAGATAGAAGTTTCAAATTAGTGCTTTGTTAATTGGAGAGAGTACGGAACTTCTAGCGTTGTACTTTGCTGAGAAAGTAACTACAGGAAGGCGCCAGTTGTGTTGGAAAATTGCAACATTTTATACTTCGAGCGCCATTAATAATAATAATAATAATAATATAGCCTTTTTATTCCGAATTCGCTACAATTTCATTTTTGTTGTTGTGGTGGTTGTTTTATTATTAAATTGTCGCGTAATTCGGCGTGCCTCATGGCATAGGCCTCCTCCGTGTATTGCAGGGTTTGGGCTATAGTTCCCACGCGCGCTTGCGGATTGGGAACTTAACACACACCATTGAATTTCTTCGCAAATGTGTGCAAGGTTTCCTCACGATGTTTTCCTTCACCGAAAAGCTCATGGCAAATTGCCGTGCAAAATCATGCCGAAAAACTCAGAGGTGCGCGCCCGGGATTCGAACCCACGACGCTCTGCTTGAGAGGCCACAGGTCAAACCACTAGGCTACCACGAGCGCCATTATGAAATTTTTTGACACATCCAGTGCCGGCACCGCACATAGGAGATATACTTGTGGTCTTTTTCTTCCTGTTCGTTACAGAATGAGACAGGTAGTCTATCTCGCGCGCGATACAGCTCTCGCGTGCTCTCGTGCTAGCCGTGCAGCGCCGCCCATAATTTAACAGTAGTCTTACTCGCTAATCCTGCCGCTAAGTAGCAGTGCTTGCACTGCTGTGTTCCGGCGTGGAGAGTAAGACAGCCGGGGAAATTACGGGCACAAGAGGCATTGCATCTTAGTCCTCTAGGTTGGCAACGCATCTGCAATCCCTCCGGGGTTGCGGGTGTCTATGGGCAGTGGTGATCACTTACCATCAGGTGACCCACTTGCTCGTTTGCCTTCCTATTCATTATAAAAAAAAAGTAATTCGAACGCACATAAAAAAAAAATCATTTATTACCAAAACATGAGCAGATAGAAGTTAAGTTGACAACAGATTCAGACTAGAGAAGAAAAAAAAACAAAGAGACATACTAGGCGGGCTATGTTCCGGCAACGGGTACCAGTCTCAGCGTGTGCTGGGCTACATGAACCCAGCGCTGGTTTTCAGTTTGGTCCCTTTATCGGAGGCTAGTTGTAACAGATAGAGATGATTACTGAGCAGAGGTGTGATATGCAAGTATGTACTTATGGGTGCGTGTGTGTGTGTGTGGGTGCGCCTTTGCGGGTGTTTCATATTTGCATTTTGTTTCTTCAAATGCGCGTTTCTGGCACTTGAAGAGGTCTCGCGTACGACACGGCAATAAATGCGTTATAGTTAGGTACGCTAGCTCATTATATTTCACAGTTTAAATATACATTGCGTCTCAAATATCGAGGGAATGGGCCAAAATCTTAGGAATCATGTTTTAGGCGATGCTAGCAACCTTTCACTATTTTGATTCTCCTTTCCACCTGTACGGCCACACTCATGCTAAACGTGGCCTTTAGTTCTTGTTACTAGCTCTGCTGTGTCTATTTTTTAAACAAGCTACCAAAGTACATACAGGAACTACACCTAAATATATTTAAAAATAGGTTAAAACAGATACTGACAGAAAAAACTACTATAGTGTAGATTTCCTCTTACAAGATAACTTTGTATAATGTAAGCTAACCAAAAAAAAAAATTGCATGCTAGTATGATAAAATCGTGCAAAAAGCAGAATAAGCAACCTGTGGTCTCTGTGCTACCCAATGACATTGTTATATCTACATATTCTTTGCAAATAAATATATTCATATTCTTATTCTATTCTGTCTACCCCGTAAGGGATATGTGTATGTATGTATGTATGTTAAATCATGAATGATTCATATCATAAAGCTTCTGGGTTATTGAAATTAAAAGTTCTACCACGGGTCTTAGTTTACACACCAGCTGAAACCTGAACTGAGTCGGAATTGAATCGCATTAGGACATCATGGTAAGCCCCCAGAAAACTCATGCATAACAGATAATCGAAACGAAACAATATTCCATATTACATCCAGCGAGAATCCAAAAGGAACTCTCCAAACCCGTTGAAAATGTTAATAATATATGACTCCGAATGCAGCTAATCCAATTTTCCATTTCAGAACGAAACACCCGGGAGTATAAAATGCATTTGATATTGCTCCTTGCTACCGTGTACGCGGTTAGAGGAGATGAGACTGTTGTGTGCGACGGCATCATCTTCCACGGGGTCTATTTCGACAGGGAACCTATCATCAAAGACATTGGTAGCCCCTACAACTTGTTCTTGCACAAGTTCTCTGGCATGCTATTCTTCAGTCAGACCACAAAAAACGGCACTCTAGTCGACTTCATCATCACTACCTGTCACATTGACACGCGTGTCTGTCAAAACGTCGGCGGGATCCCCGGTGGATACGCCATAGCATACGATCAAGGTAACGATGATATTTACTTGGGTGGCCATGATGGTATATACAAGTATAATTTCTTGACAAAATCAGCCGAATTCTTCGCAGAAGAAGGAAAGTCTATCTGGGGATTGTTTGTCAGAAAGAACTTTTATTACATCAGGTATCCCACGCAGAAGTTATATGTTTACCACGACGCGGATTTCGTCCAAGTCGCCGAAGCGTATCTCATAGAAATCGATCACTTCCACATTTCGAAGCAGTCCGACTTGTATTTTTCTAATAAGACGGCGCTATATAAAATAGAGAATCCAACAAAGCAGACTATAATTCTGAGTGACGAAATCTCTGTGAGACAAATCGTTGAAGACGGATACGGCGATGTTTATTTCTGTGGCAGCGATGGAATATACATCGAGGATAGCCCGTTTCGCACTGTTAAGAAAATAGCCAGAATAGACCACGCATTTGGTATGACGTTTGATGAGAACGAACATCTAATTTACTCAGACAAAAACACGATATACAGACTTAAGCCTAGTAAATATACACATGAATGCTTCGAGAAGCTCAACATGCCCATCGAAAGAGAAGAAATGTCTGAAATAAGAAAATTTTTGACAAGCCGTTAACATTATTTAACTTAATACAGCCACGAAACAAAATATTAACTATTAAGGTGTAGAAATGTAAACTAAGCTGGACAAACATCCATTATGATGGTCTATTATTAAACAGAGATATTTTAAAAACAAAACCCAAGTCGATGGTTATTGTTGATGCCGATTGCGAGTGGGACGCTGCATTTGACATTTGGCTTTCTAATTTTCTAAGTCATGGTCAGAACCCTCGGGTTTGCCGGCCGGTGTGTACATAAGTGCTTAAATTTGGATAACTGAACATCAGAACTGATGGTAAGTTCATTTTTAGTTATTTTTGAGTGAAGGTCTTCTTCAATGCCAGAGGGAGTAGGCTGGTACTTAATGCATGAGATACGTCTTGGGGTCTTTGGCTTCATCTGCATTTTAATTAAGTGATGTAAGGGTCACTTGTTTGTCAGATTACTGTTAAAATTGCCAGCGATGTCCGTCCGGTATAATTATTACTTAAGTAAATATTATAAGGCGCTAGAATGGCAAAGCATTTCGTTTCCAAAATATTTGTCGTATTTTTAACATTTTGTTGATAAATTTCGAATCCAGTAAAATTAACTAAGCTTTTTTTTTTCAAATTTGTTATTTCAAAAGAATTAAATTAAATATCGATTGACAATCACAGATAATTAATATCACTACGTGAAGAAGTACAGTCAAGGGCATTAGTATCGATACATCCACCATCTATACTAATATTATAAAGAGGAAAAATTTGATTGTTTGTTTGTTTGCATTGAATAGGCTCCGAAACTACTGGACCGATTTTAAAAATTCTTTTGCCGTTAGAAAACTACATTATCACTGAGTGACATAGGCTACTTTTTACCGTGGGAAAATACCTATTCCTACGGGAAAATTAATTTATCGCGGGCGAAGCTGCGGACGGAAGGCTAGTGTCAAATATATTGTGTCACCGACTTATTGTTTGTGGCATGATGGTATATGGATGTTTTTCACGTCTTGGTAACATACACATAATTTATGCATGTTAAAAGAACTTTCTTCATTTCAGAAAACAACAATCATGGAGTTGTTACTCTTGACTCTGCTGTCTCTAGTAACGTTAACTTACTCCAGCGAAATACCGTGCAATCGCTTCAAAATAGAAGACAACTATTTCGAAAAAGAAATCATTTGGACCGGAGTAGGAAGGCCGTACAACTTGAACGCCCACAGGAAATCCAACACAATATTCTTCAGTTACTCCACCGTCGACAGGTTCGAAGATGTCGATTTCCAATTGGCTTATGTCAATATAGATTCCAAACAGTCACAGAACATAGCAGGCATCAAAGGAGGCTGCGCTGTCACTATTAATCAGAAGACCGACGACATATACCTCGGAGGCATGGAAGGCATCTACAAATACAACATGATCACCAAACTAGCTGATTTCTATAAAGAAGCAGGCAAGAACATCTGGTCGCTTTCTTTCAACAAGAACCTATTCTACATCAGTTATCCTGATCAAAAGTTGTTCATAGAAGTCGGTGGTAAATTTGCGATCGTTAAAGAGTTCAAATATTTCGAAGTCGATCATTTTCACGTGAGTAACAGTGGTTGGATCTACTTCGCGAACAGTAGTGGCTTATTTATTTACGACAATTATAAAATGAGGGTCACTGTTTTGAATAATCTTCTTACTGTCCGACAAATGGCTGAAGACACTGAGGGTAATATGTATATATGTGCGGCGTCCGGCGTGTATGTTGTTACTAAAGACAATAAAACAGTCAAGCAAGTGATAGATCTTAAGAATTTGCACGGACTAACGTTCGACAGGGAGAACAATATTATTTTTTCTGACGAAGAGAATATTATCAGACTGCAATACAGAGTTAATGGTTGCGAAGAAGCTATTAAAACTTGGTAAATGATTTTGGTTTTTTATTGCAACAGATTGTGTGGACTTCATTTGCTATAGGGGGTTACAATGACGTCTTAGTGCGATTCAATTCCGTGTCAGTTTAGGTTCGCTCGCTGTCAGATCCATACTAAAAATGACAGCTAAAACCTAAACTGAGTCGAAATTGAATCGCATTAAGACGTGGTAAGGCACCAACTGTTTTGCCACTTCCTCAATAAATACTTTTCTGAACACACTATTTTAGAAATCATGACATAGGTACTTCCCCAAGTGACTGTTAGCTCGAACGACTATTTCACCGAGCGATCTTTTCACCGAACGATCCTTTCTCCGAATGATCATTCTCGTATCGTAACAATAATCATTTAAGAAACTATGCAGTAGTCATTCTATAAAATGGACTAACAAAACATCTTCTATTGAATAATGCGACTATAGCAGTACTTTTTAATTGTAGTACTCGGTATCATTTTATTGTTTTTTTTTTAATTGCCTTCGTCCCCAGCCTATATAGCCTTACCCCCTTATTCATAAACGCTCTATAGGCTTCTGCTAACCTTAGCAATCGTTTGTCCTTATCTGCCAAAGGTAAATGTCAAAGTGACAGATAAGGACAAACGTGTACAAAATGCAGGTCAACTCATTCGCTTTTGCATTTTGTAAAATAAAATAACAGTTTTCGAAACGCATTCTGCCTAAGGCAGAACAAAATTTGGGCTTTATTCAGTTCATTTTAAAACATAGTTGTGTACTTTTTCGACAGGGAACTTGCGCCTAATAATATGTACGCCTATTTTAAATTTAAATTAATATTTTATTCCATGCTGCATGCATGGTCTTCCATGCTGGTCTGGGAGCAAAGAAAAACATAGAATGTACCAGTTGCTTCTCTACCCGCGCAAATGGTAAAAGCCCATCGAGGGAATGGGCGATTATAATAGGAATCATGTTATAGGCGATGAGGCTAGCAACCCATCACTATTTTGATTCCATTTTTTTCACCTATACGCCCACAATCTTGCTAAATGTGGCCTGTAGGTACCTGTTACCTTAGGATCTGTCTACCTCGTAAGGGATATTGACGTGATTTGTGTATGTATGTATATTTTATTACACAAATATTTTTTGGTGTAAGCTTGGTTACATTACGATTAACTTCAGGGCACTTTTATTGTCATTGACCTATTTCTTCAGTAGAGAATTGCACTTTTAATTTTTAGTTAAAAGAATTATTCTCTTACAGACTATCAATACACACATAGGGTGTGTACACGCCACAAATAAAGGACATACAGACAAATCAACCGTCAATCGAATAGTCAAGAAGCTATATAACGTTGGTTTACTTCCCGGGTTTATTTTCATCTAGCGCATGACATCTGGTTTCCTAATTTCGTAGGAGTTTTTAAATTGCTAAAGTCCTTTCTCTTTTTACGATACTCAAGCTATACATATACTTATATCTGTTCAAGTCTTGAGGCTGAGCGTGATCTAACTGTCATTCAATAGTAGTATTCCCATATTCCAATAAACAAAGACTTATACGTATATACTTACACTTATGCTCACAAACTTTAAGGATAAACTCATACGTAGGTATACGTAAAAAATACAAGGAATAAATAATTATTTTTCATGTGCATGTTCCCCGTTCGTATTTGAATAGTTAGTAACATGTAGCATTTAATTGGACTTGTTTTCAGGTCGTATAGCAAATAAAACACATTGTAGTAATAAACCCATTTTTAAAATCATAAAATATTAAATGACATGGCACAAAAAAGTATAGGTATTGAGGTTAAACAGTTTTGGTTAAACAAAAACTTTTTAAATAAACTTTCAACGAAAGCTTCACAAGTAGAGCAGGCACGGCTGCAGAAGCGGCCGAATTAGGTAAGATAAATAAATATAGGGGTCTCAGCACCGAATATAACTTTGTCCCTTTCGGTGTTGAGACCCTTGGTCCGTGGGGTCCTAGCGCTAAGCCTCTTCAAAGATATTTCGAAGAGGCTAATAGACGCTACGGGTGACCGCAGAGCTGGCAGCTTCCTTGGACAGCGTATTAGTATCGCTGTCCAAAGGGGCAATGCTGCCAGCGTCTGTGGTCTATGCCACCTCCTTTTTTAATTATTTTATTTTAAGATTAGTTTTAGTTTAATTTTCAATTTGTTTTTAATTTAATTATAGTTTACTTGGTTTTTAATTTCCCTTTTGTATTTTTTTTGTTACCAAAATATTAATAATTTAAATAAAATATATTAAAATTTCTAAGCACGTAGATAGAACATAGTGCAACTGGATTGATACTTTCTGTGGAAGTGAACGAAAAATGGTTTGCAAGTTTTAAGGTTTCCAATTAGTTTAAACGAACAGTGCAAGTCAAATAGGAACAAGTAAAAAGAAAAAAAGTACAGTGACTTTAGTTGTCATTGCAAAAATTACGGATCCAGACAGATTTGCTATCTCATTTGTTTCGTCACTTCTCAATGAACTATCTACAGCACGCTAGATCATTAATCGTCCCAAGCGACTAGGTCCCGAGCGTTTCACCGAACGATGTTTTCCCCCAATGATCGTTTCGTCGAATTTTTCGGACAACATAACAGTGCGATTCTAAAGACTAGTTAAAAGTAAAAACGTTAGTATTTCGCTATCCTTTATCCCACCAGAGCTCGTGGCCTAATACCAATTTCTTTCAAATTGTATGCAAGGTAGCCGGTCAAACGTAGCGAACCAAAATTGAGTTCAAAGTGGATCACACGAGAGGGATGTGCCTCGCAATACCGATATCGATAGTTCAATGAAAAAAAAAATGCTTTTAGTTTTAGTTTCTTCCACGCTAGGAGTAAAGATTTTTTCTTTACCAGTTGCTTCTCTTCCCGCGCAGATGGTAAAAGCCTATCAACGGAATGGGCGAAGATCTTAGGAATCTTGTTATAGACGTGGCCTTTAGGTCTTTCTTACCACAGCACAGGGTCTACCCCGTAAGGGGTAAATACGTGATTTATGTATGTAGGCATGTATCTAGGCATAGTTTAGTAAGATTTTATTTTCGCAACATGCGTCTCGAACGCCATTGCTTTGAAGTGTGAAATTCTATGAGAAGTTTTTTGCCGATAAGTGACGCTAGTGGCGCTGCCAATTTGCCCATAGTAATTGAAATGTGAACGCGAACGTAACGGACATGTTTAGACGTGTCAAAATTTACAGTATTTTATTGGACTCTCCGTAATTTAAGATTCCTTGCTGGGCAAATGTGAGTTTCTGTTCCATGAATGGTACACGGGAAACTAAAGAACATTTTAGAAGAATGTTGTATGTCTAAAGATGGAAAAGATGGACGGATTCTGGATAGGTATAACTTAAGTACCTGAAGACAACAAGTTCACTAAGATGGTAATTTTTTTGTAAGAAACTCTTTTTTTTTTAATTTTACTTCAGAACTACAACATTTTTGACTTAAGATTAGATTTAGGTATATTATCAAAATAAATATTGCCGATAAAGTCAACTTCCAAAACATAAATAATGCTTTTAAATTAACTTACCACCAAACATAAATCGACTTGACAACACACGGCAAAGATAAAACCGACAGTAAATTCATCGACTCTGTCACGTCCCTACGGGTCAACGCGGGCAATCTATCGATACCCCTCCACAGTCAAAACTGGCTAAGCACGTATCGGGCCATATGCAGTAGGGTTCTGTGCCGATTTATAAGTAGAAATAAATAAATAAATATCTTGGGACAAATTACACCAATTGACCGAGCCCCAAACTAAGCAAAGCTTGTACTATGGGTACCAGGCAACGGATAAACATAGGTACTTATATAGTGTAGATAAAATACATACAACATCCATGACTGATGAAGTGACAAATATTCAATGAGTTTCTGGTCGACTATTACTCGCCAACTCTCAAAACCTTTAATAATGTCTTGATTTATCATAGGTATCTAAAACCATAATTAAGCTAGGGGTACTTGTTAATATTTTTATACGTTTACCTACAGAAAATAAATGTTCCGGTGGTACGAATTTAGGTTTAAAAATATAGTTAAAAATGTAGTGGTTTTATGCTAGTCCGGGAGCAAAGAAAAAACATAGAATGTACCAGTTGCTTCTTCACCCGCGCAGATGGTAAAAGCCCATCGACAGAATGGGCGAAAATCATAGGAATCATGTTATAGGCGATGAGGCTATCAACCAATCACTATATTGATTTCATTTTTCACCTATACGCCCACAATCTTGCTAAATGTGGCCTGAAGGTATCTGTTACCTTAGGCTCTGTCTACCCCGTAAGGAATAAAGACGTGATTTGTGTATGTGTGTGTGTGTGTATAGTGAAAAAAAGCCGTGGTAGCCTAATGGTTTGACCTGTGGCCTCTCAAGCAGGGGGTCGTGGAATCAATACTAAAAATTACAGATAAACCAGGGGCCTTACTATGACGACTTAATGCGATCCAATTCCGACTCAGTTCAGGATTTAGCTGTAAGCAATACTATAGAGATGGTCATGACGAAACTATAATGAAAATGAAAATTGTATTTTGCAAATTGGCCGCCAAGGGCTCTTTTACATGTCTTTTTGAAACTACCAGCGCATTCGGAAAGACCATCATTGCCAAGAAGAATGCGCCGCAAGAAACTTGGCAGAAAATCATAAGGGTCATTGCCCAGCGGAACCCTAAAAGGACAACAGTACTGTAAAACATCAATTATTCAAAAATTAACAGTCGACCCCGTCACGCACTCAAAAACCAAATTGGAAGAGTTTTAACCAAAATACGAAGCTGTTCTGTACTGCTCTAATTGGATTCCACAATTTTGCTGCCGCTTACAAAATGCGACATAGGTACACACATATGACGTCTTTATCCCTTACGGGGTAGACAGAGCCTAAGGTAACAAAACCTCAAGGCCACGTTTAGCATGATTAAGGGCGTATAGGTGGAAATGTAGTGATGGGTTGCTAGCCGCATCGCCTATAACATGATTCCTATGATTTTCGCCCATTCCCTCGATGGGCTTTTACCATTTGCGCGGGAAGAGAAGCAACTGGTACATTCTATGTTTTTTCTTTGCTCCCAGACCACAATGGAAGTTCAAAATGCGAGCCTTGTTTTTAACCGACTTCAAAAAAGGAGGGCTCTCAAATACGCATTTTTTTTGTATGTCTTCGTCCTCTCCCCGTCTACTTGTAATGTACAATATATACATCTTGATATAATACATGATAATAAATCGTCGAGGATAGTGCAATACCGCGTAACTAGCACTGGTAAATACTGCGTATCTGCACAACACCCATAGTGCAAATCCGCGTAACTGTCATTGGTTAATGCCGCGTATCTAACAAATGTAGCCAAATTAAGATTTCCCGCCAACGAACGTTATACGTGATATTAGAATATACTAGTTCAAAGTAGTATAAAGTTGGGTGTTGTGTAGATACGCAGTATTTACCAGTGCTAGTTACGCGGTATTGCACTGTGGGTGTTGTGTAGATTCGCAGTATTTACCAGTGCTAGTTACGCGGTATTGCACTATGGGTGTTGTGCAGATACGCAGTATTTACTAGTGCTAGTTACGCGGTATTGCACTGTGGGTGTTGTGTAGATTCGTAGTACCTATTTACCAGTGTTAGTTACGCGTTATTGCACTATCCCCGACGAAATGCATGTTTATGGTTTTATACGTTGTTACTTCACCGTGTTGGAGTACTTCTATAAAATAATACTTAATTCAATGTATTTTACTGCGTTTTCTTTGCTTCTGGTTACCTGAAACAATAAAGAAAATAATTGTAAATAACTTTTGATTATTCTAAGTAAGAAAATAATAGCAATTCATAAAATGGTAAGTAAAAATTGAAAAATACACAAGTTTCCCGCAATTCATTCTATGCTGGTTTGGGAGTAAAGAAAAGACATAGATTGTACCAGCGTTCTCTTCCCGCGCATATGGTAAAAGCCTATCGAGGGAATGGGCGGAAATCTTGGGAATCATGTTAAAGGTATCACTATTTTGATTTCTCTTTCCACATATATACGCCCACGATCACGCTTAACGTGGCTTGAAGGTCTTTTTACTCTGGGCTCTGTCAACCTCGTTAATGTATATTAATGGTAATGTTTAAATAGATAAAAAGTTAGACACAAAATCATACAGTGAACAGACAACAAGGGAATGACGATAATCTAAGAAGGTTGTTTACATAAGTATCTGTTAGCTCTCGCAATATCAAATGCAATGCTTCATCGGTATATTAGTCGGTCATTTTAGATACAAGTTTTTTTGCTGATTGTACTTTTTGTTTGCTGTATTTGCTTTGTCATCTGTCCTACATTATTTGTACCAAATTTCAAGTCAATCAGACCAACCGTTGAAGAGTTCCCTCCTGCGGAGACGATCCTAGATGGTCACCAAAAGTCTACTACCAGAATATTGTATTTTCATCTGATGTACACATGTATTCAAAATTACAGCTCAATCGGATGAATGTATCTGCTTCAAAATTGAGTCGCAAGACTCCACCCGGATGAACATACATAAAACCATGCAAACATTGCAAGTTATATAAAGCTTGTAACTTGTAAAATATATCAGAGTATCAGTAATCCTATTACGAAAAAATAAGATGATACAAAGGTGAAATTAAACGCAAACAACAAAGAAACAAAAACCAATTACGCATCGACAAACGATCTTCGATACGCGGCAAATTAAAATTCGTAAGTGCCTGCGAGATTAAAGATACGTTCCTAAAACAAAAATAAGTTACGAAGTACGGAAATAATGTAGAATTATTTTGGCTAATTCAAGTGGACAGATTTAATGATGTAACTTTCTTGGCAGTGGTTAAGTAGATTTTAATTATTGCGTGTGTATTTGTTTTGATAAAATGACGAATGAACGGTATTTCCAAATGCACTGGTAGTTTTAAAAAAATACATGTTAAAACCCTTAGCGGATTATTGGCAAAATAAAAGTGTTTGATTTTTTTGGATTTTGGGAGGATGGTTTCTTGTTTTTTTGGAGAAAATTATGGAAACAACTTTACTTTGCTACATAAAAACACCCTATTAACGAGATAATGCATAGTCACTCATTAAGACCTCTTTGAATATATTCTAGAATCTTTTAACAATCACTTGACTGGTCACTAGACGTTGATAAATGATATATTTGAATGTCAGTGTCATTGTTATTTGTTGGTAAAGTTTTCCCGCCGATCTGAACATAATGACATTTATGACAACTGGGGTGCGAGTCGGGTTACCTCCACGTGTGATTAAGAGCTGCGGTTCGTTTTTGGATCCGTCCGGGGGGAAGAGCAGTGCTTGGTCCGGTGCGCCCTGGGCAACGGCTAATGATTTCCTGGCAGTTTCTGAGGGATATCATTGACCGTTGGCTAAGAGCCCGACAGGGGGGGAGGGGGGTCTTTGAACATTACCGTACAACGTTGCCGACATTTTGTCACAAGATTTATTAATAAAAATTTTTACATTGACATTGGCGAAGTTGTCGTCACTATAACGACTTGATACACCACAAATAAAAGAAGAAGAAGAAGTATGACAACTGTTTATATGACAGAAAGTGTCCAATGCAACATCTTGTCAGTTAATTGCAGAGAATGATTATGTTTAGACAGATTTTTTTTGTGAAAAAACATGAAAATTTTCTTTAATTTATATTTAAGGTTGATTGTTTTGATGTGAGCTACCAACTATGAAAATATCGGTACCTAATTTGTTAGCACCTTATATAATACCCACACCCGAGATTAGGAATTAAGGCAAGCAAACACCCAGCTCAGGTTGTCAAGTTGTTTTTTTTAATTAACCTGACTTGCTGGCCCTTCTCCAGTTAGGGACAAAAATAATTACCCAGCCTCAACAAACCGAATAAAGAATTACAGTAGAATAATAGTATTTTTAATGATAATTTCTTCTTACATGCATAGATAATACCTACATACATAAATCACTTCTTTATCCCTTACGAAGTAGACAGAGCCTAAGGTAACAACAAGACCTAAAAGCCTCGTTTAGCATAATTATGGGCGTATAGATGGAAAGGGGAATAACATTTTTAGAATTCGTATCATACTCAAATCAATTTCAATTGTCAAATTAATGACTGTGCGTGAGTGAAACGGGACCAAATGAAATTCGAAAATCGAATTTCACAGTATGAAGTCAGACTCCTTATCGTCAGGGATAGTGCAATACCGCGTAACTAGCACTGGTAAATACTGCGTATCTACACGATACCCATAGTGCAATACCGCGTAACTAGCACTAGTAAATTTTGCGTATCTACACAACACTCATAGTGCAATACCGCGTAACTAGCACTGGTAAATACTGCGTATCTGCACAACACCCAACTTTATACTGGTTTGAACTGGGACATTCTAATCAGGATTTTATGTTCGTTGGCGGGAAATCTTAATTTGGCTACTTTTGTTAGATACGCGGTATTAACCAATGCCCGTTACGCATATTTTCCCTATGGGTGTTGTGCAGATACGCAGTATTTACCAGTGCTAGTTACGCGGTATTGCAGTATTCCCGACGTTATGTCGGGCCTACTGTATGCCCGTTTCCCTTCCGGTGTGACGAAATTACAGAATAGCATTTGTTTTAATTAGTAGGTAGTGACAGAGTAAATTACCTACTGGACGATATCGCTGTCGGCCAAGATTTTATACGGAAACGTGTTTCGGTTTTAAAGAAACGTCCGAAAGAATTATTGGGCGGTTTTTCGTGAATTCTTTAAAACAAAAAGTTTGTGGGGGGAATTTTAAACGGCGCTCGTTGATTTTTGGGGTCGGATCCAATTAACAGAATTTCGGAGTGTTTTTTTCTGTTGACCACTAATTAGGTTGGTTTATGCCGGTGGGTGAGTTTTTTTTTTAAATTACTAAATGTCACTGAAAATTAAAAAGAAAATCTGAAAATCCGAAAGTAATGCTATAGCCGGGAATCGAACCCGGATCCTCGTCATTCCGTGACACGTGCTATACCCCTACACCACCCTTGGCAGGTGGGTAAGCCTTTAATTTTTTTATCTGTTACCAGCTGTCACGTGACCTTGTTACTATGCGAATTTTTGTCGCTAAGCGTCATCTGTTTTAATGATGTGTCTGATGAGATTTTTTTTAGAAAATTAAGGGGTAAGCTGGTCGTAAACATTTTTGGAAATTGTAAATATCGATATGCTGTAGAAGAAAACATACTTAGCATTAATCCGAAATAGTTCAGCAAATGGTTGCTTTAGTTTGATTTTGTAATTTTTGTTGACAATGTCTTCACATGGTTGATGTTGGTAACAGTTGATTTGGTCGATGTTAAAAATTATGAGGTTATGGGAGTGACTTAAATTTACACCTTTACGGATATACCTACTTAGCGGCAACCCGGCGCCTGCTGATATAGTCCACATTTTAACACAATCTTGTACAGCCATGTTAGCTACGCGGCTAGCAACCCATCACTATTTTGATTCCCCTTTCCACCTATACGCCTACAATCATGCTAAACGTGGCCTTTAGGTCTTGTTACCTTAGTGTCTGTCTACAACGTAAGGGATATAGACGTAATTTGTATGTGCCAAGACGTCAAAAATATCTGTACACCTTTATGCCACGAACAATAAGACCGGTGACACATATATTTGACATGACGGCTGTATCGATACTAATGCCCTCGACTGTACCCAAAAGCAGTTTTATTTTCACGCCTGAACGATTTCGAAGTCGTTTTAAAAAAAATACATAACAAAAATTAATTGAGTCTTTAGTGATAAAATTAAAAGGTCCAGTTACAACTCACCAGAGTTACTTTTATTTCCAACTAGCTGTTGCCCGCAACTTCATCTGCATAGCAAAGTAGCCTATGTGTTATTCCAGACTATAATCTATCTATGTTCCAAACTTCAACCAAATCTGTCCAGCCATTCTGGCGTGAAAGAGTAACAACCATCCATCCATCTATACTTACAAACTATCGCGTTTATAATATTAGTAGGATTCTGGTGATACGTAAGTTTGTTTTAGGAAGTAAAACAACCTGTATATACAATAATAATTTATTAAAAAAAAGGCGTCTAAATAAGGTAGACTAATAAAATCGGTCGTGGGTCTAAGACCCGCCTGGTTTCGCGTCGTAGGGCAGTACTCCCCTGACGCACGGCGGCACCCGAGGCACTCTTTCTATTTTAATATAATATAATATATACAAAAACTACTGCCAGCCCGTCGCTCCCACTCGGTACGAATTGCGATCAATTTTAATACCCATTCGTGTATCTGGCATGTCACGTAATACGCTGACAATCACATTCTGACAGCTTCCTATTATTTGGGAGAGATCAGTTTTTGCAGTAGAAATGAGAGCGTTAAGAAGTATGTAAGGTGTAAGTAAGCAAATGCCTGAGGGAGGCAACGGACGACCAACGGATTTCTTGCACAAAGACTCGCAATTGCGATACAAAGCGGGGAATGCTGCTCTACCTAAGGGTCCAAATTTATTTTAATTTTAATTTTTAGCCTAAGTTTTATTTTATTAAGTTATTTTTAAGATAACTTTAGTTTATATTTAAATCAATACTTTTATTACAAATTAAAGTTTTATTATCGTTAAAAAAAATGGAAGGTGTAACACTGAAGGATAGAATAAGGAATAGTGTGATAAGGGAACGTGCGGGTGTGAAAGAGGATATAGTGACTAGGATAGAAAAAAGTATGCTTAGTTGGTTTGGTCACGTAGAGCGGAAGGATGAAAGTAGACCAACTAAACAGATCTATATGGGGAGAACAACAAACAGACGGACGTTCCAAGACCAAATAAGAGACGTTTTGGAAAAAGGTCAGGTCAGGAGTACCCGAAACCGGCGAGCATGTATGAAGAGATTGATGACTGTGGACGAAGCGGAAGAAGTATGTCAGGATCGAAGGAAATGGAACAAAGTAGTCTCTGCCTACCCCTGTGGGAAAGAGGCGTGACGGTATGTATGTACCTCCCTTATAATATTAAGGTAAAATTTTAATCAAAACAACATACATTTCATAGTGGGATCTTACACTACAAGACCAAGCCAATTGCAATCTTTCTTATAGTAAAAACACCCGTTAAAATAATGTTAAAGCCGTTGCCACAACATTAGCTAAGCGATTTAAATAAAGCCCCATATAAATCTTAACACTGCTTGCTTCTCCGCACTAATGGGGTTTTATATTTAGCAAACACCTTTGTATACAGTTTTTAGGAGTTTGCACTTTGCAGCGGGGCTGTTGATAAGCGGAGCGGGTAGCGGGGAAAACGAATTGAAATTAAAAGTTGGAACAAAAAGACACATCATTTTCGTCAATTAATTAAAGTGAATATTGATACAATTTGTAGAGGATTTCAAAACTAATAGTGCCATTAAGCACAAAAAGCTAATCCTTATTCGTAGCAGTTCATTTATTTGTCTAGAACGTAGAATATGTCAATTCAGGAACAATATTCGCTGTGCCTATCGGTGTGGTTGTATAGGCTATCTATATACCTGGATGACCGAGCTATGCTCGGTTTTTTTTTGTACTTTTTCAAAATCGAATCGTTCCCATTTTGTAACATTATAAAGTTATATCAACATATGGAAAAAAAACAAAACAAACAAACAAACATAAATCACGTCTTCATCCATTACGGGGTAGTCGCCCAAGGTAACAAGACCTTAAAGCCACGTTTAGCATGATTGTGGGCGTATAGGTAGAAAGGGGAATCAAAATAGTGATGGGTTGGCTAGCCGCATCGCCTGTAACATGATTCCTATTTTCGTCCATTCCCTCAATGGGCTTTTACCATCTGCGCGGGAAGAGAAGCAACTGGTACATTCTATGTATCAACATATACATATGGGTATATGGGTTAGTTGTTTTTTAATCGGAATTCCATCTTTACCTGTCGCTCTTTGCAGCGGCACTGCCACAGCGGGTCACTTTGCTGTTAAAACCCACTCGCTCCCGCCACCTCACCCGCTACCGCTTATCACCGACCACCCCCTAAATGCAGTTCGGTCAGCGCAAACGCTTTAAGTATTCACTAGCAATTGGTTTCGGGTATCGCTCGATTTCACTGCTCGTTCGCCTCAGCAGATCCTGATGCTGCTCTATACTAGCCAGCAATGGAAGATTAATGCTGATCTATGTTTGCTCTAGGTGCAATGTTTGAAAGCATCGAGTACTCGTAAACTGGATTTTGGAATGAGTTTACTCGCGTACCTAGTGGAGTCGGCTTGAATTAGATATATCTTAAAACTGAAGGATAAACAAATGCTTGAACTGGGTAAACATAATTGCACATAAACGGATAACTCACGTATAAAAAGTCGGGTGATGTTCGACATGTTTTGAACTATTTCATAGTCCTTCTTCCTGGAGCGCTCGCCCCGGCGGCAGCGAAACGAACACTGCGCGCCAGCGCTCTGTTCGCGCGGCTGCTCGACGCAACTGACAGCGGCGCACAACTACCCTCGTTTTCATCGTCATTTTTATTACTGTCAAATGTAGGGCAGCATGCAACACTGATCACGTCACTCCGTAAAGGTTCGCTCACACTCACCGTTTGGTCAATACAAACATCTTTGACTAGTAGAGACTTTATACATCTCTACTATAGACTAATTTAAGGCTCGGGGACCTTATAAATCCCTTTTATGTCAAAATTTTAGTAGAAAATAAAAAGTCGTCAAACGTTGCATTTGAGAAATGTTGTTTATCAAATGATGGCAAACCTTTTTAGATACTATAACGTGTAACATCGAGGGAATGGGCGAAAGTCTTTGGAATCATGTTATAGGCGATGCCGCTAGCAACCCATCACTGTTTTGATTTCCCTTTCCACCTATACGCCCTTAATCATGCTAAACGTGGCCTTTAGGTTTACTTAAGGCTCTGTCTACCCCGTAAGCGATAACACAGCTCGCTGATGAGCCGGCGTTGGCTTTCCGAAAATCGCCCCCAACCGTATTCCGCGTAATGAATTATTTTATCCAATTTGAAAACGAAACATGGCCACCGACATCAACCAATCAGGGCGCGTAAATTGTTGAATCACCGAAACCTACCGATGACACCCGGAAACAAACGATCGGCTTAAATTGAATCCGATTGATTTCGCGAACATTGGAGGGGTATTGCGCCTTAACGCAAAGCAGTAGAGTTGTATGCTGAGTGCGGATAGATATTCATAATAGGCTATTTTGACATTTGCAATATTTATAACGGTTAAATTGTAAGGGTTGTGTAACATTGAAATTTATAAAACGTATGGCATTGATTTGAAATTAAATTCTTAAATTAACAACGCGTTGAAAACGTTTCATAGAAACAATTCCTTCAGTTGATTTAAAATTATCGTAACACAAAGATTGTAATAAAATATTAAATTATCTCTATTAGTAAAGAAAAGACATAGAATGTACCAGTGGCTTCTCTTCCCGCGCAGACGGTAAAAATCCATTGAGGGAATGGGCGAAAATCTTAAGAATCATGTTATAGGCGATGCGGCTAGCAACCCATCACTACTTTGATTCCCCTTTCCAGATGATATCTTGATAAACGTGGTCGTTAGGTCTTTTGTTGTTGTGTAATATCATACATACATACATACATAAATTACGTCTTTATCCCTTACGGGGTAGACAGAGCCCAAGGTAACAAGACCTAAAGGCCACGTTTAGCATGATTGTGAGCGTAGGGGAATCAAAATAATGATGGATTGCTAGCCGCATCGCCTATAACATGATTCCTATGCCCATTCCCTTCGGCTATTATATTTTTTCTTTACTCCCATACCAGCATGGAAGTAGTAATATAGATACATAAATTCAACAGGTCAAAGAAATGTAGTGACATTATTTATAAGTTAAATAATATATTATTTGTCAACGCCGCACTATTTTCATTCATAGGTTATTTTCATCATCCGTGTATCGTCATAAAAAATTCATGAGATTTCGTGCGAAAATAACTTGGACCAAAATGAAAAGCTCCGAGGCTTATAGTGATACTTATTGACTATCTATTTCAGTTCTTCCTTTGATTGTATGTCGACCAAGCACTTTACTATTATGACAGTATGAACAGAAAACATTTTGACGCCTCTGTTTAGAGATTTGACCCGAACAAATACACCTACCCCCTTATTCATAAACGCTCTGTAGGCTTCTGCTAACTTAGCAATCGTTTGTCCTTATCTGACACTATGACATTTACCTTTCGCAGATAAGGACAAACGATTGCTAAGTTAGTAGAGGCCTATAGAGCGTTTATGAATAAGGGGTTAGATTGCAAGTCAAATGTCATCAGCCCATCATATTCAGTCCATACACGTCCCACTGAGGTACAGCCCTCCTCTCAGAACGAGAGGGCTTGACCGAAAGGTTCATGGTAAATTTCAAATGTAATTTCGCACGTCATATCCGAAAACTTAGAGGTCGCATCCGGGCTCGAACCCAGGACTCTGCTTGAGAGGCCAAAGGTTACTATAACAAATGTAATCATGTAAAATTTTATTTTAATATAGATATTAAGATCGTTGTAGCCTAGTGGTTTGACCTGTGGCCTCTCAAGCAGAGCGTCGTGGGTTCAAATCCCGGGCGCGCACCTCTGAGTTTTTCGGAATTTATGTGCGAAAATTACATTTGAAATTTGCCATGAGCTTTTCGGTGAAGGAAAACATCGTCAGGAAACCTTGCACACATCTGCGAAGAAATTCAATGGTGTGTGTTAAGTTCCCAATCCGCACTGGGCGCGCGTGGGACCTATAGCCCAAACCCTCCAATACACGGAGGAGGCCTATGCCATGAGGCACGCCGAATTTAACGCGACAATTTAATAATAAAACAACAAAAACAACAAAAAAAATGAAATTGTAGCGAATTCGGAATAAAAAGGGTATATTATTATTATTTATTAAGATCGTTGATCTACAAGTGAACCGCTAGCAAGCAATATGCTCATGTCAAATAAATCTAACGTTATCTGATATAAAGTTTTCACGAAATCGATCCTAAACATACAAATGGATTTAATTAAATCGGCGAACTTAATTGAAATGGGGCCGCTAATAGAGCAGCTATTCGAATAATTGGCGGCGTAAATTATTTGAAATAATTAATCGAAGCTAATTATTTACTGAACGACAGGCGAATTTATCATTTTGCTTGTTTAATCCAGCGCCGTGGCGCAAATAATCTCTTTCTTTTGATCCCTTGCTGTGTAAATATTAGAGAAGCAAAATTTTGCAGTGAATATTCTACAAATATTATAGATGCGAAAGTTTCGATGTGAGCGAGTGTGTATATTTGTTTCTTCTTCACGCTGAAATTAATGGACGGATTTGGATTAAAGTTGGAATGGACATAGCTGGTACCCTAGATTAAAACATAAGCCACTTTATTCCCGCGGGATAGCAATAAACATGTCAATTGTTAATTCTACGCGGACGAAGACGCGGGCAGAAGCTAATGTAAATTTCGCAGGTGGATTGTAGTGAGCCGCTGTATTACATTACGGCTAGCCGTTTTGCAATGTGGCGGTTCAATGGTTAGCCGGATTGTCATTCTTCAATAAGGAGGCCTACGTTTAGCCGTATCGTACTACTATCACCAAATAAGAAATAAATGGATTTTTTAGTGGATAGGTTAGGTTAGAATTGCGTCAGGGCCGAAGGCCCAAACTGAGCGGAAATAGGAGCAAAGCGAAGCGGAGCTCCGTCGACTGAACTAAAAACTGTCAAAGCGACGGCTAATGACTCGCTGTATTACATTACGGCTAGCCGTGTTGAAAAACGTGTGGCGCCGAATACGAGTACATTCCGGCGGATTTTCATTCAGCCTCATTCAATCCGGCTCATCGTTGAACTGCCGCATTGCAAAACGACCAAAACGGCTAGGCATTTTGTAATATGGCGGATATAAATATAAAATAAATATATGTGATCATCAAAATTGTAATTATGAAATGACGTTGTTCCGTGTAGGAAATAAAAGAACAACTAGCGAAAAATAAGTATTAGCATGGTTAAGACGAAAAGGTCAGATGTGTTGCCATAATTTTATAGCCCTTATTACCACTCTAATTGGGTGTTTCATCTATGGTCACCCTCATGTCTGATATTTAATCCTTTCACTCTTAATTACTACCAGCGCGGCCGTGTATAGATTATGGATAGTTTTATTGGACAAGCGCCGTGATTGGCTGCGCGTGTTCAGGCGATAAGCGGACCAATTTCGATGCGACCAACATACATACATTACGTATACGTAGGGGTTGCAATTGAATTGGCGAGTATTCTGTTTTTGCATACATACATACATACATATCACGTCTTTATCCCTTACAGGGTAGACAGAGTCTAAGGTAACAAAACTTTAAGGCCACGTTTGGCATGATTAAGGGCATATAGGTGGAAAGGGAAATCAAAATAGTGATGGGTTGCTAGCCGCATCGCCTGTAACATGATTCCTACGACTTTCGCCCATTCCTTCGATGGGCTTTTACCATCTGCGCGGGAAGAGAAGCAACTGGTAAATTCTATGTTTTTTCTGTTTTTTTGTTGGATAAATTTATAGTATAGGTGAAAAATAGTAAATGACCTGTTGTATGTGTAAGTAATATGTAATAGACAAATTGGAATTGCAAATTAGAAAAATGACTTAAGTCCCATATCAGTTCTGTACACTACCATGCGATTCAATTCTGCATCAGGTCAGGTTTTAGCAGAATCTGCATAGGTCCCGCGAAGAGGGAACCCCATCCCGGGGTGGTCGTGGGGCGTCGCGGTGACACCGAGCGCTCCCGTAACGCCTCACATACGACTGAATAGGGAATCCGTGTGGTTTTTAGTGGGTATGCCTGCCGTCGCGGGAGCCCACATACCCCTGGTAAACCCGTACCGGGCGGATGCATAAGGCGCATTTTCCACACCATAAAAAAAAGGTTTTAGCAGGATCTGACAGCGAGCAAACCTAAACTGAATCGTTTGACATTTACCTTTCACAGATAAGGACAAACGATTGCTAAGTTAGCAGCCTATAGAGCGTTTATGCATAAGGGGTAAGTCACGTTTTTAGACAGAAATGCAGTGTTGATTACCAAACTTTACGCCGCTGTGCTGTAAGTAGCAATTTACCGGCCGCTGCGCCAGCAGGTATTTCCACTTCGTAAAACTGTGTACTATGTACACACCTCGGGCGGTGATAAAGAAAGCCTCAGCCGGGCTAGAACGAGAGCGCGTGAGCTAGACTACCCTTCTCTTTCTAAAACGAATAGTAAAAAAAAGACGGCCAATTTATCTCGCGCGCGACGCGACTCTTGTGCGCTCTCATGCTAGACGTGCAGGTCGCATGTTTATCGCTCTCGCATTTGGCTTGTGCGACAAGTTCCTGTATGTGACATTTATTTACCACACTCAAGGTGCGATGTACTATTGCGAATTCATTTAATTTAATACTGAACTGGTTCAATTAAGCTCTAAACATCCTCTAACGGAATTCGTCGTGAGTTTCAGTTTCTTGTTGTTTAAGACAAACGTTCGAGGGCCGGTGGCGCCAGCTTTAACTGACGGTTAGTTAAAGTTAAGTCAAAGAGCTATGGAACGGCCTACGTCGGGTATGGTATTTTGAATAAGGAATACAGTTAAAGTCAAAGTCAAAGTGATTTATTTGCTAACATAGGTGAAACTGCGCGAGGTGCAATGAGGTGTAATGGGGCGAGCGCTCCAGGAAGAAGGACTACGAAATAGTCCGAAACATGTCGAGCATCACTCGACTTTTTATACGTGAGTTATCCGATTATGTGTAATTATAGGTGAAACTGGTTACAGTGACGGACAAAATATATCTAATTTAATGCTATGTTTTGCCTAAGAGCATACAAAATCAATGTCAGATATTAAATTAAAAATACTAAAAACAGAATATTTTTTTTACATGTAAGTAACCAATATAAACAACAACAACAACTATCAACATGTGTCACTTAGTTACATGAAATAAATGGACTTTATTATTATTATTTTTTTATTTATTTATCTATTTTTCATGTCTATGTTTTTTTTTTACCTTGTCTATTTTCTATAAAATTGGGTATATTATCTTATATTTGTGTGTCTTGCAAAAAGGAATAAATGTCTTCTTTCTTTCTTTCTTTCATTCATAAAATGATTTCAGATTGCCTGCATTTTGCTTAGAAGGCAAGGCTCTGCTAACACTGGATATCATATTTGCTTAAACCCCGTTTAACGTTCGTGCCACCGGGCGCCGCCCCAACTATTTGCAACTCCGTTGTTCCAAATATTCGGGTTTACTCGTTATTGGCGGGCTGTTAGCAACAGTTTTAACTCTAACTTAACTTTAACTTAAACCGGAAAACTCGCGCCGAGTTGCTTAACTTAGCTAACGCGATTTTCAACTTATCGTTTTGTATAATGTTAAGTGAGGTAGGTGAGAAAAAAGCCGTGGTAGCCTAGTAGTTTGACCTGTGGCCTGTGGGTTCGAATCCTGGGTTCGCACCTCTGAATTTTTCGGAATTTACGTGCGAAATTACATTTGAAATTTGCCATGAGCTTTTCGGTGAAGGAAAACATCGTGAGGAAACCTGCACACATCTGCGAAGCAATTCAATGGCCTGTGAAGTTCCCAATTCGCACTGGGCCCGCGTGGGAGCTCAACACCTCCAATTGGAGGAGGCCTATGTCATGAGGCACGCAGGTCTTGACCAACGCAGAGGTAACCCAACTCGGACCCCTTCTGACACTTAAACCCGTCAGGCGTCCAAGCGACTACAGTAGTCCCTAACTTTTTGGGGCGGGAAATGTCCTAGGGACTGCATTATGCAGTCCCTAAAAAAGTCCCGAAAAAGTTACGGACTACTGTAGTCGCTTGGTCGCTTGACGGGTTAACTTTACCTTTCACAGATAAGTTTCTAAATGTCAGTGAAAATTAGAACACATAGAAAAATCCGAAAAGTAAAGCTATGGCCGGGAATCGAACCCGGATCCACGTCATTCCGTGACCCGTGCTATATACCCCTACACCACCCATAGCAGGTGGGTAGTCTCCGAACTTTTCTCCCTGTTACTAACTGTCACGTGACCTTTTTTGTTACTATGCGAATTTTTGTCGCTAAGCGTCATCTGTTTGAATGATGTGTCTGTGCGACACAATTACAAACTCCCATGGAACATCTACTGCTCACCAGGGACGAGAGAAGGCGCTGTTTTTCAAAGGATCGGTACTATCAAAATGAATCAAGAAATTTTATTTCTTGATTTTTATGTTTTTTACTTTTTCGGTTTTACCGTTAGAAATTAAATTTCTAAATGTCAGTGAAAATTAGAACACATAGAAAAATCCGAAAAGTAAAACAGATAAGGACAAAGAATTGCTTAGTTAGAAGCCTATAGAGCGTTTATGAATAAGGGGTAAAGCATTAACATGCCTCTCGTTTACGTTTGAGACAACTACTCAATTTCCAGTCTCGTTTCCTGATAGCCATAGAGCTGCACTCAAGTCTCAATTACTACTCGAATGTCAACGTTATAATCGACTCAATGGTTCGACTGAGTCGTTCCACTAAGCCGTTAAACAGAGGCTTTGAAATGGCACACCCCTATTCGTGTCTGAAGCCCGTTGGTACTAGGCTAAACGTTTGGCTCAATCGACTATGCTAGGTCTAAGGAAATTGACTCAATCTATATGTTAATTCTGATGTTCTCTTGGTGGGTGAAGTAAACAACGATGGAGATCTTTTCTGCTGTGTTTGATGATAACTTTTTAGTGAATCACCACCATCCTGCCCAGTTGTTGTCTACACACACACGTAACTCGTCTTTATCCCTAGGGCTAGACAGACCCTAAGGTAACAAGACCAAAATGCCACCTTTAGCATTATTGTGGGTGTATGGATGGAAAAGGGAATCAAAATAGTGATGGTTTGCTAGCAGCATCGCCTATAGCATGAACTAAACAACATGAACTAAAGGCCACGTTTAGCATGATTGTGGGCGTATAGAAAGAAAGAAGACATTTATTCCCTTTTGCAAGACACAAAAATATAAGAGAATATAGGTACACAATTTTATAGAAAGTAATCAAGACATGAAAAATAGATCATGAGCGTTGTGTGTGTCTTCGCAAAAATGAAACGGTCGCTGGCTCAGCATTACGCTGAGGTGTTAGACACCTGCAGCACTGATTTTCAACCAGAACCGTATAGGTGGAAAAGGAATTCAACATAACGTGATCCCTATGCCCATTCCCTCGATGGACTTTTACCATCTGCGCGGGAAGAGAAGCAACTGGTACTGTTAGGTTAGGGTGTTTAAATAGCTAATTTTATACTTAGCGGAAGGAAAGGAGTGAGCTGATGCCTAAAAAGTACAATTTAAACAGTGCAGAGGCACTCACCTTAGGGCGTTTTCCTGGCGGCGTTGAGGAGAGGAAAGCGATGCGGGAGAGGATACTTGAAGAAGCGAGGAGAGCGGAGGAAAATTCAGCAGCAGTAATCACACCAATCACATTAAGAAGTAATGAAAGTTGAAGCGGATAAAAGTAAGTGGACAGTAGTTAAAATTATATCTCAATGAATATGCAGTTCCTCAGCTCAAGACTTGATGTAATACCGACAAGCAAAATACTTCCACTGACAATAGACATATCAAAATCAAAATCAAATTAGAAAAATACATAAATGACATAAAAAAAGGCAAAGAGTTCTCAACAACAGTTATGAATCTTTTTCTTTACGTGCCATAGAGCACTTTTAGGGTTTTTTACCCAAAGGTTAAAACGGGACCCTATACTAAGACTTCGCTGTCACCAGGCTGTATCTCATGAGCCGTGATACCTAGACAGTCAAAATTTTCACAGATTATGTACCTATTTTTGTTGCCGCTATAACAAAAAGTAATAAAAACCAGAGTAATGAATCTATGTCTGTATATACAGGTTGTCAAAAAACCCTTTAACTTCCTTTTACAGAATTGTCAGGTAAGTATATCTGAACACCCTGGTAAAGTTTGACGCTCGTGGTTAATTACGTGGGAAAGAGGCGTCACGATATGAATGTATATTATGTATGGGTTTAATAATTATCTGCTTGCTTAATATTGTTAAAACAAAACGCCGAGCGCAGCATAAAGCGAGATATCGTAAATTTAATTGATTCCTCTACGTCTTTGCCATTAACCTCGCCCGAAGCGAAAATATGGCCTAAGACGAAACACGCATGCCTAAGTAATGCCTAGAAATTAAAAACATCAAAGTAATGAGCTACTTTAGGTTCGTTAAAAGTTGACTGTATGAAAAAGGCTGGATGAAGTTAGTTCTTTTTCCGTTTGATCCCTCGCCCGAGGAATTTAATTTCGCATACGGTCTTAATTATTTCAGTCGATTGCACAGGAGGGTACTAAGTCAATGATTGCCTCGTAATATTGTTTCATATACTAGATATGGTGGAAATAAAAGATAATTAAAATTACAGTGTATTGATTTAAGGCCAATGAGGAAATGGGCGAAAATCTTAGGAATCATGTTATAGGCGATGCGTCGAGCAACCCATCACTATGTTGATTTGCCTTTCCACGTATACGCCCATAATTCTGTCTGTGTATCTTTACCTTTTCACGTTTAAGCCGCTGAACCGATTTCGTTGGAATTTAGTATACCTATATATGTGTGTATGTATGTATGTAAACTCTTCATTGTGCAAAATAAACAAGACAAATACAATTGACAAACACTGAGATACATGCACAAAGGCGGACTTATTCCTATATTATATTTGTATATAGTTTCAGTCCCAGGAAAGAACAGAGCGCGAATTCAGCGCAGACGGAGACGTAGGCAACAGCTAGTAAGATAGCTTGAGGTGAGGTGAGGGGGGGGGGGGTATTTTTTTAAATGTATTTTTTTTGTAATATTTGAAAGCACACGTGTTACACTATGCAATAGCACCTTGTCTGTTCTGAAATCCGAGCTCCAGCGCCACACCGGCGCCGCATGGCAGGGTCGCCATGAGGTGAGGTGAGGTGAGGGGGATGCGCTCAAATGATAGACGTGCTATTCGTTAGGAATGGCATTTAATACTAGATTCTCAGACATACTTGTTACTTATATAGGAACCCACCACAAGCTAAGATAGTAAGATAGTAGGCTTGACAAACTACCCGTCTTTTTCTTATTGTTCGTTCTAGAAAGAGACAAGTACTTGTAAACCAACCGCTTAAATGAGTCCTCGCTCGCGCGGTGCAGGGGGCGCGGGGTGAGACGACAAAGGGGGCCGAGAGAGGTGCGGGCGGCAGGCGCACTACCCGCCCCCAGCCCCCCTTGTCCTACCCCGCGCCCCTGCACCGCGCGTGTGAGAAATCATTTAAGCGGTCGTTCTATAGTCTATCTCGCACATGATACCGTTCTCTTCCGCTTTCGTCCTAGCTGTACTGATTCATGAGACTACCCGTCTTTTTCTTACTGTTCGTGTTAGAGAGAGACGGGTAGTCTATCTCGCGCGTGACACAGCTCGCACACGCTCTTGTGCTAGCCGCGCTGATTCATGAAACAAGAAACAATAACGGAGTCGAAGCAGAGTCGATCAAATTCCGAATCGCGCGACGTTTCTCGAATCAATTTACTCCAAGTGTCAGTCCCATTTTTTGCCAGTAATGGCGGTGAAAGCTGTGTAGACAACGCGTTACGCCATAAAATGTGTCTTTATTAGCTGTTGGGTTCCGGGACCCTTGGGGATAGGGGTCCGTAGAGCTTTGTAAAAGCCGCGCGAATAAAAAAAAAACATTTTTTTCAAGAAAAGTCGTTACTATTTTATTCAGGGTAACTTCTAAGTCGTGAACAGAAATACATATATCACGTCTTTATCCCTTACGGCTTAAGGCCACGTTTAGCATGATTAAGGGCGTATAGGTGGAAAGGGAAATCAAAATAGTGATGGGTTGCTAGCCGCATCGCTTAGAACATGTTTTTTTTTTATTTTTTTTTTTTTTATTTGAATAGGAAGGCAAACGAGCAAGTGGGTCACCTGATGGTAAGTGATCACCACTGCCCATAGACACCCGCAACCTCGGATGGATTGCAGATGCGTTGCCAACCTAGAGGACTAAGATGAAATGCCTCTTGTGCCCGTAATTTCCCCGGCTGTCTTACTCTCCACACCGGAACACAGCAGTGCAAGCTCTGCTACTTAGCGGCAGGATTAGCGAGTAAGATGGTGGTAGCGATCCGGACGGACCTTGCACAAGGCCCTACCACCCGATTCCTAAGACTTTCGCGCATTCCCTCGATGGGCTTTTACCATATGTTTTTTCTAATAATACCTATAATAATCTAATAATAAATTCTATGTTTTTCCTTTACTCCCAGACCGGCATGGAAGAAAGTTAAGTTGTCTTTACTTTTGTTAATTTGTCAATGTTTTGTACCATGTATGTTTTGTGGTGATCAAAGTTTCTATCTATCTGTGTATCTAGAGATCTGCGGAACCAATACTTTTTAAAACAGCTCAACCATGCTGCCTACTGGGAAACTTTACAACGCTGTCTTCCTACACCCTGTATTAGCAAATGTAAACCACAAAACATGGCTTCCAGTTTCGCTGTCGCCATTTTCCACATTCTTGTAGAATTTTCTAGAGCAAGGAATTTTTCATCATCGTTACCTCGTTTTTACGCGTGACACACAGTACTAAATATTATGTTAGGGCTTGATAGATGTTTTATAGGGCATCCGGGTGTACTTTGTTTCAGAAGGACTCATTAGTAGATTAGTGCCGAGGCCTGGGAAGTAGTAGAGAGAGTAGTAGTGCGGGTGGTAGGGCCTTGTGCAAGGTCCGTCCGGATTGCTACCACCATCTTACTCGCTAATCCTGCCGCTAAGTAGCAGTGCTTGCACTGCTGTGTTCCGGTGTGGAGAGTAAGACAGCCGGGGAAATTACGGGCACAAGAGGCCATTCATCTTAGTCCTCTAGGTTGGCAACGCATCTGCAATCCCTCCGGGGTTGCGGGTGTCTATGGGCCTATTTGCCTTCCTATTCACATAAAAAAAAAAAAAGTAGCCAAATTGCTGGATGAGCACACACATACACACACACACACACACACACGCGCGCGCGCACGCACGCACACACACACACACACACACACACGCACACACACACACGCACGCACACAAATCACGTCTATATCCTTTACGGGGTAGACAAAGCCTAAGCTAGCATGATTGTGGGCGTATAGGTGGGAAGGGGAATCAAAATAGTGATGGGTAAAAGTCATGATTCCTATGCCCATGCCCTCGATGAGCTTTTACCATCCGCGCAAAGAGAAGCAACTGGTACATTCCATGTTTTTTCTTTACTCCCAGACCAACATGGAAGCAATGCATGAGTTTGTTTTTAAAGTTACGAATCCAGCAATTGCTCTTCCAGCTTTTTTTTTTTTATTATTATTATAGATATCTGCAATCAGTCGCAAGACTATAATCAGAATAGTTGAGTTGTGGATGACGCTTTCAGAATATGAGGGCCATTGCCCTAACTTCCATTAAATGTCCAGCACATCAGCTCTTTTAAGTCGCCTGGCATAGTGAGGCTCGAGCAGTGGGTTGATCAATGGATTTGGGTGGATAGTGAGGCGTTCCTTGTAGCTGTCACTATATCGTTTTGCCTCCTCGAGGACAGTCGGCATTTCTAGGTATTCGTGGATTTCACTGATGCGAGTGAACCAGGGAGCAGCGCACAGTACCCTAAGAATATTATTTTGGGCTCTTTGAAGGCAGAGGATGTTAGACTTGCTAGCTGAGGACCATATTTGGATCCCATAAGTCCAAACCGGTTTGATAACTGAGCAGTACACTCTTAATTTGTTGCTCAGAGATAGCATGCTCTTCCAGCTGAGGCAGATATCATGTTTTTCTCAAACATTGAGAGGAAATGTAAATAAATTTTGCACTAAATAAAGACGTAATATATGTATGTATATATGTATGTTTCAGCAGGTGGTTGGTGAATTTTGGATCTTAAGAAGGCTGGTATAGTTCCTGCGCCGACCCAGTGGATATTAGGACCTTGACATACATCGAATTGCTTCGCAGCTTGCAGGTTTCCTCACTATGTTTTCCATCACCAACAAGCTTATGACTAATTTCAAATGGTGCGAGCCCGGTTTCAAACCCACGACTTGCCTCCTCTGCTTGCAATGCCCTAGGCTACCATAACTTTTTTGTTTCTTGTAGTATATGTAGATTTCAGATAGTGCCCCAAATTCTTCTGCGTAAGAAGTATATTTACATATACGATAGTGACTTAGACAGCGGTATAGTTCAACATGTCAGATAATAAACGCAACAGCAAACCTAAAGTAAATATGCGCATAATATTGAATAGCGAATATCAGGCGTAAGGCTCAAGTTATAAGCTATAGCTTTTATACAAAATAATTTATAGTCTATGGTTTTCCAGCGAATCTAGCGCCACCTAGTTGTTGTTCGATTCTTGGATCCTTGAGGGTATCGAAGGTGGAGGCAAAGCAAAACGCTGTTTTGTTTCAGCTTGGGTTTTTAATAGTTAACTGACAACATAGAATAAATAATAACAGAGTAGAACGGAATCTCTTTTGACCGCGTCCTAAACGCCGCCATTTATATACCTACTTCCCCCTCCACATCGTTACACCCCTCTGTCGTCCAGGCGTGTTGCTAGGGTTGCTTACTGTTAAATATTACTTACGTCTAAAGATAATATCGCTAAAATATAAGTTTTTATTTACTTTGAAATCATTATCTTATTCTAGTTTTTCAAAATATGAGATTTATAAATCATTAGGTACGTACCGACACATTATAGATAGGTACGAGTAGGTACTTCTAAGTAAGAAGTTATTACAAGTGCCATACCAAATTAAGCCATTTAAGGTGATTTAAGTAAGTATTACTTACCTACAAATATAAAATAAAATACATACAGGCTCACGTAAAACTAGTAGTAGTTTTACGCCATTGTTATTTGATTCCAAAACGAAGGTACATAGGTACGGAACGCGTAAACAGCCAAACGCGCGTGCGGCGACGCCGGCCGTGACAGCCCGACTGCAATACCCGATTAACATGTACTCTAATATCGTGACCTTGAGTCCGGCCGGAGCGGGAGTTTCCTTTCTACTATGTTCTTATTTATTCTATGCCGATGCCATTTTAGCAGACAGTCTCAAAACAATGCCATCTATTGGCGCTTGGCCAAAGTACTTACATAACCTATCGACCCTCTAAGCGAGGTACGCAGAGGTTGCAATAACAAGCCACAGATGTCGCTATATGCGACAGTCGTCGACTACATTTACTCTAGCGCCGGTGACGTTCTACATCTCGCCAACGAAGCTTATTAACGCTGATGCATAAATACATCTTCCTTCTATCTTCGGACTTTGACGCATCGGTTAGTGATTTCCTGGCAGATTCTCAGGGATATCATTATAAGCTAAGAGCCCGACAGGGTGTGAGGAGTCTTTTGACCGTGTTCTACCGTACAACGTTGCCGACATTTTGTCACAAGATTTTTGAATACTGTATTTGAACTTGGCGAAATCATCGCATCGATCGATGGCGCCATGTTAATAAAAGAAGAAGAATCTAGTACACAATCGCCACCGCTTGTAGCTCGCGACTATTTTGAGGCCAAAAGGGTTCCAACCTCTGACCAATAAATAATCCTTTATTATTGAAATTTCTTTGATAAATACATGAATTTATGAATGTAATGATAAAGCTCTTTGTTCCTCGCGCTCATTATACGACCGCGATGAGAGAAGATATTTTTATTATTCTCCACTTCAATGGTGGGAAATAGAAGACCTTTTTTTTTAACGTGTGGAAAATGCACCTTATGCATTCCCGCGCTCGGGGCAGCAACGGGGGTATGACGGGCTCTCCAGCTCACCGCTGCCTTCCCTAATGGAAGGAGGGGAGAGGCCTGCCGTCTAAAAACCGACACGTTCCCTCCTGGCCATGGACTTTACGGGAGCACTAGGTGTCGCGACGCCCACTGGCCGCCCCGGGATGTGTCAAAGTACGCAACAATCAAACACAAGATATGCTCAAAGACTGTTCATTTATTCTATTTCACATGTAGGGTAGGTAGATCTTATATGTAAGAATACCGACATCTCTCTTCGTGAGAAAAATAAAGTAAACAAATAATTTTACGTCTATGTATATTATATATATATATATATATATATATATATATATATATTTTAACATGCATTTAACATTATTTACAACTTAAACAATTTTATGCACATTATTAAATTTGATAGAATAAGTACTAAGATTATCAAATTTAAAACAAATGCGATTGTGCTAACAACAATTTTATTTTGCTATTGAAGCATTTTTAGTTTGTAAACATGCATTTTTTTTTTTTTATCGTTATTATTGCCTTAACTCATTATAAGGTACATTTCAAATAGGTTATTGACACATTAGGTGGTTTTTGCTAATGTTATGCACAAACCATTTAGTATGTCGGTATTCTTACATATAAGATCTACCTACCCTACATGTGAAATAGAATAAATGAACAGTCTTTGAGCATATCTTGTGTTTGATTGTTGCGTACTTTGACATGGCGCAGCGGGAAATTAGTGAACCATTAAAAAAGACATGTGTTTAAGTTTGTGTAATAGTGAATCAATCGTGGAATTTATAGGACTATTACCCGATTAAGCTAATTAACGAAAAATAAAATAAAAATGGAAACAGTGCTAACACCACCGCCGCCGTTCACTTACGATCAAAGTATTTTGAACCTTACAACCGGTAGTTTAAGTGATAGTTGGAATAAATGGAGCAAAGGATTTAAAATTTACTTCGATGCGTGTGAGCTTTCAAAAAAAACTGCACCGATACAAATAAACATTTTGCTACATATTGTGGGTGAACAATGTAGGGAATTGTACGAACATTTAACTGTAAGAATACCGACAGGATGGGGCAGATGGCAACGGCACCGTTGAGTGCGGGATGGGAAATAGAAGACCTAGCTTGAAGAATGGCAGAAAATTGTGCTACAGCCATTTATTCGAGACTGTCCAGAAAATCATCCCTAGACACAGCCTGATTTAAACAAGACCTCTGACCGACGCCACGTTTAGCATGATTGTAGACGTATAGATGGAAAGGGGAATCAAAATAGTGATGGGTTGCTAGCCGCAATTTCGCCCATTCCCTCGGCTTTTACCATGCGCGTGAAGAGAAGCAACTGGTACATTCTATGTTTTTCCTTAGCTCCCAGAGCAGCATGTAAGAACTCTTTATGTATGCTGAACTAGAAACGTTTATAAAGCGCCCTGTCTGTCCTTTCTCAGTCTGTGTCGGAATAACAACACACCTGGCTACACAGGTATTAAATTGGGCATCCCAATCCCTTTGTAATGCCTGTGTCTAGATCCAGGCAGTATTTGCATACCGCTTACGTCTTGAATGTGGCCAATGCCTGCTGCGCCAGCCAATTCGTAAAGGTTGCCTGGGAGCGATGATATGAGCTTATATGTACCCATTCAATGAATTATGGCAACATCTATCCTATACATCTATACGTATAATAAATTAGTAGAGAGTTCGTGTCTGTACATTCAATAAATTCATCAAAAATAGAGTGCTAACGATTAGGGATGAGTAACTAAACACAAAATATAGGTCTTGTTACCTTAGGCTCTGTCTGCCCCGTAAGGGATAAAGACGTGATTTATGTATGTATGTATACATACAGAAATAGGGTAGACAGAGCTTAGGGTAACAAGAGCCAAAGGCCACGCTTAGCATGATTGTAGGCGTGTATGCGGAAAGGGGAATCAAAATAATGCACCTATTCAATTCCGACTCAGTTCATGTCATGTAATTTTTAGTATGGATCAGACAGCGAGCGAACCTAAACTGGATCGGAATTGAATCGCATCACTACGTCATGGTGAAACACGCTTACTAGTTTTTAATACATACATACACATACATACACAAATCATGTCTTTATCCCTTACTGGGTAGACAGAGCCTAAGGTAACAGGTACCTACAGGCCACAATTAGCAAGATTTAGGGTGTATAGGTGGAAAATGGAATCAAAATACTGATGGGTTGCTAGCCTCATCGCCTGTAACATGATTCCTATAAGTTTCGCCCATTCCCTCGATGGTCTTTTACCATCTGGTACGGTTCTGGCTGAAAATCAGTGCTGCAGGTGTCTAACGCCTCAGCGTAATGCTGAGCCAGCGACCGTTTCACTTTTGCGAAGACACACAACGCTGATGATCTATTTTTCTTGTCTTGATTATTTTCTATAAAATTGTGTATATTCTCTTTTATTTGTGTGTCTTGCAAAAAGGAATAAATGTCTTCTTTTTTTCTTTCTTTCTATCTGCGCGGGTAGAGAAGCAACTGGTACATTCTATGTTTTTTCTTTGCTCCCAGACGAGCATGGAAGAAGCTAGCAGTTTTTAAAATCGATTTTAAAATAAAACGTGGTAATAAATGAGTTTCGCCTGATAAAACTTCCCGCTTGTCCTATAGTTAATTGTGTTTTCAGACAACAGACAGACAGACACTTAATTGTGCTCTAAACGACACCTGCTCCCACTTACAATCTAGTTAACAAACAATACACGGCAATACAAACCGTGTCGGCAAAGGAATAGGTGCGGATATTGTGTTGATACAATCCGGGCCGCCCCTTTGTCACCTCCACCGAAGTACCGATTTGTTTTTACTATTTATATTTTCTGTTTAAAATGTTTCGTAGTTAACATGTGTATTTTATTTATGCCGGTTAAAAAGGGAGCAAATAAATGAAGCCGACAGTTTTTAACCCCGATGTGTAGTGTGTACGACGCCCAAACGGATGAGCCGATTTCGATGCGGTTTTCATTCGAAATCCAGTTTCTTTGCGGTGGTTCTTAGTTATCTTCGGTAAAAATTCTTAGCTATCATGTTATGTCACTATTTTGATTCCACTTTCCATCTTATACGCCTATAATGCTAAACTTGGCCTTTGAGGTCTTGTTACCTTAGGCTTTGTCTACCTTATAAGGAAGGTTTGCGTGGCGTAAGAGATTTAGTTTGTGGGATTTATGTGTGTTTTATTGGCAGTAGTGGAGGTAGGGTTGCGTGAAAAACATATATATTTCACACAGGCTTGGTTATCTTGCACGTGAGTAGCGGAGCAGTAAGGTATTTTTTTTTGTTAATTTACCTTATAAGGGATAAAAACTTGATTTGTGTATGTAAGAAGTACTCAGAGCGCTAGCTGGCAACACTAAAGGTTTTGACGCGAAAATAAACCGTTAGGTAACGTTTTTGTCAACAAAAATCAACAAATCTGCGTCACATGCGCCACAGGTGTTGTGTTTTGGAGCCGTTCCAACTGCCGGGGCAGCTTAGTAGCCTTGGTTTTTGATTTTTAACCAACATTTACCTACGCGATTTTGACAAAATAAGGTTTGCAAGAAAGCAAGGTTTGAAGTTTCGACAAACATACACAAATCACGTCTTTATCCCTTACGGGGTAGACAGAGCCTAAGGTAACAGGTACCTACAGGCCACGTTTAGCAAGACATTGAGGGCGTAGAGGTGGAAAGTGGAATCAAAATAGTGATGGGTTGCTAGCCCCATCGCCTATAACATGATTCCTATGATTTTCGCCCTCCCTCGATGGGCTTTTACCATGCGCGGGAAGAGAAGCAACTGGTACATTCTATGTTTTTTCTTTGCTCCCAGACCAGCATGGAAGTAAATAAATGCCCCACGCATTAACACGTTTAAACCGCTGGTTCTTAGTCGAAATTCGGTGTGGGTATAGTTTTAGTCTTAGGGGAGGACATGGAAAAGTTTTTATCCCGGGAAATCGTATAGTTCCCGCGGGATAGCGATAAAGGGCTAATGCGCAGACGGAGTCGCAGGCAACTGCTAAACATACATATTGCTGATCAAAAGTGTTTGTTCGAAATAATTAAAATTTTAATCACAATTTCAAAATAGCAAACAGGATGTTATAAATATTCAAAGCTCAATTTTATTCGTCTTCCTGATAACAAGTTGCGGGTCGCTTACGGAACACTCCCGTATGGCACCCAGGGGTCCTTTACGATGTTGTACTCCGAGTTCCTTTTATTTTGCTAACGTTTATAGCTATTTCGGTACCGAACGCTGAGAAAATTTAGGTTTCAAATTTTCAGAACACACTGTAGCTTAGCCTGTACAGTCATCATCAAAAGTTGATAAACAGCTAAAGAGCTCAAAGTGATCGACACACGACTCTATTGCCAAGGTAAGCTGATGACTGATGATGATGCTGATTACAAAACTCTAGTGTGGACGTGACTCGCGAGCCTGCCGCGAGCGGAACGCCATGCCCACACTAGGGTTTTTGGTTGCTGTAACAGTCACTGTAACAGTTGCTGTAACAGTTATGCTTACAGCTCGCAGTTGAGTACCCAGCGTAAAATAAATGGAGGATACAAATGAAATAGTTACTAAAATAAATGATTTAGTAAGAATATTTTAACTTTATATGCGGGTGGTAGGGCCTTGTGCAAGGTCCATCCGGATCGCTACCACCATCTTACTCGCTAATCCTGCCGCTAAGTAGCAGTGCTTGCACTGCTGTGTTCCGGTGTGGAGAGTAACACAGCCGGGGAAATTACGGGCACAAGAGGCATTGCATCTTAGTCCTCTTGGTTGGCAACGCATCTGCAATCCTTCCGGGGTTGCGGGTGTCTATGGGCAGTGGTGATCACTTACCATCAGGTGACCTACTTGCTCGTTTGCCTTCCTAGTCATATGAAAAAAAAAAACCCTATAGTGATCTACGTTGCACACAAAAGCACCATGACACATTTTCCATTGGACATCTTGCACTTTTAATTGTAGGCGACGCGCCTAAAGGCAGCTACGTGTTACAACCTTTTTATAGAATTATCTATTTTGGCCTTGGCCGTAAATAAACTTAATTGCAGGCTGAAAGAAAGAAAAACAAAAGAAAATAGTCGTGTAATAATAATAATAAATATCTTGGGACAAATTATACCAATTGACCCAGCCCCAAACTAAGCAAAGCGTGTACTATGGGTACCAGGCAACGGATAAACATACTTATATAACGTAGATAAATACATAATTAAATACGTACAACATCCATGACTCGGGCACAAACATTCGTATTCATCATACAACTGTCTGCCCCTACCGGGATTCGAACCCGGGACCTCTAGCTTCATAGTCAGGGTCACTAACCACTAGGCTATCCGGTCGTCATCTTTTGTTTGGGGCTGTAGTCGCTCTTGTCATCGCTGCGTGTCGAATTTTCAGTATAATTTCAATTGTTTTATTTTATTAGTTTCTACAGTCCGCATTGATAAATGATGCCAATACAACTCTTGGAAGTTACCAAAGGAGTGAGTGCAAGGCGAAAATCAATCCGAATAGTTTCCTAACTTTTTGATTGCACAAAAACTTTGCAGAGCTCCAGGCGTACACAGCGCGCTTGCGCCGAAAGTTTAACGAATAAAGTTCAAGCCATGTTAAGGAATTAGTTTCTTCCGCGTCGAAGTCGAAGATGGCTTAAGGCATAAGCTGTGAGCACATCCTTGCCACTACGTCTTAACGCGATTCAATCCCGACTCAGTTCAGGTTTTAGCTGTAATTTTTAGCTTGGATCTGACAGCGAGCAACGAAAGCAGCGAGTCATGGTAACCTCCGTCATATCAGATCAGAACCATAGAATACGCAAATGCCCGAAGTGGCTGAAGAACTAAGCGTCGCGATTTGTTCCGAATCCGTTCCGTTTAATACGAAGTAATTAGTGGCAGGTCTAGTTGAAGTAGTTGAATCATTTTAATCGTAGTGGGGCGGAGCTTCGAGTTATTGGATCGGTTTGGATTTCCCGTCACTAAACTACGGCCGTGGCGTCAGTAAGTGGTAAGAAGTCGGCACGCTTGGCTTCATAACAAATCATGATATTTGCGAAATTTGTGATATGGGTATTTAGTTCAGTCCCGGGGAAGGATAATATCCTATACTAGCTTCTGCCCGTGACTTCGTTCACGTACAATTTGATAGTAAGTATATTCTGTAATAATTATTTACGTTGCGACTCTAGATAGACTTTTGACATGTTTATCGCTATCCCGCGGGAACTATGCAATTTTAGGGAAAAAAATATAGATTGTGTTTCAATCTAGGGTACCAGCTAACTTCGTTCCAAATTTTATATTAATCCGTCCAGTCGTTTCAATTATAATACTTATTAGTAGGATTATAGAATAGTTTTTACGGTCACAATCGTGTCCGCAGCGCCATGTAAAAAACTTAAACACACGGAAGCCATCTTAAGACACATTCATTTTTTTCTCTCTCTAACCTATGACATTCACTTTTGTCTCTCGCTCACGCACTACGTTTATAACAAAAGTATATTTCTACCTGATAATCTCATAGATTCCCGCGGGGTAGTAATAAGCGAAGCAGCTAGCAATAAATCTCTTCATCAAAGCAACAGTCTTCTGTGACTTGATCATCGCTGTCTTCGCATTGTCATCCATGTATTTTGTTTCGGAAGTTATGAGTTCAGACAAGCCCGCAGCACGCTCGCCAGCCATTCGTTAGCACACTATGTTATAGTGCGCTGTTTTGTCCCCCTTCCACAAAATCTCCTTACTTTGGTGGTAATTGGGAGTTTAGTGTCAGAACAGTTTAATAAGTTGCAAGACTGACTTTGTACGTAGTTTAAATTTAAATTTTGTCCTTGTATTCGTATATTATGTAGTAATGCTTTTATTATGTAGCGCGACATTATGCTGAGAAGTTTCTTTATTGTCTTTTGCGGTACTAGCTGGTGCCCGAAACTGTACATTTCGCGGGAATATTGCACTTTTCTATGTTAATAAGTTAAGTAGCCTATGTTAATTCAAAGATACTGTTACTTGTATCTCATGTATCTCAGTGTTTGTCAATTGTATTTGTCTTGTTTATTTTGCACAATAAAGAGTTTACATACATACATGTACTTTACCTTATATATGTGCTGGAGCACTATGTGTCATCTTGTGCATGAATCTTGTAGCTGCCATTTTTAGGTATGTGTCTATTTATATCTCCATGTATTATAAATGTGTGTTTCGTGTATTATGTATTTTCACTACTTAGTATATCGCTACATAGTATAAAACAAAGTCGCTTTCTCTGTCCCTATGTCCCTATGTATGCTTATATCTTCAAAACTACACAACGGATTTTGATGCGGTTTTTTTTAATAGATAGAGTGATTCAAGAGGAAGGTTTTATGTATAATTCTACGCAGACAAAGTCGCGGGCAGAAGCTAGTCAATATATATTCTAAATTCTTCTGTGCTGGTCTGGGAGTAAAGAAAAAACATATAATTTACCAGTTGCTTCTCTACCCGCGCAGATGGTAAAATCCCATCGAGGAAATGGACGAAAATAGGAATCATGTTATAGGCGGCTAGCAACCCATCACTATTTTGATTCCATTTTTCACCTATACGCCCACAATCATTCTAAACGTGGCCTTTAGGTTTTGTCTTAGGTTCTGTCTACCTTGTAAGGGATAAAGACGTGATTTGTGTGTGTATGAAAGTTTGGCTTAGAACGCTAAAATCCCGTACATCTCGCAGAAATCCAGCATCCAATTAGTTTGCTGTAGAGGCTACAAACTCCAGAGCTTAACAGTACCCACCTGTCATCCACAATATGTATGTATGTAAACTCTTTATTGCACATAAAAATTTAAAAAAAATACAGAAATTCAGACAAAAAAGTACAAAGGCGAACTTATCCCTAAGAAGGGATCTCTTCCAGCTAACCTACAGAAAGGAATAGTTGACAACAAAAAGGCAAGCAGTCATTATGCGCAAATAAGTAGTATTAATACTTAATAAATTAACAACTAAAGTACAATATACATTATAAAACCAATACAATATAATAAAATAATATATAAATAACGGAATAAAATTTAACCAATAAACTTACATAAACACTATCAAATAGCAAATAACATAAATAAATACTCGAACTAAAATACAATATGAAAGTAGCTACCGCCTCAGGTGCCAGTGCTCAGCCACAACTTCCTCAGCCCACCCCTGAACACCGCCACTGACAATATTGACTAGCGTTCCAACGTGCACCAAACGTCACGTTCTGTATATAAATTTAATAACTCAACTGAAACCCACTAATCCGCACGTCGCTAGCAAATCAAGATAACTGAAAATTCAGAGCAAACCGTAGTAACTTGCATTTTGCGAGTTGCGCATTTGTGCACCGCGGACGAGGGCACAGCTGCCATTGTGAAAACAGTAAGGCATAAGGAGTGAAAGAACAAGGAAGATAGAGTTTGAAACATAGCCAATAGGGAATTAGTATCGCTATCCAAAGGGCGAATGCTGCCAGCGTCTGTGGAGCCATGCCACGGGGGCCCCTCCTTTTTTAATTATTTTATTTTAAGATTACTTTTAGTTTGGTTTTTAAATCGTTTTTAATTTAATAGTTTAATTTGTTTTAATTCCATTTTGTATCCTATTAATAATAAATTATTCAATTTCATAGGGAATATGAATTAAAACTATATCACATTTCTTAATAAAATATGAAAATATCGTATAAGAAGCGTTAATACTAATCGTAAAAGAAATACGGAAAATAAAAGAGTTTTGAACTACTAATTAGACAGCGATTAGAAAGAGAGATCCGATATGGCATGTGACGTCATTTGTCACAACGCCCATATAGACTGCTTAGGTATTAAATATCTGTTTTTCTAGACAAATCTTTGATAGCTTATGTATATGAGTATTCCCTATTCCCATCGCTCATCGAGAGAATGGGCATAGGAATCATGTTATAGGCGATACGGCTAGCTACCCATCACTATTTTGATTCGCCTTTCCACCTATACGCCCACAATCATGCTAAACGTGGCCTTTGGGTCTTGTTACCTTAGGCTCTGTCTGCCCAAGTGATTATTTACAACCGCGTCGACCGGTGACTCGCCCGGCTATCCGATATATATAAATACATACAGTGTTGTTGTTCGTACTGTTTTAAGTCGGATACTGTGGCAAGATATTAAATTCTGTATACGTGACTCAAGCCCGCAAAGGCATCGTTCCGATTGCAACGGACGTACCCGTTTCGTAGGAAATGAGGTGCGAGCTGCTAACACAAAGTCGTAAGGAGTTTTAATTTTATTATAGACTAACTTCTGCCCGCGACTTCGTCTGCGTAGAGTTATACATAAAAACCTTCCTATTGAATCACTCTATCTACTAAAAAAACCGCATTAAAATCCGTTGTGTAGTTTTGAAGATATAAGCATATATAGGGACATGGGGACAGAGAAAGCGACTTTGTTTTATACTATGTAGTGATGATGATACTTTTCCTCCCGCGCAGATGGTAAATGTCCGTCGAGGGATCGAAACGCGTCAGTGTTTTTGTGGTGTAAGGGATAATTTGGAATATTATTATTATTATTTTATTAATTAAGTTTGTGGGATTTATTATGTGTTTTATGTGGCAGTAGTGGAGGGGGGTATTGCATGGAAAAGATATATATTTCGCACGAAAATATTTTTTGCTCATTCAATAAAATACCTACTTAGTTTTGAATCCGAAACTTTGATAAAAATTTACATATTTATATCTTATCTTTTCTTTTTTCTCACATTTATTTTATCTTAAGTATTATACAGTAATGTTATGTGTGTATGTACCTATGTATTATTTTATTTTATTTATTTAGCTATGTATTATATTTACCTATGTTGGTATTGTTTTTTTCATCATCCCTGCGTTTATCCTGTCTATTTGTTTCCGCCACCTACTTAAACTATCTCCAACTCATTTCTCTGTTTTATTGGTTGTCTGATAGAGATCGCTATTAAGCGATAAGACCGCCTATTGTCTACTTTGTTCTTTGATTCTGTATTGTTTTGTATTTGTGGTGTTCAATAAAGGGTATTTGTATTGTATTGTATTGTAATTTCATAGCCGTGTGCGTGGTGGCTGGAAGCGAGTAAGATGGTGGTACCGACCCGGACGAACCTTGAACAAGGTTCTAACGGGCGCAATATATTCTTTAGTTCTCTACGAGTAGAACGAATGCAATTCACCCCGCTCAGTTCCTCAATGGCGTAGCTTCGTAGCAAATTCTCGTAGCACCTCTACGCCGTAGCGCTACGTAGGGTTGACATGTTTGCTCTAAGTAACAATAGCTGATCGACGTAAGCGAAACTAGAGCTTAACAACGAAGAGGAAGGTGGAGTTTTGTGTGACAAAAGTTAATGCAGGTTACGTTATTGGCGTATTTACCCGCTCACTCATGTTTTTTTTTAAAACGATTGCTTTTCTTTCGTTTTATATTCTACAAGCTATTTCCTTTGGCTTATTTTGCTTTATACCGCAGGCACTTTGCGTATTATGAGCTAAAACTACCATAGAAGAATTAACCGTATAGAGTGAAAATTGAAAACCAGTAATATTATTTATCAAAAAAAATTATTTTTAAGTTTAATACAGTGGAATTTGCAGCAGTCGTCTCATTGGCCCATAATGTATAGAGTGAAAAATAAAAACCTATAATCTTATGTATCAAAATATATTTTTTTAACTTTAACACAATGGAATTTTCAGCAGTGTCATTGGCCCACACCTAGTAAAATAAAAAAAATAAAATCATTTATTTCGGACAACATTTAGATCCATATTTTGTTAGTATTACAACTTATCCACTACGTTAGTTAATTAGGCTCATAAAATGTCAAGGAGCGGTGCAGATTAGCCCAGTGCTGTACATAGCGACTGTCCAGCCTGCCCGCTACCACGCTCAGGATGCTGTTGGCGCTGGCGCACACTCTGCGGAGCATCGCTGCGGCGCGCTTCCGAACAGTGGCATGAAAGCTGCCAACGCGCGCATCTGCGAACATGCTAGTCACCTACCGTATAGAGTGAAAAATGAAAACCTATGATGTAATGTATTGTACCGAAAAAAAATTGTTTTACACTTTTTCACAGTGGAATTTGCAGCAGTCTCATTGGCCCATACCGTATAGAGTGAAAATTAAAATCTATAGGTAATTATGTATTATGCAAAGATTTTTTTTTTACATTTTACCTCAGTGGAATTTGCAGCAGTCTCATTGGCCCATTTGATTATGTATAGTGAAAAATGAAAACCTATAATCTTATGTAACAAAATATATTTTTTTTAAACTTTAACACCAGTCGTATTTGCAGCAGTCTCATTGGCCCAAACCGTACAGAGTAAAAAATGAAAACCTATAAATATTAATCGATAAAATAATATAAGGGCGTATAGCTGGAAAGGGAAATCAAAACAGTGATAGGTTGCTAGCCGCATCGCCTGTAACATGATTCCTAAGACTTTCGCCCATTAACTCGATAGACTTTTACCATCTGCGCGGGAAGAGAAGCAACTGGTAAATTCTGTTTTCTTTACTCCCAGACCAGCATGAAAGAAAACTTTATAATACCAAAACAGAACTAAACCCCTATTATTTCAGTTTAGATTCTAATAAAAAAAAAAAATATGTCATATTCATTTCATACGACTCCATTTTATGTGACAAGATTTATTCATAGCACACCTCACCCGATCAGCGGTTGTCAAACTTTTTATTAGCTCACATTAAATTCATGATTCCAAAGTTTGTGCGACTTGGTAACGCGTCAATATTCAAACTTGAGAAGAACGGGCATTGGCGGATTGTGCTGTGAGAAATTTATTTTCTTTCTTTTTTACCAAATAAAAGAGAGTAAGCTAGCTAAAGCCAGTGGTCAGCCGGAACACCAGAGGACTGCGGATGCGTTGCCAGCCTAAGGTTTTTTTTTAATGTAACAATTTTTGGGTTGAAATTTACGTCAATTCTCATACCAATTATTTTATTAGGAAAAAATATCGTCACTAAAGTCGAAGGAAAGTTTTACCCCCTTATTCATAAACGCGCTGTAGGCTTCTGCTAACTTAGCTATAGTTTGTGGGTACGTTTTAAAATACATAAAGTTTAAAATGTATGATGGGTTAAAATACATAATGGTTTATAATATATCATGCGATTTTCTCAGAAAGTTACAAATTAACAGGATTGTTATAAAACAAACCTAACCTAACCTAAACCAACCTATAGATTACGATATCAAAAACGTTCATTTAGCTAATAGTTTTACAGATAATTGCGTTATATATTTTGAACAATTATGTATTTTAACCCATTATACATTTTAAACTTTATGTATTCTGATCCGCTCCCATAGTTTGTCCTTATCTGTCACTTTGACATTTACCTTTCCCAGATAAGGACAAACGATTGCTAAGTTAGCAGAAGCCTATAGAGCGTTTATGAATAAGAGAGTAAGACCCCCAACGCATTAGTCAAGTAATAATACCGTATAAAAAATATTCAATTTTTGCCGAAAATGCTTTATAGCACTTTGGTAAAGAGCTGATAATTCTTCAAACCGCTGGACCGATTTTAACCAAACATGGCTAAGAACCATTGTACGGAAACTAGCTTTCGAATGAAAAAATACATACATACATACACAGATCACGTCTTTATCCGTTAAGGTGTAGACAGAGCCCAAGGTGATAAGACCTACAGGCCACGTTTAGCAAGATTATGGGGGTATAGATGGAAAATGGAATCGAAATAGTGATGGGTTGCTAGCCGCATCGCCTGTAACATGATTTCTATGATTTTCGCCCATTCCCTCAACTTTTACTATCTGCGCGGGAAGAGAAGAAACTGGTACATTCTATGCTTTTTCTTTGCTCCCAGACTAGCATGACTACACACAAACACACACACAAACACCCACAGACATCAACGTCAAACTTCAAAAACCAAAAAGTTTGTCAAAATAACATAAAAAAATTAAAAATATTTTTCTCAAGTTTAGATTTTCCGACAGTCGCGGGCAAAAGCTGGCAAGTGATAAAATTGTGAATATTCACAAGAACTACGTCTTCTTGTGAATCGCGAGAAACTTTCCCGGGTACAAATAAAATAGATAACAAACCAGCTTTAAAGCCCAACTTACTTTGTCACCTTGCAAATTATTTGCGTCTACTTTGTATTATACTGTCATTTCAAAGCGAAAACTTCTTAGCTCTTCGACTGTAAAGATACTCTACAGTTTTGTTATGTGGGAAGTTGTGATTTAGTTTTGTGAGCAAAGAAAGAGCTTGTGTTCAACATGAAGCTACCGTGAGACTTAATCATTATTACACATAAACGGATAACTCACATATAAAAAGACCGGGCGTAATATATCCACGAGATTGGCGGAGCACATACGCAGTATGAAGAAACAGGATGACAAGGGGTCTGCTGTCGCTGAACATTCCATGGAATCTGATTCGACGCATTATATCAGGTTTGATAAGGTGTCAGTACTGGCGAGAGAAAAGTTGTTCATTCCGCGGAAAGTACGTGAAGCCATTGAAATAAGTCGGTATCCCAATTTCAACCGGGATAGTGGATGGTCGGTGCCCCCGAGTTGGAAAACTGTTTTAAATATTGACCAAACGGTGAGTGTGAGCGAACCTTTACGGAGTGACGTGATCAGAGTTGTGTGCTGCCCTACATTTGACAGTAATAAAAATGACGATGAAAACGAGGGTAGTTGTGCGCCGCTGTCAGTTGCGTCGAGCAGCCGCGCGAGCAGAGCGCTGGCGCGCAGTGTTCGTGTCGCTGCCGCCGGGGCGAGCGCTCTTGGAAAAAGGACTACGAAATAGTCCGAAACATGTCGAGCATCACTCGACTTTTTATCCGTTTATGTGTAATAATGAAAGAGCTTATCTCAGAATAAGATTGAGTGACTATATGTATAACTCTTTACACATTACATACACGCCTCTTTCCCACAGGGTAGGCAGAGACTACTTTGTTCCAATTGCTACGATCCTGACATATCTCTTTCGCTTCATCCACACTCATCAATCTCTTCATACATGCTCGTCGGTTTCGGGTACTCCTGACCTGACCTTTTTCCAAAACGTCTCCTATTTGGCCTCGGGACGCCCGTCTAGGCCTTCCCCTCCCAACGTAACCATTCACACTCCCCATATAGATCTGTAACTCTTTATTGTACATAAAACACATTAATTTTACAGGTGACGAGATAAATAGATGTATAGAGGCGAACTTGTCCCTTAGAGGAATCTCTTCTAGTGAACCATCAAACGATTCACGATTGTTTGTGTGGTGTAAGGGATAGTAAAGTTTGTGGGATTTATATAATACGTTTTATGCGGCAGTAGTGGAGGGAGGGCTTTTGTGAAAAAGATAATTATTTATATTTCGCGCAGGCTCGGCTTTCTTGCACGTAAGTAGTGTAGTAGCAAGGTAAATATTTTTTGTTAATTAGAACAGAAGAAGACATTTTATCCGTTGTGGAATATTTTTAGGTTAATTTAGTGGGAAAAGCTATAGTGAAATTAATAGTGTAGATAAAGTACGCTATAGATCAAGATCAAGACAAAGATGTATCAAATTTGTTTTTATTCTTGAGTGTTCCTTTTTTTAATTAAAACTTTACATACATACATACATACATAAATCACGTCTTTATCCCTTACGGGGTAGACAGAGCCTAAGGTGACCTAAAGACCACGTTTAGCATGATTGTGGGCGTATGGATGGAAAGGGGAATCAACATAGTGATGGATTGCTAGCTGCATCGCCTATAACGTGATTCCTAAGATTTTCACCCAATCCCTCGATGGGCTTATACCATCTGCGCGGGAAGAGAAGCAACTAGTACATTCTATGTTTTTTCTTTGCTTGACCAGCATGGAAGAACCAGACCAGCTTAAAACTTTATTACAAGTAAATAACGCGTCTACACTCTGTTCGATAAGTTGCTTTTTTGAAAAAAAAAACGGATAGCTTAAGTGCAAATTAAAAGAATTATGTCAAATGCATTCCTGAAAATATTCTATTTACGAGTGAAAAGAACTGAGAGACACTTAATGGAGAAAATGCTAATTTTCTTAGGGACTCGCTTATTTGCGAAGTATCTTATTTCTAGGATATTTCTTAGGGAACATTTTTAAGCATCCGTGAAACTTTCTTGAAGGTATTCAATGAAATGTCCAGTTGTTCCCCGTACGTAACTATTTTACATAACCAGGACATTCTAAGGTAAAATAAAGACTATTTCTAAATTAAAACAAACATGTTCGCGGCTTAGGGGTGGCCCAAGCGCCCCCCCTCCCGCCATACCTAAACCTATCTTACTCACTAATCCTGCCGCTAAGTAGCAGTGCTCGCACTGCTGTGTTCCGGTGCGGAGAGTAAGACAGCCGGGGAAATTACGGGCAAAAGAGGCATTTCATTTTAGTCCTCTGGGTTGGCAACGCATCTGCAATCGCTCCGGGGTTGCGGGTGTCTTTGGGCAGTGGTGATCACTTACCATCAGGTGACCCACTTGCTCGTTTGCCTTCCTATTCACATAAAAAAAAAACAGTTGTTCCCCGTACGTAACTATTTTACATAACCCGGACATTCTATGGTAAAATAAAGACTATTTCTAAATTAAAACAAACCTGTTCGCTGCTTAGCGGTAGCCCCGCCGCACCTACACCTAAAATTAATCCAAATTAATCAACCTACATTGGTTTTACCAGTGCCGGTTATGTAAGGGGAACCAGCTGAAATATTTCGAAAATGGAATCAAAATAGTGACGGGTTGCTAGCCGCGTCGCCTATAACATGATTCCTAAGACTTTCGCCCATTCCCTCGACGGGCTTTTACCATCTGCGCGGGAAGCAACTGGTAAATTCTATGTTTTTTCTTATTTTCCATACCAGCATAGATTTATGATATTATTAATTAATTTGTTAACATACCAATGCTTCTTTTATGCGTAAGTAATTTACCTGAAACAAAAAAATACAATTATTAATTTTATATTAGGTCAGGAGTACCCGAAACCGACGAGCATGTATGAAGAGATTGATGAGTGTGGATGAAGCGAAAGAAGTATGTCAGGATCGTAGCAAGTGGAACAAAGTAGTCTCTGCCTACCCCTGTGGGTGACGGTATGAATGTATGTATGTATATGTATATTAGTAATGAATGTCTTAGTTTTCTAAATTGAAAAATTATGCGTAAAATTACATTTGAACTTTACTATGAGGTTTTCGGTGAAGGAAAACATCGTGAAGAAACCTGCACACATCGAAACAATTCAATGGTGTGTGTGAAGTTCCCATTCCGCACTAGCAATGGGACGAATACAGGCCAGAGATGATGATGACAATGAATGAATATCGAAATAGAAGCAGATGGTTTTTCATAACATGCTAAGTTCATATTAATTTATGTATTTTTTTTATATACATACATACATGCACAAATCACGTCTATATCCTTTACGGGGTAGACAGAGCCTAAGGTAACAATCTAAAGGCCACGTTTAGCATGATTGGAGGCGTATAGGTGGAAAGGGGAATCAACATAGTGATGGGTTGCTAGTATCGCCTATAACGTGATTCCTAAGAATTTCGCCCATTCCCTCAATACAATTCTTTGGCTTTTGCCATCTGCGCGGGACGATGCAACTGGTACATTTTATGTTTTTTCTTTGCTCCCAGACCAGCATGGAAGCATGTTTTTTTAGCTACACGTAAGTCTAGTTCTATCTATATATTACTTTGTTTACGTAAAAGTTTATGGATTACTAGCTGTTGCCCGCGACTTCGTCCGCGCAGAATTATTATTAATATAGCCTATGATACTCACAAATACTGTGGCTTTCTATTGGCAAAAGAATTTTCAAAATCAAAAGCGTCACTCGGAATCGAATATATAATTCACGTTTTTTCCTTATCCCGTGGGAATTTCTAAAAATCCTTCCTTAGTGGATGCCTACATTGTATAAGGTATCTATGTGCAAAATTTCAAGTCTGTAAGTCCAGTGGTTTGGGCTGTGCTATCCCGCGGGAACTATGCAATTTTCCGGGATAAAAACAATCCTATGTCCTTTCCCGGGTCTCAAACTATCTGTGTACCAAATTTCAACTAAATCGGCCCAGCGGTTTAAGCGTGAAAAGGTAACAGACAGACAGACAGACAGACAGAGTTACTTTCGCATTTATAATATTAGTAAGGAAGTAAGGAAGTAAGGATAAGGATGTAGTATATTTTATCTGTGTATCGTTTTGCGAGTCACAGACGGTTCTGGCTGAAAATCAGTGCTGCAGGTGTCTAACGCCTCAGCGTAGCGAGCCAGCGACCGTTTCACTTTTGCGAAGACACAACGCTAATGATCTAGTTTTCATGTCTGTGTTTTTTTGCTATAAAATTGTGTATATTCTCTTATATTTGTGTGTTTTGCGAAAAGGAATAAATGTTCTTACTTTCTATATCTTCGGTAGCAAAAAACATCATTTTTTTTATAAATTAAAACCGACATACGCGTTTATGTATGCGCTTAAATGGTTTTTTCTCATTTTTTTTTTTTTTTTTTTTATATGAATAGGAAGGCAAACGAGCAAGTGGGTCACCTGATGGTAAGTGATCACCACTGCCCATAGACACCCGCAACCCCGAAGGGATTGCAGATGCGTTGCCAACCTAGAGGACTAAGATGAAATGCCTCTTGTGCCCGTAATTTCCCCGGCTGTCTTACTCTCCGCACCAGAACACAGCAGTGCGAGCACTGCTACTCAGCGGCAGGATTAGCGAGTAAGATGGTCTATATCTTCGGTAGCAAAAAACGTCATGTATTTTTTTTTTAATAATAAAACCGACATACGCGTTTATGTATGCGTGTATGCATGCGTTTAAATGGTTTTTTCTCATTATCAATTCATGGAATTTCCCCATTTTCCCACGGAATGGTTCCGTAGTGGGGATAAATACTTCCCTATTGCTCTCAGAGGCGACGTTACACTGATTTCAGAATGACCCAAAACCTGAATAATTATGAGGGCAGAAATGAAATGACATGAAATAATCGTTACAATTTCTGTTTCAATGGTGTTCAAAATACTACGTATTAGTCGAGTCTGCTCGCCATTTATACATCCTTACTATTTTATACACACATCCTTACTTCCATGCTGGTCTGGGAGCAAAGAAAAAACATAGAATGTACCAGTTGCTTCTCTTCCCGCGCAAATGGTAAAAGCCCATCGAGGGAATGGGCGAAAATCATAGGAATCATGTTATAGGCGATGCGGCTAGCAACCCATCACTATTTAGATTCCACTTTCCACCTCTACGCCCTCAGTGTCTTGCTAAATGTGGCTCGTAGGTCTTGGTACCTTAGGCTCTGTCTACCCCGTAAGGGATAAAGACGTGATTTGTGTATGTGTATGTGTGTGTATGTACTATTTTATAATTGCCAAAGTAATTCTGTTTGTCTGTTACCTTTTCACGCGAAAACCAATTTAGGGCCGATTTTTCAATCTGTCAGTTAAGTGCTTATCTGAGGATTGAAAAATCGGCCCTTAGTTGAATTTTTTTTTATGTTAGTAAGGCCAGAGAAACGAACTAGTGGGTCACCTGATGGTAAATGATCACCACTGTCCATAGACACCCGCAGCGCTTTACGCGATGCCAGTGCGTGGTCGGCCCTGCAGATAGTTTGCGGTATACAGATAGTTTTAATCCCGTGAAAGGTCACAGGATAGTTCTTATCCCGGAAAATTGCATAGTACCCGCGGGACAGCGATAAGCCAATTCTGCGCAGACGCAGTCGCGGGCAAAAGCTTAAGATATTACATTCCAGTTCTTTAAAAAAATGTTTTATAGGGTTGGCAACACACATGCTAGTTCTTTGGTTTTGTAGCCGCTTACCATCAGGCGGGCCGCACGCTTGTTTACCACCGACGAGGCATAGAAAAAAAACCATATCATTCTATGTCGTAATCCCCTATATAAGTCGCCTATATGATTCCTAAGATTTTTGCCCATTCCCTCGATGGACAATACAATACAATACAATACAAATACTCTTTATTGAACACCACAAATCAGTACAAATCAATACAGAAACAAAGAACGAAGTAGACAATAGGCGGTCTTATCGCTTAATAGCGATCTCTTCCAGACAACCAATAATAGAAAGTTGGAGACAGTTTAAGTTGGTGGCGGAAACAAACTTGATGGACTTTTACCATCTACGCGAGAAGAGAAGCAGCTAGTACATTCTATGTCTTTCATACTTCAAAACTAGCGTGTGTGATATAATCCTCTCGAGTCACTCTTTCGATTAAAAAAAATCTGCATCAAAATCCGTTGCGTAGTTTTATACATCTAAGCATACAGACAGACAGACGGAGGAAGCGACTTTGTGTTATGTAGTGATGATTAGAGTTAGAGACAAATGAACCATAATTTACACAGAAAATTACCAGCAGACTATTAATGGCTGAACATCAAAACAAAACGGTTGAACCAAAGTTCAGCCAACCCCGAGTTAATTTGATTGTCACAGTTAAGCTCCGACTGGTCAACGGCGGCAGCCACACAAATATGCAAACGAGCAAGCGGTTTAGCTCATGAAAGCAACCACCACTGTAGGCTTATTGTCTAACTCGCTCGCAATCGCCATCGTGTTCATTGTGACAGTTCATGTATGGGCTGACAATTGGCATCGGAATCAGCTAGCTGTCACATTCATACAAGAACTGTCAAAATGAACACGATGGAACTCGTAATCGTAACATAAGAGAACGGGCGCGTTACCAGTCCTTAAAATGAAAGCTACATACATACATACACATACACATCACGTATTTATCCCTTACGGGGTAGACAGAGCCTAAGGTAACAAGACCTACAGGCCACGTTTAGCAAGACACTGAGGGCGTAGGGGTGGAAAGTGGAATCAAAATAGTGATGGGTTGCTAGTTTACCTTACCTTATGAATAAAAAACCGGCCAAGAGCGAGGCGGACTTGCGCTTTGAAGGTTTCGTACAAATTCAAGAAGTGAATATAAAATCCAGTGTTAGGAGTTCTTTATAAGCAAAATGTAGATAGCGTGAGGTCAGTTTGCATTTATTATTTAAATAGACAGACATACATAAAAATAGCGGCAACAGAAATACATCATTTGTGAAAATTTCAACTGTCTATCACGGTTCCCGAGATACAGCCTAGCCAGACGGACAGACAGACGACAGTGGAGTCTTGATAATAGGGTCTCGCATTTACCCTTTGGGTACATACATACATACACAAATCACGTCTATAACCCTTACGGGGTAGACAGAGCCTGAGGTAACAAGTCCTAAAAGCCACGTTTAGCATGATTGTAGGCATATAGATGGAAAAGGGGAATCAAAATAGTGGTGGGTGGCTAGCATCGCCTATAACATGACTCCTAAGAATTTCACCCATTCCCTCGATGGGCTTTTACCATCTGCGCGGGAAGAGAAGCAACTGGTACATTTTATGTTTTTCCTTTTCCAGACCAGCATGGAAGTATTGGGTACGGAAGGCTAAAAACTACTAGGTTAATACCACCGCTAGCAGGGGGCGGTTTTTGTTCAAAAGGAAACGTATTTTATTTGTAAAGGGTAGCTGAGTCTGGCGGAATGGAATGAAAGAAAAGTTTTTGCGGCGCCAATCCACCTAATTGCCGAAGTTCACAGATGCTTAGATAGGCAATACAAATAGCTCCAAGTTTATCATAATATAAAGCTTTTAAAGTTTAACTAGAGCTTTCGCTATCACGATTAGTATCCACAAAATCCACCGATCTAAAAGTTCTCTCAGAACGACTCCGGTATATTCTAGGAACTTTTATAGAGCACACCCGTTGTCATTTTGGATTCAGAATCACTACATAGTACAAAACAAAGTCGCTTTCTCTGTCCTTATGTCCCTATGTCCCTTTGTATGCTTATATCTTCAAAACTACACAACGGATTTTGATGCGGTTTTTTAAAGTAGATAGTGTGATTCAAGAGGAAGGTTTTTATGTATGTGGTTTAGCTTTTGCCCGCGGCTTCGCACGCGTGAACCATGAGCATTTCAAAGAACCTAGCAATTAAGCAAGCGAGCAACCAAACCTGCAAGCTTTCAAGCATACATGCAAGTATGCAAGCAGGCATGCAAGCCTTCAAGCATGTAAGTATGCAAGCAGGCATGCAAGCCTTCAAGCATGTAAATATGCAAGCAGGCATGCAAGCAGGCATGCAAGCAGGCATGCAAGCAGGCATGCAAGCAGGCATGCAAGCAGGCATGCAAGCAGGCATGCAAGCAGGCATGCAAGCAGGCATGCAAGCAGGCAAGCAAGCATGCAAGCAAGCGTGCAAGCAAGCATGCATGCAAGTAAGCACCCATGCAAGCAAGCATGCAAGCATGCATGCAAGCAGGCATGCAAGCAGGCAAGCAAGCATGCAAGCAAGTGTGCAAGCAAGCATGCATGCAAGTAAGCACCCATGCAAGCAAGCATGCAAGCATGCATGCAAGCAAGCGTGCAAGCAAGCATGCATGCAAGTAAGCACCCATGCAAGCATGCATGAAAGCAAGTATGCAATCAAGCATGCAAAGCATGGACTCAAGCAAGCATGCAAGCCAGCCCCCGCATTGCCCCGATGCCTTAATTTTTCTGAACCTGTAAATATTGCAGGATTTTTATAAAACAAACCTAACCTAACCTATAGGGCTGTCCTAAAATACATCCTAAATAGCTTTTGCCCGCGACATCGTACGCGCTAAGATGTAAAATGAAAAAATAAGTTTTTTCCCGTTCCCGTGGAAATTTTGGAGAGTGCTTTCGGAGTACACTTAAAGCCTTTAAAGAAACACACGTTATAAATGTTAAGTCTCTTTCTTCCGCTGTTTCGTCTGGAAACGTAAAATCCGGTTTTTTCCCGTCCCTGTGGGCGTTTCGGAAAATCCTTTCTTAGTGTTCCCCTACACTCCCGAATAAACTTACGTGACAAATTTCAACTTTCCCCCGCTTTTCGTTTTTCCCGTTTCCGTAAGAATTTCGCCAAATAAAGCATTTCCCGAATATCTTACGGGAACGAAGAAGAAGAATTTTGGCAAATTATCTCATAATGCTCCCCTACACTCCCCAAGGAACCCACTTGCCAAATTTCAGCTTTCTACGACCAGTAAAACGTAAAATCCTGTTTTTTTCCCGTTCCCGTGGGAATTTTGGAAAGTACTCTCTTAATGCTCCTCTACACTCCCGAAGCAACCTACATGCCGAATTTCAGCTTTCTGCAACCAGAAAACGAAAAGTCCCGTTTTTCCCGTTCCCGTGGGAATTTCGGGAAATCCTTTTGTAGCGCTCCCCTACACTCCCCAAGGGAAATTGAAGGACAAATTTCAATTTTATACGACCAGTAAAACGAAAAATCGATCCCGTAGAACTGAATACATAAATCCCGTTTTTATCCCGTGGGAATTTCCAAAAAGCATTAGAACTTTATTTTACTATTATAATCACCTACTTCTATGCCAAATTTGAAGAGTCTAGTAATTATAGTTCATAGGATTTCGTTAAACTGAATATATAAATCCTGTTTTTTTTCCTTATCCCGTGGGAATTTCCAAAAATCCTGAAATGAGTTTCTTAGTTTTGTAATCACCTACTTTTGTATCAAATTTGAAGAGTCTACTTATTATAGTTACTGTGATAGCGTCACTCGGAATCGAATATATAATTCCCGTTTTTTCCTTAACCCGTGGGAATTTCCAAAAATCCTTTCTTAGCGGATGCCTACGTCATAAGATCCACCTGCATGCCAAATTTCAGCCCGATCCGTCCAGTAGTTTGGGCTGTGCGTTGATAGATCACTACGTCAGTCAATCAGTCAGTCAGTCAGTCACCTTTGTCCCACCCACTTGCCAAATTTCAGCTTTCTACGACCAGGAAAACGTAAAATCCTGTTTTTTTCCCGTTCCCGTGGGAATTTTGGAAAGTACTCTCTTAATGCTCCTCTACACTCCCGAAGCAACCTACATGCCGAATTTCAGCTTTCTGCAACCAGAAAACGAAAAGTCCCGTTTTTCCCGTTCCCGTGGGAATTTCGGGAAATCCTTGTGTAGCGCTCCCCTACACTCCCCAAGGGAACTTGAAGGCCAAATTTCAGTTTTATACGACCAGTAAAACGAAAAATCGATCCCGTAGAACTGAATATATAAATCCCGTTTTTTTCCTTATCCCGTGGGAATTTCCCAAAATCCTGAAATTAGTTTCTTAGTTTTGTAATCACCAACTTTTGTATCAAAATTGAAGAGCCTAGTTATTATAGTTACTGAGATAGCGTCACTCGGAATCGAATATATAATTCCCGTTTTCTCCTTATTCCGTGGGAATTTCCAAAAATCCTTTCTTTGCGGATGCCTAAGTCATAACATCTACCTGCATGCCAAATTTCAGCCCGATCCGTCCAGTGGTTTAGGCTGTGCATATATAATTCCCGTTTTCTCCTTATCCCGTGGGAATTTCCAAAAATCCTTTCTTAGCGGATGCCTACGTCATAACATCTACCTGCATGCCAAATTTCAGCCCGATCCGCCCAGTGGTTTGGGCTGTGCATATATAATTCCCGTTTTCTCCTTATCCCGTGGGAATTTCCAAAAATCCTTTCTTAGCGGATGCCTACGTCATAACATCTACCTGCATGCCAAATTTCAGCCCGATCCGTCCAGTGGTTTGGGCTGTGCGTTGATAGATCACTATGTCAGTCAGTCAGTCAGTCAGTCAGTCACCTTTGAGTTTTATATATATAGATTCTACGCAGACGAAGTCGCGGGCAGAAGCTAGTTAAGAATAATTCTGAGTGCCCTTTTAAACATGGTCTTTAGGTCTTGTTAACTTACGCTCTATCAACCCCGTAAGGGATAGAGACGTGATTTATGTATGTATGTATGTTGTTTTACAAGATATTAAACTCGTCGCAAAATAAAAGGCCCGTTTTGACAGTTCACGCCCATGAAGTTCTGTATTTTTTACCGATCGAAATGTTTTGAAGGTAATTACATTTTTCATTGATGGTTACCGCCCACTCCGCTAAGTGCTGTGAATAACGATTTTTTTCATACTGTCCACAGACTATTAATAATCGGTTAAGGAAAAAAATAAATCGATCAAAATATATTTTTAAGGCCGACTCGCACTTGGCCGGTTTTATTTCTTTAAACACTAGTGTTTGGACAAATAAATTACTGATTTCTTTTGGTGATTGAGTGAGTGTTATTGTAACAAAAATATTAAATGAAAGAAAGTTGACGTATCGTAACATTGTATCATTTCAAAATACTTACAATATCAGTTTAAGTTAAATTTTCTTATTAGAACTTTAATCTAATGCACTTTACAGTACATATTCAAATCGATCAAATACTCATCCAAACTGGAATCGATTTATCGTGAGTATCGATTACCGAGTCGTATGGTTACATCACTAGTTACGTCGCGAAGACAAATGTCAAAACGGGCCTCTTATTTTGCGACGAGTTTAATGTATAAAAGTCCAAAAACACAAACTCTGGGCACAGCAACACTAAAATTGATACCTACCTCCATAGCTATTTCGCATTTCTAAACAATTTACAAATAAGTTGCTCACTAAATTAATTAAGTATTTAAAAGCCCTTAATTAATTGGAAGTTTGAAATTGATTTGCAGGATCCCTGCCACTTTGACAAGATCGGTCCATCGCATCGGTGGCCTGCCCACATTTCGGTGTCCCACTCTGGGCCCCGCTCCAGCACCCACCCCACCAGTGGTCTCATCTGCCCACTTCCACTTTGTGATCAGTTTCGTTCTCCTCCAGATCTCCGTGTTTCGTGTCTTTTATACTGCGTATCATACATATAAAGTTTTTCTTGAATCACTCTATCTATTAAAAAAAAACCGCATCAAAATCCGTTGCGTAGTTTTAAAGACCTAAGGAAAAAACATAGAATGTACCAGTTGCTTCTCTTCCCGCGCAGGTAAAAGCCCGTCGAGGGAATGGGCGAAAGTCTTAGGAATCATGCTATAGGCGATGTGGCTAGCAACCTATCACTATTTTGATTTCCCATTCCACCTATACGCCCATGCGAAGCGTGGCCTTAAGATTTTGTTACCTTAGGCTTTGTCTACCCCGTAAGGGATAAAGACGCGATATAAGTATGTTTTGTTGTAAAACGTTGTAAAACGAGTGTTATAACGTTTTAAAACACCTTATAACGTTATAAAACACTTTATAACGCTATAAAACACTGTAACTCCGGCGTGGGAGCACTAAAAGGAAGTGCGCGAAAACTTACGAAACTTGAAAATAACACTTTTTTACGTTTATTATCAGTTACGTAACTAATAACCAGGGTAATAATACGAACCGGAAATACCTCTCGTACCAGAAAGTTAAACAACAACAACAAATTAACAACAAACTTATCCCAAGTCGAGCACTACATCAGCTACAGGCGTTCGTGACAGACGGACCGGGACACTTCTAACGAGTTTTTATTATATATATTTAGCGGGCGGAACTGTCTTTTCATCTCACGGGAGAATGAACGGTAAAGTTTGGGGAGTGTAATTCCTTAACCCATGGCGGGAGTTGAAACAAGTGGTAAAATTACTGACACATGACTCCAAAGACTTAAGACTTCAAACCTTTAAGTGCTGCAGTTCGTTTTGGGATCCGTCCGAGGGGAAGAGCAGTGCTTGGTCCGGTGCACCCTGGGCATCGGTTAATGCTTTCCTGGCAGATTCTGAGGGATATCGTTATCCGTTGGCTAAGAGCCCGACAGGGGGAGGGGTCTTTTGACCGTGTTCTACCGTACAACGTTGCCAACATTTTTGTCACAAGATTTTTGAATAGTTTATTTATTACTTTGACATTAGCGATATCATCGCATCGATCAATGGGGCCATGCTGAAAAAGAAAGAAAGAAAGAAAGAAATAAAAGACACACAAATAAAAGAGAATATACACAATTTTATAGAAAATAATCAAGACAAGAAAAATAGATCATGAGCGTTGTGTGTGTCTTCGCAAAAGTGAAACGGTCGCTGGCTCAGCATTACGCCATTATTAAGAAATTTATTTATTATAGCATTATTAAGAAGAAGAAGAAGACTTCAAACACTGCTGTACATACATACCGTCACGCCTCTTTCCCACAGGGGTAGGCAGAGACTACTTTATTCCACTTGCTACGATCCTGACATATTTCTTTCGCTTCATCCATAGTCATCAATCTCTTCATACATGCTCGTCGGTTTCGGACAACAACACTTGGTCATCGGCGTATAGGAGGCATTTGATGGTTAACCCACTCATTCTTAGTCCACAGTCATTCCCTTTCAAATCACTCAGGCATGTGTATCCATTAATAGGTTGAACAGCCACGGTGACGCAACACATCCTTGTCTAACACCTTTCTCAATGCTAAACCATTCAGTGTACGCCCCGTTTATCCTCACACAAGCACTAGAATCCTCATAGAGGGTCAGATTACTGTTCACCCCGTGCATGGATAATGCTGACCACAACTCATTCCTCATCACTCTGTCATAAGCCTGATGCCACACTGCTGTAATTTGGACGAAAAGACACTGCGAAGCTTCATGAACGCTGCCCAGCCGAGTCGGATTCTAGACTATGGGTATGGGTACTAGACAACGGATAAACATACTTTTATAGATAAATACATTATAAAGATCCTAGACTCGAGAGCAAACATTCGTTTTTTTCATACAAATATCTGCCCCAACCGGGGATCGAACCCGAACTCAAGCTTCATGGGTTCACTAACCACTGGGCTATCCGGTCGTCATTAGAAAATTGGTTGTCAAGGTGGCTAGCGACAATATACAGCATGTTGCAAAATTATGTCCTCCCTAGGCACGCTTCGGAGTTGATAAATATTTTTCCTCTCTTTAAACCTGTCACCGCCTTTGATGTTAAAAGCATAAAACCTGTCAGCAGTAATCAGTATTTCTGTTGTGTCATGCTTGGCCGCTTCTTTTTTTTAACTCCATCAAAGGCCTTTTTGCCCCTGATTTAGGTTATGTCCTTAAAAAAGGCAATCGGCTGTGAATTTCCAGCAAGTGTTAGTTGATTGCGTTTTATTAAATTAATAAAAACGTTTCATCTCAAAAAGAGCTGTTTTTAACCTTTGAGAAGGACATGAAGTAATTTAAAATCGTAGATCTATATGAAATTCTACTAATATTTTAAATACGAATGTGCGGATGGGTCGGATGTGTGGGTGTTTACCCTGTCACGCGAGAATGGCTGAACGGATTTGGATGAAATTTGGCTCAGAGATAGATTATAGTTTAAAATAACTCATAGGCTGCTATTTGTTCCGGAAAATGACTTAATTCCCGCGGGATAACGATAAACGAATTCTTCGCAGATCATCATGATCTCTAACCTATATATACGTCCCACTGCCGGGGCACAGGTCTCCTCCTACAATGTGGATTGGGAACTTCACACCCACCATTTAATTGCTTCGCAGAGGTGTGCAGGTGTCTACACGATGTTTTCCTTCACTGGAAAGCTCATGGTAAATTTCAAAGATATCTTCGCAGATAGTCTTCTTTTTTTTTACTTGTTGGTATGTATGTATGTATGTACTATACCATTATGCGTTGAACTGTGACAGTGGCAGTGAACGTTTAAAAAAGTAAACATACATACATAGGTACATACAAATATCACGTCGTTACCCCTTACGGGGTAGACAGAGTTTATGGAGTACAAAAAGTAAACAGGGTGAGTGGGAGATAAAACGGGGTGAGTAGTGACAAAATTGAAGTTCAAAGCTCGATAAAAAATATTTTCATGTGTCAAGTTGCTTTTTACAAATAAAAATTGTTCTGGCGGTATGAATTTTAGTTTAATAATGACTACCTATTGTTTAGTTCGATAGTTTAAACAATGAACACTAAAATATAGGCACATCCCAGCTCACCCCGTAGTGGGGTCAGAAGGGATAGGAACAAAAAATGACTACAACAAATTACCAGATAAAAGGAGAAATATATCAAAATATATAACTAAACTACTTTTAGAGCAAGCCATAAATATTAAGTAGCAAGTGAAAATGCAAAACCTTAGTTCTATCCCTCTTCCCCCCGCAATCCCTACTCACCCCGTTTTACGGTATTATAGAAAAAAAACCATTCAAACAACAAAGAAAGAGCTATCAAGTGCGACAAACTTGTGTTTGTCCGTGTATTTAGCGTAAGTATCTTGTAAACATTTTTTTTTGGTACATTTGGTATATTTTTATGAACTATTTTTGTATGACAGCATTTTCAAACACGATAATAGGGCAATGTGTACTTACATAGATTAAGTAGGACTTTGGCCGACAGTAAATTAATTTTAACATTACACTACGGAGGAATTAACCAACAGAGTTGATACCATAACCAGCACTAGTATTTATTAGGGTACATTCGCCATCAGATATGATTATATCGTAGCAGGCGAGTTCCTTAAATATTTTTGAGCAACAACAAATTTCAATAAATTCGTTACAAATAGACAATGTTAATAACATCTGAACACAAAAGCGTAAAGCGCTGCGGGTGTCTATGGACAGTGGTGATCATTTAACATCAGGTGACCCACTAGTTCGTTTGTGTAGCCTCTCTAACATAAAAAAAAGCAATTCGTCATAAAATGTAAGAGCAGCAACTTTTCAATAAATTAGGAACGTTCAATGACGTAAAAATATTAGGAATACAAATTATCAAAGGTTTCGACGCAGTCAGGCCGATCATAATGATCTGAACATTTGAAAATATACCAAAGTAACCAAAAACCCTAGTGTGTACGTGGCTCGCGAGTCTGCCTCAAGCGGAACGGTAGTGTGGAGTTTTGGTTACTGTAACGTGTAACCATTACGGTTACAGTTAAGTACCTCGCTTAACGGTGGTCAAATTATGATTTCGTTTACTAAATATTTCACTGGACTTGACTTGGGTATGGCAAAAGAAGCATGAAAGTAGAATAAATGCAGTAGAAATGAGAGCGTTAAGAAGTATGGAAGGTGTATCACTGAAAGATAGAATAAGGAACAGTGTGATAAGGGAACGTGCTGGTGTGAAAGAGGATATAGTGACTAGGATAGAAAAAAGTATGCTTAGTTGGTTTGGTCACGTGGAGCGGATGAACTAAACTGATCTATATGGGGAGTGTGAATGGTTACGTTGGGAGGGGAAGGCCTAGACGGACGTTCCGAGACCAAATAGGAGACGTTTTGGAAAAAGAGTACCCGAAACCGACGAGCATGTATGAAGAGATTGATGAATGTGGATGAAGCGAAAGAAGTATGTCAGGATCGTAGCAAGTGGAACAAAGTAGTCTCTGCCTACCCCTGTGGGAAAGAGGCGTGACGGTATATATGTATGTAATATTTCACTAGATGTCGCTGCACCGTGCCGCAAGCATTCCTGAATCGCGCAGTTAAAATTTTTCCTAGCAGGTATAGGTAGTTTTGAATAAATTTTTCTTACGCCAAACCGGTCCGGTGCATGGTTCATATTTAAGCCGAAAGTCAACAAACTCTATAGGTTAATTGCTCTTTATAAGCTTTGTGGTGTTGCCAGATTAATATTGGCTGGTATTGATTAAACCTGCATTTACTAAATTTATTGGAGCGTTATCGCGGATATTGTGAATTTACTAAGCGAATGTGGAATAGGTATTTGATTTCATTGATATCATTGAAAACCTGTCGTTTTTTTTTAATAGGACAAGGTAGGTAAAAGGTTATAAATGTGTGTTTCATGTATAATATACTAGCTTTTGCCCGCGACTTCGCCCGCGCAGATAACGTCAGAGTGACGACATACCCCATCCTCTCATGTCTCCAAGTATAAGGTTTTTATTTCCTATGCCGCGGGAAACTCGGAAAATCCCTTCTTAGAGCACCTACCTGATCCTCTAGGAATAACATCTTTTAATTATAATCTTAATTATTTACCTCATGTTTTTATCCCGTGGGAAATTTGAAAAATTCCTTTGTAGTGCACCTTTATACTAATCAAGGAATAATAATGTAGGTGTCAAATGTAATGTAGCTTTATTGGTATTATAATATTTCGGGATTTTCCAATCCTGCGGGAAAATCGGGATAAAAAGTATCCTATGTCCGTCTCCTGGTTCTAAGCTACCTCCCCGCCAATTTTTGCCAAATCGGTTCAGCCGTTTTCGAGTTATAAATAGCCTGATGACAGATAGAAAGACAGACGCTGGAGTCCCTATTCCCGCTTTTATCCTTTAAGTGCGCCTGTAACTTTGTCAAAACTCATTCACAAAATTTAAAACAAAACAAACACGGTAAGTTACACAAAAAAGACCTCCCTCCTTAAGTGCCCCCGAAAACGTGCCCAAATAACTAATTTATATGTCGTCACGTCCCTCCTAATCCTCAAATATGCCCACTTTTCCTCCATTACAGCTCAGTATGTCATAATTTCACGAATTATGGCCACTGTTTGCCCAAACATATGGTCATTTAATACGCCCCATTATTAACCGAGGCCAAGAAACATAACTATGGGCTAATAACATAAGTAATTGTTATTGCTTGTGCTTGTTTCATTTTACAAGGCGGGAATGGGCGAAAAAGCCGTGGGAACCCAGTGGTTTGTCCTGTGGCCTCTCAAGCAGGGAATCGTGGGTTCGAATCCCTCGCGCCTCTGAGCTTTTCGGAAATCACGTGCGATATCTCATTTTAAAATTTACTGTATAGCTGGAAAGGGAAATCAAAATTGTGATGGGTTGCTAGCCGCATCACCTATAACATGATTCCTAAGACTTTCGCCAATTCCCTCGATGGTCTTTTACCATGCGCGGGAAGAGAAGTAACTGGTAAATCCTAAATTTTTTTCTTTACTCTCAGACTATGAGCTTTTAGGTGAAGAAAAAATTTGTGAGGCAACCTACACACCAACTGCAAAGCTATCCTGTGAATTTCCCAATCCGCAGTGGACTCGTGTGGGAACTATAGCTCAAGCCCTCTCATTCTGAGAGGAGGCCTGTGCCCAGCAGTGAGACGTATATAGACTGGAGATGATCCGCATCGCCTGTGGGTAGGTTAAGGAATGAGAATGTGGGTACATGGATATTATAATAAAGCAGTCTGAGCATCGCCCTAGTTGTTTCAATACATGTCCTTAACATGGCGCAGTTTTTTTTTTACGGAAATATATAGTCATTTAGTCAATAACGGATTAAGTAGTGATTAGTAATCGAAAGCAGAAATAGTGTGAAGTGTACCTGGAGTGGAAGATATAATAATGGATTCTGTACTAAGACCGCCGCCGCCGTTTTGCTTCGAAAATAATTTGTCGACCGTAACGTCGGGGAATTTAAATAGGCAATGGATGAAATGGAGGAAATCATTCGAAATTTACTCAAAAGCATGTGAATTAAGTAAAAAACCGGCAGAGGTACAAGTGAGCATCTTATTGCATGTTATTGGTGAGCAGTGTCGTGAGGTACATGAACAATTTAATGAAGAATTAGCGACATTGACGGCATTGTTATCGAGATTCGATAAATATTTTATACCTCAGAAAAACCTAACAATAGAACGTCACAAATTTTTCACCAGGAATCAGCAAGACGGTGAGTCGGTCGAACAATACACATTTGAGTTAAGCAGACTGGCATTAGCGTGTGAGTTTAAAGACCTCAAGGATGATTTAGTCAAAGATAGATTGATATGTGGATTAAAAGACAACGTGATGAGAGAACGTCTGCTTCGAGAAATGGATTTGACTTTGAAAAAGGCTTTAGATATCTGTCGAATAGCAGAAATGTCACGAGTGCAAGCAGGACATCTGAGACAAGAAGCTGAGAGTGAGCAAAGTATGTACGAAGTATCAGCCCAGGAAAATGAACAGGAGCGGAACACGGAAGTGCATTGGGTAAATCGATCGGCGCGTGGCGATTCGGGTTGGGGCCGGCGCTGCCGCTGCGGCGCGCGCGCGCCGCCGCCGCCGCCGTCACCACTACCGCCACCGCCACCGCCACCGTCGCAGCCGCAGCCGGCGCGGTCGCGCCGCGCGCAGCCGCCGCCATTGAGACACAAGCCTGCGGTGACGTCATCACGTCGGAATGCGCAAGCACCGCGAAGAAACAGCCGGGAGTGTGATTATTGTGGATCGATTCATGACAGATTTAAATGTCCCGCATACGGACAGCGATGTGCGAAGTGTCACAGAGCAAATCATTTTGCCAGAGTGTGCCGTGTGTACACAGTAGAAGAGGACTCAACGGATCGGGTACGTTTCATGCATTCTGTTATCTCGGATAAAGACTGGAGTGTCGATGTTCTAATAAATAAAAGCATAATAAAATTTAAACTTGACACTGGAGCTGACGTGAACGTGTTGCCATTGCGATTGTTACCAGACGTAGGGGTACGGGAGAGCGATTTAATCGCAACACGACTTAAACTGTCAGCTTACTCGGGAGACAAAATCAAAGTCGTAGGTAAATGCTTATTAAAATTAATTTATCGAACGTCGGTTTACATTCAAAGTTTTATTATTGCTGATGTTACGTCACCACCGATACTGGGCAGAGTAGCGTGCGAGGAATTGAATCTGATAAAACGTATCTTGACGGTAAAGGCGTGTGGGAAAGATAGTAGTTCGCATTTGCTTGATGAGTATGAAGATGTATTTATGGGAATGGGGTGCCTGCCTGGTGAATACAAAATACGTTTACAGCCAAACGCGCGTCCTGTAGTGCATGCACCGCGCAAATTACCTATCGCTTTACGAGATGGTGTCAAGGACAAACTTAATGAGATGCTGCGGCAGGGCGTGATAGCTAAAGTTGAGGGACCCACCGACTGGGTGAATAGCATGACCGTTGTCAAAAAAGCAAACGGCGACCTCCGAATTTGTTTGGATCCTCGCGATCTGAACAAAGTCATTCGCAGGGAGCATTTTAAACTACCGACTTTAACGGAAATTACGGCTAGTCTAGCAGGTGCCAAATATTTTACTACGCTAGATGCAAAACAATCGTTTTGGCAAGTTAGATTAAGTGAAAAGTCAACAGATCTGTGTACTTTCAATACAGCCTTTGGGAGATACAAGTTCTTGCGCATGCCGTTTGGTATTTCATCAGCATCGGAAATATTTCACAAAAGGTTGTACGAACAATTTGACGACATAAAGGGTACTATTTTATTCATTGATGATCTATTAGTGTACGGGGAAACGAAAGAAATACACGACAAGCGGCTACGGCAGGTTTTAGACAGGTGTAGACAAATTAACATTAAGCTTAATAAAGAAAAATGTAAAATAGGATTGTCAGAGTTAAAATATTTAGGACACGTAATATCAGAGCAAGGGATTCAGCCTGATACATCGCATACTGTGGCCATAAAGGAAATGCCAAAACCCGAAAATGTCAAAGATTTAGAGAGATTTCTAGGGCTAGTGACGTATGTAGGTAGTTTTATTCCGAATTTATCGCAGAAAACACACCAGCTTAGAGAATTATTAAAAAAAGAAATTGCATGGCACTGGGATGATAAACATGATCAGTGTTTTGATGAATTAAAAAGATGTTTAGTCAGTCCGCCGATTCTTCGCTATTATAATTTAAATAAACCAGTAACACTGTCGGTGGACTCATCGAAGAATGGTCTTGGAGCGTGTCTGATGCAGGACAGCATGCCGGTATGCTATGCCTCGCGATCATTGACAAAGGCGGAACAAGCATATGCACAGATAGAAAAAGAACTTCTGGCTTGTGTGTATGCTTGTGAAAAATTTTATACATATATTTATGGGCGAGCAGACATTACAATAGAAACTGATCATAAGCCACTTATTAGCATCGTAAATAAACCAATAGCAAGCGCCCCGGCACGGTTGCAAAGGATGCTGTTGAGATTGCAACCATACACGTTCACTTTAGTTTACAAACCTGGCAAATATTTGTATGTGGCGGACACATTGTCGCGCGCTGTCGCGCCGGGCGGGGCGGGCGCCGCGCCCGAGGAACCACGCGACCATTTGGACGCGCAGGCGCAGGTATGCGCAGTAGCTATTAGCAATCCATTGATTGACTCACATTTTATAGAATTGCAGAAATGTTACGGTACCGATATTGAAATGCAACGCCTAAAAAAAATTATACGAAAAGGTTGGCCTACGCATAAAAGCCAGGTTGAGAATATTGTTAAACCTTACTGGGATTGTAGGGACGAGTTAACAGTTGCTTATGAAATGATATGGAAAGGCCAACAAATAATTATACCAAAAAATATGCGTCGAGAAATGTTAAAGAGAATACATGCAGGTCATTTAGGGGCTGAAAAATGCAAACTAAAAACTAGGGAAATAATGTACTGGCCTAATATAAACACACAGGTGCAAGACATGATCTCACATTGCCAGGCCTGCCTCACATTTAGAAAGGAGAATAGCAAACAACCACTTTTGTCCCACGAAGTACCGCCTCGACCCTGGTCAAAAGTGGGTGCCGATATTTTCCATTTTGGCGGGAAATCTTTTCTTATTGTGATTGATTACTTTAGTAAATTTGTGGAATTAGAAGAATTACAGTCTCTTACTTCGATGCATGTTATTAACTATCTAAAAAATATATTCAGTAGACAAGGAATCCCAGACATAGTTTTTTCAGACAACGGACCTGAATTTTCTTCAGCAACCTTTAGGGCCTTTAGTTGCGAATGGAAATTTAAACATCAAACATCTTCACCGAGATACGCACAGTCTAACGGACAGATAGAACGGGCGATCCAAACAATTAAGTCAATGCTGAAGAAGACATCTTATGATAGTTCTGATTTCCGGTTAGCATTGTTGGAATTTTTAAACACTCCAATTAACGATAAACTTCCATCTCCAGCAGAAATCTTAAACAATAGGAAATTACGTAGTCCTCTTCCGTGTTTGCCAGAATTGTTAAAACCGAAAACTCAGAACTATGAATGTATAAGACACGAATTAAAAAAACGTCAAATAAAACAAAAAATATATTTCGATAGAGGAAGTAAAGACCTTAAAACGCTTTCGCCGGGTTCCTTGGTCAAGGCGCGTATAAACGGAGCTTGGTCGAACGGTAAAATTATAAACTTAGTAGGACCTCGGTCGTACACGATTAAACTACAGACGGGCCGCGTGATACGTCGTAACCGCCGACAAATCATAGCGGACTCGCCGCGGCGCCGCGACGAGCCCGCCGACCTGCTCCTCGACCACGACATAGCACCGTCGCCTCCCGTCGCCCCCGCCGCCTCCAGCGCTCCCAGCTCCAGTGCAAGTGCAACACCGCACACTAATAATAATTATTATTATGTCTCCCGATTTGGCAGGATAGTGAGACCTCCTGACCGATGGGGATACTCAGCACCAGGTGTACCAAGACGGGACTAGACACTCACGGCAACTAATTATTAAAAAATGAATAAAAAAGGATTACTACTACTAGATACTACAATAATACTGTAAAATATATATAATGTGTTTTGCATAATTATAAGATAAACTTCATTTACTTTTCATAATAATAATGTAGATAATAATAAAATATTGTATTCATTTAACTCATTAAATAAATACTGTACGAATAATTAAAACAATAATAATAATATATGAAAATGATATAATACAATAAGAAACCACATAATATCTATATCTAATGTACATAGCCACTTATTGCAAAATGTTTAGCAGATAATTATGTTATTAAGTAATATGTATACTGTCGTTGTCTAAACTATTAAGTGTAGTAGGTAGCCTAATGTTTTTGTGTTAGGAGGATGGAAGATCCTTTTAATTAAGGCATGTTTATTTTATAAGAAAGGGGTTGTGGGTAGGTTAAGGAATGAGAATGTGGGTACATGGATATTATAATAAAGCAGTCGGAGCATCGCCCTAGTTGTTTCAATACATGTCCTTAACATCGCCTACTACATGATTCCTATGATTTTTCGCCCATACCATCGTTTCATTCGTTGACATTGGTCTGCTGAGACTGTAATTGGACGGACGGACAGAATTGACGGCTGATAACACAATAACCCTCGTTGATAAATCATCCACGTAGCTCTCAACGTTTTAGAAAGCGCCGGAATAATAATGTTGCCATCAAGTGGAACCGTCAAATGAAATGAAGCAATGACGGACAGCCTTATTACAAGGTAATGATGGAAGGCAACAAACCTTTCTCTTTTACACCTCTCATTCAGAAAAGTAAGCTTTACTGATGTCTAGTCTAGAGGGATCAAAGTGCAACTTTTCTGTTCGTGTTCTTCTATTTGTTTTTTTGCAAATACAATTATTTGAAGTTGATAATTGTAAAACCACGCCAGTTTCTATGCTGGTAGCTCTTTAATTATACTTAGAATTCTTTTTTTCACGTTTTTTTAGTTTCTTCCATACTGGTCTGGGAGCAAAGAAAAAACATAGAATGTACCAGTTGCTTCTCTTCCCGCGCAGATGGTAAAAGCCCATCGAGAGATTGGGCGAAGATCTTAGAAAATCATGTGCCGCAACATTATGCTGAGTGGGGTCCATTTTACACCATATCGGTACTATTGTATATTTATTGGTATATATTGCATTTCTCCTTGTTTGTTATATATCTACGTGTATGGGATGTGTGTTAATAAATGTCTCTCTCTCTCTCTTTCTCTCTCTCTCATATAGGCGATGTGGCTAGCAACCCATCACTGTTTTGATTCCCCTTTCCATCCATACGCCCAAAATCATGCTAAACGTGGTCTTTAGGTCTTGTCACCTTAGGCTTAGTCTACCCCATTATGGATAAAGACGTGATTTATGTATGTATGTACGTATGTATTTTAGTGTGCAAAAGTTGTAGAAGCCACTTGGGAGCAAAATTATTTTCATCTCCGGCGTCAACACTTGAATCCCTCGTTACGCTCTGGATTCTGCATTCTGGATTCAATGTAGCGCCCTCGCCGTAAATACATCATTCTGCTCCCTTGTGGCACAAATAACTATTTTCGTACCTATATGTAAACCTTTATCGCTTCATACATACATGCTCGGCGATTTAAGCCGAGTAACTCATCTGCGACCTGAAACCTTAATTTGACGTCGAGCGAAGCTAAACTGAAACGGAATTAAATCGCATTAAGACGTCATGGTAAGGCCTCTGTAACAGTAGCTGTTGCATGTTACAATAACCAAAAACCCTAGTGTAACACTTACCCACACTAGAGTTTTGGGTACTGTAACGTGGAACAGTTGAGCTAGGTACCAGTATGTTTCTGAAACAATGGAACACATTATTTGCGAATGTGATGCCTTCGCCAGACTAAGAATGAAACTCCTCGTCGGATACCCGGAACCAGGAGATGTCAAGGCACTACTGCGCCCCACCCAATTCATGAATGAGGTGGTAAAAGAGATGGAATAGCGCGAAGGAGGGGTAATTACACAAAAGATCCACGAATGGGTTGAAGTGTATCCGTATGGATTCCATTTTTTTACGGAGAGGAGAAATCTTTATGGATGCCCTAGGCACGGGGATGCCTATGGTTATGTGGGACTCACCCCCAAAGGGGTATACCCGAAATAAAAACTCTCCGGCGTTGCCTCAATCCGGTGTGATGGGGACGCAGTGGGATGCCGCTAGGGTTTCAACACAGACGTTCCTCCCGATGGCTCCGTAGGGACCCCTAGACTAAGATAAGATAAGACAGGTATGTTTCTGGCCAGTAACGATTGTAGTCTCAACACTGTTTGAACTCTGTTTCAAGTTTAACTTGGCCTGAGTTCTACACTTAACGTTATAAGCGATCTCATTAATGTCGTGATCCCTAAAAGCGGTGCTTTATATATTCCATCTAATTTGGAGTCGTTCTCATTAGCATGGCCCGGTCTCGCATAATTTCCAGTTAATTTCAAATTACCTTCGTCAAAGCACACCGGGCCAGTAGGTCGTGTTTAATAATACATGTTTGGAACATGGGCACTTAATCAAGTGACATTTCAAACTGTTACATAGAAATAAGCTACAGTTTTAGCATATTTAATTTCCGTAAAACACCCTCGTAAGTCTATATCCATATAATAAGGCAGTAGAGAGTTGGTGTCTGTACATTAAATAGATTCATCAAAAATAGAGTGCTAACGATTAGGGAAGAGTAATAAAACACAAAAAAGTAAATTTTATAATTTTTGTCTGTCGGTATTCATGTTCATTTACTTATGTCTGTGTTCGCTAATCTCCAAAACTGTTGGACAGGATTACTAGGTTATAGAAGGGATGCGAGTCGGGCTACCTCCTTGTGGTCAAGAGCTGCGGTTCGTTTTTGGATCCGTCCGAGGGGAAGAGCAGTGCTTGGCCCGGTGCACCCTGGGCATCGGTTAGTGATTTCGATATCGTTATCCGTTGGCTAAGTGTCACAAGATTTTTGAATACAGTATTTATTACTTTGACATTGGTGAAATCATCGCATCGAAGGGCCATATTAGAAAAAGAAGAAGCGGTGTTTCATCCTCCTGTCCGCTCCTCCCCCGAAATCAAAATTAAAAGTAGAATTTTGGTAGCACTGCCTGTCTCCGCAGGAGGGAACTCTTTAACAGTCGGTCCGATTGACTTGATAGTACACATAAGGATAACAATGCAAGTGCAGATGAAGATATGAATTAGCTCAAAGTTTAACACGGACCTGCTGTAGCTATCTCAGTTAACAATAACATTTATTAACTGATTTACGCTGAGTGCGGTTCCCGGGCAGATCTCAAGAACACCTCCATGGACGGCGATCATAATGTACGGACGCTAATTACGAACGAACAATCACTTCTAATAGCCACTTAAAATCTCATTTGCACCCATCGTGGTGGTTTTTAGCTGTGATTCGGATCACGGGAATAACTTCTGTTTTTGTGGGAAATATCATTTGAGATTATGAGGTTTTCGCGTAAAGGAATATGATATTATGCTTTAAAGAAGTAACATCAAATAAAAAAAACTAAACTCCTAAATGCCTAACATAATTTTGGAAAAGAGCTAATATTCTTCAAGCAACTAGACCAATTTTTAACAAATATGGCTAAGGACCATCGCAAGGAAACTGGCTTTTGAATGAAAAAAGCCGCATTGAAATCGGTCTATCCGTACGCCACCGACACACATACATACAGACATCAACGTCGAAACTTATGTAACCCCTCTTTTTGTGTCGGTGGTTAAAAACTAGCAACTGGGGTCTTGCCATGACGTTTTAATGCGATTCAATTCCGAATCAGTTCAGGTTTTAGCTGTCATTTTTAGTATGGATCTGACAGCGAGCGAACCTAAACTGAATCGGAATTGAATCGCTTTGATACGTCATAGTAAGGCCCCTGTACTTGACTCCATGATCACGACCAAATAAGTCTAATCAAAAATGAAAAATGTTTATTTGGTCTTAAACATTTTGTACACAATATGTATAGGTTGGAACCTTCCTTTAAGATATTAACATTCGTATTTCGTTGATCATCGTCATGATCATTCATTTCCCATCTGCCCCGATCAGGGACTGCTCCTGAAGCCTGGAGCTTCGTAATTAGATTCTCGACCCACTATCTCTCAATTGGTGTTAATTGTCTCAAGATAATTATTCAGTACTAGATGACGGAGCTTTCCTCTCTACTTTTTTGGTACGTTTTTAAAAAATGAAACTTAGCTAGATCAAAATTTCATGAAAATTGTTGGAGTCTTTTCCGAGATTCAGAGTATCCTAATGGATGGATAGATGGATGGATGTGACGATGTCAGTGTGTATGTTTATTCCTTCTTCACGCTGAAACGACTAAACGGATTTGGATGAAATTTGGGAAGGAGATAGCTGACACCCAAGATTAACACAAAGGCTACTTTTTATCCCGGAAAATTTGCAAAGCTCCCGCGGGATAGCGATAAACATGTCAAAGGTCGCAGCTGCCTAACATAAGTCTAATTCGCGTAAATATATATACTGCATACAAGAATTTCTCATTTAAAGGTATTACATTTTAAGCCGTACTTCTTATTCGACTATACAAAATGCTCAATCGTTCATATTTTATAGCAAAAGGCACAAAGACAAACCAAAGAAAATAATAATTCATAAATCCTTTTTCCGCAAACCGTTTAAGTCCTAATCGAGATACCGTTACAAGAAAGTCGTGAGCGATCAAACGGTTCTCAAGAGGCACTCGCCGCGCTCGGGCACTCGAGCCAAGTGGCGTGGCTCCTCGAGGGCAGCAAAAAGGTGTAACTGGACAACAATTTAGAAAGGACCAATTGGGAATATGCATTAAAATAATAAGTGTATTCGGGTTTCGGAAGTTCCGAAATTGGACTCTTATTAAAACGGAAAAGTAATGATTTTATTGATTTTCGGAATTACCCGAATACGTTCATCATCACTACATAGTATAAAACAAAGTCGCTTTCTCTGTCCCTATGTCCCTATGCCCCTATGTCCCTATGTATGCTTATATCTTCAAAACTACACAACGGATTTTGATGCGGTTTTTTTTAATAGATAGAGTGATTCAAGAGGAAGGTTTTATGTATAATTCTACGCAGACGAAGTCGCGGGCAGAAGCTAGTATTACATAAATGAGCTTCTAATGAAAGCTATGAAAAAATAATGAATATTCCCCATTGGTAAGGTTTTGAAAGTATCGGGTTTTAAAGCCGTTAAATACCCATATAATCATCATCTTCAAAGGCCACGGCTATGACAGATGATTCAGTGTCAGCAGCACTTTCATACCCGTCTTTATCCCTTACGGGGTAGACAGAGTGGTGTAACAAGAGCTAAATGCCACGTTTAACGTGGTTGCCAGCCGCATTGCCTGTAACATGAAACCTAAGACTTTCGCCCATTCCCTCGATAGCTTTTTAGTATTAAAAAAGTAGCAGTATGAGCGTAATTTAATGCTGAGGAAACATGCCAACGCATGATAAAATGCTTAAATACTTAAGCATATTTTGAATTTCAGCAAAATAGAGCTCATAATATAACACCCAATACTTAAGCACGTAACGTAAACTTATTTTATAAGCTCTAAAATTATTATATCAACACAAAGGAAGGTTATTTATGATGTGTGGCTGTCTGTCACACCGTTTTGTAACAGAGAGACAACAATAAAAGGGTGTGGGTACCTCCGCGTGGGATCAAGAGCTGCGGTTCATCATACATAATATCACGTCTTTATCGCTTACGGGGTAGACAGAGCTTAAGGTGACACAACCTTAAGGCCACGTTTAGCATGATTAAGGGCGTATAGGTGGAAATGTAGTGATGGGTTGCTAGCCGCATCGCCTATAACATGATTCCAAATGCTTGCTACACACACATGTAACGATATATCGTAGCGATAAATCTGTGCAAACCGATTTGCGCAGATTTATCGATCGTGTGTATGACACATCGTTGCAGATTATCGTTAGGATTTGTCATAGACACGATCGATAAATCTGTGCAAATCGGTTTGCGCACATCAATCGCTACGATATATCGTTACACGTGTAGCAAGCTTTAGACTTTCGTCCGTTCCCTCGATGGGCTTTTATCATCTGCGCGGGAAGAGAAGCAACTGGTAAATTTTATGTTTTTTCTTTAGACGACCGGATAGCCTAGTGGTTAGTGACCCTGACTATGAAGCTAGAGGTCCTGGGTTCGAATCCCGGTAGGGGCAGACAGTTGTATGATGAATACGAATGTTTGCGCCCGAGTCATGGATGTTGTATGTTAAATATGTATTTATCTACATTATATAAGTATGTTTATCCATTGCCTCGTACCCATAGTACAAGCTTTGCTTAGTTTGGGGCTGGGTCAATTGGTGTAATTTGTCCCAAGATATTTATTTATTTATTTATTTTATTTACTCCCAGATCAGTATGGATGATGTTGTTGTTATAATTTGTGAACTTCGGTGTGACAGGCGCCCGGTCGTTCAAGTCAAGATTAATACAGAGGTGTGTAAGTGCAATTTTCATTCGCTAGCGGCACGTTTCAGCAATTAAGCGAGGTGCGTTTGCGTTGATTTATTACTGACTGTACTTGTAGGCTCTGTGAGATATTGCCCGTAGGTACAGTCAGCTCCAAATGCAAGAACGATGCCTATACTGTGTGAAAATTTCATGCGGGCATGTTTTAGCAACTAATAATATACATCCATGCTGGTCTGGGAGTAAATAAAAAAACATAGAATTAACCAGTTTACTTCTCTTCCCGCGCATGGTAAAAGCCCATCGAGGGAATGGGCGAAAGTCTTAGGAAACATGGCCTTACTAGAAAAAGTGAAAATTACGGATGAAGTACATTAAGATATTTTTTTTGGCATGATCCCTTAATGATAGATCAATAAAATGAATAGGGTAGAAAGTTAATAAAATAAGGCAGTTTTTAAATATGGTTTGAAAAAAAAAGTTATGCTAGCTTTCTTTGTAATCTGCCTTCAAAGTCTGAACTACAGTCAAAATTTAGTCACTTTTTGTGTTTCGATATTTTTTTTTTGCCCAAACGGTCAACGATGTTGTTTTGTTTTTAAATGAAATACATGCACGTACTATTCAGCTACTCGTTAAAAAAACAAACAGCCAATTATCTCAATTATTGCAGTCAGAGTGAGCAAAACTGTCTCCGTGGTCGTAGATTAATAGAAAATGTGAAAAAAGGCCATAACTCCTAAACTACGAAAAATCGCGGAACATACATGGGGGTGATTCGGATGCCCCTTGAGTTGCTCTACGTCAGGACTTTCGCTTGACTCTACTTTCTGGGACACCCTGTATAAGAGGGGGCAAACGAGCAGACGGGTCACCTGATGGAAAGTAATCACCATCGCCAAGGACACCTTCAGAATTGGGGAATCACAGGTGCATTGCCGGCCCTTTCAAGAACAGGAAGGCTCGTTTTTTAAAGATCCCTAAATTGTACCGCTATGTTGCAGCAGGAAGTTACACATTACATTACACATTAGTTGACTTTTATTTTTTCTTACTAATGAATTTAGCAAGCAATGTATCGACACCTCCTAAGTATACTGAGGCAACTGCAAAATCTTGATTTTACAGGAGAGCCGTGCAAAGGTAAAATCATTTGTAACTTTTTTATCTGTAAAGTCCATTCCATAAATCTTTGGATTCGCTGGAACAAAAGTACCTCTTTTCAGACTACATATATGGAATTTTGATATTAATGTTAGTTTTTGAGAAATGGTAAATACACTAGTGTACGCGTATTTTACGTGTTCTGCTTTGTGGTATACTGAGGCAACTACCCCTTGATTCAGTATACACCGTACTAAGTTAATACTATCATACCCCGTTCTGCATACCCCTTTGGAAAAGAGGCGTGACGGCATGTATGTATGAATTGTATAACTCGAACGGAACCCTCACATACATTAGCCCGGAATGGCGATATTGCCATTAGCCTCTGACGGTTTTTCAGCGCTCCAGCTTATTGCATTCCGCTAAGTTACGCTACGTACGGTTTTAGGGATCCTGCGGCAACGAGTGTAGACAAAAAGGGTACCTACCTCCCATTTGTTCTATGGAACTGTGACGTCATAGAACTGTTTGTTCTATAGAACTAAAATCACCTCAAGTTTCCCATCACGAACTTGAGGTGCTTCTAGTTCTATAGAACAAAAAGCACATTTTTTGTTTCAATAGTTCTACCATGGAACTGCTGGGAAAGAAAAATGTTAACAGTTCTATGACGTCACAGTTCCAAAGAACAAATGGGAGGTACCCGTCAAAAATGGCACATTATACTTCTTCTTCTTATTTGTGGCGTATCAAGTCGTTATAGCGACGACAACTTCGCTAATGTCAAAGTAATCAAAATGTAATTCAAAAATCTCGTGACAAAATGTCGGCAACGTAGTACGGTAATGCGGTCAAAAGACCCCCCTCCCTGTCGGGCTCTTAGCCAGCGGTCAATGATATCTCAGAAACTGCCAGGAAATCTGCCAGGGTGCACCGGACCAAGCACTGCTCTTCCCCCGGACGGATCCAAAAACGAACCGCAGCTCTTGACCACACGTGGAGGTAACCCGACTCGCACCCCTGGCACATTATACATTGTACTTATAGTGATTTGTGTACGTGTATATTTTATATTTATGGATGATTGCTCGATTAATAACTGGGGTTTTTTATTGTTATATTTTTTACGTCTGTTACTGAGCCTTACTACACAAATCATATTTACCACTTTATTGTATAGTACAGATGTAGAACAGTGCAACATCAATGGAGAGGCAGGCCTACCGGGTTTTCGCTTTAAACGTGCTAAATTGATTCAAACTCAATGCGATCCCGCCAGGAGCGACAGCACAAAAGTGTTCGCTTTAATATTTAAAGCAAAACTTCCAAACAAAGCGGCGCTGGCGTCACTGTAGCGACAGTGCAATAGTATTATGCAGCAGGAACAGCGACAGTGACGCTGCGCTCGGAAGTTCCTTCATACATTTTCATACTGCATAATACTATCGCACTGTCGCAGCGACAGTATTGCTGTGACAGTGACGCTGCGCTCGGAAGTTCCTTCATACATTTTCATACTGCATAATACTATCGCACTGTTGCAGCGACAGTATCGCTGTGACAGTGACGCTGCGCTCGGAAGTTCCTTAATACATTTTCATACTGCATAATACTATCGCACTGTCGCAGCGACAGTATCGCTGTGACAGTGACGCTGCACTCGGAAGTTCCTTCATACATTTTCATACTGCATAATACTATCGCACTGTCGCAGCGACAGTATCGCTGTGACAGTGACGCTGCGCTCGAAAGTTCCTTCATACATTTTCATACTGCATAATACTATCAAACTGTTGCAGCAACAGTATCGCTGTGACAGTGACGCTGCGCTCGGAAGTTCCTTCATACATTTTCATACTGCATAATACTATCAAACTGTTGCAGCGACAGTATCGCTGTGACAGTGACGTTGCGCTCGGAAGTTCCTTCATACATTTTCATACTGCATAATACTATCGCATTGTCGCAGCGACATTATCGTTTACCATCAAGTGACCCACTGGCTCGTTTGCCTTTGTCTTGTTACTTGTTATAAAGCATTCAGAGAGGAAGCTTATGTCTAGCTGTGAAACATAATACACACACACACACACACACACACACACACACACACACAAATCACGTCTTTATCCCTTACGGGGTAGATAGAGCGTATAGGCGGAAAGGGGTATCAAAATAGTGATCGCCTATATAAGTCATGATTCCTATGCCCATTCCTTCGATGGGCTTTTACCATCTGCACGGAAAGAGAAGCAACTGGTACATTCTATGTTTTTTCTTTACTCCCAGATCAGCATGGAAACATAATATACTGGCTGAAAATAATGATAAAAAGAGCAAAATGTCTGATCATTAAAAAAATAAGAAATATTCGCTAGGAATCTTTTTTCTGCTGACCCTGTAGGCTTGTTGGGAGACAAAATGAAAGGTGTTTTACAGTAAAAGTATACTCCAAGCATCCCTTTCTGCGGGAGCGGGACAAAAGACTCGACCACAACGAGTTAGAGCGGGACAGAGCGCATATAATCAATACCATTCGTTCGTAGAAAAAAGTCCTAATGCGATTGACTTGAAATTAATTATGAGGCTTATATGTGAGGGATAGGGTTGGTTTTTTGTTGTTTTTATTTGAAAATATGCAACGCAAAGGGACCGGATTTAGAAAAGTTTCATTTTGGATTATATTTATGAACGTACTATATACAACTTATTATATTTTTCAACAATTAACCGTTTGCTTACGTTTTGATATTCGCTTATTTTGTTTAAGCGGAATCGTGCAATTTTAATGATTTGCTTACAATTTGTACCAAAAGCCGGCAAAAGCATTCTGACTGCGGTGCCATTGTGGTTAGCTTTTTGCATTTTAATGTTAACTGAACTTTAACATAGAACCGTTCACATTACGCGGAGTAACTAACGATTCTGATTCATACATAATGTACAAATTTGTACCTATGAGGTATCAATGAAAATCAGTTTTAAATGTGAATTAATCAAGAATTGTGTGTATATTTAATAGGATACAAAATGGAATTAAAACAAATTAGACTATTAAATTAAAAACTAATCTTAACATAAAATAATTAAAAAAAGAAGGGCCCCCGTGGCATATTACCACAGACGCTGGCAGCGTTCCCCCTTTGGACAGCGATACTAATACGCTGTCCAAGGAAGCTGCCAGCTCTGCGGTCACCCGTAGCGTCTATTAGCCTCTTCGAAATATCTTTGAAGAGGCTAATAGCGCTGGGACCCCACGGACCAAGGGTCTCAACACCGAAAGGGATAAAGATATACTCGGTGCTGAGACCCCTGTGAATTTACTATATTATCACTATCTCTTTCTAACAAACGCAACAGAAGAGCTTTACTAACGCTTACATTTCAAATTCCTACAAATTTCTGTTTTGACATTTACTTTACTAAAGCGACACATCTTTAGCATGTTGGATTCGGGAGCAGCGCCATCTCTCGGTGAGCGCGGAATTTCATTGGAACAATCTATAGACTATTCACATACATACATCAGCGTCTTTATCCCTTACGGGGTAGACAGTTTAAGGTAACAAGACCTAAAGGCCGCGTTTAGCATGATTGTCGGCGTTAAATAGAAAGGGGAATCAAAATAGTGATGGGTTCGACGACTGGATAGCCTAGTGGTTAGTGACCTTGACTATGAAGCTAGAGGTCCTGCGTTCGAATCCCGGTAGGGGCAGACAGTTGTATGATGAATACGAATGTTTGTGCCCGAGTCATGGATGTTGTATGTATTTAAGTTTGTATTTATCTAAATTATATAAGTATGTTTATCAGTTGCCTGGTACCCATAGTACAAGCTTTGCTTAGTTTGGGGCTGGGTCAATTGGTGTAATTTGTCCCAAGATATTTATTTATTTATTATTTTATGTTACACATACACACATACACAAATCACGTCCTTATCCCTTACGGGGTAGACAGAGCCTAAGGTAACAAGACCTACAGGCCACATTTAGCAAGATTGTGGGCGTTTAGGTGGAAAATGGAATCAAAATAGTGATGGGTTGCTAGCCTCATCACCTATAACATGATTCCTATAAGTTTCGCCCATTCCCTCGATGGTCTTTTACCATCTGCGCGGGTAGAGAAGCAACTGGTACATTCTATGTTTTTTCTTTGCTCCCAGACCAGCATGGAAGACGTGTATTTTATGTTAACCGGCCTATAACACGATGCTTAAGATTTTCGCCCATTCCCTCGATTTTTTTTGGCTTTGGCTTTTACCATCAAGAGCATAACCCTCATGGGTTCTTAACCCTTACAACTATATAGTTGTCAGATAAATTACGGTCGCCGACGTCTGCCAAAATACAAACGCCAAAACTTCGAACACCGACATTCATAAAAAATAACGGCCCTCGCAAAACGCGGTTCATTCAATTATAGCCATCAAAACATGAATTCTCATTCCACAGTACGGACATGTCCGACGTGTCACGTGTTAATAAATTTAAAAAGGTTTGGCGCCGGTGCCTCTGAATTATGGCTTGCCAGGACTGCGCGCGGCCAGCGACACAACCGATAAATTCACTAACCGTTGCGCTGTGGATACGCTAACCTCAAAGCGGTCAACAGTCACCGCAAGCAATGTATTAGAAAATCGTTTTCGCACCGCCGGTCGCATGGTAACATTGGTAACGGGCGGTCTCTTATGACACCAGAGGTCACCAACGGTTGGTCCGGGTAATTTATTTAGAATTATACTTTTTCTGCTACATAAAACAGGGTGTATTATTTTTCGTTGTTTAACATTTTCTATATGTGATTTGTTGCGCGTGAAAATTTAATTTTTCGACTTTTTATGGGATAAAATTTTAAGGGTTATTTTGTGTGTTGTTTATGTGGCTATTAAAGTAATCAGGTTCCATATAGAGATATCATTTTTGTCGGAGTTGAACGTTGCGTTTGTAACAAAGTAATTTAATTTTTCTTTCTACGTACAGGCTCCCCCTTTTCACCTATACGCCGAAAACCATGCTAAACGTGGCCTTTAGGTCTTGTTACCTCAGGTGATTTGTGTATGTATGTGTGTCTGTTATCCCTTACAGGTAGACAGAGCCAAAGGTAACAAGACTTAAATGCCACATTCAGTATGATTGCTGATGATTGAAGGACTTTTTTAAAAATAAACCTGTAGTGATTATTCTATTGGTTGATTACTCCTTGCAGTGTCGGTTAGTCCAGACTCTTAGCCCATCGTAACTCAGTAGTGTATTTACCGGGCGTAGTTAAGCTAAACACAAATACTTGAGCGGCTTGAACGTCAGCTATTCCTGTTGGCTGTATTATGTGGGACAAGCCACGAGCGGCAGCGATTTTGGTTTTACACGACGCTTGGGGGCCATCCATAAAGTACGCTACACCTTGGGGGAATGATGAAATCGGTGTGACGTACTTTATAGATACGGTAACGGGCACGTATAAAAATATATAAAGTTTGAAATGCATAATATGTCATCTATAGCTTAGTCGATGTGGTGTGTGCAGTTCCCAATTCGCTCTGGGCCCGCGTGGGAACTATAGCCCCGCCCTTTCATTCTGAGAGCAGGCCTGGTCCCAGCAGTGGGACGTATATAGGCTGGAGATGATGATGATAGTTGAACAAGAAAGCGCTTTGTCATTTCTTATGACAGTTCCTGCGAGTGCAAATAGGCTTTGATGTTTTAAGCCGTACAACTGACATTGATACTTTAGTAAAGGAATTTCTTGGTCAACGTTACACTGTGATAATGATAGTTAGAACACTTAAGCGTGTTGATGGTTGGGATAGATTAATTAAACACTGGGATCGTAAAAAACATTCAGGAGTTTTTACTGTGGTTGACAAAATGTTTATTTCCATGCACTATTTGATTTTCGAAGTGTGCTATGTCAAAAGCCATGGTCAAGGAAGATTGCACATTTTTTTTTTTTTTTTTTTTTTTATATGAATAGGAAGGCAAACGAGCAAGCGGGTCACCTGATGGTAAGTGATCACCACTGCCCATAGACACCCGCAACCCCGGAGGGATTGCAGATGCGTTGCCAACCTAGAAGACTAAGATGCAATGCCTCTTGTGCCCGTAATTTCCCCGGCTGTCTTACTCTCCACACCGGAACACAGCAGTGCAAGCACTGCTACTTAGCGGCAGGATTAGCGAGTAAGATGGTGGTAGCGATCCGGACGGACCTTGCACAAGGCCCTACCACCCGCAAAATGGGTCTCTTTGGGTAATTTCGGCTTCGTAGAGCGTTGTTTTGTTGTTGTTGGACATTCGATGACTTTTATAGCTAGTAGCAAGCTGGCTAGTAGTGAAAATCAAAATAGATGTTACATACGACCCCGCTATACGCTCTTCACTTGGACCACACCACGAAGATACCACTAGACGCTCATGAATATCGGAACTAACATAGTTAAAGGAGTGAAGCTCATATTTGCTGAAGGCACTCTGATGCGATGTTGCCTTAAGAGTTTACCACACACTTACACACATAAATAATTGTTAATCACGTCTTAATCTCTTGCGGGGCAGACAGAACCTAGGCTCCAACAAAGCAAAGCAAAAATATGGAATGTACCAGCTGTTTATCGTTTCGCGCAGATGATAAAAGCGCATCGAGGGAATGGGCGAAATTCTTAGGAATTTTAAAGGCGACGTGGCTAGCAACCCATCACTGTTTTGACACCTTTTTTACATTTATGAAATTTATTTTGGTCAGTAACTAGTGCCAAATAGTAGTGCCATGGGTAATACACAGTTATTCGCACTACCCGAAACTCAACGTATTAATCATTCCCGTTTTCTATAAACCAAATCAACACTCGAAGTTGGTCCCTGTCCCCACTCCAGCGTACGCACAAACTTTCAGGTTTAACCTACCCGTTGAAAATTTCACTCATTAACAAAACGGCGAAAGTATTTGCGCGCTCGTGAGCGCAATTATCGAGTTTGGATGAGCGGCGCAAGCGATAAGCGGCCGGCGTGGGGCGTCAAGCGATAAGCGGGCAGCGTTTTAGTCTAGGGCCCTAATTAAGTTTGACTTTGATTGCTAGTATGTCTAAATAGCCTTGTAAATGTTTTTTAGGATCTATGAATCATAGTTGACTAGTTTCCATACAAAAATTGGTGTTCAAGGGACTAAAATTTTAAATTAAAAAACAATGTATGTGTATGAAGAATGTTTGTATTGGTGGTTGGTCGAACTAATCCAACCACGACGAGCGTGTATGTTTAGTTAGTTTAGTTTATTTATTCTCTCAGCATAAAATTACTGCATAAACGAGTTTGATACAATGATTGATGTTGAGATCGTCAATGTCGAATACAAAACAATACTTAATCTATATGAAGAGATTGATGAATGTGGATGAAGCGAAAGAAGTTTGTCAGGATCGCAGCAAGTGGAACAATGTAGTCTTTGCCTACCCCTGCGGGAAAGAGGCATGACGGTATGTATGTATGCTGAAATATTCGGAAAAAAATCGGAGAAATCTGGAATATAAATCAGAAATGTCTGCATCATGTTAATTTTCTTACAAGTTGGCTGTAATATAGGTACCTATATTTTAGAGCATTTTAATTTACAAGGTACAAAAACCGTCTCATATCAAGTATATCGTTTTCAAAGTGCTAAGTCATATCGTGTGCATAAAAGTAATACCGTTCTCAATTTTTTTTTAGTCGCGTATACGATACAATACAAATACTCTTTATTGAACACCACAAATCAGTACAAAACAATACAGAAACAAAGAACAATGTAGACAATAGGCGGTTTTATCGACTAATAATGATCTCTACCCAACCAATAAAAGAAAGAAATAAGTCAGAGACAGTTTAAATTATTATGTTAATGCAAATTACTTTATAAACTTTGTTCTAAGTTCACGAATCAAAAATTTTGTGACCCACACAGAAGATATAAATAACTAGCTAGGTAAATTTATCATAAACTGAAATTACTCATTTATTTGAAATCAGCAAATTAAACTAATTAAGTGAAATTATAGCAAAAGTTAAAGCTGTACTAAATCAAAGAGGCGTCAAATATATTTTTCCGCGTAAACATTTACACCAAACTTCTATGAGTATTGCATTCATTAAGGAACGGTAAGTCAAATGTTCGTGATTGCCATATTGAGTGCTGTGAGGTAGCCCAAGTGAAAAGCGGAAGCGGAACGCGATTTTATTCCGCAGTTCAACCAAATCCAAGCTTATTTTAACGTACGTTTTTTGGCGTAACGAGGAGGGGAAATTTAATGACCAAATTGGTCATAGACAACCGCGTCACAAGAAGTATTATTGCCAATTACAAAAATAAAACGCCTCACGCGACCGTAATTTCTTCAACTTTTGCGAATTTCTGAGTAAGCATACCTACGCTCTGTTATCTAGCGTCCAGATTACGTGTAACGAAAAAAAAAATGTGGACCTTGCACAAGGTGATATAAAAGGTAACCCGATACAACCTCACACATTTCATGTGTCTATTGTGTTGTGAATGGGCACTATGTTAACAAAACTATTGATGATCAGTGGCGTGCAGTGGAGAGTCGCTAGGATAGGCAGCAGTAGGCAGTGGTAAGGTGACGTTACACAACTTGTTCGCGCTGCATCCTGGTTACTTCTAAATTATCGTAATTCTAAATATTCGTCATATCATGTAAAACAAAATGATCAGTTAATTTACCAAATGACATTTCGAGCAGTTTCATATTTGTTTGTAGAAAGGGACAGCAACAGGACAAATTTGTTTATAATAACATTTCATTCGCTAACAAGCGTGGAAACTGTTTCCAAATTCGCGGCGCTCTTGAGTGAATTATTGAGTTTTTGCGAGTGGTCCGAGGCAGGAGCGACAGCTTTTTTTTTTATACCAACTGCCCCGCACAAACAAAATGATTTCAATTTTAGATTATGGGTATTTATGTGGGTTGGAAATGGGTTTGACAATGGAATAGGCTAGAGTCCAAAAATCCAAAAAAACATATTTTAAGCGTCTCCATAGCGGTGCAGTTACTTGAATATTGAAGAAGACCTGAACTCCACGCCAAGCCAGATACCACACAGTGTTAGAAAGCTACGAAAGAAATACCTAAAAGAAGAAAGATGAGTGTAATCTCTTATTAAATGCAATTTAGATATGTTTCAGATAATCTATTGAGAACTACATACAGACATTGATTAGTACTGTATTAAGTATTAAACTGACTAATTGTCATTTTTTTGTGAAATCGCACGTCTTCAATATCGATCCGCCTTACTTGAGATTTTATGTCAATGAATGTATTTTTTAAATTAAATGAACAATTAAGCTAAAAGTAAACAAATTATTTTACTAAACATTCACTTTATTCTATCAATAAATCGATAATGTTATTTCCCCATTTTTCTGTTATTTCTAAAAAATACTGACTGAACAATAGGACATATAAAAATCCGAAAAGTACAGTTATGGCCGGGAATCGAACCCGAAAACTCATCAATCCGTGAAGCGTGTTGTATCGCTACGCTATTCATAGCAAGTTATCTTTATTTTTCGCATATTTTAGTCTTATTGTTGTATCCAGTGTCATGTATAAATACTATGCATGAACGCTAGTAATATTCACATACACAAACCACGTCTACATCCCTTACGGGATAGGCAGAGCCTAAGGTTACAAGAGCCAAAGACTTTTTTGCATGTTACATTGCGACTAAACATGTGAAATTTACCTTTTACTTAACTCATGTATGTATGTATGTATGTATGTAAACTCTTTATTGTGCAAAATAAACAAGACAAAATACAATTGACAAACACTGAGATACATGCACAAAGGCGGACTTATCATACTCATTATTATGATTTATGATAAGAAATCGCCACGCTACCTCCTGTCCCGTGAACCACCCTCCTACTTTAAAGGCTTATTGAAACAAACTTGGAAATAATAAACACAGTAAATTATGAAAGCGTTAATTGTATTCCGGGATGCTGTGTGGAACTAAGTTGGCAAAAACATTATTCTTCAAGTTGCAGAGTTTGTTGTGGCAGTCGCCTGAGCGTCCTTCGTTGAAATATGCGTTTAGAAATGGAGATCTGGCGGTTATGGATAATTGCCGTGGTTTTTGTTGGCGAAGCTAGATTCAGAAGGAATTGCAGTGTAATGTAATAATAATAATATCTTGGGACAATTGATACCAACTGACCTAGCCCCAAACTAAGCAAAGCTTGTAATATGGGCACTAGACAGCGGATAAACATACTTATATAGATAAATACATACTTAAATACATATTAAACATCCAAGACTCGAGAACAAACATTCGTATTTTTCATACTTATATCTGCCCCGACCGGGGATCGAACCCGGAACTCAAGCTTCATAGTCAGGTTCTCTAACCACTGGGCCATCCGGTCGTCAATAATTACAATAATGCGTGAATATTTACAATAATTTACCACAAAATATCAAAGAGGCGCCCAGCAACAAATTTAACAAAATATTATACAAGTGGCTTTTAGAACACATACATACACAAATCACGTCTTTATCCCTTAAGGGGTGGACAGAGCCTAAGGTAACAGGTACCTACAGGCCACATTTAGCAAGATTGAGGGCGTGTAGGTGGAAAATAGACTCAAAATAGTGATGGGTTAGCCGCATCGCCTATAACATGATTCCTATGATTTTCACCCATTCCCTCGATGGGCTTTTACCATCTGCGGGTAGAGAAGCAACTGGTATCTATGTTTTTTCTTTGCTCCCAGACCAGCATGGAAGAAACACACATTTTACAATTTGAATGATTTTTTCTCTAGAATACAATCCAGCAGATAGGACTTGACTCAAAATATAAGGACAATTTAAATTAATGTGATAATAATCTAACTCAGGGTTTCTTAAACTTTTTGCAGTCACGGACCACTTTCGCAATTTAAACAACTTCACGGACCCCTCAAAAAATATTTTAGGGAAATAATAAAAAACCTTACCTATTTAAATAAAAAAAATCTTTTATTGCTAGTTTCGCTTATATATATAGTTACCTTTTTGTTTTCTGTTGTTATTTATGTACCTATTTAGTTTAACATTCGATTCGATTCGCCCGACGACGACGATGCGTCTCGTCAAGTTTACGACAAAATTTCCTATATAATAAATATGATTACATTTAACTAACCTACTGCGGACCCCTGATAGACATGCCACGGACCCCTAAGGGGTCCGTGGACCACACTTTAAGAAACCCTGATCTAACTGTATGCAGTAATGTAATAAATAGCCCAATTTTTTTTGTATTTTGTTGTTTTTTTATACTTTTATTGAGTTTGATATTTTGCATGCTGTTTCAGTAAAGCCGAATAAGGAGCACCTTAATAACTATTGTTAACATCTTGTGTAACCCTTTTTCATGCAAAATAAAGTATTTGTATTTGTACTTGTATTTGTAAGTCAGTTTTAATAGTGTTTGGAGCTTTTTGGGTGGCTTAGGATTTAGCCAGTTATTGTTGTTTTTGAACATAGTGAAAAATCATATTATTATGTACAGGTTGGTCCTTAATTATTAAAAAGTAAATGAGCGTTTTCCAAAACGCTCATTTTTTCATTTTTTCGTTTTTTTTCAGGTTTTTCTTCCTATACGAAATCCCTATCCATATCCTTAATCATGCTAAAGGTGGCCTTAAGGTTTTATTACCTTAGGCTCTGTCTGCCCCGTAAGGGATAGGGACGTGATTTGTGTGTGTGTGTATGTGTGTGTGTTTCTTCCTATTATATATCTACGTGTATCCAAAGTGTGTAAATAAATCTCTCTCTCTCTCAAAAAAAGTCCCAACCTCCAATTTTCGTAAATTTCGTCATTCACGAGGATTCATCATTCCGTGACGCGTGCTTTACCCCAACACCATCCATAGCAGGTGCCTGATTCCCGGTCATAGCTTTACTTTTCGGATTTTTCTATGTGTTCTATTTTTTAGTGTCGCTTAAAAATTTAATAAAGCTGATTGTTACGTGAGAAAAATCTTTTGATGTTTTCAGTCCTCATGGAGAGACAGAGAAAGAAAGAAAAAGATAAATTTATTAACGTATATTTAATACGCGCAGAGAAAAACCAGTGCATTTGAAAAAAACATAAACTTTTTATAGTATAGTAGGGTATTCTAATTATAACACGTAGATAAAAAAAATGTACCAAAAATTGTTGTATTGTTGTGTTGTACATTTATTTTATCTTAAGTATTATACAGTAATGTTATGTATGTATGTATAATTTTATTTTATTTATTTAGCTATATTTATGTAAGTATTGCTGTATTTATTATCCCTGCGTTTATTCTGTCTATTTGTTTCCGCCACCTACTTAAACTGTCTCCAACTTATATCTCTATCTTATTGGTTGTCTGGTAGACATCGCTATTAAGCGATAAGACCGCCTATTGTCTACTTTGTTTCTGTATTGTTTTGTACTGATTTGTGGTGTTCAATAAAGAGTATAATTTGTATTGTTGTATTGTACCGAAGCAAGGGAATTTCTTGGTCGCCTATACAATCTGTAACGACCTTAATATTCCCTGAAACTTCCCGCCACCTTTATTAATAAAAACGTTCCCGAATTTATATTCAAATCGAGTTCCAGCGTAAATATATCGGCGGTTATCTACTTATCGTGCGCGGTAAAACTCTCAATTTGCCTGAGAAATGTCACCAATTGGGAGTTGTAATCTTCCCATTTGGAAGTTTAGGGTTCGCTTTGTGAGAACACCCTGTAGAGGCATGATCATGAATTTATAATGATGGTAATATTATAATACATACATAAATCACGTCTTTATCCCTTACGGGGTAGACAGAGCCTAAGGTGACACGACCAAAACCACGTTTAGCATGATTGTGGGCGTATGGATGGAAAGGGGAATCAAAACAGTGATGGGTTGCTAGCCACATCGCCTATATAACATGATCGCTAAGATTTTCGCCCAATCCCTCGATGGGCTTTTACCATCTGCGCGGGAAGAGAAGCAGCTGGTACAATCTATGTTTTTTATTAAAGAAAAAACATGGGCTTTTACCATCTGCGCGGGAAGAGAAGCCACTGGTAAATTGTATGTTTTACCTTTACTCCCAGACCAGCATTAATGATATTAATACTAATTAATTTATTGAAATGTAGTATTTCATTATTTTATTCCAACATTGTACACCATTTATATGATAAATAGATTACGGTCATGTCTAAAAACTGTATTTACTCTCTATCTTTCTGGACCCGTTTTCATGCAATAAATGAATTATTACCATTACCAGGTATACTTTTCTTACATACTGCTCTGGGAGCAAAGAAAAAACATAGAATGTACCAGTTGCGTCTTCCCGCGCAGATGGTAAAAGCCCATCGAAGGAATGGGCGAAAATCTTAGGAATCATGTTATAGGCGATGCGGCTAACCCATCACTATTTTGATTCCACTTTCCACCTATACGCCCACTATCATGCTAAACGTGGCCTTTAGTTAGGTCATATCACCTTAGGCTCTGTCCAACCCGTAAGGGATAAGGACGTGATTTGTGTATGTGTATTATTATGTTAGTCTCTCTTTCACGCTGAAACAACTGAACAAACTTGAATAAAATTTGACAGGCACATAATTTTTAAACTGAATTTACAAGTAAGATATTGACTATTGCAGTGAATTCCACAATTAATAAATAACATAATAATAAATTATTTGTTTCATTTTGTACTTGGTATACTTACCCAAATGTAACCTATTAATCATTCCTTACAAAACTTGGTGTTATATTATACTATACAGAACCCTCCGTACAAAGCCTGCCGTGTTTGCTGCGGCATTATTTTTGACTGAACGACCGCGTTAGCCAAATTTTGATGTAATTTATCATCGATGTCTGAATCGCGGGGAATTTCTTACGTGGATGCGGCTATTTTTAGGGTTCCCTACATCTAAATGAAAAAAGAACCCGTGAAAGATAGCGTCGTTGTCCGTCTGTCAATACTTTCTCGTTTGTCACAACTGAAAACCAAAGTCTTATTTAGTACTAGCTTCTGCCCGCGACTTCGTCTGCGTAGAATTATACATAAAAACCTTCCTCTTGAATCATTCTATCTATTAAAAACAAAACCGCATCAAAATCCGTTGTGTAGTTTTGAAGATATAAGCATACATAGGGACATAGGGACAGAGAAAGCGACTTTGTTTTATACTATGTAGTGATGATACTGATTTGGGACCATACATACACAATACATATTCAAACCACGTCTATATCCCTTACAGGGTAGACACAGTCTATGCCTATGTTAACAAGACCAAAAGACCACGTTTAGCATGATTATGGGCGTATAAGTGGAAAGGAACCAACTTCCTGCTGCAACATTCCCTGAGCGGTACAATTTAGGCATCTTTAAAAAGCGAGCCTTCCTGTTCCTCAAAGGGCCGGCAACGCACTTGTGATTCCCCAGGTCTTGCAGGTGTCCCTGGGCGACGGTGATTGCTTTCCATCAGGTGACCCGTCTGCTCGTTTTCCCCCTCTTATATAAAAAAAAAGGGAAATCAAAATAGTAATCATGCTAAACGTGGCCTTAAGGTTTTGTTACCATAGGCGGTCTACCCCTTCTTCCCAAACCTGCATTGCACAGGTGCAGCGAAGAGGGAACCCCATCCCGGGGTGGTCGTGGGGCGTCGCGGTGACACGGAATGTTCCCGTAACGCCTCACATACGACTGAATACAATACAATACAATAACTCTTTATTGAACACCACGTATAACAACCAAAACAGAAAAAAGGTATACAGAATATTACAAGGTAACAATAGGCGGCCTTATCGCTACAGAGCGATCTCTACCAGGCAACCATAATGGACTGGAGAACAGAACAGATCTGAGCAGGTGGTGCAATTTAGAATATATATATTAATATACTAAGTACTCAAATACGTAATATATTATACATGAAACACACATTTATAAATAGACACATACACACATACCATAAAAAATAAAACCAGCTACAAGATTCATGCACAAGATGACAGATAGTGCTCCTTCAACATAGATTTAAATATGGGTAACGATTTAGCGCGCCTTGAATAGGGAATCCGTGAGGTTATTGGTGGGTATGCCTGCCGTCGCGGGAGAGCCCCACATACCTCCGGTAAACCCGTACCGGGCGGATGCATATGGCGCATTTTCCACACCATGAAAAAGGCTATATCTACCCCGTAAGGGATAAAGACGTGATATATGTATGTATATATGTTATATTGTTTGTTTCGATTAAGTCACATGCTGGCTTACCCCCTTTTTCATAAACGCTCTGTAGGCTTCTGCTAACTTGGCAATCGTTTGTCCTTATCTGTGAAAGGTAAATGTCAAAGTGACAGATAAGGACAAACAATTGCTAAGTTAGCAGAAGCCAGAGTGTTTATGAATAAGGGGGTTAGTCTCCACGCGGAACACAAAACCAGGGGCCTGATTTTTGAAAGAACTGTGTCAAAATACCACTAGAAAGTGGTGAAAAATTGTGCTGAATTTGAAATAGGTACGTGTAGCTTTGAAGATATTTACGGTTCTCATTAATCTAGTGACCTAGTCAAAATTTTTATTAGAGCTGTAGTTTTGAAGATTTAAACATACATACACACATACACAATTCACGTCTTCATCCCTTACGGGGTAGACAGAGCCTAAGGTAACAAGACCTACAGGCCACGTTTAGCAAGACACTGAGGGCGTAGAGGTGGAAAGTGGAATCAAAATAGTGATGGGTTGCTAGCCGCATCGCCTATAACATGATTCTTATGATTTTCGCCCATTCCCTTGATGGGTTTTTACCATTTGCGCGGGAAGAGAAGCAACTGGTACATTCTATGTTTTTTCTTTGCTCCCAAACCAGCATGGAAGATATAAACAGATTTTATTTATACCACTTTCGAGTGATGAGCTTTCAAAAATCGGGCCCCAGGATCGGTACGAACACTTTAAAACAATACAATACAATACAATACAAATACTCTTTATTGAACACCACAAATCAGTACAAAATAATACAGAAACAAAGAACAAAGTAGACAATAGGCGGTCTAAAACCTATGGATTAGGAGAAAAAAGTAGACCCATAGCAACCCGTTCCGCGGGCATCGCGCTCAATTTTCCTACATCTTGCACACTAATTTGTCTTCACACCTGCTTTCAGAGCAAACACGTTCCGGATATCATTGTCCCGTGATTTATGAGTAGCGTGTTTGTCTTCCCCTAATTGTTGATGCTGAAAGCACGCGGAGTACCATAAAATGTTGGTACTAGTACCGGTTCTCAAAAACGTGTCAAATTGAAGATTATTCCATCCACACTCCAACCAGAATAGAGAAACCAAGCAGTCTTACTTCATGGTCGGTAAAATTACTAGAACGAGAGGCAGTTTATCTTGACTCTATGTTGGCAACGCATCTACATGCTTGTGGTGTTGTGTGTGTCCAGGGTGGGTAAGTAATTTCGTTTAAAGTACAAGCGATAGAAAAAAATTTTAAGCGTTAGAAATTAAAACTGATGACGCTTGGCGACAAAAATTGGCATAGTAACAAGGTCGCGTGACAGCTGGTACAGATAGTAAAATTCGAAGGCTTACCCACCTGCTATGGGTGGTGTAAATTATCGTTTCATTCCGTTACCGCCTTACAGACTTATTGATGAATTGACGGAATGGACAAAACAGTTTTGGGGCGCTTTTTCTCCTATCGTGCCCAAAATGAGAGAGAGTTGGAATATTAACAACTTGTATTTCCGAAGCCGAATGCCATTGAACAGTCTTAAAACATTTCTTATTATCTAAAGCTGCGATACTAGCGTCCTTGTGTCGCAATTTGGAACTAAGTTCTCATTAATGATTTTGCATCGAATTACAAGCCATCTAGTTCGTCACGCCAGATCTAGGTGGCGCTGTATCGAACACAGAATCGACAGTTTTCGTGGTTCTGAGTAGGAAAACCGTAAACACGAAAATCCCAGAATACAAAAAAAACCGGTTGCCTGTAAAGTCGGTATACGGGCGAAAGTTTTACGTGACAACGACTTTGAGTGGTAAAATAATTTTAATGTGAATATTCGTTCGTATAGTAGGAAGAAGCGCAAGACATGAACCGGTGTGTATGCCTATCTCTCTCACTCTCTCTCTCTCGCTCTGTCTCTCTCGCTCTTAGGCGGGCTAACTGTGCTCGAGTGGAAGGGACGCGTGCCTTTCACTTTTTATGTCTGTCTCTCTCGCTCTTAGGCGGGCTAACCATGCCTCTCACTCGCTCTCATTGTGAGCGCATAACGTGAGCGGAGCGTAACGCAGTTTCTTGAAGTGTCACCCGGCAAACCAATTTATAAGACGTTGTCACGTCAAAAAATGCTCTACCTACTGCAGACGGAGTCGGAACAACCAGCTTGTTAATGTTAATAAGCGTGTTGTATTTCCCACGGCATACACGCCACAACATAATTATAATTTTCGGAATAACAAGGTGTAAAGTTTGAATTAATTAACAATATTGAGATCGAGGGAGAATGATTTTTCTGACATTGCATGCAGTGGAAAAGTTTTATGCCTCTGATGACAATATAACTACAGCTCGTGAGATTCAAGAACAAAATTCGGGTTTCGGGTAAAATCCAACTTTCCACCAAGTGAGATAGAGGTCAATCACTGGTCAGTTCGTAATAAAAAAAAAACAGCCGATTCAAGTGCCAAACCCTTTAGAATGAGTAAGACAGCAAGACAGACCCGAAGGTCCTTTTAAATACTCGCATTGTACTATTAAATGAATCAAGAATACTTATTGAATTTTTATATTTATTTTCACGGTTTTACCCGTCAGAAAATGACAATAGGTACAGAAAAAAACAGAACAGTCCGAATCGAACCCAGATCATCATTCCGTGATGCGTGCTATGGATGGTGTAGGGGTATAGCAAGCGTCACGGAATGACGAGGATACGGGTTCCATTCCCGCCTATAGCATTACCTTTCGGATTTTTCTGTGTGTTCTAATTGTCAGTGTCGTTTAGAAATTTGACTAATTATATCATAGTCTTTGACTACGGACATAAGCTGTCTTATAAAAAAAACAATAGAACGATTACAAGTACGCCCTCGGACATCAAAAATCAAGGCTGCGAAGGATCACCCTTAACTAAATTTGATATTCTGCTCTCTGGTGCACCGCTAAACTTTTAGTTTTAACGTTCCTAAAACAGGTTTAAACATGTCGTCGAGAAATAACGACTTTCCTTTGTATTTCGAGGACGCGAAATAAAACGTGGAATTTCTTAAGCAACTGCCAACTGTTAGCTTAAACTTTACTATTACGGAAACCGGCCAGTTCGCTCGTGTGACTTACTTCGTTTTCTTTTATTAGTCGAATCGAGACGTGAAATTCAAGTAGCATACAGTTTTTTACTTACATGCTGGTCTGGGAAAGGTAAAACGCAGAATGTAGCAGTTGCTTCTCGTCCCGCGCAAATGGTAAAAGCCCGTTGAGGGAGTGGGCGAAATTCCTAGGAATCATGTTATAGGCGATGCGGTTAGCAAACCATCACTATTTTGATTCCATTTTCCACCTATACGCCCACAATTATGCTAAACGTGGCCTTTAGGTCTTGTTACCTTAGGCTCTGTCTACCCCGTAAGGGATAAAGACGTGATTTGTGTATGTGTGTGTATGTATATAGTTTTTTACTTACATGCTGGTCTGGGAAAGGTAAAACACAGAATGTATCAGTTGCTTCTCGTCCCGCGCAGACGGTAAAAGCCCGTTGAGGGAACGGGCGAAATTCTTAGGAATCATTGTTATAGGCGATGCGGCTAGCAACCTATCACTATTTTGATTCCATTTTCCACCTATACGCCCACAATTATGCTAAACGTGGCCTTTAGGTCTTGTTACCTTAGGCTCTGTCTACCCCGTAAGGGATAAAGACGTGATTTATGTATGTATGTTATACAATACTTTGTAAAACCCATGTGAGAGCACCTTTACGAGGAATCTTCATTCTGCAGTGAAACTATGGTCGCCAAGAAAAGCTCCTAATGAGGCGAGTTGTCAAGGGCTCTCTATGTGGAGAACTGTACAACGTGACCCGGCCAATGTAGCTTGTTTGTTGTCCTTGTTACACGTATAGCTGTTTATGGAACAGAAGATAGCGGTAGGAAAAGTGTAGTGGATGAGTCGCGTGGCAGATATAAGCGATAGGTCACACCTGTCTATAGTATCCTCGCAACAGTCTTACGTCCCTAAGTATGCGTAGATCTTTAAAACTACGCAACGGATTTTGATGCAGTTTTTTTAATAGATAGCAGAATTTTTTACATACATACGTACATGCAGTCACGCTTATTTCCCATAGGGGTAGGTAGAGACTTTGTTTCACTTGCTACGATCCTGATATACCTTTACTCATCCACATGCAATTTCTTCATACATGCTTATCGTTAGGGTACTAACTCTTGACCTGACCTGTTGTCAAAACGTCTCCAATAAAATATGAAAATATTGTAAAAGAGAGAGAGTTTTAAACTGCTAATTAGTTAGCGATTAGAAAGAGAGATCCGATATGACACGTGACGTCATATGCTCTAACGCCCATATCAACTCCATATTAAAATTCAGTTTTTCTAGAAAGAGATATAGACAAATCTGCCATCTCTTCTTCCCAATGGTTAGTATTTAACTTGGCGGTGAGCAGTAGATGTTCCACGGGAGCTTGTAATTGTGTCGTATGTACATCATTCAAACAGATGATGCTTAGCGACAAAAATTGGCATAGTAACAAGGTCACGTGACAGCTAGTAACAGATAGAAAAATTCGAAGGCTTACCCACCTGCTAAGGGTGGTGCACGCGTCACGGAACGACGAGGATCCGGGTTCGATTCCCGGCCATAGCTTTACTTTTCGGATTTTACTGTGTTCTAATTTTCAGTGTCGTTTAGAAATTTTGTACATACATACATACATACATAACGTCTTTATCCCTTACGGGGTAGACAGAGCCTAAGGTGACAATACCTAAAGATCACGTTTAGCATGATTGTGGGCGTATGGATGCAAAGGGGAATCAAAACAGTGATGGGTTGCTAGCCACATCGTCTATAACATGATTCCTAAGATTTTCGCCCAATCCCTCGATGCGCGGGAAGAAACGCAACTGGTACATTCTATGTTTTTTCTTTGTTCCCAGACCAGCATGGAATTTTTTTTGTACTAACTTAATAATTAAGTGAAACACTTTTCGCCGTATTATTGCCGCATAAAAAAATTTAAGTAGCAACAATCACAAGTCTCCGGTGCTTTGAAGATAAATACCTACCGCTACCGACTTTGAAGTATCCGAGAGCAGAATTTAACGCGGAAAACGTTAATGAAAGTCGGAAAAGATTTTTTTCTCGAACCATCAGAGGAATTTGCACGCGGCAGCTTCCACGAATTTCCCTTTTCAAATTTCCAACCGGATGGCTTGACAATAGCGATCATTGGCTGTTAAGATCGATTTGAAGGAGTCACGTCTTTAATTTTTAGGGTTCCGTACCAATAGGGTATAAACGGAACCCTGTTACTGAGATTTCACTGTCCGTCCGACCATCTGTCCGTCTGTCACCAGGCTGTATCTCAGAACTGAAATACTTAGACAGTACATACATACACAGATCACGTCTTTATCCCTCACGGTGTAGACAGAGCCTAAGGTAACAGGCCACATTTAGCAAGATTGTGGGCGTATAGGTGGAAAACACTTAGACAGTGATGACAAAATAAACTCTTCACAGACAATTTTACGGTTAGAATAAAATAGTATACTTAATGACTAAAGGCACTATATCCTATACCGTCTTCACCATAAGGGCACACGGGCCCCGTGCCCAGGGCCCCTATTCTCAGGGGGCCCGAAGGACCGACAATTTCTCTCACACATTTATTCTCAAAACATTTTTGTCGGGAATCTTGTCGGACATGTTATTATTCGCTTTTCTACTTTCCAAAAGGGCCCCAAATTCTTGTGTGCCCAAGGGCCTCAGCCTAGTTTAAGACGGCCCTGGCTATATCTTTATCATCATCATTATCACCTTTACGGAGTGACGTGGTCCGTGTTGTGTGCTGCCCTACATTTGACAGTAATAAAAATGACGATGAAAACGAGGGTAGTTGTGCGCCGCTGTCAGTTGCGTCGAGCAGCCGCGCGAACAGAGCGCTGGCGCGCAGTGTTCGTTTCGCCGCCGCCGGGGCGAGCGCTCCAGGAAGAAGGACTACGAAATAGTCCGAAACATGTCGAGCGTCACTCGACTTTTTATACGTGAGTTATCCGTTTATGTGTAATCCTTGCAGCCCACGTCCCATAACAAATCTCCATCATTGATTATTAATTTGTAATCAATAAACCAATTCCAAATTCAATTAATATCTGATATAATCCGGAAGTATTACCCTGGCCGGAAATGCGACGGTCGACAGCGGCCATTACGACAACAGTCACTAGCGCCACTTCCGGTGCGGAACGATGGAGTGCTAAGCGTTTCCGCCCGCCATTTTGGTAATGCCGGTAATTTTTTCAGAGAAAACTTCATAGGGGTTTTAGGTTATAATTTTTACTTCACTATATAGTATAAAATAAAGTCGCTTTCTCTGTCCCTATGTCCCCATGTCCCTATGTCCCTATGTCCCTATGTATGCTTATATACACAACGGATTTTGATGCGGTTTATTTTAATAGATAGAGTGATTCAAGAGGAAGGTTTTTATGTATAATTCTACGCAGACGAAGTCGCGGGCAGAAGCTAGTATAATATATATGTATGTATAAATAAATAGGAATCATGTTATAGGCGATGAGGCTAGCAACCCATCACTATTTTGATTCCATTTTCCACCTATACGCCTACAATCTTGCTAAATGTGGCTTGTAGGTACCTGTTACCTTAGGCTCTGTCTACCCCGTAAGGGATAAAGACGTGATTTGTGTATGTATGTATGTATGTATAAATAAATGCCTCCGTTACCATTATGAACAGGCCCTCACTGCATTCATTACCTGTAAACAAAGAAAATACTAATTAAATCGAGCGTTAACCCAGAATAAGTTTTAAAATAATAATAAAACACAAAATGCAACTCTATTACAGCTGAACCGATTTTAATAAAACTTGCTTAAAAAGCATTCAAATAAGCTACTCAAAGTGCCGAACTGCCTTAAAATTGGCAAGCCACTGCACCGTATGCCAATTATTATCTTAGCCTTTGAAGTTTGAAGTGTTTCACTGCTGGGAAAAGACCTCCCCCTTTTCTTCGTGGGCATACTCCTGCTACTACTTGACTTACTTACTTACTTTTCGGTCCACCTCCGCTTCTATGGTCACCCCATCAAAGTTCACGGTTCAAGATTCAAAAAATTCCGGTTTAGTAAAGTACAGATTTTAGTACTGTAATGTTATTACAGTATAGATTTTTTAAAGGGTGTAAATATTTAATTTAATTTCTTCCATCCTATATTTACAAATAAGAAAAGTTATAAAAAGAAAACCCCATCTAATCCTACTGGCTGCGGCAGGGTCCCCATGACGCTGGCGGCATTACCCCTTTGGACCGCAAGTGCGATCCGCTGGGATGACATATCCTGCGCAGATGGTAGCTATACGCCCTTAATCATGCTAGACGTGCTGAAGGTTTTGTGACCTTAGGCTCTGTCTACCCCGTAAGGGATAAAGACGTGATATATGTATGTACATGTAATAATACTGGTAATTTCTTACGGGGTTTGATCGCATTTTAGTACACTAATGACATATGCGTATACCATATAAACTTATTTTCATCATTTATTTATTTCGTAGATCCCAGACTTACATTAGTTGGCCGTAAAATTAACTCGAATCCTGGGAATCCGAGCAATAACCTCCCATTTCACGGCCGGTTAATGGGCAGTGGGTGGATTTAATTGTTTTCTCTTGAAATGGAATTAATATTAAGATCTCTGGGTGCTTGTTTGGTTATTCAGGGCGTTCGTAGCTCAGTCATGCCTAACTTAAGGTAAACCTACCGACTGCGCCAGTTATAATTTTTGTTCTATTTGTTAATTTTACCTAATTTTACCCGATAGTGGGCAAATGAGCATGCGGGTCACCTGATGGTAAGCAATCACCGCCGTCCATAAACACCCACGATGTATACAATGGTAAAATCTGTACTGGAATAACATTAAAGTACAGATTTTTGTACTGAAATGTTATTACAGTATAGATTTTTTAAGGGTGTAATAATTCTGGTCATTTCCTACGGGGTCTACTGAGGAACCTCTTCACTGCAAATGTCATAATAACTAAGCATACGCCAGCCAAAGAAATTATTGCGGAATTATATGAGAAAAGGTTCCCTAGAGGCACGTAATTCAGTTTCTTCGACCTTACCTAACTATTTTGTAGCGATAGTACCCGTAAAAAACTAAAAATAATAATTATTCAACTAACAAACAAAAAACTCTCTAAGAGAAAGACAGCATAGAACCTACCAAATTACGTCGAACGGAAATTCGGCGAACCATTACTTCGGGCAACGGTTAATTCGGTCAAACGTTGCCGGTTTCTCAAAACGGTAATCTTCAAGCCGATCACTCAGAGCCACCATTTACCATCCCACTGGGATTACCAGACTCCGTAGTTTGCAGCCAGGAAAATACCTAATAACTAATTACTCCTCCATCAGAAATGTAATTAATTTTAGCTGGCGGCGCGGTACAAGGGAGGAGCGGGCGCGATCCAAAAACCAGGCAATTCAGATCCCTTTGTGTCACATTATGTTATGTTTTCCATCGGTCATAATAATCGTTCCTTTATTTTCATAACGCATGTCTTTGTGATCATGCATTTTTCAGGACATCTAAATGCGATTCTATTGCGACTCAGTTCAGGTTTTAACTGTCATTTACGTGGCTAGCAACCCATTATTTTGGTTTTCTTTCCATCCTTACGCCCACAATCGTGCTAAACGTGGTCTTTAGGTCTTGCTACCTCAGGCTCTGTCTACCCCGTAACGGATAAAGACGTGATTTATGTATGTATGTATTATTCAGTTCGGTCCCATATTAACTTTTAATGTTTGTGGGCTGTCGTAGTACCGCGTAGTAAAAATTTAATTTCTTGACTAAAATTTAATGGATATATATCAGTGCTACTTACTCTATGTTTTTGACAGATGTAGAAACAGCGGAAACTTAAGCCGGGTACTACCTGCGAGCTGAACCATAAAATGTAAATATCACTTTTTAACTTTAAGTATTGTATAGTTTTTTTAGATAACTCTTTCTGCTTACCTTGCTCCATCGAGACCCCTGGCACGGGTAACTCTCACTGGCAAAATGTGCATTGAACGCAGGTGAGACCGACGTTCCGACCGTTCACTTTAAACTTTTTTATAAGGAATGGCGGTACCTATGGGCCGGGCTGTGTTCCCACCCGACTACTAGTCATACGAATGTTTTGTTACTTTTTAGTTTGTTTTTATGGTTTATCGAGGGTTATGTGATACATTACAATATCAAAACTATTGAAATTGATAATTGACTCACTGCAATAGCCAAATCAACGTTTGGCTTGACTTGTTTCGGTTTAATTGGTTTAATACGATTTGAACTGATCGAGTGTTGCCATACATACTTCCGCATATTTGTCAGCTTGTTTGTATAGTCTTTTCCACCGGCGTTCGTGTCGCCACAGTGTATGTGTATTTTATGTGTTTAGTTTTTTTGTTTTAATTTTATCTGGGTCCTACTGAAAAACAGCGTTGCGGCTTGCCGCAACATTATGCTGAGTGGGGCCCATTTTACACCATATCGGTACTATTGCTAAGTATTTTGTATTTCTTCCTATTATATATCAACGTGTATCGAATGTGTGTAAATAAATGTTTCTCTCTCTCTCTCTCTCTCTTCTCTGAACAAACTGTTTATGTTACACTAACCAAAAACGCTAGTACTATCAAATGAATCCAGAATTTTTCTTCTTTATTTTTTACTAGCCTTCCGTCCGCAGCTTCGCCCGCGGTAAATTAATTTTCCCGTAGGAAAAGGTATTTTCCCGCGGTAAAGAGTAGCCTATGTCACTCAGTGATAATGTAGCTTTCGAACGGCAAAAGAAATTTTTGAAATCTGTCCAGTAGTTTCGGAGCCTATTCAATGCAAACAAACAAACAAACAAACAATCAAATTTTTCCTCTTTATAATATTAGTATAGATGTTTTGCTTTCCGGTTTTACCCGGCAGAAATTAAATTTCTAAACGACACTGAAAATTAAAACACAGAAAAATCCGAAAATTAAAGAACACATAGAAAAATCCGAAAAGTAAAGCTATGGCCGGGAATCGAACCCGGATCCTCGTCATTCCGTGACGCGTGCTATACCCCTACACCCATAGCAGGGGGGTAGTCTCCGAATTTTTCTACCTGTTACTAACTGTCACGTGACCTTTTTGTTACTATGCGATTTTTTTTGTCGCTAAGCGTCATCTGTTTGAATGATGTGTCTGCACGACACAATTACAAATAGTTACAGTTTTCCATTGGGCAATTTTTTGGTGTGAAACTATTAAAAATAACTATTAACGCTATAAGCTTGTAGCTTGACCCCTGGCAGTAGGCTCACCTACACAGACGTACGCAAAAACGACCACCGAAATGAAAGCCTGCGCAAATGGAACGAATGAATGAACTTAAACATGCTCTACAGAGCCTCTACCGCAAGTTTTACACAAAAAACATTCTCCTTGTCTCTTACAGGGTAGACAGAGCCTAAAGTGACAAGATTGTGGGTGTAAGTGGAAAGGGCAATCAGAATGGTGATGGGCTGCTAGACGCATCACTAACAAATTTTAATTGATTCTCTGGATGGGCTTTTAACATCTGCGCGGGAAGAGGAGGAATGGTACATTCTATGCTTTTTTCTTTACTCCCAGACCAGCATGGGAGTTAACATATTAGGTTAAATAAGTTCTAAATATTATTTGTTTCTAATAATACAATACAATAACTCTTTATTTAACACCACATATAACAACCAAAACAGAAAAAAAGGAATACCGAATATTACAAGGTAACAATTAGGCGGCCTTATCGCTACAGAGCGATCTCTACCAGGCAACCATAATGGACTGGAGTACAGAACATATCTGAGCAGGTGGTGCAATTTAGAATATATATTAATATACTAAGTACTGAAAATACATAATACATATATTATACATGAAACACATATTTACAATGAATTTAGTTTTTGCTAAGCAAGGCGTACTTCTGTAAAAACCAGTAATATGTTTTGTGTAATAAATATAGTCCCACCTTAGTTCTTCTAATACTAAAAGAACTACGGTGGGAGTCTTTATGAGTAGCGCCTACTGTTCTTACCGTAATTTCCAGCCTTTGGTGGAGTGACACCTAAATTTCATTCAAACTTGAAGTAACAAGTCTGAAGTAAACATAATTAAATTTTGATCTGTTAACGAAAAGGCTTGGAAGTTTGTGTACTTATGCTACGATTTACGCGAATCGTGAAGGTTAAATTATGTTAAATTTTAAGCGGCAATCGGTTAAGAGCACCTCGAACTCATAAAATAGGTTATCATTTCTACTTATTTTGTCGTATGTGTATACAAGTGATCTATATATTAAAACTAGCTTCTGCCCTGCGTCTGCGTAGAATTATACATAAAAACCTTCCTCTTAAATCACTCTGTCTATTAAAAAAACCGCATCAAAATACGTTCTGTAGTTTTGAAGATATAAGCATACATAGGGACATAGGGACAGAGAAAGCGACTTTGTTTTATACTATGTAAGTGATAGTGATAATAACATTAGTCGAATAATCATACGAATATAAAAAAAAATACAATGTTTATGCCAAAAATGTATTTCCATCTTACATCATTTTGGAAAAGAGTTACTATACGATACTCTTCAAACTACTAAGCTGATTTTATTCAAACATAGTTATGAACCACCGCTAAGAAACTGGCTTTCGAATGAAAGAAATAACATCGAAATCTGTCCATTCGTTTGAGAGCCACACACACAGACAAACGCGTCAAATTTATAACACTCTATTTGCGCCGGGGCCAAAAAAGAGCGTCCGTAGAACTTCATTTGTTTTTCGGCTACAAATCGCAAGGAAGTTTCGAGATCATGAATTTAATTAGTATTTGGACTCGCCTTAAGTACCAGTCGAGTTTTCTATTGATCGTAAATGGACTGATCCATTAGAATTGGAACCCAGTGCAGTGTACCGTGAATGATTAATGAACAGCCCCCATTATACTAATGTTACTTTGATAATAACATTACTTACAGCGATTAATACGAACTTAATACTGCAGGGTACTCTACTGCGAGAAGCTGTAACCAAAAACGCTAGTGTGGCACACGAGCTTACCGCGAGCGTGCCGAGAATAACTAGGTACACACTTCTGTCTGTAACCCTTGCATGTTACTGTCACCAAAACGAAAGTGTGGACGCGGTCGTATTACGAGTGACGCAGATAAGGGGCCGTACCATGACGTCTTAAAGCGATTCAATTCCGACTCAGTTCTGGTTTTAGCTGACATTTTTAGTATGGATCTGACAGCGAGCGGACCTAAACTGAATTGGAATTGAATCGTTTTTTATTTATTTATATGATAACTCATATAGACTTATAAGAAAAGGCGTTAAGAGTGTGAAGTGTGAAAGAATAGGCTCGGTATTTGAAGATCTTTAAGTTAAGTCTTGAAATTTGGCGTGCATGCTGGCGTGCATGCAATTTGAATTGCTAGGGAGCCATGCCAGGACTTTTCATAATTCCTGCGGGATGAGAATAAAAACTTAATGTTAGAAGAGAGCTTCCATGCTGGTCTGGGACTAAAGAAAAAACAGAATGTACCAGTTGCTTGTCTTCCCGCGCAGATGGTAAAAGACCGTCGAGGGAATGGGCATAGAAATCATGACTTTTATATGCGATGACAGCAACCCATCACTATTTTGATTCCCCTTTCCACCTATACGCCCACAATCATGCTTAACGTGGCCTATAGGTCTTATTACCTTAGGCTCTGTCTACCCCGTAAGGGGCAAAGACGTGATTAATATATATCTTTCAGTATAAATGTAGGAATGAATGTGTTTACAGAATGATAGACTGACGAGAGGACTGATGAGTGTGTACATGAATGGAACGAATGAAGGAATGAGAGGGATGACCGAATGAAAGGGGCTGAGATTAAGACGTTGATATGAAACTAGAGAGATCGCTTACTGTTAAAATAATTTAATAAAACTGTTATACTTGGTTGTGGGTAAATAAAAGCATATTTCAAGAAAAGAAATTGTTTAATTGAAGAGGACACTACAGAATTTGGGGGCTCGGCCGTGATAGAAGAGATTTCTACAGATTGAATTCGGTGACGACGACGCAAGCAAACCAAGTTATACGGTTACGACGTGTAAGTGCTACAGAAGACGAGTTTAAATAGTTAACGACGAAGACGACAGAAATCACGACGATATGGGCAAAGACGCAAGACGGGCAAGTCGACAGGCTGATTACGAAGACGCTGAGGCGGGTTCATCACGGAGCGGCGGCGCCATGTTGCACCTAACGGAAGATCTCATTCCAATGTTCACGGGACAGGATAAGACGTACCCTGTTACCAGGTGGATAGAACACGTCGAAGATAATACCGAGGTGTTCTCGTGGAGCCCTACGCAGCAGCTACTTTTGGCGAGGCGGTCATTATCTGGCACTGCGGCGCTCTGGTTACGATCTGAAAAAGCCTACAAGTCGTGGGAAGAATTAAAGGCGGCAATCTCCAGAGAATTCCCTGATACAGTCGACATAAAAACGATACACGAACTCATGAGCTCAAGAACGAAGAAAAGTGATGAGTCATGTTTAGATTACTTGCTTACAATGAAGGAGTTAGGCAAAAGAGGTAAAATGCCTGATTACGTCGCAATAAAATACATTATAGAAGGTATTCAAGACACGCCAGTAAATAAAATGATTTTATATGGTGTTACGACGTACGCAGAGCTGAAAGAAAAGGTGAAAATTTACGAGATGATCAAAGAAAAATCAAGAAATACACATCATCACGAAGCAAGAAGCAATAAGCCAAGGCAAACAGAAAATCACGGTAGTAAGAAAAAATGTTATAACTGCGGTGAGAATAGCCACTTATCCAGCGCATGTCCACATAAGCAGAAAGGCTTAAAATGTTTCCGTTGTAATCAGTTCGGACACATTTCTACACAGTGCACATCATCATCATCATCGACGGCAGGAGCGGCCAGTAATTCGACGCCATATTCGAATCAAAATCATCATGGAGGTCCGGCGAAACAAATGTGTCAAATGTGTGTTCAGAAGGAACGAATGAACGAGGAGCGCGGAAGTGAGTCGAACGTCAGCGCGAACGAACCGCGATCGAACGAGAATGACCGACCGGTTCACGACCCAAAGATTGCTGCGATGAATGTAAACAGCAATGGCGGACGGCAGCCGGTGAAATACGATAGCAAACCTATGAAAGACGTTGTTTTGTTCAATAAAAGTGTTTCGTCGTTAGTCGATTCGGGAAGTGACATTAATTTACTAGCGGTTGAGTGTTACGAATCGTTAAATGCTCCGGATTACGTGCGAAAAGAGATATGGTTGACGGGACTTGGTGCGACGCGAGTTAAATCGTTCGGATATTTAACTACAAACATTATCATCGACGGTCAGTGCTACGAGAATGTAACGTTTAATATCGTGCCTAGAGACGCTATGCCATTTTTGTTAATTTTAGGACAAGAGTTTTTGCGGAATGTAACATTCGTTATGGAGGGCAGTCGTGTTTTGTTATTGAAGTCTAGCGATGGTTGGCTTCGTAATATTATGTGTGGTGTGGATGTTTCTGATGTTGTAGGTTTCTTGGGGGACACGGCGCTGCAACAAGAAGTGAAGCGGCTCGTGGAAACATACCGACCGAATAAGACGCGGGAGGCGCCGATTCAGCTGCGCATTACCTTGAAGGACGACATCCCGGTGGCGCAAAGGCCTCGACGACTGGCTGTGGCGGAACAACGGGAAGTGGAACGACAGGTGAAGCAATGGCTTGACGAGGGCGTAATTAGGGTGAGTTTTTCGGAGTATGCTAGTCCGTTGGTACTGGTGAAGAAGAAAGACGGCAGTACGAGAATTTGCGTAGATTACCGGTTAATTAACAAGAAGATGGTAAAGGATGAGTATCCATTACCAGTGATACAGGATCATATTGATAGATTGGCGAAAGCGAGGGTATTCAGCACACTTGATTTGAAGAATGGCTATTTTCATCTGACGGTTCACGAGGATTCAATCAAGTATACATCGTTTGTGACCAATAACTCGCAGTATGAGTTCCTTAAGGCCCCTTTTGGACTCTCAGTCTGTCCGAAAGTGTTTACGCGGTTTATCAATGCAATTTTCAGGGATCTGATCGAGAAAGAATATGTTTTAATATTTATTGATGACGTCATAATTCTTGCAGAGAATGAGGTACAGGCAGTCGAACGACTCAAAGAAGTGCTGTTACGAGCGTCCCAATATGGTTTAGACGTTAACTGGAAGAAGTCCCAGTTGGTGCAACGACGAGTGGAGTACCTTGGACATGTGGTTGAGAATGGTACAGTACGACCATCACCCGATAAGACGGATGCTGTGGTGAGGTTTCCACTACCTACTAATCTTAAGCAGTTACAAAGCTTTATTGGACTAACGTCGTACTTTAGAAAGTTCATTCCGAACTATGCACTCATAGCGAGACCGTTGACGGAATTAATGAAAAAGGAGGCTGGTTTTGTATTTGAGGCCCCTCAAAAGGCTGCATTTCATGAGTTGAAAATAAAGTTAGCTAGTATGCCTGTTTTAAAGATTTATGATCCACAGTTACACACTGAAATGCATACTGACGCCTCAATGGTAGCTTTAGCTGCTATATTACTTCAACGTTGCTCAGACGACGGTCAGCTACATCCTGTGTATTATATGAGCAAAAAGACGACTGAACTTGAGCAAAAGTATACAAGCTACGAGTTGGAAGCATTGGCGGTCATTGAAGGTTTAAAAAAATTCAGGCCATATTTGATTGGGCTTAACTTTAAAATTGTTACAGACTGTCAAGCACTCGAGTTGACCCTAAGCAAGAAAGATCTGTCAACACGTGTGGCAAGATGGGCTCTAGTGTTACAGGAATATTCTTACAACGTCGAGCACCGCTCCGGTTCCCGGATGAGGCACGTGGACGCGTTGAGCAGGGCTCCATATGTTGGACTTGTCTCGAGAGAGCTTCATGAAAGCGTTAAAAACGCCCAAGAGCATGACGGCGGCTTGATGGCGATTAAAGAGATTTTAGGGCAACAACCCTATTTGGATTATGTAATGGAAAACAACATACTGTATAAAGGAAGCAAATTGGTAATACCTAGTGGTATGGAGATGGAAGTTATAAAGAAAGTGCATGAAACAGGGCACTTTGCTAAGAAGAAAATGACTGAGATGATCACCAAAGATTACCACATTAAGGACCTATCCCGAAGAATAGATGAATTTATGGTCACCTGCATTCCCTGCTTATTAGCTACCAAGAAAGGTGGAAGGCAGGAAGGATTTCTGCACTGTATAGACAAAGGAAGTGTACCATTAGACACACTACACTGTGACCATGTTGGACCACTAACGGAGACTAAAAAGCAGTATAATTATATACTTACAGTGGTAGACGCCTTCACCAAGTTTGTCTGGGTATTCCCAACGAAAGGCACGACGGCTAAGGAGACGCTGGCGAAATTGTATATACACCAGCAGACGTTTGGCAACCCATCCAGAATAATAACTGACCGGGGAGCAGCTTTCACCAGTAACGACTTTAAAGAATACTGTGATACAGAGAATATTCACCATGTACTCGTGACGACGGGCGTCCCAAGAGGAAACGGGCAAGCGGAAAGAATTAATCGAGTAATTATCGCTATACTTACAAAGTTATGTATTTCAGAACCAGCATTGTGGTACAAGCACGTCGCGAGGGTACAGACAGCTCTCAACAGTACCTATCAACGCAGTATCGACACTACGCCGTTTGAGTTACTATTGGGTACTAAGATGCGTACTAAGGATGACCTACAGCTGTACCAACTGTTACAACAGGAGAGTTATGACAGTTACATCGAGGAAAGAGAGCAACGGCGGAAATCGGCTCAGCAACAAATAATGAAGATTCAGCAAGAGAACCGCATGACGTACAACAAGAGACGCAAGGAAAGTAGAGTCTACCAGATTGGAGAGAGCGTGGCCATACTTCGAACGCAGTTTGGACCTTGCCTGAAGCTCAAACCGAAGTACTTTGGACCCTACAGGGTTCTAGCGAGCACAGGAAGAGATCGGTATGATGTGGAGAAGATTGACAGGTCGTCGGAAGGACCGACGCGGACGACGGCGTCAGCTGATCACATGAAACCATGGCCAGTCACCTGTGAATGACCTGGGGTCAACGACCGTGTACTAGGGGTCAACGAACTTCAACACCCCACATGGTAAGACGTCTGACCTATATTTAATGTGTACCTAACTTAACCGACTGCTCTGGTAGCGACGTTACATTTTGTCTCTTGCGCAATACTTGTAGTTATCATTAAGGATTATTGTACTGTTACTGAGATAATTATGTTAAGTAATGTCTTGTCAAAGATATGTTTATTTTAGTGGATAACGTTTAAAGAACTCTAAATATTGTCAGTAAATATTGCCATTGATGTTTATTTAATTTTAGTTAAAGTTGTTAACTCTTATGGAAATTGTTAAGATGAAACATGCCATCAGCTGTTTCAGATTTAGATGATTTGTGTTGCCTGCTGTTATTGTTGTATAGTTAAGCTGTAGCTAGTTAGGCTAAAATCAATTGCTGTATGTTAGGCAGTTAGTTGCCTGAGGCCAGGCAAGTTTCCAGGACGGCCGACTGTAGGAATGAATGTGTTTACAGAATGATAGACTGACGAGAGGACTGATGAGTGTGTACATGAATGGAACGAATGAAGGAATGAGAGGGATGACCGAATGAAAGGGGCTGAGATTAAGACGTTGATATGAAACTAGAGAGATCGCTTACTGTTAAAATAATTTAATAAAACTGTTATACTTGGTTGTGGGTAAATAAAAGCATATTTCAAGAAAAGAAATTGTTTAATTGAAGAGGACACTACATAAATAAATATCATTCGACAGTTTACATCAATCGAAGGCGTGGAATGTCTATGGCTATTTACACTTTTTATCGGTTTTTGTTGCAAAATGTTGTTAGTTATAGTGAAAAAAACCTGTGAAAAAAATGAACTATCCAGCGTTATCGGTCAGTCATCAATCCACCTGTCATTTATAGCCAGTCGAAATATGTTGTGTAAAAACGTAGCAAAAAGGTTGTTTCAACTGCGAACACTATCCATCACTATTCTCACGGGACACGCAGTACAGAATGCTGTTTTTTTAAACCTAGCTGCCGAACAGTAGCATAAAAAAATATATTATCCTTTCCAATTGCCCGCTAAGTGCTCTTTGACGTGTCTTTTTTGAAACTACCAGCGCATTCGGAAAGAGCATCATTGCCAAAAGGAATGCGCCGCGAGAAACTTGGCAGAAAGTCATTCTACTTAAATTAAATACATTTATAAAAGGAAAGAAAAAAGCCGTGGTAGCCTAGTGGTTTGACCTGTGGCCTCTCAAGCAGAGCGTCGTGGGTTCAAATCCCGGGCGGCGCACCTCTTGAGTTTTTCGGAATTAATGTGCGAAAATTACATTTGAAATTTGCCATGAGCTTTTCGGTGAAGGAAAACATCGTGAGGAAACCTTGCACACATCTGCGAAGAAATTCAATGGTGTGTGTTATGTTCCCAATCCGCACTGGGCGCGCGTGGGAACTATAGCCCAAACCCTCCAATACACGGAGGAGGCCTATGCCATGAGGCACGCCGAATTACGCGACAATTTAATAATAATAAAAAAAACAACACAATAACAACAAAAAAAAATGAAATTGTAGCGAATTCGGAATAAAAAAAAGGCTATAATAATAATAATAATAATAAAAGGAATGTATTAGCTCCCATGCTGGTCTGGGAGCAAAGAAAAAACATAGAATGTACCAGTTGCTTCTCTACCCGCGCAGATGGTAAAAGCCCATCGAGGGAATGGACGATTATAATAGGAATCATGTTATGGGCGATGAGGCTAGCAACCCATCACTATTTTGATTCCTTTTTCCACCTTTACACCCGCAATCTTGCTCAATGTGGCCTGTAGGTACCTGTTACCTTAGGCTCTTTCTACCCCGTAAGGGATGAAGACGTGATTTGTGTGTGTGTGTGTGTATAAAAGGGATATATAAGGTCAAAGTGGAATTTAGTAATAAAGAAAATGAAAGAAAGAAAAAAGTTTATTTATGACAATCACGAAACATCAAATAAAATGAATTAAACAAAATAAATTATCACAAACAAATTGTCACAAAATGGTCCCAACTCAGCGTTAATAGAGTGTTAATAATATACATGCACACAGTACACACATACACAAATCACGTCTATATCCCTTGTGGGGCAGAGCTTGAGGTAGCAAGACCTAAATGCCATGTTTAGCACGATTGTAGGCGTATTAGTGGTAGGTTGCTAGCCGCATTGCCTAACATGACTCCTAAGAATTTCGCCCATTCCCTCAATGGGCCTTTTCGATCTGCGCGGGACGAGTAGCAACTACAGTAAATAAATCGAGCAGTATGGAAACTAGGCTTATTTTTTGAAATAAATACCTACGCTCCAATAGAGCGTTAGGGTTGTCGATTAAATTTTTGTAAAATTGAAATTATTGAAAAGCTTTTGTTTAGTTAGCGCTTTAATCTCTGCTAGTAACGCCTGTTTTAAAGTATCTAGCTACACTTAATTGAGTATTAGGGTGGCACCTTTAATTTTCGTAAAAAGAAACAAACGTTTATTTGGGTTCTATAATAATAAAATAAGGCATTTAAAAAAACTTCAACAGACATTAAGATTTTTTAATTCTTCGGTAGGTAACTAGGTAGGTATTATATATTACTTACTGAAAAATACTTTCGCCTGCTACGACACGTTCGGGAAGCTTTATTATTAAATTTTATGGTATGAAAAATCTCATCCGAATGAATAGCCTTCTTAACTAAGCTATTGGGAAACATGGAGACACTGCACAATACGCTCTTGGCATGATGAAAACGAAAAGATCGCGGACTGTCTGGGCGCACGTAACAGACGGCCGCTCGTCTCAACGCAGCACTCGCGACTGACAGCACCGCGAGATCCGCTTAGGGGCTGTGTAGAAGCGCGCGTCTAGCGTCTATGTGTGCGTTCGATTCAACCGTTTTGTTCGTAGTTTCCTTACTAGCTTATATATACTGTGCCTCCGCAAAGTAACGCGTGAATATATACATATTTTTTTTAGGGTGCAACCGTTTAAATGATAATATATCATACATTATCCCGTCTCGTGATGATTGACGCGTCCGTCATATTTTTATCCCATTCAAAGCCCGACCTCAATCAAAAGCGGACGTTTGATCTGAAAGCTTTTTAAAATGAAAAATTTATGCAGTTACTTCGGTTTTTGACGGGTAATTTTAATACTTACACTATAATAAAGATCGTCAATAAAAAAAATTAGTATACCGTTAACCGGAGTGACAGATAATATTGAGAGAGAGAAAGAGAGAGATAAACATTCGAAACACATAGAGATACCTACATACATTAGAAAATATAATAAAATAAACAGAAAACAAACAGATATTGTACTAAACGAATAATTAGTACCGATATGGTGTAAAATGGGCCCCAATCAGCGTAATGTTGTTTTTTTGTTGTGTTTTGGGGCCCCCGACGCAAAAAGAGGGGATATAAGTTTAACGACAATGTCTGTGTGTCTGTCTGTGGTATCGTAGCTGTCAAGCGGCTGGACCGATTTGGATGCGGTTTTTTTTTCATTCGAAAGCCTTGCGGTGGTTCTTAGCCATGTTTAGTTTGAAGAGTGTCAGTTCTTTTCCAAAATGATGTACGGCATTTTTGACATAAAATTGAATTGCATGAAAAGAATATTACGCACAGGCTTGGTTATCTTACACGTGAGTAGCTGAGTAGCATGGTAAATAATTTTTGTTAGTAAAATTGATTTTTTTTTAAAGCTTGGTGTTTTTTTAGTTATTAATTTGATGTTATTTAAATCTTTCACTAAATAAAGGAACTAAAGCTCAAAGGTTAAATGAAAGAGATCCCTTTTAGGGATAAGTTCGCCTTTGTGCATTTGTGTTGTCCGTATTCATCATTTTCTTGTGTTTTATGTACAATAAAGTGTTATACATACATACATACTAAAGTCAAAAGATTTGTTACGTACAACAAATAGCAGACACTTAACTTTAAACTGCTAGAAATGGAGCACTAGTTTATAATGAAAAAGTTCCAGCTCGCCTTAATATATCCTAGACTTAGACAAAACTGCGCCATTTTTTACGGACACTTAGAGAAAAAGAACCATTTGCCGTGCAGAATCCCGATTTAAAAATATCGAATCCGCACCTAGATTCAAGAGAAAGAAGGGGGACAAATCTTCGCTTAGAAGATTAACAGTTTGTCAAGTTATGTGCATTAATAGTAGTTTATGTGACTGTATTGTAATGAAGGGCATTAAAACATGAGTTTCGGCTTATAAAACGAAGCGAAGCTGAGTTTCATAATAAGATGAAACGAGTGTTTTAGTGGCTAAATTGTGTACAGTCACATACATAACTTGATCTACATTCAAAGTCAAAAGTTAAAGTCAAAGTTATTTATTGCCAGAACATAGTGTGAATAACAAAGATCTTATGAGTAGTGGAATAGGATGTGCTTATGTTCTACCTACACTAGGCATGCAATATTTTAGTTAATGCACTTCTTGTCACAATTAATTGATTTCAATTTATATTCAAACAATCAATAATTAATAATCATTCATATCATAAATTTTCTACATCAGAATACGTAGGTTTATTTTTTGATCTTCGAAAGTTCGAAAGCGATGAAACGGGTGACGTATATTTTTTTATTAAATTCTAAGACAATAGACAGAGAGATTTTTTTAATTAAGATGATCGGACTTTGAATGTAGGTAATTAGAGTATCGATATTGATACTCTAATGTAAACATTATAACACAACCACAGACACAAGTTTCTTAATGTAGGCCATTTGCTAATCGTTCCTGATCATATTGTAGGGAAGGTATAATATTGGATGTAGATAAATATTTATTTGTATGTATAACTCTTTATTAGACAAAAAAACATGATAATTTCATGCTTAAAAAGGATATTTTTTTCTTTAAAAATGTAACTTTTAAGACAAATTGTATTTTAAGTATCAGTTATCTATATCTCTATTTCTTACTATGAAACAGACAGAGACGTTATCATTTATAACTGACACTTAAGATAACTATAACTTAACAGAAAGTGGTGAAACATGCCCTAAAACTCATATTAGTAGGTACGTTATGTACCCACAACAAAGTGACGTTTAACTTATTAGTCTATGACACTTTTCCAAAATTTGGTTTGTTAGTAAAAATTACATCCCAAGTGAAATAAATGCATGATCAGACTGAGAACTTGGCAGCCTGAAACATACCCATTGCTTTGTCGGAGACGTCAATAACGATGCGTATTTTTAATATTGAACTTGGCTATCATTTCACATTTCGCTGGTTAAATACAATAAGCGACACATTTCGAAATCAGACACTGGTTGCATTTGAAATCTTATAACGACCGATTTTTGTTTTTAGAAGCAATGGCGAATAATTTTGGAATGCGTCCTTTTAGTATTTAATCAACGATTTATGTTTTTGATTGGATATTATTACGTTCTGTATCCACGCCGCGACAAAGTGACGTTGTGTGTTTTAAACAAAACAAATAGCTATCGGCAATCATATTTTAACAGATAAGACAGACAAATGCGAGCACATATCAGAATTGATGTAAATATAACTAATTTCATAAAAACGGCGAAAAGGGATTTGTCAGGCTCGACAAAGTTGTGGGGCATTCGAGAGATAGCACGAATTGTTTGTTGATTTAGAATGGAAGTGACATTCATAATTAAAATTAAGTAAGTAAGTAAGTAAATGCTTTATTGTACAAATATAAAGAAATGAAGACAAATTACAAAAAAAGACATTAAATATATGCACAAAGCCGAACATATCCCTATAAGAGATCTCTAACAGTTAACCTTTGAGTAAATGAGAGGAGCATTAAGTGAGAGTTAAAATAAACTAACCTAAAACCTAAAAATAACCTAAAAATTTCATTCTTAATACTTTTTATGGTTCCGTACACAAAATCATGGAAAAATCAAGGATGTTATTAGGCGATGCGGCTAGCAACCCATCACTATTTTGATTCTCTATTTCACCCTTACGCCCACAATCATGCTAAACGTGGCCTTTACGTTTTGTTACCTTAAGCTCCGTCTACCCCGTAAGGGATAAAGACGTGATTTATGTATGTATGTACAAAAAGCCATAATAGCCAAAGACGATGGAGCTTCTAGGTAAGCGTTGCTAGATCATGTAATTGTTCCCCGTTTAGTGGATATCCACGAGTTTCGAAATTCCCCCAATTTCAAATTTATCCCAATGCACTATATCAGATCTGAAATGATTTTTTTAGGTTATTAGAGAGGGAGAGAGAGAGAGAGAGAGAAACATTTATTTACACACAATATAATATTATAATTTATTTATTGTAATATGTTTATTACATAATTTTTGATGTTATAAATGACCTAAAAATGACATTTTAGATACAAGATTTGGCTGACTGTACTTTTTGTTGACTGTGCTTATTATGTTACCCAAATTTCAAGTCAATCGGACCAACCGTTGAAGAGTTCCCTTCTGCGGAAACGGTCCTGGCTGGACCACTTTTACTACCAGATTGTATTGTCATCTGATGATATGTAGGACGAATGGCAATGCAAGTACAGTGAGCAAAAAAGCTTCTTCTTTTTTTAATACGGCCCCATTGATCGATGCAATGATTTCGCCAATGTCAAAGTAATGAATACAGTTGTTACTTGTGACAAAAATGTCTGCAACTTTGTACGGTAGAACACGGTCAAAAGACCCTCCCCCCCCATGTCGGGCTCTTAGCCAACGGTCAATGATATCCCTCGGAGACCGCCAGGGAATCATTAGCCGATGCCCAGGGTGCACTGGACCAAGCACTGCTCTTCCCCCCGGACGGATCCAAAAACTGTTTTAGAAATGATTTTTTTAACAGAAACCTATTCATGCCATCTAGTAACCATAGATCCTCAATGAGCAGAGGGGGAGTGGGGGAGGGGGGGGGGGAGCAATCAATCACCATCAATGAACGTAAACATGTTTTGGGAAGCGGTTCAGTCTACTGGCTCGGGCCGCCATTAACTACTTACTTTTGCTAAGTACTACATACATACATGTACATAAATCACGTCTATACCCCTTACGGGGTAGACAGAGCCTGTGGTAACAAGACCTAGTCACGTTTAGCATAGTACTTCTGATTTTTCAATAAGGTTTTGTTAAAGAAATTATTAATGAAAAAAATACAAAAGTTGAATTAAAAACAAATTAAAAAATAAAATAAGTAAAAAAGGAGGGGCCCCCGTAGCATAGTACCACAGACGCTGGCAGCATTCCCCTTTGGACAGCGATACTAATACGCTGTCCAAGGAAGCTGCCAGCAGCTCTGCGGTCACCCGTAGCGTCTATCAGCCTCTTCGAAATATCTTTTACTGGCGAACCGCCCCGGCTTCGCACGGTATATTATGCATGTATTATACATATAAACCTTCCTCTTGAATCACTCTATCTATTAAAAAAAACCGCATCAAAATCCGTTGTGTAGTTTTGAAGATATAAGCATACATCGGGACATGAGGACAGAAAAAGCGACTTTATTTTATACTATGTAGTGAAGTTATACTTTGTAGTAGTACTACAATTCTACGTTTGTTATGGAAATTATCATATTTATTACAATTATTATCATTTTTCAGAAAGTTTTTAACTGGCATGGATTCATCATCCCCAGCCTATATACGCACTGCTGGGCACAGGCCTCCTCTCAGAATATTGACGGTGGTTTGCATGTGTAACAGTTGTGCTAACTTAACTTTGATAATGATCCCGCAGAGGGGTCGGAACGCGTCAGTGTGTGTGGTGTAAGGGATAATTAAGTTTGTGGGATTTATTATGTGTTTTATATGGCAGTAGTGTTCATTGAAATGGACCTCCGCAAAGTAACGCCTGATTTAAGAGTCAAGAGTGTTAACGCGTAGCGTGTGTGTGCAGCACCCACACACGTACACCCGGCCCACAATCTTTTTCCTCTCAATGCAATGCACGTCACTATATTTGTAACTTTTAATATAAATGCATGTCAGATCAAAGGACTTAAGTACGTTACTTCAAGACCCGCGCCTTTCGTTATCCTGTAAGACTCTCCGGTTCCATCAAAGAGGAAGGTTTTTATGTATAATTCTGTGCAAGTATTTTGAATAATAATAAATTTTTAGGGTTTCAACCTTTTTGGCTGTTGGTGGCTGGCTGGCGCTAGTCCGTTGCCACGCGCCGCGGCACAGAATAAAAAGAACAATAAGGCGGCTGTCACTTGTTTCTAAAATTGTCGGTGCACGGTCGGTCTTTTATGCGGATTTATGTTTAAACTATTGTAAATATTAATTAATGTGTGTAATGTTTGGTGTATAAGTGTAATTAATGTATATAACATCACGAACAGTCTTCGCGGGTGTGTATTTACTAAGCGGCGGCAGTGGCTAAAATACTCTACGGACGAACTCTACACAGCGTTAGTCTAAGCCGGCTCTGAAATTGATTGTTAGACCTAATACTGCACAAGGGACAGCTAAACCACGGTTAGTAACAGTCACTATTTGTCTATCGAAGGATATTTCATACAAATTCTACGCATACGAAGTCGCGGGTAGAAGCTGGATGTACGTATAAACGCTCGGCTTCGCGTAACGGTCTTAATTTAAAATTCATTCAGCCGATCCGTCAGCCGGGTGACACGGCTCTAACATTGCAATGTTATCGATCTCGCAAATAGCTTCAGACAAACGCCGTTCAGGTTAAAATGTTCTTAGTTAGATCTTGTTATTAGGCTAGCGATGTAGCGGGCGCGGCTAGTACTACAGAAAAAACATCTTGTTTTAGCGGGAAAACATTTAACGCCGACAATTATGCTAAACGTGGCCTTTGGGTCTTGTTACCTCTGGCTGTCTACCCCGTAAGGGATAAAGACGCTGATGTATGTATGTGTATAATCTATAGATTGTTCCAATGAAGTTCCGCGCTCACCGAGAGATGGCGCTGCCCCCGAATCCAACATGCTAAAGATGTGTCGCTTTAGTAAAGTGAATGTGAACACAGCAATTTGTATGAATGAGATTTGTAGGCGTTAGTAAAGCTCTTCTGTTGCGTTTGTTAGAAAGAGATAGTGATAATATAGTAAATTCACAGGGGTCTCAGCACCGAATATAACTTTGTCCCTTTCGGTGTAACCCTTGGTCCGTGGGGTCCTAGCGCATAGACTCTTCAAAGATAATTCGAAGAGGCTAATAGACGCTACAGGTGACCGCAGAGCTGGCTGCTTCCTTGGACAGCGTATTAGTATCGCTGCCCAAAGGGGGAATGCTGCCAGCGTCTGTGGTACTATGCTACGGGTGGCCCTCCTTTTTTAATTATTATATTTTGAAATTATTTTTAGTTTAGTTTTTAATTTGTTTTTAATTCCCCTTTTGTGTTTTTCTCATTAATAAATAGTTTAAAGACTTATTATTATAACAAATATGTGCATCGAAGTTGTTTAGGTATATCTATTTTGGCACTACAAATGAGGATCTGCCGAGTCCTACCAAAATGTATGGGGGTATGGTCCATTCGATTCAGCGCAAAAAATTACATGGAATATGACATCTCACTCGCCATTTTCGTAAAATTACTGCCCATATCCTCTGGGAGAGGGTAAAACTCCTGAATTTTGGTAGGACTCTGTTGATTCTAATTTCTAGTACCAAGATAAAGTTGTAAACAAAGTTACATTGTTTTGCTGCCAAACTGTCATAATAAGTCTTACTTTACCTGTGGTACAGGGTAACAGCACCAGTATTGGCCAAGGAACCAATAATGCGCAACATCTCTTATTTAAAAGAAACGAAGGGATCCACTTAATTAATTTTACGACATTTATTTTATAACCAATATAGTTTTAGAATTAAGAATGAAGTGTCCATTACTAGTTCTTGTCAGCTGTAAGTGTTCAACACTGGTGCACTTACCCTACATCTCTTAAGCTTTTTGCTTTCATAATCGTCATCGGGACGTTTACTGTTAAACAAGGGTAGGTACAGTCGAATCATTTGATTACTGATCCATGGTAGAACGTTCTCACAGTAAACGATATATGATTTTCTTTATCAATTCAATGTAACAAGTACAAGTTGTAAGTAGGCCGCAAAGAGTTCATTTACATGGTATTGTCTTCGTTTAATTCTACCAGCGCTGAGACGGTGTAGAAATTCTACAAAGTTTTAGAAATAACCCTTTAAAAAATTCCACTGCGGTCAATGGAAGGAAACCGTTACATTTCCCGGTAAATTTAAAGTTAGCCGCTAACAAGTTCAATCTCACAAAAAATCCGCTTAAATGATAAAAATCTTGCACAACCCAACATTTCTAAGCTGCTATTAGTCGCGCTCGGTCCTATGTCAGACATTCATCTCAACCCTTAACCTTGTTCCTTTCAGGTTGCGGTACAAATTGGCTTAATTTCTCGGTACCCATCAGTACCGGAAATTTCCGGTACAAAATGCGCTAAGTAGACCACCCGGCCTAAGACGGTGTTTGCATTGAAGGAAAGCAGGAACAAAAGGGTGGCTTTATTTAGAAATTGATAAAACGGAAGATAGCACCTTTTGTGTTCGCCGGCTTTGTGCGGGTGATTGAAATACTTTCTGTTGAAGCAAAGTTCAGGTTTCAAATTAAAATGTATTATTTCTGTGACATTGATTTTGTGTGATGTTCGGGTACTGGAAAATCCCGGAGAGAGGTTTATATTGTTTTGTTTTTGGTAGATTTCTAATTGGTGCGAAAGAGTTTTGACAATGACATGTCAAAATGAACACGATTGCGAGCGAGTTAGGTAATAAGCCTGCAGGTCAGCTGGAGATGATGCCAACTAAGCAAAAGCTAAAACAATAGCTGTTACTTGTGTGATTGATTTGAATTGAATGTAACTTTACAACTTTACTTTATTTCCATGCTGGCCTGAGAGCAAAGAAAAAACATAGAACCTGCCAGTTGCATCTCTTTCCGCGCAGATTTTAAAAGCCCATCGAGTGAGTGGGCCAAAATCATTGGAATCATGTTATAGGCGATGAGGCTAGCCACCCATCACTATTTTCATTCCATTTTCCATCTATACGCCCACAATCTTGCTAAACGTGGCCTGTAGGTCTTGTCACCTTAGGCTCTGTCTACCCCGTAAGGGATAAAGACGTGATTTGTGTATGTATGTGCGTGTAACTTTACAATAGCCACTTAAGGCGGACAAGTCCTTCAGAGTAGTTGGGGCAACCACGCCTTCCACCTTCCACCTTCACTACACACCAATAAATCATCGAATATCGTATAACAACGTAATATACGAAGTTTTCTACCAATCCAGCCCTTTGCCCCAACCGATAACAGCCCTTGCGACAATAAATTGAAAGTCCATAATAGCTTCACACCTGCCGGTAATGGATAGAAGTTAGAAGCAATTTAAGATAGGGGAAATAACTTTATTTTGATAAACTAAGGGTTCTAGTAAATTCGGGCAGGCGTTAAATCTAGAGGGAGCTGTCGGTTTTATATTGATTTTGAAGGCCGTTTCATCGAATATGCTTTTATTGAAAAACCGATTCGCCGAATATCATTTCTCAGATGCGTAGTAGCGCTGACCGTTGGGGTGGAAAAGTTCTCGAGTGGCGACCACGAAACGGAAGACGCAGTGTTGACAGGCCTCCCACTAGGTTGACCGACATCGTGAAAATTGCGGGAAACCGGTGGATGCAGGCGAGTTGGCCTTTGTTCAAAAGTGGACGTCTTCAGGCTGATGATAATGTGGTAGTAGGGCTGGGTATTCATCTGAGAGTTTTTACCGAAGCTGTTTTCGGTGCAATAACCAAAGACCTTAGCGGACGTGGCTCGCGAGCCTGGCGCGAGCTGAACTCCTCGCCACGCTAGGGTTTTTGGTTTCTGTAACGTGCAACAGTTAAGCTTAACAGAATTTTCTTACTATACGGAATGTGTTGAGGATGACAGCTTCTTGTAGGAGTGTGTATGCGGATGGAGGTATATCGAGAGCCCGGACTTGCATGGAGTGTTTTGGGGATAACGCCAGTTGTGGAGAGAATTATTGGTACAGTCTTTACATTATTCACTTGTCATTGTTTGTCAGTGTGCGTAGCGAGTATATTATATGTGTTACAGATGGCGATGTCTGTTAGGGTTACTGATTTGTTATTTTTATCTAGTATCGGAATATCTGGTCTATTGAAGTGAATTGTTTTGTCTATTATTATGGTTCTGGGACATATTCTGTAGCTATCGTTTTCTAAGACTGATTGTGGTTTGTATTTGTAATATGGTAGTTTATCAGTTACAATTTTATGTTTAAAGGCTATATATTGGTGAATTATGGCAGCTATCTGGTCATGTCGGTATTTATAATCGGATTGAGCTATGGACTTGCATGCGCTGGTTATATGCTGTATTGTTTCAGAGCTACTGTGGCAGTGTCTGCAGTAATTTGTCGTGAGAACTGGAACGTGAACTTAGCCCTGGATTGCAATCATGAAGGTTTCAGTCTCAGGGAACAGCTCACCATGCCGCAGCCACGCATTCGTCGCCTCATTATTATTATGAGCCTGTTGTGTCCCACTGAGGAAAGGCTTCCTCCCAACGCTTCTACTGCTCTCGGTCCGCTCGGTACGTGCACAGTCCTTCAAGAAGGCGTCCGACTCGTCCCGCCATCGCCGTCTAGGTCTGCCGGGCCGCCGCTTTGAGTTAGTGGGACTTAGTACTATGTATGTATGCATTCCTCTACGAGTTTGGCTGTAGCTTAGTTAACTAATCAGATAATTGAAACAGTAAATTGAATGAAGATTGATAATTAACTATTGGGGATGGTATCAGTGACAAGTCTGACGCGGAAGGAACGATTCGACTACACTAGTGCTTTTGGTGACCATGACGTCTTAATGCGATTCAATTCCGATTCAGTACTTTGCTCGGTGTCAGATCCATTACTAAAATGACAGCTAAAACTTGATCTGAGTCGGAATTGAATCGCATCGGGAGCTGAGTATAAATTCTCGAGAAAGTTTTTGGAAACTTCTGGGACATTCTTGCTTTTTTGAGAATGTTCTATAACTTGAACATTGCTAGTGCAGAATGGGATTTTATACATAGTATTAAATTTCCTCGCAAGTTTACTCACGATGTTTTCTTTCACCGGAAAGTTTATAATTTCAAATGAAATTCTTCTAGGAAAGATTCCGCGTGACCTGGGGCCGTGGGTACGAACGTTGCCTGCCCAAATAAGAGACCTAGGAGTAGAGACATTTTTGCTGAGTAAATAAATAAAACTAATCAAAATAATTTCGCACATAAAATTTCGAAAAACTCACGACCCTCTGCTTGAGCTACCACAACTTTAATCTCATAAATTTCTGAATTCTCTAAGCCTTAGAGTCTAAGGTACGAGACAGGGTTGTTACCCGCAATCCTACAGGGGTATCCAGAAATAAAACCATCAAAATCAGTCTACGTCAACATTATCAATCTTTCGTAGAACCCCTATCTTAGCAACATTCAGCCAATTCGGGATGTGTAGTAAAGTAGAAACGGGATAAATCCGCCATCTTTGCTGATCCGCGAGTCAGGAAGACGTTTTTGGGGTTCCTCTCCTCATTTTATGATAAAAACCTTTATTTAATAAGGAAATTACAAGGCTGTTATTAAAAGGCGCTTGCGAGAAGATTGCCTTTAACTACAGCAGCTCGAAAAAAGTGTTCCGATAACCGTGTTTTCTTTTTTGCTGTTATGAGGAAACGACACTGGTATTTTATAGAAAGAGTGCACAGATCCAGTAATGTACTGGTCAGGAACGTTTGCGATGCATGTCACCTTGCCATTACGTCTTTTAATGTGTGATTTTTGTTTTATATAATTTTATGTTATTAAATTTTTATATATTAAATTTAATTCACCTATTAATTAATTAATTAATTTTGATAATTGTAATTGTATTGTAATGGGATTAACGCCTAAGTATATAAATAAATTATTATTATTATTATTATTATTATTATTTGTCCCGTTTTTTGAAGGGCCTCACCATGACATCTATATGCAATTTAACTCTGATACAATTTTACGTTTTTGGCGTGATCACTTCGAACACCTACTAAAATAAATTAAAATATGTGAACACAATGCATTTTATTCATTTCAGACATCATGTTTCATAGAGCCATTTACTGCTTAAGACCTACACAATCGATATCTAAACAGAAATAGTGTAAGTTTATTTTTTCAAAACAACCGGGATCGATTCCCGAGCTGAGTAAAGGTTTTTTTTAAATGTATGAATGCAGTTAATTAGTTAGGTAGTAGTTAGGTTAATTAAGTTGAGTATAGGAATAAATGTCTTCTTTCTTTCTTTCTTTCTTTCAGTTTTTCTCGTTATTAAAATCGATGACATGGTTCCTAAGAACAGATCTTCGTATGTCTTATAGTTTCAGACTTTCCCATACTGACCGATTTCAATGAGACACCCTGTATACATACTACTTATAACATCTTTGTCAAAACATTTTATGCAATAAATAGTTTGAGTTTAAGTTTTAGTTAAGTGAATAGAATACGGAACCTCGTATGTGTGGTTGGATTCATACTTGGCTGGTTTTTGATATGTTTTTGTTTACCCCTGGCCATTGTTTTTCGAGGTTTGAAGGATTATAAGGGATGGGTGAAGGGTTGTTATTGTACCGTGTTTTTGATGGAATTTATGTGTACACTGAAATGTAAGTATGTTTAAGGAAGTGTACGAAAGCAGAAATATAAGCCATAATTAAAACCGGACCGTGTGTTATGGGTACTATACAACGATATACCATGAGTCCATCATATTTCTACCACCATAAAGGCAAACCTCCATGCTGGTCTGGGAGCAAAGAAAAAACATAGAATGTACCAGTTGCTTCGCTTCCCGGGCAGATGGTAAAAGCCCATCGAGGGAATGGGCGAAAATCATAGGGATCATGTTACAGGCGAAAACGAATATGATGTGTTTTGTAACTTGTGTGTGTATGTATATACTTATGTATTATGTAGTATACTATATAAATAAATATTATTGTGTATTAGTTTATCGTATTTATCTATTATGTGTAGTTTATTATTATATCTTACATTATTTAAAATTTAGACATTTAGGATTATTTTAGGTTTCGATCGGTTCTTTTACTATTGATATTGATACTTATGTCCTGTCAATCGTTCAAAAGTTAACTGGAAGAGATCCCTTTTAGGGATAAGTTCGTCTTTGTGCATGTTATGTTGTCTTGTATTCATCTTTTTCTTGTGTTTTATGTGCAATAAAGAGATATTGCATACATACATACATACATACACCAACCACTAGGCTATTCGGTGGTCATGGTAAAGCCAGCCCTTTGCGAACTGAATTCACTTCCAAATTAAATGTTAAATTGACAAAAGCGCAATCCATTTTCGTTTGTGTCGGGTAAGTAACCGAGTGTGGCGGGTGATGTATCGGGATGTCGATATAAAATGGTAGAGTCGACGCGAACCATTTAAGATTACAGGCGCTCCGGTTTTTAAAACAAGCCAAAAGAAACTAAGCTAGCACTGACATTTACAAGAACCAATCGATCGATCAATACATACATATATCACGTCTTTATCCCTTGCGGGGTAGACAGAGCCTAAGGTAGCAAAACCTTAAGGCCACGTTTAGCATGATTAAGGGCGTATAAGTGGAAAGGAAATCAAAATAGTGATGGGTTGCTAGCCGCATCGCCTATAACATGACTCCTAAGACTTTCGCCCATTCCCTAGATGGGCTTTTACCATCTGCGCGGGAAGAGCAGCAACTGGTAAATTTCTTTGCTCCCAGACCAGCATGGAAGTAAAAAAAAACACAGACATGAAATATATCATCAGCGTCTACAGGCTAATTATATTCTGGAAAATTGCATATTTCCTGCGGGATAGCTATTATTACACATAAACGGATAACTCGCGTATAAAAAGTCGAGTGATGCTCGACATGTTTCGGACTATTTCGTAGTCCTTCTTCATTTACGGAGTGACGTGATCAGTGTTGTGTGCTGCCCTACATTTGACAATAATAAAAATGACGATGAAAACGAGGGTAGTTGTGCGCCGCTGTCAGTTGCGTCGAACAGCCGCGCGAGCAGGGCGCTGGCGCGCAGTGTTCGTTTCGCTGCCGCTGGGGCGAGCGCTCCAGGAAGAAGGACTACGAAATAGTCCGACTTTTTATACGTGAGTTATCCGTTTATGTGTAATAATAATTAAGTCTCACGGTAGTTTCATGTTTAAAGGGATAGCTATTAAATGATTTTGAGACGAAGTCGCGGGTAGCAGCTAGTATTACCACTGCTATAGCAGGCCTGTAAGATTATGAAAGGGGGCTATTTCGGGCGCACCCGATGTCAATATCCTTAAATACTAATCGAGTCGTGCCGGCATTCGGAATACGTATTTCATAACGAGTTGTAGTCGACTATCGATTTTATCGCCCCAGTGACGTCAGTGGAGGCGTATTCTGATACAGCAAGTCGAAAACTTCACGAGTCGAGTCGAGAAAGTATATCATTACTTCACGAGTCCTGAGATATCTTGGCACGAGCCGAAGGCGAGTAGCAATACTCGGGATGAGTGAAGAATGACGTTTTTCAATACAGTTGCGAAAAAAAAATACATCCTACTAATATTATAAATGTGAAAGTTTGTGAGTATGTTTGGATGTTTGTTACTCTTTCACGCCAAAACGGCTGGATAGATCTGGATGAAATTTGGAACATAGATAGATTATGGTCTGAAATAGCACATAGGCTGCTTTTTATCCCGGAAAATTGCGTAATTCCGTCGGGATAGCGATAAACGAATTCTATGCAGACGAAGTTGCGGGCAACAATAAAACACTTTACTATTATTACCAGTATCATTATGTTTGATAATTTGTGTATAGAAATATTTAAATTGTATAAACACAAAAAGTACTGGTTGCCTTTAGAACCTTAAAAGCCATGCTTGCAGTTGGAAAAACGCCTCCACTTTGACAGGCGTTCCGGCAGCTATTCCCACGCTATTCCGTTCCATTCAGACACCTCAATAAGAACTGTAATTTCGCACATAAATTCCAAAAAACTCAGAGGTCCCAGGATTCGAACCAACGACCCTCTGCTTGAGAGGCCACAGGTCAAACCACTAGGCTACCACGGCTTTTTTAAAAATGAAATAACCAATAATATATTTAACTAGCTGTTGCCCGCAACTTCGTCTGCATAGAATTAGTTTATCGCTATCAGCTGTCTCAGCCCGATCGGTTTAAAATTGACAAAGTTTCATACAAGCTTTCATCCCCTATTTTATCCCCTTGGTAGTAGAATTGATCAAAATTCTTTCTTAGCTGATGCTTACGTCATAACATTTACCTGCATGCCCAATTTCAGCCCGATCCGTCCAGTGGTTTGGGCTGTGCGTTGATTGATCACTATGTCAGTCAGTCAGTGAGTCAGTCACCTTTGAGTTATATATATTTAGATATATCATAATATTTAATAGAGTATGTATGTATGTACTTCATATTGCCTGCGTCGCTATTCCTGTTACCTTAGGCTCTGTCTACCCCGCAAGGGATAAAGATGTGATTTGTGTATGTATGTATTCCAGCACCCCACTCGATATGGGAATGATAAACAAATTAGTCAGTTACCATCGGAAAGCGATTAGCAACATCAAACCGAGATTACGTTAACGATTCGAGTTGCCGGCAATCGGCAAGTTCAGTTACTAATTCGAGATAGGCGTGAATTATGAAATAAGTTGGTAAATCGACAAATATCGAGCGTTCGACTTAGAGGACACAACCGAAAAGACTGACAATAATTCTATTTCCCACATACAGTGGTAGGCAGAGACTACTTTGTTCATCAATCTCTTCATACATGAACAAAAAATTAACAAAAAAATTACCTTGCTACTCCGCTACTCACGTGCAAGATAACCAAGCCTGTGTGAAATATGCATGTTTTTCATGCAATCCTCCCTCCACTACTGCCAATAAAACACACATAAATCCCACAAGCTTAATTATCCCTTACACTACACTAACAACGTCGTTGGTTTGCCTGTGTAACAGTTGTGCTCATTAAACTTTGATAATGATCCCGTAGAGGGATCGAAACGCGTCAGTGTTTGTGTGGTGTAAGGGATAATTAAAATTGTGGGATTTATGTGTGTTTTATTGGCAGTAGTGGAGGGAGAATTGCATGAAAAACATGCATATTTCACACAGGCTTGGTTATCTTGCAAGTGACCAGCGGAGTAGCAAAGTAAATTTTTTGTTCATTGAAATGGACCTCCGCAAAGTAACGCCTGATTCAATAAAATCTTCATACATGCTCGTCTGTTTCGGATGCTGACCTGACCTTTTTCCAAAACATCTCCTATTTGCTCTCGAAACTTCCGTCTAGTCCTTCCCTTCCTAACGCACTCATTTACACTCCCCATACAAATCTGTTTAGTTAGTCTACTTTCATCCATCCGCTCTACGTGACCAAACCAACTAAGCATACTTTTTTCTATCCTAGTCATTATATCCTCTTTCACACACGCACGTTCCCTTACCACGCTATTCCTTATTCTATCTTTCAGTGATACACCTTCCATACTTCTTAACGCTCTCATTTCTACTGCATTTATTCTTCATTCGTGCTTCTTTTGCCATACCCAAACACTCAAAACGTAGAAATGGTTACGAAAACTATTCACTACATTGAATTTAGCAGAAACACTTTCACTCTTTCAATTTATATTCGAAAATCTGTGAACCGCTTCAACGGTCCGTATTTAAGTCAAATAAAGAGTTTGTCAAGAAGTATTTAAATTTTGTATTTTGCTGCTAGCGTGCAAAGCTGCGAAACGAAGTCTCACTGCTCTTGTTTTAATCGAGTTAAAACGCCCCATTTGATTCTGTATTTAAATGTTCTTTTGTAACTAGTTTTCTTCTGTCTCTGTCACCTCGTCCGTTAACGATTTAAAAAGAGGTGCTTGGTAAAACATACATACATACCGTCACGCCTCTTTCCCACAGGGGTAGGCAGAGACTACTTTATTCACTTGCTACGATCCTGACATATTTCTTTCGCTTCATCCACAGTTATCAATCTCTTCATACCATGCTCGTCGGTTTCGGGTGCTCCTGACCTGACCTTTTTCCAAAACGTCTCCTATTTGGTCTCGGAACGTCCGTCTAGGCCTTCCCCTCCCAACGTAACCATTCACACTCCCCATATAGATCTGTTTAGTTAGTCTACTTTCATCCATCCGCTTGCTTGGTAAAAATGGGCAAAAAATATTCATCGATGGTTTGCTCAAAACCAATTTAACAGATTGAAACTTTCACGTTTTGCATATTTTAACTGATTGTGACTTGATACATACATACACAAATCACGTCTTTATCCCTTACAGGGTAGACAGAGCCTAAGGCAACAAGGCCTTCAGCCGCATTTAGCTCGATTGTGGGCGTATAGGTAGAAAGGGGAATCAAAATAGTGATGGATTGCTCATCGCCTATAACATGATTTCTATGACTTTCGCCTGTTCCCTCGATGGGCTTTTACCATCAGCGCGGGAAGAGAAGCAACTGGTAAATTCAATGCTTTTTTTACTCCCAGACCAGTAAAGATAAAAATCAAAAAGTAAAATACCCGATTCATTCGATAGCACGGCTGAAAAGTTAAAAATTAACACCCGGACTTATTCGGAAAGATCATTCCGTATTTACTCCCCCTTTTCGGATTATAACCGTGAAATATTGATTCAAAGTTACCCGAAACCCTTTTTACCCTAAGCGTTTAATCCAATAAAATAAACCTCCAACAATCTTTCTACAACCGCCATATTGCTTTGCTACGTACCACGAACGAAGGAGTGAGTGAGCGGATCCAATGATGGATTGCCAGTCTCGACTGCCATATTGTATTGTTTGTTACATGCGAAAATGGGGTTTCTTGCTGTTTGTATGATTTAGATACATTGAAGTTACGTTCAGTGGCAAATAATGGTGATATTTCCTTGTATTGACGTTAAAAAATGAGCTGCTCTTGCGTTTCTTGTGGATTTCCTAGCGCATTAGTTAGAGGGGCGTTTATACAGTTTTTCGAAATACTAGGCTTCCATGGGAGTAAAGATAAAACAGAATGTACCAGTTGCTTCTCTTCTCGCGCAGATGCTAAAATAAAAGCCCATCGAAGGAATGGGCATAGGAATCATGTTATAGGCGATGCGGCAAACCATCACTATTTTGATTCCCCTTTCCACCTATACGCGAACAATCATGCTAAACGTGGCCTTTAGTTATTACTCTAGGCTCTGTCTGCTCCAGGATAAAGACGTGATAATTATATATGTGTGACTGTGTGTATTTATGTATAACTAGCTGTTACCCGCGACTTCGTCCGCGCAAAATTAAATATTATGACACACAAATAATGTTTCTTCCATTCTGGTCTGGGAGTAAAGAAAAAACATAGAATTTACCAGTTGCTTCTTTTCCCGCGCAGATAGTAAAAGCCCGTCGAGGGATCGGGCGAAAGTCTCAATCATCATGTTATAGGCGATGCGGCTAGCAACCCATAACTATTTTGATTCCCCTTTCCACCTATACGCCCACAATCATGCATAACGTGGCCTTAAAGTTTTGTTACTTAGGCTCTGTCTACCCCGTTTCAGTTCAGTCACCCAGTCACCCAGCGATTACCACTGGTACGGCACAACACTAGCGGCCGGCATCGAGCGAGGGACAGCACTATGTGTCAAAGCGACACTGCGTTGACAGATCTCGAAGAGGAAGCAGCTCATTTAAACCATAACGAACTATTTTGTAATTCTTGGAATTAAAGTCTTTTCATCATCATCATCATCATTTTCTTCTGCGTGTAAATCACCCGAAGACACCCGGAGCGTGCATCCGTTCCATTTGGCGACCGTGACGGACATCGAGATTGTGACTGGTGGAGTATTGGAAGGCGAGACTAACCCGAGGGACATCGTGCACATCATTTACCGAAGGAAGTGTAAACTACCAGCACATTAACACCATGTGATATCGTGGTACTGAAATAACCAACTCAATAAACTGGTTTCAAAACTTATATTTCCTTGAAATCAGTAACAAACGACCATTAAATAACCATAACCAATCTTTTTACATACAAGTCACACAACCAACCAATTCAACTCCCGTAACTCGAATGCCCCGGTTTGCCAAGTGTCCGGTTTAACGTCTACCCACCCTTTTTCTCCTTTGGTGTGACCAATTATTTTAAATTACCCTTAATCAAACTATTAAGATTAGCGGAACCTTACACTCGTCCATCCTGACGACGTGTATGTCCTCATACACGATTCTGGTGGAACCTTACACTCGGCAAAACGGTAGGTACACTTTTTATGTACAATATAAAGGTACTAACAATGATAACATTAATTAACAACAACAAAAATATGTTTAAAATACATCATTTTTACTATTTTAACTACCAATGCTCTGTTTATATTTCATATACTTAAATTAATCAAATTTAAATACATACTTCATTGAAAAGTTTAAACATTGTAAAACAGTTATCATATGAAGTCATTTAGGTAACTTACAGCAACGATTAATCCTTGAAATAACTACTATAATCCACAATACATAGATAAATTACATAACCAAATATCCAACATAAAACAATCCAACATTATCATATTTTAACCAAATAGCCATTCCATACTTCAGATAGTATGTTTTACCATTAATTTAACCAAAATTCATCCATTTATCAAACCAAAATATATTCATTTATTAAAACAAAAGTGTATCCATTTATCGAACCAAAATGTATCCATTTATCGAACCAAAATATATCCGTTTATCGAACCAAAATGTATCCATTTATCGAACCAAAATATCCATTTATCGAGCCAATTAACCAAACCAGACCCTGTGAACTGATCCTTTCCTAAGGACTCTGCCAGTTCACCGATCAAGCATGTGCTGCGTCGCTTCAGGTCGTCACGTGAATCCTTCCACGTTTCTACCCGACCTGAAACGAGACAACAACAAGCATGTAGACAAATTATTAATATCACGAATATATCTAAGAACAAACAGTAACATCCGTTAATTGTGCTGACAAACTATTGTCATTTGTAGCGTCACTGACATCGTCTTCCGTGTCGTAATCGATTTCTAGAGACGCTACATGGATCCAAGGTCGCATGCGATCTGATGCAACGGTGGTCTTTCGCTTGTTTTTCATCCCTTCAAACCCTGCTATTGGGGCTATTTTATACCTATCGTTACCTATGACCTTCACGACTTTAAAAGGGCCTTCGTATGAGGGCATAAGCTTTGTGCTTTTGCCGTCATTTTGGAAGGCAACCTTTGTAATTTTAACCAAATCGCCAACTTTGTAAGTTCGTGCAGGTCGCCTACCCTGATCATAATATCGCTTTTGAGCATCCTGAACTTCATCAATTCTAAGTTTTACTTCACTACGAATAGATGACAGAGATGGGGTCTCAAGATTCTCACGAGACTCTTCGGCTACTCTATTCAAGGATGGGTTAAATTCACTACTCATCTCCATACCGAACATGACTTCTGAGGGTGACCTACCTATAGTCTTCTGTAGTGTATTGTTTAAACCCCATTGGATTCTTCCTAATTTGTTATCCCAATCTTTATCATTCTCGCCTAGATTCTGTGCAGTCAGTGAATCAAGTACTGTCCTATTGTAGCGTTCGACCTGACCGTTGGACCTTGGACTCGCGACAGCGTTAAGTATATGCCGTATCCCCCTATCTAAACAGAATCTTCTAAATGCATGAGAAGTGAAACAGGAACCTCTGTCACTCACAAGTCGATCGGGAGCTCTAAATGTGTCAAAAATGTCCCGCAACACTTTTATCACATTCTGAGCGCTTGTATTCCTGACCGGTTTTATGAACAAGAACTTAGTGAACGAGTCCACCACGGTCAATATGTGAGTTTGTCCGCTTTTAGACCGCACGAATGGGCCAAGGTGGTCCACGTGTAATGTGTGAAAAGGCCTTTCAACCTTCTCTATGGGATGTAATAAACCTTCGCGCGAGTTCGCGCCCTTTTTGGCGTACGCACATTCAATACATGCCTCTACATACTTTTTCACGAATCGTTTCATTTTCGCAAACCAGTAACTTCTTTTGATGCGGTCCAGAGTCTTTTCAAAACCTACGTGACCAATATCATCGTGGTTTCTCTTGCACAACTGCCACCTAGCTCCCTTGGGTACGACCCACCTCAAATTTTCTTTATCCCCGTCCACGCATCTAAATAGCTTGTTGTTTTTTATGACGTAATTGTTTTTTATGTACTCTAGCCCTTTGGGATCTAGGTCGTTACTTACAATGTCGCGAATCCTACACAACTCCGGGTCTCCTAGTTGTAACGTAAGTAACCAATCATCGTCACTAATGACCATCACTGACGGATATTGCTCTGGATTCTTAGTTTCGTCGTCATTAATCGGATTCCTGGATAAAGCGTCGACATGTGCCATCTTCGTACCTGCTCTATATTCTACGGAGCAATCGAATTCCTGCAGCGCTAACCACCACCGAGCAATCCTAGGTATAAGGTCGCGCTTAGCGAAAGTGGAACGAAGAGCGCAACAGTCTGTCACTATTTTGAACGGCTTGCCTAAGAGATACACTCTAAACTTCTTGAGAGCGCAAACCACTGCCAAAGTCTCCAACTCGTAGGAGTGAAAGTTCTTCTCCTCCGGTGTAGTTTGGCGGCTATAGTACGCTACCGGATGAAAAGAACCCTCACTCTCCTGAGGACGCTGTAATAATATTCCACCCAAACCTATCTTGCTAGCATCCGTGTGGAGTTCAGTCTCCGCTGAAGGGTCGTAGATAGCTAGAACAGGTCTTTCTGTGAGTTTGGCCTTTAGAGAAGTAAATGACTCGTCCTGGTCGGACGTCCATTCCCAGGCGGAATTCTTTTTGAGGAGTTTAGTAATGGGGTGCGCTAGTTGTGCGAATCCTTGTATAAACCTCCTAAAGTAGCTAACAAGCCCCAGAAACTGGCGCGCACCATGCACATTTTCGGGGCGCGGAAAATCAATAACACTCTGAATCTTTGTTTTGCCCGGCCGCATGCCTTGATGACTGATTTCAAAACCTAGGTAACTTATAACGTTTTGTAAAAAACTGCACTTTGATAAATTTAGCTTGAGGTTCGCCTTCTCTAATAAAATAAGGACTTCCTCCAGTCTATCAATGCATTCGGACGGGCTCTTACCAAAAATCAATAAGTCGTCTAAATATACAGTGGCTTTGTCAAACCGAGCTGGACCCAGGACATGATTCATCATTCGCTGAAATACAGCCGGCGCGTTTGCCAGGCCGAACGGCATACGATTATACTCGTACTGGCCGTCCGGCGTGACAAACGCCGTCAGATGCTTGCTTTCTTCAGAAATGGGTACCTGGTAGTAACCAGACATCAGATCTAGAGTGATGAACCATGCCTGTCCGGATAACCTAGCAATCTCGTCTTCTATTACGGGTATCGGATATCTCTCTTTGATCGTGATCGAATTTAGCATCCTATAGTCTACGCATAAGCGAACTCCGCCGTCCTTTTTCCGCACAAGTATAATCGGACTAGCGTAGTCGGATGTAGATTCCCTGATAATACCTGCCTGTAACATTTCATCTACCATAGCTCGGACCTTTTCGCGTTCATGATGAGATAATCGGTAGGGCCTATAGACAACAGGTCGTTGGTTGTTTAGCTCAATTTTCATCTCGGTAGTAGACGTGCAACCTACACTCGCTAAGTCGTGAGCAAAACAATTACTGTGCCGTCTAAGAAGTTCAATAAGCTTTGTCCTATCACTTTCAGGTACCGTATCTCCTACGCGTAGCTGACTTTCATCAAGTTGCTTGGCCGCTGTCATATCGATTTGACGGCCTGACACCACGCGTGCCTGTGTATCCCTGAGTCTATACACAAACTGTACTCTTTCAGCCCTCGCAAATATGAAGCCTTCCTGAAGGCCACATGGCACCGCACAAGGTGTTATTGTAACGAAGAATGAACCATGTTTAACTTCGTAAACGCCCCCACATACCACATACTGTTCATTCGGCTTCCCAACGACTTTAGTGTCTAGTATCGCGCTACCCGTAAATGTTGTTTCTGTCGCGGCTCTGACACTGGCAGCGCCGTAGATTTTCTTAGAAGCTACTAGCCTAACCCTCTCTAATCGTTGATCGTCCTCACAGAGGTTAGGGAGCTCGGTCTCAACGTGCAAGAACTGTAACTTCTTAGAGTCTTTGTAAACAACGACATGCGGTTGTTCAGAAAAAGTCTGTCCAATGAGCATCGGTTTTTCTAAAAGGTGGTCATCCACAACCCTACACGCAACCGTAGCCGCTACCCCATCAATAGATAAAGCTAGCCTGGCATTCCCCATAGATTGCACGAGGTTATTCCCAAAGCCCTTCATAGTAGACGGAACATCATCATGGCTAATTCCGAGATCGGTACAGTTAGACTTCTTAATAAGTGTAACCTCACTACCAAGATCAACAAACGCTTCCAATGGCTTACCATTAACGCTTACTGTTTTTATAAATTTATCACATGGATTTGAACCCGATATGCGCATAGTTTTAGCCACTGTGTCAGTCTTTGTTGACCCTGTGTTCTGCTTTAGTCTACATGCCTCAGATAAGTGTCCTACTTTGTTGCAGTGGCTGCACTTAATCAAAGGCTTAGTGCATCTAGAAAAAGGGTGTCCTTTTTCTTTGCAGTTATAACAAAATAAATTTGGATTTGTCTTTGTAACTGTTTTATAATTTTGTTTGTCGTCTGTTGTTATACTCGTATTTCTATCCCTAAATGGATGTAGTTGAGAAGGGAATTCTTTATTGTTACTCAATAGGAATTTCAAAAGTTGATCAGGTTCTTCGCAACGCACAGCCAGTGCACTAGATTTTATTGTCCTATCAGTAATTCCGTGAATGATGCAATCCACGGCCCACCTACCCTTGATCTCACACTGATTTAGCAGCGCAGTCTTTTCGTAATAGTATATTTCGATAGATTCGTTAGGCCTACTCCTTCGCCTAATCATGTCTTCGAGCAGTTGACCGTAATTTTGTTCAGAGGGAAACGCATTCATCAGTTTTGTCTGCCACTCTTCCCAAGAGAACAGTATAGTACTAAGGCTCTCGTACCAGATCTTAGCTAGACCCGTTAGTTTCTGCATGGCAAAATGAACTACAGTCTTCTCATCCCAGCCGTATACCATTGCACATTCGTTAACCTTTCTGAGCCATACGTCCATACGTTGGTTCTTCCCCGTAGGATTGAATTCGGGAATTATGTTCTTATGATCGACATTTCTACTGATAGCTATTGTGCTCTGGTTAGACGGCTGCGTTGGTAAGACATCCTTAATAGTTTTAATTATATCTATCACATCTTTAGAGGAAAAAGTAGGGCTACGTGACCTTTTTCTGCGATGATCCGTGCTCGTAGGGTCTCGATGGCTGCGGTCGCGCCGACTACGGTGCCTACTGCGGCTGCGGTCTCCGCGGCTCGGCCCCGGCGCACCCGGCCGCTCGCTCCGTCGTCGCTGTCGTTCGTCGTCGCGTTCCTTTTGTAGCTCCTCTTCCATCCTTCGAACCCGTTCCTGCTCCAGCTTCAACGCGCGCTCACGCTCCATCAGGCGGTGGCTTCGGCTGCGGCTGCGGCTACCGCTGAGGCTCCTTCGGCGTGCACCAGCCCGGCTGTGGCGGGAAGGGGCCCGGCTCCGTGGAGGAGTCTCCAGGCTCCGGCGAGGTTCATCCTCTTCGTTCATTCTCTAAATCTCAACCCGAACAGAGAAATAATTGATATTATATTACTACATATGCATATTTTATCACAATAATATTTTTATTGAAAAGTGCAATATCTCAAAAACGGGACGTCCTACGCTAAAAAGGACAACATTTTCGCCCCCCTTCAATACCCCCCTGCATGAGATTCCCTTATTCTGTAAATTCATAAAAACCAAAAATGTACACAAAAATCTGCCCAAAATTTAACTCTTACCACAGGGTCGCGCAGCATAGTAACGGTTGTGGCGGTGCAAGTGTTACGTAATCGTTTTCATATTTTTAGGAGTCGTATCTGGCACGTAACTGTTACACTTTTCAGACGATAGCACGTGGCGCGTAACCGTTACACATTTAAACCTTAGAATATGGCATGTGTCCGTTACACATTTAAACTTCGACCCGTGGCACGTAATCGTTACACATTTAAACCTTAGAATATGGCACGTGTCCGTTACACATTTAAACTTCGACTCGTGGCACGTAATCGTTACACATTTTATTCGTAGACACGTGACCACACCATTAGCAGCCTTGAATTAGAGATTAGGAACAAAACACAGTGAAGCATAAAATATAACAAAAGTAGGCGTGTACTTACGTTTTTTTTTTTTTTTTTTAGGTTTCGCACTTCTGAGATGTAAACTACCAGCACATTAACACCATGTGATATCGTGGTACTGAAATAACCAACTCAATAAACTGGTTTCAAAACTTATATTTCCTTGAAATCAGTAACAAACGACCATTAAATAACCATAACCAATCTTTTTACATACAAGTCACACAACCAACCAATTCAACTCCCGTAACTCGAATGCCCCGGTTTGCCAAGTGTCCGGTTTAACGTCTACCCACCCTTTTTCTCCTTTGGTGTGACCAATTATTTTAAATTACCCTTAATCAAACTATTAAGATTAGCGGAACCTTACAGAAGTAAGCCCATTCCCATCATTACGTATCAGTCCTATCCATTTATTTGCTTCTATTTCGAGATTTGTTCGTCGTCATCTTCAGCATACCTACCCTCAACTTTTTTTACTAACGTACCTACAGAGTGCGCAATTTCATCACTTCTTCTGCTTATTCTCCCAATTTATTTATAAATTCGCATCAAATTTAAACTAAATCTCATATTAATAAAGTATAAACATTTATAAATTCCCTTCACATCATTTTTATATAAAGTAATTTTTTTAACGTAACCCAAGTACCTACTGATTTACCGCTTCGTACGACAACTTTGGATAAAAATCTTAGTTTAAACACGCAATTAAGTTTTAGGCCGAACTGTTCCAGGTGTGGGGTAGTGCGCGGGCGAGAGTTTGTATCAGCTGTTTGCCTGCATTGACCTATATTCATCGCGAGCGGCGCAACTCACGCGCAGACCGGTTCCGTCGCCGCTTATCGCTAAGGTATTTATTCTCATTGTGTGTCTCAGTATCTAATTTGTTTAATTCGTGATTTGTATTTTTTAAGTTACTCTTCGTTATTTGCACCTACATAATGACTGAACTTAGGGATCTTCTAAGCCAGAGGGGTACGATTAGACGTCGTTTAACTGCATTCGAAAAATATCTTACTCCGCTTTTGTATACCGAGTTACAAAAGGTAGATAAAATTATTTCTAACGAATTACAGCTCAGATTAACAAAAATTCAAGACGTGTCGTACAGTTTTGATGACTTGCAGAATAAAATTGATCAATTGGATCCAAATAACGAGGACCAATTATCCGAGAGAGAGGAAACTGAGAGTAAATTTTTTAATCTCATTGCTAAAGCGCAATATTTATTGGATAAGTGGTCAGACAATAAAAAACAAAACAACACATCTGATGCTTCTGTATACAGCTCGTGTAACAATGCTGTTAAATTTCATTTACCTCCATTAAAAATAGCACCGTTTAATGGGGACGCCAGTAAGTGGATTACTTTTAGAGATACCTATCTTTCTTTAATTCACGAAAATACGCAAATTAACGATGTTAATAAATTTCACTATTTAAAATCATATCTTGAGAGCCCGGCAAGTGACGTCATTAATTCAATCACTGTATCATCTAGCAATTATGATATCGCTTGGTCTACTCTTTGCAACCGATTTGATAATAAGCGCTTACTTATTAACGAGCATCTTAAATGCCTTTTTTCAATTGAACCTTTAGTACGTGAATCGGATAAGGGATTACGCAATTTAATTGACATTTTGTCTAAAAACTTGTCCGCTTTAAACTCTCTAGAGGAACCTACTGACAAGTGGGATACTATTATAATTTATATGGCATCAGCAAAGTTGGATCCCACTACAGCTAGAAAATGGGAAGAATTTAGGAATTCTAAGGAGTCACAATCATCAATAACCCTTCAGAGTTTTTATTTGTTTCTTGGGAACAGAGCTACTGTTCTAGAAACATTGCATGCAGGAAAGGATACTAGGAATGAAAAACGTCATCAATTTGTAAAATCAAAGTCTTTCGTAACTTCTTCTTTCTCTTCTGCTTCTGGTATCAAATATCCGTGTTTAGCATGTAACCAAGATCATAAACTTTACGCATGTATGAAATTTAAATCGTGGCCAATAGAGGATCGCAACGCTAAAATTTTGCAATGGAAATTATGTGGTAACTGTTTCCGTAGTGGGCATCAGTCATACCAATGTAACATAGGAGGTTGCAGGATCTGTAAACGAAAACATAACACTTTATTACATAAACAACATTCACTACAGACACCACATACATCACAGGGATACTCATCGCCACCTAATACAAACGCACATCACTCACCTCCACCTGCAGCTGCATCTGCCCCCATTCCATCTGAACAACCTTCTACGTCTGTATCAATGTCTGCTGTTGCTTCGAACCAGGCTCTTCTGTCTACGGTACTGGTCGGAGTAACAAACAATGGCAAATCATACATCTTAAGAGGGCTTCTTGATAGTGGAAGCCAAACATCTTTCATCAGCGAAACAGCCCAGAGCAAAATCGGTGTCTGCAAACAAAATATAACCAATCAAGCAGTATCTGGACTGAATGGTACATCTATAACTATTACAGAACATTGCAATATTATAATAAATTCATTACATTCCTCATTTAGTATACCGATTAAGTGCTATGTGGTGCCTAAAATAACTGATAAACTTCCGTCTGTAAACATTAATCTACATAAGTTAGGTATACCACGTCACATTCCATTAGCTGACCCTGAATTCTACAAAAGTAGCGAGGTAGATCTGTTATTAGGAGCCGACGTCTTCTGGGAGATATTAGGTACAAACAAATTGGAGTTAGATATAAATCAAAATAGCTCTCGTCATTTCTCTAACATCTCTCGTGGCTCCCTACGTGAGACACAATTAGGTTGGATAATAGGAGGCCCCCTATGGGGTATTGATACTAACTCAACAAAAAACTTTCATTGTCATTTCTCCCAGGAAATAAAAGAACAATTAGCGAAATTTTGGGAGCTCGAAGAATTGCCGTCTAATAACTCAGAATCTACCGAGAATGATTACTGTGAGAAATTATACAAGCAAACTACATCTAGAAATGAGTCTGGTAGGTTCTGTGTCGAAATTCCTCTGCGTGAGTCCACTGAAGCACTAGGCGAGTCTTTCAACTTAGCTAAAAAACGGCTTATACAAGTAGAAAAGTCATTAAATAATAATCCATCAGTTCGTCAGCAATACATCGATTTTATGCGAGAATACGAGTCATTAGGTCACATGAGTGAAGTACCTAAACCTGATTTCGGTTGTTATTATCCACATCATCACATAATTCGAGAAAATAGTGAAACAACCAAATTACGCGTAATCTTTAATGCATCTGCTAAGACTTCATCAGGCATATCTTTTAACGAAATTCAACACGTCGGTCCTGTTGTACAGGATGACCTATTTTCTATTCTCCTTAGATTTCGACAACATAAATATGTTGTGCAAGCCGACATCGAAAAAATGTACAGGCAAATTTTAATTAAGCCCAAACAACGTCATTTGCAAATGATTTTATGGCGAGAACACAGTACACTTCCGATTAAAATTTATCAATTAAATACTATAACCTACGGGACAGCCTCCGCGCCGTACCTAAGTACGCGCTGTCTCCTTCAGTTAGGCATGGAGTGTACAGATAAATTTATATCTACGTGCATAAAAGAAGATTTTTATGTGGACGATTTTTTGTCTGGAGCTAGTACAGAGGAGGAACTTAAATACTTAATTAGTTCTGTGACTAATATTCTTCATTCGGCTTGTTTACCTTTACATAAATTTCGCACAAACATTCCTTCAGTTCTAGAAAGTACTAACTTTCAACACATCAAACAAGAATATAATTTAACTTCTGAGTCAAGTGTACTAGGTATAAAATGGGACCCATCTGAGGACATAATTAAATTTCCCATAACAATAACTAGTCTGACAACGCCAGTAACAAAGCGAACAATTTTATCAAAATCAGCTCAATTATTCGATCCACTAGGTTTACTAAGTCTGTGTACAATAACGCCGAAAATATTACTTCAGAAACTATGGTTATCTAAGTTGGAATGGGACGAACCCGTTCCGGCAGAGTTAGGTAGAATGTGGCATAATTTCGAAAAGGGTTTAACTGCGCTTTCAGACATCCGAATTCCTCGATTTGCAAGTTGCAGCGAACCAAATCATATTCAATTGCATTCCTTCAGTGACGCTTCACAAGATGCGTATGCAGCATGCACTTATTTACGGTCTATCGACGCAAATGGTCAAGCCTCCACAAAATTGCTATGTGCGAAAAGTAAAGTGGCTCCCCTCAAACCAGTTACCATACCTCGACTTGAGTTATGCGGAGCTTTACTCGCAGCAAAATTAAGTACGAAGGTAAACAAAGCTTTACGTCACGAAATAACTGACATATACTACTGGACTGATTCCACGGTAGTGTTAGGTTGGCTGTCCACTCCACCACGCGAATTAAAACCTTTCGTAGCAAATCGCGTCAACGAAATCCAAGAACTAACAAAGAATGGTCACTGGCGACATGTACCTGGTCTGGAAAATCCAGCTGACCTAGCTACCAGAAGCATAGAACCCAGGCACGTGCAAAACGCTTCATTATGGTGGAATGGACCGCCATTTCTAAAGAATCATTGCAGTTCATGGCCTAAAATACCTAATTCTCCTACATCGATATTACCTGAAAAGAAAACTTACACTAAAGACCTAAGTATAAAACCTACATCATGCACTACACTACAAACTACAACAAATACATACAAACCACCTTCTAATCTCATAAACGTTGAAAATTATTCTAACTTAAATAAACTACAAAGAATCACAGTCTACGTGATGCGTTTCATTCATAACTTGAAGCAAACAATAATGTATAAAAAACGCGAAATAGATAACACAAAATTCCTCAGTGCAATCCGAACAGGTTCCCCGAGCGTAGACGAGCTAAACTCGTCCTTAAGATACTTAATATTACAACATCAATCAGCGTGTTTCCCAGTTGAGCGCGCAAGATTAATAAGTAAACAAGACTTACCTACAAAGTCGAACGTATTGTCCTTAAATCCATTTCTTGACGCGGACGGTGTGATTCGTTGTGGGGGCCGTCTCGCAAACTCATCTGAAAATTTTACAAAAAAACATCCGATTATATTAGAAAGCAATCATCATTTAACAAAGTTAATTTTCATAGAAAACCATAAAAAACTTCTGCATTGCGGCCCACAACTATTACTTGCAAATATCAGGCATGAATATTGGCCGGTTAGAGGTAGACTATTAGCGAGAGCAGTAGTAAATAATTGCCGACTATGTAAAATAATTAAATCTAAAGCTAAAAACCCAATCATGGGAAACTTACCTTCATCACGGGTCATTCCTAACTTACCATTTCAAGTGAGCGGGGTCGACTTTGCTGGTCCATTTCTTATAAGCGACCGCAAGGGTCGTGGTTGCAAAATTACGAAATCTTATTTATGTCTCTTTGTGTGTTTCACAACTAAAGCGCTTCATTTGGAATTAGCAAGCGATTTAAGCACTGAAGTTTTTTTACTTTGTCTCAAACGGTTTATAGCGCGAAGGGGAAAGCCGGGCGAATTGTATTGTGACAATGGTACAAATTTTGTTGGTGCAAATAACGAACTCAGTAGGTTTTTAAAGACACACAATGAGGATATATCTTCGTGGGCAGCAAGTGAAGGTATCAGGTTTAGATTCTCGCCCGCTTACTCCCCGCACTTTGGGGCCATTTGGGAATCGAATATAAAATCTGCCAAACATCATTTGGTGAGAATATTGGGAGATAAACATCTGACATTTGAGGAGCTTTCTACCTTATTCACTCAAATAGAAGCACTTCTTAATTCCAGACCCTTAACCCCATTGTCCTCCGATCCAAACGACCTCAATCCCTTAACTCCCGGGCACTTCTTGATCGGCAGGCCACTGACGGCAACCCCTACACCTGCCTTAATCGACGTCAACATCAACAAACTGACAAGATACCAGCACATCGAAAAATTAAGACAGCATTTCTGGCAGCGCTGGCAGTCTGAATACCTGTCAGAGCTTCAGCAGCGAAAAAAATGGAAGGTGGAGCAGCCTCCACTACAACGCGACGCCATGGTAGTACTGAAGGAGCCCAACGCGCCTCCGCTAAAATGGCGCATGGGACGCATAGAGAACGTTTACCCAGGACGAGACGGTGTCACCCGCGTCGTGGACGTCAGGACCACGAGGGGCATCGTGCGCCGTGCAGTGGGCAACGTCTGCCTGCTGCCTTCCACCAGCATCAGCGATTTATTCCATCCTCGGAACCCGACGGCTTCCGAGGGGGGGCAAAATGGTACGGCACAACACTAGCGGCCGGCATCGAGCGAGGGACAGCACTATGTGTCAAAGCGACACTGCGTTGACAGATCTCGAAGAGGAAGCAGCTCATTTAAACCATAACGAACTATTTTGTAATTCTTGGAATTAAAGTCTTTTCATCATCATCATCATCATTTTCTTCTGCGTGTAAATCACCCGAAGACACCCGGAGCGTGCATCCGTTCCAACCACCAAACTCACAAACTTTACCTCCTTATTATATTAGTACCTACTAGCTGTTGTCCGCAACTTCGTCTGCATATAATTCGTTTATAGCGATAAATTACGCAAGAAACTACGCAGGAATTACGCAATTTTCCGGGATAAAAATGTTCCAAATTTCATCCAAATCAGCCATTCTGGCGTGAAAGAGTAACAAACATCCATCCATACTTACAAACTTTCCCGTTTATAATATTAGTAAGATAGATCACAATTCAGAATACATCTCTCGCATAAATATTCTCGGTTCAATCCAGTCTTGACTTTAATCACCTTTCATCACCATCATCTGTTTAGCCACTGGACACATCATAACGTTGTCTTTAGTTGTAAACATAGACATATGTTAACAATCTGTTTACAGATTTACGAACGTAGCTATTAAAGCTTGATCTGCCATAAACCTATTTCTAATATGCTATATCGATATTAATAGCTCGTACGAATTATGCGTATTGCGAACTAACAAAATCAGGGATTTTAATTGCCTTCTAAGCAGATAGTCCTGAATCTGCTCAGTAATTCCAGAAAGCCCTCGGCGTATAAAGAAAAAAACAACGAATTAAGTTTGTAGTACATGACGCTACATCTAGATGGCGCTGGCTACCAGATAGATCGCGCTAACGTTTGTCTGACTCAGAAACTAGAGGGTTTGAAAATATCTGTCGATGTCTTTCATTGGGGCAAAGTTATGCTTGGTTTGGCTGAATTCAAGCTATTGAACACCATCCAATGTATCTCTCTCTGAGAAAGGAACTATCGAAGTCACAGTACGGTGTCTGAAGCTACGACGGCTCCCTTTGCCAAAGTCTTTACTTGTACACACGGCAATATAATCAGGTAAGCTCCTACGCACGCTCGCGCCGTATCTATCCTGCTTACCGAATAGCTTTGCTGTGTGTACATATTAATGCGTCAATTACAATCATGATTTTTCGAAAAGTCATCTTAATCATCTCTAGCCTATATACGTCCCACTGCTGGGCATAGGCCTCCTCCCAGAACGAGACGAGAAGGCCTGGGCTATAGTTCCCACGCGGACTCAGTGCGGATTGGGAATTTCACCATTGAATTGTTTCGCAGATGTGTGCTGGTTTGTCATGATGTGTTTTTCTTTCTTTGAAAAATATTTCTGTCAAATTTCTAGTTGCGCATTCTTGACAATGACGGTCTTTCCAACAGAACTGGGGGTCACCATGACGTTTTAATGCGATTCAATTCAAATTCAGTTTAGGTTCGCTCGCTGTCAGACCTGAACTGAGTCGGAATTGAACCGGAACAGCGCAACGCAAGCCCTACGGCTTGGTGGCAGGGACGGACGGACCTAGCACAAAGTCCTTCCTACAAACCGTATATTACAATGGATTTTATCGCATTTAGAAACAGGAGCATAAAATTTAATCGGTCTTTTTTGCCACGAACTTGCAAGATCTGGAACGAGCTTCCCGCTGGGGTCTTCCCACCGAGTTACGACCTGGGTGCCTTTAAGAGGCGAGTGTACAATTTTCTGCAGCGACAACGCACTGGCATCGCGCAAAGCGCTGCGGGTGTCTATGGACAGTGGAGATCATTTAACATCAGGTGACCCACTAGTTCGTTTGTCTGGCCTCTCAAACATAAAAAAGACAGTCATATTTTTTTATCAACAACAAAATTGGATCTAGTTTCCTCCTAATTCGTTTCTGCACTTTGTCCGGGAGCATACAGTATAAGGAGGTTATTCCCAGCTATGAGACAAAATCTAGGCTACTTAGTAACAAAGAAACATTTTTATCTAATCACATCAAGGGGACTCCTAGTAAGTCGGTTCGTCCCTTCTGGCTCCCGTCCAAGCACAATCTGCAATGCGTGTTATCTATGACGCTCACCCCCTTTCGCTTAGGGGGTTATTTTTGGCCAAAAGGCTTGGCAGACTTAGCACAAAAAAAACTAGCTAAAAATGTAGCTACTTCAGTTGTTTTACTTTTCTGCTCGAGAAGAAAACGAAATACATTTTGTTGACACAATTCGACGTTCGTTAAGCAACAAAAAAAATGAAACGCGGATAGTGTACACATACACACACACACAAATCACTTCTTTATCCCTTACGGGGTAAACATATTAGCCTATGGTAACAAGACCTACATGCCACGTTTAGCATGATTGTGGGCGTATAAGGTGGAATACATACACAAATCACGTCTATATCCCTTACGGGGTAGACAGAGCCTGAAGTAACAAGACCTAAAGGCCATGTTTAGCATGATTGTAGGCGTAAAGGTGGAATTGGCAATCAAAATAGTGATGGGTTGCTAGCAGCATCGCATATAACATGATTTCTAAGAATTCCGCCCATTCTCTTGATGGGCTTTTACCATCTACGCGGGACGAGAAGCAACTGGTACATTCTATGTTTTTCCTTTGCTCCCAGACCAGCATGGAAGTACACAAGTATAAGGTGGAAAGGGGAATGAAAATAGTGGGTTGCTAGCCGCATCGCCTATAAAAGTCATGATTCCTGTGACCATATTGCCCATATGTAAAAAACTGATACGGGTACCCTCCAGTTTTCACGGGAGCGGATCAGAATACATGAAGTTTAAAATGTATAATGGGTTAAAATACATAATGGTTCAAAATATATAAAGCAATTTTCTGTAAAACTATTAGCTAAGTGAACTTTTTTGATATCGTAATCTATAGATTGGTTTAGATTAGGTTAGGTTTGTTTTATAACAATCCTGTTAATTTGTAACTTTCTGAGAAAATCGCATTATCACTATCACTATCACTATCACTACATAGTATAAAATAAAGTCGCTTTCTCTGTCCCTATGTCCCTATGTATGCTTATATTTTCAAAACTACACAACGGATTTTGATGCGGTTTTTTTTAATAGATAGAGTGATTCAAGAGGAAGGTTTTTATGTATAATTCTACGCAGACGAAGTCGCGGGCAGAAGCTAGTATATTATAAACCATTACGTATTTTAACCCATTATACATTTTAAACTTTTTGTATTGTATTTTAATACGTACCCCGTTTTCACTGCAAATTGTCTTAATTAATTACTTACCATACACCTGCCCCTGCTAGAGAAATTATTGCAAAATTGTGTGGGGAAAGGTTTCACACAGGTTCGCATAGTTCCCGCAGGATAGCGATTTTTAGCAGACAAAGTCACGGCAACCTAGTAATTATAAAACCCGTTTATTTGCTGTTTAGCTTTAATCCGTGAATATAATGGTCTCAGTTCCTTTGAAGTTTGTTTGGCCGAAGTCGTTAGGAGTATCGCCTTCAAGGGTCCATGGAAAGGATCCAGGACAGGTATCACTAATTTGCTTAATACGCTTTCTTAAATGCGTAGATTAAGGGATTTCACGGGTGAGTATTTGTGAATAACCGCCGGTGTGGAAGGGATGAATCCCATTTTGTTGGCACGTGTAAGGATTGCTTACGACTCGGTTGGTTTTGGCTTACGTTATTTTGGTATCACTGTCCAGTTGACCAGTTTGGGAGAGAGTAATTGTGCAAAAAAGCCGTGGTAGCCTTGTGGTTTGAAAAAGCGGTGGAATCCTAGTGGTTTGAAAAAGCCGTGGTAGCTAAGTGGTTTGAAAAAGACGTGGTGGCCTAGTGGTTTGAAAAAGCCGTGGAATTATAGTGGTTTGAAAAAGCCGTGGAATCGTAGTGGTTTGAAAAAGCCGTGGTAGCCTGGTGGTTTGAAAAAACCGTGGTTGCCAAGTGGTTTGAAAAAGCCGTGGTAGCTTAGTGGTTTGAAAAAGACGTGGTGGCCTAGTGGTTTGAAAAAGCCGTGGAATTATAGTGGTTTGAAAAAGCCGTGGAATCCTAGTGGTTTGAAAAAGCCGTGGTAGCCTTGTGGTTTGAAAAAGCCGTGGTTGCCTAGTGGTTTGAAAAAGCCGTGGTTGCCTAGTGGTTTGAAAAAGCCGTGGTAGCTTAGTGGTTTCAAAAAGCCGTGGTTGCCTAGTGGTTTAAAAAGCCGTCGTAGCCTAGTGGTTTGAAAAAGCCGTGGTTGCCTAGTGGTTTGAAAAAGCCGTGGTAGCCTGGTGGTTTGAAAAAACCGTGGATGCCTAGTGGTTTGCAAAAGCCGTGGAAGCGTAGTGGTTTGACCTGTGGCCTCCAAGCAGAGGGTCGTGGGTTCGAATCCAGGGCACCTCTGTGTTTTTCTGAATTTAAGTGCGAAATTAGATTTGAAATTTACAATGAGTGGTGAAGGAAAACATCGTTAGGAAACCTGCACTCACCTGTGAAGCAATTCAATGGTGTATTTTAAATTCTCAATCCACACTGGGCCCGCGTGGGAACTATAGCTCACTCGCATTCTGAGAGGAGGCCGGTGCCCAGCAGCGGAATGAATAGGCTGGTGATGATGATGATGATGATGATGATGATGGTGATGAATTGTGCATCCGTTACATTATGGGCTAATGAAGCTGATGAGATATGTATTAGTTTAAAGCGGAAATGTAGGTATATGTATGTACCTACTATGTAAACCCCTTATTGTGCAAAATAAACATGAAACAAATAGGTACAATTGACGAACACTGAGACACACGCACAAAGGGTGGACTTATCCCTCAGTGCGATCTCTTCCAGATGTAATTTTAGTCACTTATTTTAGTAATGCTGGTCTGGGAGCAAAGAAAAAACATAGAATGTACCAGTTGCTTTTCTTCCCGCGCCTGGGCATCGGTTAATGGTTTCCCGGCAGATTCTGAGGGATATCGTTATCCGTTGGCTAAGAGCCCGGCACGAGGGGGTCGTTTGACCGTGTTCTACCGTACAGCGTTGCCGACATTTTTGTCACAACATCTTTGAATACTGTATTACTTTGACATTGGCGAAATCATCGCATCGATCGATGGGGGCATATTGAAAAAAGAAGAATGAATCAAAAATCTTTGTAGGGGTGTTCTGTCAAACTAAATTAGTCACCCGTTGAAATATTCCAGTATAATTATGAAACATGTATATATATATATATATTTATATATTATTTTTTAATCTACTATATAAAAATAAGTCTGGTTTTCCTTCCTGACGCTATAACTCCAGAACGCACGAACCGATTTGTCTAATTTTAGTCTTGAAATATTCGTGGAAGCCCAGGGAAGGTTTAGACGGTGAGAAAATATTGAAATTTAGAAGAAAAAAAACGGGAGCGAAGCCGCGGGCAACAGCTAGTCAACTATATAAAAATAAGTCGGGTTTTCCTTCCTGACGCTATAACTCCAGAACGCACGAACCGATTTCCACGGTTTTGCATTCGTTGGAAAGGTCTCGGGCTCCGTGAGGTTTATAGCAAAGTGCGAATCCATCGCAGACGGAGTCGCGGGCAACAGCATGTATAATATTTCACCAAGATTTTCCAACATTCCCTCGGCGTGATTTCACCATTTGAAATACGAGCGCAATCTTATAAGAACCTTATAACTAAGTAGACGTCGGGTAGCAAACAGCAAAAAGTGTGTTCCCAAGAAAATCTGTAACATGACGAGTCCTTAAACAGCCTGTAGACGTTAAACCAGTCATTTGAGGTCAGTTTACACGCCGGTAATTTGCCGGCGCCTCGTAAAAACACGTAAAAAGCCACGAGGGTCGGGATATTGCGCACGCGTGTCTGTTTTTAGATCAGCCAGGTGGAAAACGGACTTTTATACTACCCTCACCAAATAAAAAGCCAGTTGCTTTTTTATGTGAATAGGAAGGCAAACGAGCAAGTGGGTCACCTGATGGTAAGTGATCACCACTGCCCATAGACACCCGCAACCCCGGAGGGATTGCAGATGCGTTGCCAACCTAGAGGACTAAGATGAAATGCCTCTTGTGCCCGTAATTTCCCCGGATGTCTTACTCTCCGCACCGGAACACAGCAGTGCAAGCACTGCTACTTAGCGGCAGGATTAGCGAGTCAGATGGTGGTAGCGATCCGGACGGACCTTGCACAAGGCCCTACCACCCGCAAAATGCTTAGTGAAATTGGGTCATTTTTAACCCAGACGGGAAGGGTGTTACAAGTTTGACGTAGATGTGTGTCTGTTCGTAGCTCTCAAACGGATGGATTGATTTCGATGCGGTCTTTACATTCGACAGCTAGGTTCGCTGTGGTGGTTCATAACCATGTTTGGCAAAAATCGGTTCAGCAGTTTGAAGAGTGTCAGCTTTTTATGTAAGGCATTTTTGGAATGAAATTGTTTTTTGTCAAACATTATCGTACATTTCGTCATTGTATTCTAAGTAACAGAACACGAAGCCTTGTTGACGGCCGAATTACATTGCAGGCGATTTTTTGACCATAAATCGGATTGCTGGACTGTTTTTCATTTGTTTTCAACTTTTTTTAAAGTCGAAGACACAGAACAGAAGAGAAGAGAAAAAACACTTTAATGCCCTTCTTCGGGACCTAACGATATCCATACCAAATTTCGTTTAACGCAAGGAAACTGGCTTTCGCATAAAAAAAACAGCATCGAAATCGGCCAATCGTTTCAGAGCTACGGTGCCACAGCTCACACACACATTGACATCAAACTTATAAGCAGTATAAGCACCCCTCTTTCTGTATATAAGCAAATCACGTCTTTATCCCTTACGGGTAGACAGGGCTTAACGTAACAAGACCTACAGGCCACATTTAGCAAGATTGTGGGCGCATAGATGGAAAATGAAATCAAAATAGCGATGGGTTGCTAGCCGCATCGCCTATGTGATTTATTTATTTATTAGCATCAAATTGAAAAATTACAATTTTACCCATACGGTGTAGCTAAATACATAATATTAGTTCCAAACAAAACAAACATTAAAATTACATAAAATAATCCATTATAGATATAATAATTATTGCCAACATATAAGAACCTCAATATACAAATCATAATAGTATCATTAAAATAAATAATGTCGTTTGTCTTACTTTACACCAAGAATTATTAATTTATAGTCATATTTAATCAGTAGTCATTTTACATTTTATTTTTTATTGATTCCTATGATTCCTCGTGTCGGTTTTTATTTCATCTCTGCGACCCCCATTTGCGATTGCAGTACATTAACCCTCGGCACAGTGGATACCACTACAGCTGTCAATACCTGAAGGCGCTGAAAGGATCCAGGAATTATCCTGCTTTGTATTCCGGGCCAGTCCGCCGGGTGCGTGCCGCACGCACTGGCGAGCTACTTGCGCGAGTCACTAAACTACACGAATTAAAACGCCTCCTGAATTTGTTAAACAACAATATTAGCATAAAGTATTAAAATACGTTATAGTTTAAAATGGGTAATGGAAAGAAAGAAAGAAAGAAAAAAGTTTATTTATGACAATCACAAAACATCAAATAAAATAAATTAAACAAAATAAATTATCACAAAAAAATAAATTGTCACAAAATTAATGGGTTAAAATATAACTAGCTTCTGCCCGCGACTTCGTCTGCGTAGAATTATACATAAAAACCTTCCTCTTGAATCACTCTATCTATTAAAAAAAACCGCATCAAAATCCGTTGTGTAGTTTTGAAGATATAAGCATACATAGGGACATAGGGACAGAGAAAGCGACTTTGTTTTATACTATGTAGTGATAGTGATATATATAATGGTTTAAAATGTATAACGCGACTTTCTCAAAAAATGGCAATTTAACAGGACTGTTATAAAATAGTTTCTTCCATGCTGGTCTGGGACTATAGAAAAACATATAATTTACCTACCAGTTGCTTCTCTCGAGGGAAGGAACAACCCATCACTATTTTGATTTCCTTTTCCACCTATACGCCCTTAATTATGCTAATGGTGGCCTTAAGGTTTTGATACCTTAGGCTCTGTCTACCCCGTAAGGGATAAAGACGTGATATATCTACGTATGTATGTAATAAAATAAATCCAACCTAACCTAAACCAATCTGTAGGAGATGGGCAAAAATCTTAGGAATCATTGTCATAGGCGATGTGGCTAGCAACCCATCACTATTCTGATTCCCCTTTTCACCTCCATCAGCCTATATACGCCCCACTAGCCACAGGCCTCCTCTGATTCAGACTATAGTTCCCACGCGGGCCCAGTGCGGAAACTTCACATACTCCTTTCCTCACGATGGTTTTCCTTCACCGAAAAGTGAACAATGCTAAGTGTGGCCTTTGGCTTTTGCTACCCTAGGCCCTGTCGACGATAAGGACGTGATTTAATCGAATCAATTGAACGATTTCCCGCGCAAGTAACTGGCAGCGAGCTACTACCCCGACGTCGGCGAAGCTCAAGACGTGCGCGTAACGTCAGGTATCCCCCGATTTGTAAAAGCAACGTGACGGTCGTCCCTTCAAACGTCCTCTAATAGCAGGCTCTGCTGTAGTTAGCCGCGTGTCGGACACGACCATAAAAGACGATTGGGCTATACATGAACTACATTTTCATACCTAATTCTAGCCAATAGCCACTTTTTAGGGTCCCGTAAAGTAAAGGAAAAAGGGTAATGAATAGACATACATACATACCGTCACGCCTCTTTCCCACAGGGGTAGGCAGAGACTACTTTATTCCACTTGCTACGATCCTGACATATTTCTTTCGCTTCATCCACAGTCATCAATGTATGAATGTGGATGAAGCGAAAGAAATATGTCAGGATCGTAGCAAGTGGAACAAAGTAGTCTTTGCTCACCCCTGTGGGAAAGAGGCGTGACGGTATGTATGTATGTATGTACTAAACCTAAAGCAGATCCTTATCTGACGACCAACAAAAGGTGTCAGATACGTATACAAAGTCTAAAATGTGGTTCTTTGTCAGATCCCCAATGAATTCGTATAGCTTTTGACACAACGCGATCTAAAGACGTTTTTTCGTATCTCCCAGTAATTACGTTGGTTCTGAACATGGAGAAAGTAGCCACATAGAGTATTAATACAACTTATCATACATACATGCATAAATCACGTAACAAGACCTGAAGATCACGAAGATCAAAATAGTGATGGGTTGCTAGCCACGGCGCCTATAACATGATTCCTAAGATTTTCACCCGTTCTCTCGATGGGCTTTTACCATGCGCAGGAAGCTAAGCAACTGGTACATTCTATGCTTTTTCTTTGCTCACAGACCAGCGCGGGCGAACCATCACTCACGACTATGTTAGATTATTCATCTATGGCTTTGTACATAGATAAAGATCGCGACATTGTGTTCGGTTTTTTTGATGCCGAGTGCAAATTAAATGTGAAAATGTGAGAAGAAAATATACAATAAGTTCCAGGGACCAAAGGTTGCCGGCTCCTGAGATTGAAAGACGTTTTTTCTTATTGACTCTTTAAAGGTATTTTTTTTCTGAGACCTACTGAAACAAGATTTTGCATGACATAAATCACAAGTATAAATAAAGCTATTAAGAATATTAACTATCGCAATCACAAATTAAATTAAACCGAGAGCTTAAACAATTCCCTCTATTAAACATTGGTTCGAAGCGGCAGGGGTTCAAAACATTTTTGTTAAACAATACAATAGTACCCCTGTAATGTGGCAATAAGCGGCGGCCAACCTTTGGTAAACCGTAGTTACCTTGTTATTGTGAGCAGCACAATAGTTTCAAACGATATTGTATTAAGATGATGTTTGATGAGGGATGTGATATTAAATTGAGGGTTATGATAAATTATAAACGTCAATAATTTTCACTATATTCGCGCCACTAACGTCAGATTAGATCTATAATAAGCGTTTATATAAATAAAAATCAATCGTCGAAATGTGTGTACTCGCATAAGTTTCAAACGAGTGTTCCAAATTGGATAATTATTTTTTAATTGTGTTTGTTACTTACTATCTGGACAAGGTATAAAAAAAAGGAAAAAATGCTTGAACCGGAGCGAAGCCGCGAACGGCTAGTAATGAATAAAAGAAGGCCTTCCAAAAAGGTATAAACTGGTTGGATTCTTGCTTTTTATACCATATAGGCACTATTCTTCCTTTCAACTCGAATGCGTGTAAATAAATGTTCTCTCTCTCTCTCTCTCTCTCTGTCTCTCTCTATAAATAAAAATCTTAAATTGAGATGTTTTATTAAAATTTGTTGCCTTCGTCTATTATTCTAGACTGGTAATACATAATGCAATATGTGGAATATATTCTTAGGCACATTTCATTTGATAAACATACAATTACTTATAAGTACTTAAGAGTTTGATGAACGATAAAAAAAAATCGTTTATTGGCTGGACAGGATGTAAAAATTATATAATACCGAGACAATATTGTCACTTGATATAATAAATCATGTTCTTTTTATCATAAAATTTGCTTTATTTAAAAATACAAAGCCTAAATTGACTAGACGTGAAAGGTCAAAACATTTTATTATTTCACTCAACAAAATCCTAAAATTGGAAACACCAATAAAAAGGACAATGGATTAACATTATTTATCGTAAACGATGACTATCATGTTCACAATAATTTATAAAAATACGTCAAGTTATTTCACAATGGACTTTTGGATGATAAATTGATTCAATAATGCTTTTTTTTTTTTTGCTTTGAACTACCTTTTTCCTAAAAGCACTTGTATTATTTTTGCACATAACATTTTGTATTAAACAAAAAAAAAACTTGTAATTTTGAAATTTTGCATAATTGCTTTTGTCCTGGAATTGGAAAATTCCTGGCTTAGGAACATCCGCAAGTGGACGAGCATTGCCATCGTAGAAGAGCTGTTTCGCCAGGCACAGGGCAGGGATAGGTTCGCTAAGCTAACAGCCGACCAGCAATGGAGAGGCGCCATAAGAAGAAGAAACAAACTACTTTTGTAATATATTGAAAATATTATATTTAAATGTTTAAAATTGTTTATTAAAAATAGTAACAGCTATTGTCACAGAAAATAACATTATGAAATACCTTGATGGCCAGCGTTAGATTCAACAACATCATTCTATTAGTTGCTGTTTTTTTTTTAGTATATTATTTACTTATTATTTAACTCAGATCAACAATGTAAAAAAACTTTACCAAGTAGACTTGGCATTTGTAAACAGTTGTAAGCTAGCAAAACCCTACTCTAAACAACGGTTTTAAACGACACATTTTTCACCGAATTCCTAAAAGCTGTTTTGCATATTGCGACGCATTGCACAAACTTTTCCGAGCTTTTACGGTAAAAGCTTAATGAAATAAAACTTTTTTTTTGTTCAAAAGTTGGCACAATCCCGCAAATGAACTGCATTCGAACGGAATAATAAAGAGTGTGTTGCTGTTTGGGTTGTGCGCCCCTGGCGTTCAGTGTGCTTGTTTTAATACACAATTATAGTAAAACAGTAAGGACCTCAAGTTCCTGATATCTTATCTATTTCTATGATTACTCTATTTATAGACCTACCACTATCTTTCATTAACATCACCTGCTTAGAATATAATTTATTATAAAATTTTAAGAAATAAATTATTGAGTTTTTAAATTATTAAATTATCAGTTATTTCGTTTTATTATTGTAATGAAATTAACGTTTTAAAATTATTTATTATTATTAATTTTTTTATAGTTGATATTGAAATTGTAAACTAAATTATTTATTCTGAAATTAAATTAACTTATTGTTCTTAAATTAACTCTTTTCATTTGTCTCCGTGTTAGGCCTACTGCCTTTTCTATTCCTTTTACAGAACAAATTGGCCATACCGCTATCCCGCGGGAACCATGCAGTTTTTTTTAATAAAAACTATTATTTGTCCTTCCCCACGATTGAAACTATCTCTATACGCGTAGCGGTTTAGACGTGAAGACGTAACAGACAGACACATAGTTATGACATCAGAATGAATAAGAGCATACAATATATACCGTTATAGCTAAAAAAAGTTTCTTTTATAAACTTCAGCGCCTCAAAAACGAACTCTGAGACTAAATTACTTAAAAATAAAAGTAAACTTGTAAAAATGTTGTCGACCACACACAATCGTGTTTTACATTAAAACTAAACCGTGACGCGACAACATTGTCTAAGTTATTCCAGTTGTTGCCAACTTGGTCCGGGGGGCAACTTTTTAAGCAATTTAAATGAGGCAACTTTTGAATTATTTTTGAAACTGCTTTATTGGACGAGGCTTTGAAAGCTCGGGTTTGTGTAAACTTGGGCTTGGTTGGGGAGGTGGCCCAACAGTGGGACCGTCACTGGGACTCGTGTAACTTTTTACAGGCTTTTGTTTATCTTGCTACGTTCGGAAGTATGTAACTGAACCGCGATGAGAAAGGGATTGAAAAATCTCTCATCACTAGAAAGAGGAAAGATTATGATTGTTTGTTTGCATTGAATAGGTTGCAAAACTACTGGAACAATTTGAAAAATTCTTTCACCATTAGAGTCCTGCATTATCCCTGACTAGCTTCTGCCCGCGACTTCGTCTGCGTAGAGTTATACATAAAATCATTCCTCTTGAATCACTCTATCTATTAAAAAACCCGCATCAAAATCCGTTGTGTAGTTTTGAAGATATAAGCATACATAGGGATATAGGGACAGAGAAAGCGACTTTGTTTTATACTATGTAGTTATTCCTGATGAACACAATATGCTATATTTTTAAATTCTGCGCGAACGAAGTCGCGGGACACAGCAAGTGCCATGTATATTTTGACGTAAGTAAAGGCAAGGTATGACAGATTTTTCATATCCTTTCAAATCTCGATTTTGTAAACAGCCAACACGTCTTTATCCCTTACGGGGTAGACAGAGCCTAAGGTAACAAGATCTACAGACCACGTTTAGCATGGGTGTATGGATGGAAAGGGGAATCAAAATAATGATGGGTTGCTAGCCACATAGTCTATAACATGATTCCTAAGACTTTCGCCCATTCCCTCGATGGACTTTTGCCATGCGCGGGAAGAGAAGCAACTGGTACGTTCTATGTTTTTTCTTCGCTCCCAGTCCAACATGGAAGTATATAAATTATACAAAAAGCTGCTAACAAAATAAAACAAGTTGCTCGATCATTCAGAAACTTTCATTGCTTAGGTACTTAAAAGGTAAAAAAAAACATTCACACAAAAGCTCGCGAGCTTTTTCAAGTTTAATTTATTTCCCGTCCTGTCTCAATAACTCAATCATTGGTCTAAATAATTTGGCGCTAAAAAAGCTGTGTTCGGAGCTTTAAGCTCCAGCGGAAATGAGGCTGGAATTGAGACGTCCTAAGGTAACGTTTTGGATTAAGCGTGGTGGTAAGGACACGTATTTACTTACTTATCAGAACTACTAAGCAAAGGGTTCATGATAACAAGTCTGGGAAATAAAGTCACATGTCTTTAATTTTAACAGATGAAATAGAGCTATGAAACTGTCATGTCACACTTTAAAACCAAGGCTTAGAAGTAGTAAAGCCAATGTAGGGCTTGCTTTTTCTACATACATACATATATCACGTCTTTATCTCTTACGGGGTAGACAGAGCCTAAAGTAAAAAGCCTTAAGGCCACGTTTAGCATGATTAAGGACGTATAGCTGGAAAGGGAAATTATAATAGTGATGGGTTGCTAGCCGCATCGCCTATAACACGATTCCTAAGACTTTCACCCTCTTCTCAACCCTTTCACTTCTTCTCATCTTCTCAACCCTTACTACCAGCAATAAACATGCTGGTAGAGCTGTCTTATTCTCCAGGCTGCCAAGCTGGTCTGGGAGCAAAGAAAAAACATGGAATGTACCAATTGCTTCTCTACCCGCGCAGATGGTAAAAGCCCATCGAGGGAATGGGCGAAAATCATAGGACTCATAATTATAGGCAATGCGGCAAGCAACCCATCACTATTTTGGTTTCATTATCCACCTATACGCCTACAATCTTGCTACATGTGGTCTGTAGGTACCTGTTAGGCTCTGTCTACCCCGTAAGGGATAAAGACGTGATTTGTGTATGTATGGAACACAACAAACACCGCGAGCGGTGAAAAACGCTCAAATCTCCGTCCAGATGCAAATGTAAATCCGCTTGCGTCAAAGCGTGGCCTTACCGGACATTTCCGGCGTCAATCCGCGCGGACGGCTGGAGGCAGCGTTTCCGCTTATCTTAGTTGACGCTTTTTAAAACCTTCCTTCTTAGGACGCGTACATTTATTATGGCATACTCTTTGACGGGCGGATGGGAATATATTATTGTTTTTTTGGGTTCCGTACATCTGTAGGGAAAAAAACCCTTATTAAACCATTTCGTTACAATAGAATACCATAATGTTATTTTTCCTTTTTATTTTGTTTTGTTTATTTTTAGTTGGGGCTGTTTTGTCCTAATGCGTCAAATAAATGTATTTTCTTTCTTTCTTCTTTCTTCTTTATGGTTTTTTACATACATACATAAATCACGTCTTTATCCCTTACGGGGTAGACAGAGCCTGAGGTAACAAGACCTAATGACCACGTTTAGCATGATTGTGGGCGTATAGATGGAAAAGGGAATCAAAATAGTGATGGGTTGCTAGCCGCATCGCCTATAACATGATTCCTATTTTCGTCCATTCCCTCGATGGGCTTTTACCATCTGCGCGGGAAGAGAAGCAGCTGGTAAATTCTATGTTTTTCTTTTCTCCCAAACCAGCATGGAAGAAATAAACAAATTAAAATTGTATGAATATTTCTTTTTGTTAAAATAATTTGACTTGATGCTCACATAGGTCTAGTGTCTTTTGCCTAAGTGTTTTTTGCCTAAGTGTTTTTTGCCTAAGTGTTTTTGCCTAAGTGTCTTTTGCCTAAGTGCCTTTTGCCTAAGTGTCTTTTGCCTAAGTGTCTTTTGCCTAAGTGTCTTTTGCCTAAGTGTCTTTTGTCTAAGTGTCGTTTGTGGTGCAAGCTTGGATATTGACATCAAAATTAGGTTTGCTCTTCATAATTATTATGCACTAGAGTTAAACAGCACTAAAAGCCCTTTATATTATTAAGCGACGTATTAAATACTATATTAGGCTGCGAGCGCACTACGAAGACTTAGCATGACGTCTTATCCCTTAATGCGACTTAATTCCGACTCAGTTCAAATTTTTAACCGACTTCAAAAAAAGGAGGAGGTTCTCAATTCGTCTGTTTTTTTTTTATGTTTGTTACCTCATAACTTTCGACTGGGTAAAGCGATTTTAATGATTCTTTTTTTATTTGAAAGCTGGTGCTTCCCGTGTGGTCCCATTTCAATTTGGTCCAGTTCTGACAATGGCACCCATGAGAAAACCATATAAGTCTGAAATTAGCATTAAGTATGTGTGCGACAAATCGTCCGTTTCATTTAAACGGCGCTGTCATATGAGCAGCACGCTTAGTAGGTCTACCCATATTCAGAAAAAATGTCAGTGTACTTCAGATTCACTAAAAATCAAAAAATAAACAAAAATTGTAACAAAAAAAAACGACTTTTATATTATTTATAATATTTGATAGGTACATTTTTTCCCAGACCAGCATGGAAGTAAAATAATTAATGCTTATGAACCTAAACTGAATCGGAATTGAACCGCATTAAGACGCCATGGTAAGGCCGCTGTATGTATTATATGTATGAGTATATAGGGTCTTATTTGTGTGTAGATACCTCCCTTTGGCAGAACGCCTACTTTCGCCAAGGCCTCGAATAAGGGTGGTTTAAATATACTCCCCTCTGCATAATTCGGATAAACAGATTAAAAGCAGTAACAACAAATAGTACAAGACAACATGCAAATCCATACTGTTACAACTTTGTCATCTGACCACAACATTGCGTAATTTTTTTTTTTTTTTTTTTTTTATATGAATAGGAAGGCAAACGAGCAAGTGGATCACCTGATGTTAAGTGGTCACCACTGCCCATAGACACCCGCAACCCCGGAGGGATTGCAGTTTTTTTTTTTTTTTTTTTTTTTTTTTTTTATATGAATAGGAAGGCAAACGAGCAAGTGGGTCACCTAATGGTAAATGATCACCACTGCCCATAGATACCCGCAACCCCGGAAGGATTGCTGATGCGTTGCCAACCTAGAGGACTAAGAGACGATTATTATTATTATTACAAGCTTTATATTAACTTGCAACTTGTATGTGTGTATGTATGTATGTTTGTCCGGGTGGAATCTTGCGACTTAACTTTGAAGCATATTTCTTCATCTCATTGAGCTACATACCATGCTGATCTGGGAGCAAAGGAAAAACATAGAATGTGCCAGTTGCTTCTAGTTTCGCAACTCAGAAATGACGGCATAGCGCTCAGGGGCCCGATTTTTGAAAGCACATGTGTGAAAATACCACTCGAAAGTGGTGAAAAATTGTGCTCAATTTGAAATACGAATAGCATATAAGACAATCACAGCTCTCATTAATCTTGTGAACTAGTCAAAACTTTGATTAGAGCTGTAGTTTTGGAGATATAAACTGATTTATACCACTTTCGAGGGGTACTTTCGAGTGATGTGCTTTCAAAAATCGGCCCCCAGAGCTATTTTATGATATAGTAACAGCCTTCTAAGCTTCATTCACGATGGTTCATTTCACATGTTTTTTTGTCCATGGGCTTGTAGTATACAAGCCAGAAAACTAGAGATGTCTATTAAGCTTTTCAATCTATTTAAGAATTTTGATAATTATTGAAATTGGAGATTTATTTATATGTGTTTCTGAAACCCTGCTGTATCACTTGAACAATATCTTGTATTTGCAACAGTCATTCCTTAATAAATAAAAACACACTTCGTATTTCCATAAAGCAAAATCATGCTTGGCCTTCCTCCGTTCATAAATCACACCCACTTGTGTACTTAGATTAATTCATTAGTTAAAGATGTCGGAAAACCTTAAGAAACAAAAAATACTATTTACGCTTTTAAAATGGGCAAGTACAAAAAATCAAAATCAAAATTTTATAATTGCATTTGGCCGCCAAGGGCTCTTTTGCATGTCTTTTTGAAACTAGCAGCGCATTCGGAAAGACCATCATTGCCAAGAAGAATGCGCCGCAAGATACTTGGCAGAAAGTCATTTTTTCAAAATAAAATGCAGTAATACTTTCTTCCATGCTGGTCTGGGAGCAAAGAAAAACATAGAATATGCTTCTCTACCCGCGCAGATGGTAAAAGCCCATCGAAGGAATGGGCGAAAATCATAGGAATCATGTTGTAGGCGATGATACTAGCAACCCATCACTATTTTGATTCCATTTTCCACCAATACGCCCACAATCTTGCTAAATGTGGCCTGTACCTGTTACCGTAGGCTCTGTCTACCCCGTAAGGGATAAAGACGTGATTTGTGTATGCGTATGTGTAAGAATACTTGAATTCTATTTATTTTAAATACATTTATAAAAAAGATGTATAAGGTCCCTGAGCCTTATATTATACTAATTTATAGTACATACATACATACCGTCACGCCTCTTTCCCACAGGGGTAGGCAGAGACTACTTTGTTCCACTTGCTACGATCCTGACATACTTCTTTCGCTTCATCCACATTCATCAATCTCGTCATAAGTACATGCTCGTCGGTTTCGGGTACTTCTGACCTGACCTTTTTCCAAAACGTCTCCTATTTGGTCTCGAAACGTCCGTCTAGGCCTTCCCCTCCCAACGTTACCATTCACACTCCCCATATAGATCTGTTTAGTTAGTCTACTTTCATCCATCCGCCATACGTGACCAAACCAACCAACCACCAATTTATACTAGAGATGTATAAAGTCTCTACTAGTCAAGGTATAAATAAAGTACCAGTATAAATATACATGGTATGTATAGTTTTGCGGGTGGTAGGGCCTTGTGCAAGGTCCGTCCGGATCGCTACCACCATCTTACTCGCTAATCCTGCCGCTAAGTAGCAGTGCTTGCACTGCTGTGTTCCGGTATGGAGAGTAAGACAGCCGGGGAAATTACGGGCACAAGAGGCATTTCATCTTAGTCCTCTAGGTTGGCTACGCATCTGCAATCCCTCCGGGGTTGAGAGTGTCTATGGGCAGTGGTGATCACTTACCATCAGGTGACCCACTTGCTCGTTTGCCTTCCTATTCATGTAAAAAAAATAGAATTCTATAGACCTTTAAAATAATCGACGAGGATTAACATCACATTTAAAACTTTTTGTGGTGAACGGCGTTGCGAGACTTGTATCTTTTTACTGTTTAATGTTTTTAAAGAGATTGTATTTTAATTGGTACCTACTCACCAAAATACTATTATTATTTCCACGCTGGTCTGGGAGCAAAGATAAAACATAGAATGTACCAGTTGCTTCTCTACCCGCGCAGATGGTAAAAGCCCATCTAGGGTACAGGCGAAATCATAGGAATCATGTTATAGGCGATGAGGCTAGCAACCCATCACTATTTTGATTCCATTTTCCACCTATACGCCCACAATCTTGCAAAATGTGGCCTGTAGGTACCTGCTACCTTAGGCTCTGTCTACCCCGTAAGGGATATAGACGTGATTTGTGTGTGTGTGTGTGTCACCAAAATACACCGCTTAACGTACCTACTTGTGCATCGTTTTCAAGGTTGTTGATTAGATACATACCTGAAACAAAAAGCAAACATAGATTAGATTAAATTACATTAATTTATTTCAATTATTTTATGTTAAAACAAGGAACAAGGTGTTAGACGGACGTTCCTGGACCAAATAGGAGACATTTTGAAAAAAGGTCAGGAGTACCCGAAACCGACGAGCATGTATGAAGAGATTGATGAATGTGGATGAAGCGAAAGAGGTATGGCAAAATCGTAGCAAGTGGAACAAAGTAGTCTCTGGCTACCCCTATAGGAAAGAGGCGTGACTGAAGGAAATCACAAAAATAAATAGTAAAACATCACTAGTTCCAAAAATATTGATACCACAACAAAAACTCATCCTTACTAATATTATAAATGCGAAAGTAACTCTGTCTTTCTGTCTGTCTGTCTGTTACCTTTTCACGCTTAAACCGCTGGTCCGATTTAGTTGAAATTTGGTACACAGATAGTTTGAGTCCCGGGAAAGGACATCCCGGAAAATTGCATAGTTCCCGCGGGATAGCACAGCCCAAACCACTGGACTTAGAGACTTGAAATTTTGCACATAGATACCTTATACAATGTAGGCATCCACTAAGGAAGGATTTTTGGAAATTCCCACGGGATAAGGAAAAAACGGGATTATATATTCGATTCCGAGTGACGCTATCTCAGTAACTATAATAACTAGACTCTTTAAATTTGATACAAAAGTAGGTGATTACAAAACTAAGAAACTAATTTCAGGATTTTTGGAAATTCCCACGGGATAAGGAAAAAAACGGGATTTATCTACGCGGACGAAGTCGCGGGCATAAGCTAGTATCAAATAAAAAAAAACTTTTAAAATGAGACAGCTGGCTAATTTGTACGATTTAATAACAAATCCACTCGTAAACTGGCATCATGGATTTAGATGATTTTTTATATATACCAGGGATGTAACGGAGGTAGTTTTATCGGAACCGAAGGCGGAGTCGGAGTTTTTAAATTTGCTTTATCGGAGTCGGAATCGGAGTCGGAATCGGAGTCGAAGGCAGAGTCGGATAATTGACGATAGAGTGCACGTAGTGGGAGTCGGGGGATTCCCCGCGCGACATGTATGAACCTGTTCATAACAGTCGACACAGGCCGCCGCCGCTATGTTATGCTTCGGCCTCCGATTAAAACCTTCGATTTAAAAGTGTCGGAACCGAAGGTGTAATAATAATCGGAAGTTCCGACTTAACGGAACCGGAGTCGAAGCTCCGTAACATCCCTGATATAAACTTTTAGGAATTAAGAATATAGACATATCGAAACCTGCACAAATCCTGGGCGAATTCGTAAAAATCCTCTAGCAATCAAGCTAGTTTGTCGTTTGCTTCCGTGGCATACAGGGGTTTTACGGCGTCTTAAGTTGGATCGCTCGCTGTCAGATCCATACAATTGTGTCAAAAATGACAGCTAGAACGATATAATTGAAGCGACATTGAATCGCATTAAGACGTCATGGTAAGGCGTCTGAGCCACTCCATTTATAGTTAGCGGCGAAGAGGTCAAGTCGTTATTGCCTAGCAAATATTTGTTACGGGAAAGACAGCATGTTGACACTTTATCTTATTTACAGACTAGTGGTTTTATGACCTCTAAAGCAGAAGATCGTAACTTCAAACCCGCGCATGGCAGCGCATTCAAGTTCTACGAAACTAAACATCTGCACCGACGAAATCATTGACGTGTGTAAAGTCTTCAATCACTACTACATTCATTCTCTTCCATGCTGGTCTGGGAGCAAAGAAAAAACAGAAAGTAGGGGAGACCGAGGCGAGTTGAGACAGAGGTGAGTTGATACAAAGCCGATTTATCTAAACTGTGACAGTTTATCGGGCTGGTAACTTCGCTAATTCGTTGCTCTTTCTACACTCCACAGTTTGTGTGAAGTTGTGACCTCGCTAACTGTCATAGGTGCAGAGAAAAAGGCTTTGTATCAACTCGGCTTTGTATCAACTCACCTCTGTCTCAACTCGCCTCGGTCTCCCCTACCAGTTGCTGCTCTTCCCGTGCCGATGGTAAAAGCCCATCGAGGCAATGAGTGAAAATGTTTGGAATCATGTTATAGGCGAAGCTAGCAACCCGTCACTATTTTGATTCTCTTTTCCATCCATACACCCACAGGTTTAGGTCTTGTTACCTTAAGCTCTGTCTACCCCGTAAGGGATAAATACGTGATTTATGTATGTATGTATGTACTACATTCAAAAATCAAAAATCACTTTAAAGAAGACACGCTTATTAAATACTTCTTCTTCTTCTGCCTCTCCAACTAGTGAAGGTCAGCGATTTGGTAACCTAGCATAGTATGGCAGGTACCTGGAATGACGAGGATCCGGGTTCGACGGCCATAGATATACACACGCAGACGCACACACATGCACACACATGCACACACAAATCACGTCTACACGGGGTAGACAGAACCTAAGATAACAAGAACTACAGACTACGTTTAGCAAGACTGTGGGTGTATAGGTCGTATTAGGCCGCATCGCCTATAACACGATTCCTAAGATTTTCACCCATTCCCTCGACGGGCTTTTACCATCTGCGCGGGAAGAGTAGCAACGGGTACATTATGTTTTTCTTTGCTCCCAGACCAGCATGGAAGTGATGGAAGATAAATTTACTTTTTGGATTTTTTTATTTGTTCTAATTGACAGTGTCGTTTAGATTTTTTTTTCTGAACTGAGTCGGAATTAAACGCGGTAAAGCCTGGTAATCGATAAAAATCAATGTACCATGTAAAACAAACCGCCGATAAAATAAAAGATAGCAATAAACATATCCACAATAATACTAAATATATAACATAGTAACCCAGTTAGTGTCTCTTACGGAGGCTATAATTTGTGAAGGTCATCCCAAGGTCAGGGCTTCTGGCCCCTTGCCAATCGTAGAATGGGAATAAGTGTACGTTTTTTCTTCCTGATAATAAATAAGGATTGTTCTTGTATTAGATAATTCCTTGTAACTGTTTTAGTGAACATAATATTGGAGTGTGTAACTTCCATGCTGGTCTGGGAGTAAAGAAAAAACATAGAATGTACCAGTTGCTTCTCTTCCCGCTCAGATGGTAAAAGCCCATCGAGGGAATGGGTGAAAATCTTAGGAATCGTCTAATAGGCGATGCGGCTAGCAACCCATCACTATTTTGATTCCCCTTTCCACCTATACGCCCACAATCACGCTAAACGTGGCCTTAAGGTTTTCTTACCTTAGGCTCTGTCTACCCCGTAAGGGATAAAGACGTGATATAATGTAAAATGTATGTATGTATGTAATATTGGAGTATGGTTGTACGGCTAGACCTGTAGGCTTCGAAGGCTTACCCACGTTCGATTCCCGGCCATAGCTTGGCTTTTCGGATTTTTCTGTTTTCTAATTTTCAGTGTCGCTTACAAATTTTCTGTAGGCTTATTGTGTAACTCGCTCGCAATCGCCATCGCGTTCATTTTGACAGTTCTTGTATGAATGACAGCTAGCTGATTCCGATGCCAATTGTCAGCGCATACATGAACTGTCAAAACGAACACGATGGCGATTGCGAGCGAGTTAGATAAAAAGCCTATTGTAGGCTCATGGAAGGAAACATATCAGTTCTGTAACTACATACAACCGGTCATTTACTTAAGTTTGTCACCTATAATAATACTTTCATGCGATCCTGAAGAAAAAGGTTTGACTGACAGACGGACAGACAGACTGGCAGACAAACAGAGGGGTAGAGGGAGAGACACGTAATCGTCTAAGGCTACGAATAATAATAAGTCGAGAAGCGTAACTAAGCCCGAAAAATCATTCCACGCGAAGTGAACCGCAGGAGGCGGGGCTTAAAATATGTACCGCGCGGCTTATTACTATTTACGAATAGTCTAAGGTCTAAGGGTTCTTTTTTACTCTTGAGCTACTGAACCCTGATACCTAGTAGTAATTCATTTGATAAGAAATGACCCAACTTTTGAGCTCAAAACGGCGATCCCTCGAGTAAAGATACATTTTTCCATTTCCAACTTTTCTCTAAAAACTTAATTTCATACTCAAAGCCAACGACGGGAAATGAGCTGTGTCGTGATCGCGACAGAGTCGTTTATAGTTGTGCCTTTGGATGTCGGCTACGTCGTTTCGTTTCTCGTCCGACTTTGGAACTATGTCGCTTGAGAAGCAGAATTGTGAAGCAAACTTTGCGAAATATAGATAGGCATAAAAATAATGTTTTTGTCAGTTTATACTTAACTAGTGTGCCCCCACGTCTTTGTTTATATTGCAAAACTCTGTACCTCTACTCCGTAGGAATAAACTACAAAAGCCAAAAATTTACAAAATTACAAACTATACAAATTGCTTCCATGCTGGTCTGTGAGCAAAGAAAAAACATAGAACGTACCAGTTGCTTCTCTTCCCGCGCAGAAGGTAAAAGACCCTCGAGGGAATGGGCGAAAATCTTAGGAATCGTGTTGATAGGCGATATGGCTAGCAACCCATCACTGTTTTGATTCCCCTTTCCATCCATAATTATGCTAAACGTGGTCTTTAAGTCTTGCCACTTTAGGCTCTGTCTACCCCGTTAGGGATGAAGACGTGATATATGTATGTACCAAGGCTTTCTATTGATCGCATTCGATTCTAATACCCATAATTCCTTTAGGTCGTTGTTCTATGGCTAGTTTTTTTACCTTAAATTCTAACCTCTTATCTATTTCAGAATAAACGTTTATTTATTCAAAATTTGGAGTCGCTCGAATAAATATCAACTAATTTACATACTTTTGCCCTGTTCGGTATCATATAATATTATTATAATATATTACAGGGCTCTTTAGACAGAAGGCTCTCAAACTTTTTAAACCTGATCGTGACCTTTAAAAATATTTTGAGGTTTAAAAGGGGTCTCATTATGTACGGTCGGCCAAAATAGTATAAATAGCCGAAGTGTCTGCCTAGAAGAGATCGCTCTGTAGCGATAAGACCACCTATTGTTACCTTGTAATCTTCTGTATACTTTTTCTGTTTTGGTAAGTAAGTAAGTAAGTAAATGCTTTATGGTACAAATATAAAGAAGCAGAGAAAAATCACAAAAAAAGAACTTAAATATATGCACATAGGTGAACTTATCCCTATAAGGGATCTCTACCTATAAGGGATATTGGTTGTTATTATGTGGTGTTCAATAAAAAGTTATTGTATTGTATATTGTATACCACTTTTTGTCCAATTTTCTGTGAAATGAATTACACGTCGCTAAAGTCTTTTATATGAATAGGAAGGCAAACGAGCAGGTCGGTCACCTGATGGTAAGTGATCACCACTGCCCATAGACACCCGCAACCCCGGAGGGGTTACAGATGCGTTGCCAACCTAGAGGACTAAGATGAATGGCCTCTTGTGCCCGTAATTTCCCCGGCTGTCTTACTCTCCACACCGGAACACAGCAGTGCAAGCACTGCTACTTAGCGGCAGGATTAGCGAGTAAGATGGTGGTAGCGATCCGGACGGACCTTGCACAAGGCCCTACCACCCGCAAAATGATGATGAAGATACCATTTTGCTGTATTATTTGGCTAAAAGAACCTTAAAATACAAGTATCTGACGGAACCCAGCGGCCGGGGTTCAGCGAGGCATACGCTTTTCAATCAACGCTCACTCTATCAGCGCTGCCCGGGGTCGATGACATCGCAAAAAAAACGCCTAGTAATAATGGTAACCTGGTTTCAAAACTTGACTAACTTCCATGCTGGTTTGGGAGCAAAGAGAAAACATAGAATACCTATACCACCGTGGCGTCCATAGAACTCGATTCCTACGCTTGCCTATTTTAAGGCAGTTGGGCACTTTATTGTGCAGAATTAGAGGAAAGCGCTAGTTAAATGCCCTTGACTTGCCTTCTGATATACTTGACGCCACGCCTCTGGTACCTACTTAGTTGCTTCTCTTCCCGCGCAGGTAAAAGGCCATCGAGGGAATGTGCGAAAATCTTAGGAATCATTGATTCCCCTTTCCACCTATATGCCCACAATCTATATATATATAATTCAAAGGTGACTGACTGACTGACTGACATAGTGATCTATCAACGCACAGCCCAAACCACTGGACGGATCAGGCTGAAATTTGGCATGCAGGTAGATGTTATGACGTAGGCATCCGCTAAGAAAGGATTTTTGGAAATTCCCACGGGATAAGGAGAAAACGGGAATTAAATATGCACAGCCCAAACCACTGGATGGATCGGGCTGAAATTTGGCATGCAGGTAGATGTTATGACGTAGGCATCCGCTAAGAAAGGATTTTTGGAAATTCCCACGGGATAAGGAGAAAACGGGAATTATATATGCACAGCCTAAACCACTGGACGGATCGGGCTGAAATTTGGCATGCAAGTAGATGTTATGACGTAGGCATCCGCTAAGAAAGGATTTTTGGAAATTCCCACGGGATGAGGAGAAAACGGGAATTATATATTCGATTCCGAGTGACTCTATCTCAGTAACTATAATAACTAGGCTCTTCAAATTTGATACAAAAGTTGGTGATTACAAAACTAAGAAACTAATTTCAGGATTTTTGGAAATTCCCACGGGATAAGGAAAAAAACAGGATTTATATATTCAATTTAAATATATAATTACTAGACTCTTCAAATTTGGCATAGAAGTAGGTGATTATAATAGTAAAATAAAGTTGTAATGCTTTTTGGAAATTCCCACGGGATAAAAACGGGATTTATGTATTCAGTTCTACGGGATCGATTTTTCGTTTTACTGGTCGTATAAAATTGAAATTTGGCCTTCAATTTCCCTTGGGGAGTGTAGGGGAGCGCTACAAAAGGATTTCCCGAAATTCCCACGGGAACGGGAAAAACGGGACTTTTCGTTTTCTGGTTGCAGAAAGCTGAAATTCGGCATGTAGGTTGCTTCGGGAGTGTAGAGGAGCATTAAGAGAGTACTTTCCAAAATTCCCACGGGAACGGGAAAAAAACAGGATTTTAAATCGAAGGATTTTAGGTCGTAGAAAGCTGAAATTTGGCAAGTGGGTTCCTTGGAGAGTGTAGAGGAGCATTATGAGATAATTTCCCAAAATTCTTCTTCTTCGTTCCCGTAAGATATTCGGGAAATGCTTTATTTGGCGAAATTCTTACGGAAACGGGAAAAACGAAAAGCGGGGGAAAGTTGAAATTTGTCACGTAGGTTTATTCGGGAGTGTAGGGGAACACTAAGAAAGGATTTTCCGAAACGCCCACAGGGACGGGAAAAAACCGGATTTTACGTTTCCAGACAAAACAGCGGAAGAAAGAGACTTAACATTTATAACGTGTGTTTCTTTAAAGGCTTTAAGTGTACTCCGAAAGCACTTCCCAAAATGTCCACGGGAACGGGAAAAAACTTATTTTTTCATTTTACATCTTAGCGCGTACGATGTCGCGGGCAAAAGCTATTTAGGATGTATTTTAGGACAGCCCTATAGGTTAGGTTAGGTTTGTTTTATAAAAATCCTGCAATATTTACAGGTTCAGAAAAATTAAGGCATCGGGGCAATGCGGGGGCTGGCTTTCATGCTTGCTTGAGTCCTTGCTTTGCATGCTTGATTGCATACTTGCTTTCATGCATGCTTGCATGCTTGCTTGCATGGGTGCTTACTTGCATGCATGCTTGCTTGCACGCTTGCTTGCATGCATGCTTGCGTGCTTGCTTTCATGGGTGCTTACTTGCATGCATGCTTGCTTGCACACTTGCTTGCATGCTTGCTTGCCTGCTTGCATGCCTGCTTGCATGCATGCTTGCATGCTTGCTTGCATGGGTGCTTACTTGCATGCATGCTTGCTTGCACGCTTGCTTGCATGCTTGCTTGCCTGCTTGCATGCCTGCTTGCATGCCTGCTTGCATGCCTGCTTGCATGCCTGCTTGCATGCCTGCTTGCATGCCTGCTTGCATACTTACATGCTTGAAGGCTTGCATGCCTGCTTGCATACTTGCATGTATGCTTGAAAGCTTGCAGGTTTGGTTGCTCGCTTGCTTAATTGCTAGGTTCTTTGAAATGCTCATGGTTCACGCGTGCGAAGCCGCGGGCAAAAGCTAGTCATGCTATAAGTGGCTTTTAGAATAGAATAGAATAGAATTTTATTACCACAAATAGAGTATACATACATTTATATAAAGTAAATCAAACTTAAAACTAAGCGTAGCAATTGAATTGGGCTCAGCGTGTGCTGCGGGTGCGCACCGCGGCCGCGCGGGAGCGCGCACGCACACAGCGCTGATTTTGAGCCCAACCCTATTTATTCCTTTGTAAATCTTATTTAATTACGCGGGTAAGTTTGAACAAACAAAAAAAAAAAGAGGAAAATTTAAGTAAAACAATTTGGATGAATTTTTACACAAAACCAACAAAATGCACCAGATTAAAGCCAAAGAGCAGTCCAAAGTAATAAGTAATTTTAGGCCTTGTTACCTTAGACTGTCTACCCCGTATTGATAAAGACGTGATTTATATATACAAGATTTCTTCCATGGTTGTCTGGGAGTAAAGAAAAAACACAGAATTTATCAGTTATTTCTCTTCCCGCGCAGATGGTAAAAGGCCATCGAGGGGATGGGCATCTTAGGCATCATGTTACAGCCGATGTGGCTTGCAACCCATCACTTTCGATTCCCCTTTCCACCTCGCCCACAATCATGCTAAACGTGGCTTTTAGCTCTTGTTACCTTAGACTGTCTACCTCATATTAATTAAGACGTGATTTATGTATGTAAATAAAAGATTTGCTCGTTTAATGCTACTAGATTAGATATGAAATTGAGTGGAACTTGTCTGAATACAAAAGCGTTTAAATTTAATTGAATTGGCTATAGTAGGTCTTCATTGTCTTATTTGCTAATCCTGGCAAGCAGAGCTTGCGCTGGGTTCCGTCGTGGAGAGTAAAGGTGCAACCACACTGGTGCGTAACAGACGTTGACGGTGCGTTTACGCAACAAAATATAAGAAAAAACGGTGAGAAAACGTGACGCCTACGACACGTCACTGCGCCTACGCCGCGGTGTGGCCGCTCCTTAAGACAGCCGATGAAACTACTAGCACAAGAGGTCCATCTTAGCCTCCTAGACTGGCAACGCATCATGATTGTATGTTTTACTAGCTGTAGCCCGCAACTCCGTCTGCATATAATAATAATAATATAGCCTTTTTTATTCCGAATTTTGCTACAATTTCAATTTTGTTGTTGTTGTTTTATTATTAAATTGTCGCGTAATTCGGCGTGCCTCATGGCATAGGCCTCCTCCGTGTATTGGAGGGTTTGGGCTATAGCTCCCACGCGCGCCCAGTGCGGATTGGGAACTTAACACACACCATTGAATTTCTTCGCAGATGTGTGCAAGGTTTCCTCACGATGTTTTCCTTCACCGAAAAGCTCATGGTAAATTTCAAATGTAATTTTCGCACATAAATTCCGAAAAACTCAGAGGTGCGCGCCCGGGATTTGAACCGACGACGCTCTGCTTGAGAGGCCACAGGTCAAGCCACTAGGCTACCACGGCTTTTTTTTTCCCGTCTCCGACTCCGTCTGCATAGAATTCCTTTATCGCTATCCCAGAGGAATTACGCAATTCGTGATAAAAGTAGCCTATGTGTTATTTCAGATTATAATCTATCTATGTTCCAAATTTCATCCAGATCTTTCTAGCCGTTCTAGTGTGAAAGAGTAACAAACATCCATTCATAGTTACAAACTTTCGCGATTATAATATTAGTAGGATGTGGCAGCAGAGAAGGAAGGTCTTGCATTTAAAAACATGTACATTTCGCACAGGCTTGGCTGTCTTGCACGTAGGTAGCGGAGTAGCAAGGTTAAGTTTTTGTTCATTAAAATGGACCGCAAAGTAACGCTTGATTCAATAAATTATCGTTTACTTGTATAATGTTGTTGTTGAAGATGAGAAAGATTTATGATTTAGCTCAATATAGCTTTTTATTTAAAAAATAAACAATATCTAATGTATCAATACTTATCTTTTAAATGACTAATGCGATGATGTCATAGGCATAGCGATGAATATCGCTATGTTAGTCAATATATTCAACTGTGTCATATTAATAATTTCGTTGTGTTGAATAAATTAACTCATATTTTTTTTAACTGGTCAAAAATAAAAAAAGGAACAGGAAGGTTGGTTACCATGACGTCTTAATGCGATTCAATTCCGATTCAGTTTAGTTTCGCTCGCTGTCAGATCCATACTCAAAGTGGCAGCTAAAACCTGAACCGACGTGGTAAGGCCCTAGAATTAAGCTCGTGACGTCAGAAACTGTGTGATTTGCTTTGTAAAGCATAATTTCGATGCCTCGGTCATCGGGGATATAGCTCAGTGGTAGAGCATTCGACTGCAGATCGAGAGGTCCCCGGTTCAAACCCGGGTGTCCCCTGGCAATTGCCTTTTTGCCTTTTTTCACATACATAAAAATGGTTTTTTTTTGGATTTTTTTTTCAAGTTCCATTAACCTCCTATCGTCTTTTTAATAAGAGTTTAAAAAATACTAGAATAAATGTAATTTTGTGTAGTAATACTTACTTTTTTGGTAATAATGTACCTACCTATATTTTTTAACAAGAAATGAAATAATTTCATTTTGCCTGACTGTACTTAATAATTATTGAACATTTTTTCTCGCATTATTATTGCTATCCCTTTCTACTAATGATAGCCTTTATTCCCATAGAATACGGCTCATTACCGTACGTGATTTTGGACCAGATGTCAGATGTTTACAGTGTTCAGAATATCCAATGTAGGATGGATAATTTTGTCGAAACTCTTCTTCTTTGCTTTAGAAAGACACGAAAGCTGATTTTTATTGGCTTCTAAAAATTATCTTTGTTTACACGTTTTTCAACTCCTGCAATAAATTAAATAGCAAAATCTTTTACTGGGTAATTTATTTTATAGAAACTTATAAAATTTCAAATTTCTATTTTTTAAACAACCTTCGTCTGCTGACCGTGTCTCTTGACAACAATAGTACATTATATACCAGATTTCTAATCAGACCGACACAACTAGAACTGGACGAGAAAAATGGTCTGTAAGTAATAAATACAATTATTATTTAATAAATACAATAAATTAGGCTCTTTTCAGTGCAAAAAAGCTGGATATTTTATAAAAAGAAGTTATGTGTACTGTTTATCATAAACATGAAATGGGGGAGTAGCGGAGAAAAGAGGAGGCCTTTTACCAGAAGTGGGACGCTTAAATAAGTTAACAAAAAAAAAATGATTCTCCTTTCCCACTTCAAAAAAAAAACAAAAATGTTTATTTGGTTTTTTACATTTATGGTTTACAGTCAGGTTTACGCGCGCGGGTGTGTGTGTGTGTGTGCGCGTGCGTCTGTGTGTACCTCCTTTCTCTCTCCTTTCCACCTGTACAACAACAATCACGCTAAACGTGGCCTTTACGTCTTGTTGCCTTAGGCTCTGTCTACCCCGTAAGGGATAAACAAGTGATTCATGTATACATGTATGTATTTAAAAAATGTGTAAGTACTTCTTTCTGTATATCTACAGACGTTCTTCAGTTAATTAACCAAGTTTCAAAGATATAGCAAAGATCCAATTTTATACGAGAATATATCACTATCTATTCAAAGTCATTACAAAACCAATTACATTGAAATAGCCCCCGTTCAAATTCCTGAGGGTAACATAGCAGGAGTTTAATTAGGCTAACGCAAGATATATTTATTGCATTAATTACAGGGCTTAATGAAAAAAGACAGCCAAGAGCGAGTCGATATCGCGCACTGAGAGTTCTGTACAAAAATAAACCTTTTTTTACTCGGGTGAAAAAATACTTCCACGCTGTTCATGGGAGTAAAGAAAAAACAGAATGTATCAGTTGCTTCTATTCCCGTGCAGATGGTAAAAGCTCATCGCGGGACGACCTTCACGCTCACAATCATGCTAAACTTGGCCTTCAGGTCTTGTTACCTTGGGCTCTGTCTACCCTAGGGGATACAGCCCACGTTTAGCAAGATAGGTTCACATTAAACAATAGTAGTTAATAATGACGTATTTTCCGCCCTGATTAAAATGCACAGCAGTAACGAAGCATTACAGTCCGCACTTAATATTTTCACATACGCCGTAATATGTCTCATGTAAACCAGGCTGGTAAGCTCGCCTTCCAGTGAAAGCGAGTAATGTACTATTATTTGCTGGTGATGGGACCTTGTGTTCATTTATAAATCAATTTAGCTTACAGGGTTGACAGAGCAAGATGACGAGACCTAAGGGCCAAGTATAGTGTTATTGTGGGCGTATAGGTAAGGGGAATCAAAATAATGATGGGTTGCTAGCCGCATCGCTTATAACATGATTTTTAAGATTTTCCTTGTGCATTATAATTTTAAATTCGAAATGAAGTCGCCCTGCCCGCTTTGATCATCGACAAAAATGCACGAAAAATCAACCAAATAAATAAACAGGAAGGTTCAGATAAATCTCTTTCTCTCCCTCTCTCTGTCTGTGTGCGTGTGTCATCATAGCTCTCAAATTGATGGACCGATTCCGATGCGGTTTTTACTCGAAAACCAGTTCTCACATTTTTAGAGGCAGTAGGATTCATTTTTAAACATGGTGAATTAAAAAAAACTGTCAAACCTCCATTAACACACTCCACTGCGCTAATATCCAATCAGCATGTATGAACGCGTGACAAATTGTCGAGCGCTCGTTAACTTTATCGAGCGGATGTTTGCCGACAGCCAATTGTGTGGTTTCCTTGATGATTATAATAACGACATAATTTCCTCTGTTAGGCGTTAAGGCGTGTTTTTGCTTTTGTAGCAAACGATTTTGCTACTAACGACTTGGTATCTTTAATACATACATACATACAATACAATACAATACAATAACTCTTTATTGAACACCACATATAACAACCAAAACAGAAAAAAGGTATACAGAATATTACAAGGTAACAATAGGCGGCCTTATCGCTACAGAGCGATCTCTACCAGGCAACCATAATGGACTGGAGAATAGAACAGATCTGAGCAGGTGGTGCAATTTAGAATATATATATTAAATATACTAAGTACTGAAAAACGTAATATTATTATACATGAAACACACATTTACAATAAATGGAGATATAAATAGACACATACACACATACCATAAAAAATATAACCAGCTACAAGATTCATGCACAAGATGACAGATAGTGCTCCTTCAACATAGATTTAAATATGGGTAACGATTTAGCGCGCCTTACATACCTACATGTAGTGTACTAAATATTATTCTGTAACCAGCAATATTCAGTTACCTACATACACATACACAAATCACGTCTTTATCCCTTACGGGGCAGACAGCCTAAGGTAACAAATACCTTCAGGCCACATTTAGCAAGATTAGGCGTATAGGTGAAAAATGAAATCAAAATAGTGATGGGTTGCTAGCCTCATCGCCTATTCCTATGATTTTCGCCCATTCCCGCGATGGGTTTTTACCATCTCCGCGGGTAGAGAAGCAACTGGTATATTCTATGCTTTTTCTTTACCGTTACCTACAATGGTCAGTTATCAATAAAATAATGTACCTACGAGAAAAAACTAAATTTAAAACGTATATCTAAACTTCAATAAATATAAGGATAAATAAACACAAACATTTTGAGCTGGAGAGTCATTCCCGCCGTTTTAACATGAACTGTTTATGGTGGGTTAAAAAAAAATCAAATGACATGAAACAGGAGGCGCAAGAGGATACGCGGAGGTAACCCGACTCGTACCCCCATCGTGTTAATTTTGACAGTTCTTGCATGAATGTGACAGCTAGCTGATTCCGATGCCAATTGTCAGCCCATACGTGAACTGTCAAAACGAACACGATGGCGATTGCGAGCGAGTTAGACAATAAGCCGGGGTGCGAGTCGGGTTACCTCCGCGTGTGATCAAGCTCGTTTTTGGATCCGGGGGGGAAGAGCAGTGCTTGGTCTGAGGCACCCTGGGCATCGGCTTATGATTTCCTGGCAGTTTCTGAGGGATATCATTGACCTTTGGCTAAGCGACAGCGGGGTGGTCTTTTGACTGTTACCGTACAACGTTGTCGACATTTTGTCACAAGATTTTGGATATATTTTTATTACAAGACGTTGGCGAAGTTGCCGTCGTAATGAGGACTTGATACGCCACAAATAAGAAGAAGATAATAAGCCTACTGGCAAGGCCACAGTCCGTCCTCTCGGCCACGGCAGCCAGGATTTAATCCGCTTCGACTGATATTGTACAATACGCAAAATGTGCAAACAGTTAAAATGTACATACGCAAAATCTACATCATGACAAACATACAGTACACGAAATGTACGGACGCAAAATGTACTCAGGTACGCTGAAAGCATATAACGCAAAATGTGTAAAAAGAAAAATGCACATTTCGCGAATTGTTCAATGCAAAATGCATGGAAAATGTGACAAAAGCAAAATGCTCAATCGCCAAACGTACAATACGTTAAATGTACAAGTACAAGTGTATAGTAAGCAGCAGGGATTTTCTTTATTGTTATTTAGTTATTTATAATAAAATTAATAAACTTAATGAGATTCAAAATGATCATGTGTACATTTAATTGTTTGTACAATCTGCGTACTGTACATTTCGTGCACTGTACGTTTGTCATGATGTAGATTTTGCGTACGTACATTTCACTGTTTGCATATTTTGCGTGTAGTGTACATTTTGCGTATCGTATATTATCAGCCGAATCGATTTAATCTAATAAGCCATGTAAGTAAGTATACGTAAAATGTATGGATTTTTTTAATATACAACCAATTAAAAACTGAATAAAAATAACAACCACTAAAACTAGGAAAGTTGATTTAAAGTAATGTTAAAAATGATTAAAAATAAACCTAAAAAATGCCCCCATGTTTCGTGCCTGGTTCAAAGTTTCCCATGCTGGCCGCGTTGCCTCTTTGAACTGCAATGGCAACCCTTTTCACCAGCCACGAACCATGTAAAATGAATTATGTTAAAGTAAAGTGCTTTATATAGCTATCACTGCACTGGAGCCCTATCTCTTGAGGGCAATAGCCGACATATTAAAGCGTGACTCAAGCTAAGCCACGCTCATATTCAATGGACGTCATATATATTTGTATATATGCATATATTCTGGCCAAACGAGACGGAAAGAATGTATTACGCCAAACACAAACCTAACTCTTCTACTTCTTTGACGACCCTAGTGGTTAGTGACCCTGACTATGAAGCTAGAGGTCCTGGTTTCGAATACCGGTAGGGGCAGACAGTTGTATGGTGAATACGAATGCTTGTGCCCGAGTCATGGATGTTGTATGTATTTATCTACATTATATAAGTATGTTTATCCGTTGCCTGGTATCCATAGTACAAGCTTTGCTTAGTTTGGGGCTGGGTCAATTGGTGTAATTTGTCCCAAGATATTTATATTTATTATTTATTTATCTAGTTCTAGTTTCTAATTCGTTACTTGTTTATTTGCATAATTTTTAATATGATAAGTAAGTAAGTAAATGCTTTATTGTACAAATATAAAGAAGCCGAGACAAATCACAAAAAATACCTCAAATATATGCACAAAGGCGAACTTATCCCTACAAGGGATCTCTACCAGTTAACCTTTGAGTAAACCTTTGGTGGTTTTTAATCAATTAAAAATTTTGTAGGACAGAGACAACATATAGCGAAACTTTAGGGGTTAGTATGCCATTCTTACAGTGGAACCTTAAAAAGAGGTATTCGATAGTAGAAATAGAAACATACACACACACACATATACATAATCACGTATTTATCCCTTACGGGGTAGGCCTACGGTAACAAGACCTAAATGCCACGTTTAGCATGTTGGTAGGCGTATAGGTGGAAAGGGAATCAAAATAGTGATGTGTTGCTAGCACCGCCTATGACATAATTCTTATGCCCATTCCCACGAGACTGCGAGGGAGAGAGAGATAGATACGTGTAGGTAAGTACCATTCGATAGGTACACATAAAGAAAAAAAGGATCGCAACGGAATAAATCGTTTCAAATTAATGAAATAAACTGAATCGCATTTAGAACCTTTTCCCTGCAAATGTTATAATGACTTACCATATACCTTGCCAAAGAATTTATTGCGAATTCGTATGAGAAAATGTACCAAAGAGGTACGTGATTCAGTTTCCTTGCTCGCACTCAAACAGACGAACGAACAGCAAAGTGATTCTATAAGGGTTCCTAAAGTTCTAAAGACTCGTCCACCATCCATACAAACGTCACACACATACAAGAAGCCAGAAGCTCATAACATAAGCATGGTTTAATGACAGCACCGGAAGCCGCCATTACTGTAGACACGCAAGCTTCCCGTCGCAACCGGAAACTAGCGTTGCTGCTATTTCCGGCTGCGTTTTTCACCGGATACGCCGATAAATAGAGCCGTAATTGTTATGTGGTAAGTTTATTGACTGTTTTACGGTTATTTTACTGGCGCTCGAGTGTTTTTAAAGATCGGCTATCTCTTTCTTTTAAGCCGCTTCTCGCTCTCTTGACAGCAGCCGTGGTCCTTCGGTCCATGAAGACGTGCAAATGGGGAAGTGGATGGGGGAGTGGTTTGCATGTGAAACAGTTGTGCTCATTAAACTTTGATAATGATCCCGTAGAGGGATCGAAACGCGTCAGTGTTTGTGGTGTAAGGGATTAAGTTTGTGGGATTTATGTGTGTTTTATTATCAGTATTGGAGGGAGGGATTGCATGAAAACATATATATTTCACACAGGCTTGGTTATCTTGCACGTGAGTAGCGGAGTAGCAAGGTAAAAAATGTTTTGTTCATTCATATCTTCAAACTTTATTGTTTGTTTTGAATCCATAATCGCGTACATCCCTTACGGGGTAAACAGGTCCTAAGGTAACAAGACCTGTACACGTTTAGGGTGATTGTAGCCGTATAGGTGAAAGGGGACTCAAAACGTCTATACGCTGTGGCGTAACTTTAGCGTCTGGGGCCCGTGGTAAATTCGTCAGGCTCCTTCCTCAATGTAAAGAAGTGCATCAGCGTCCCTTCTGTGCTCTGAACCAAGCCAGTTCGGGGTCCCGTAGAGCTATAGACCCGTGGCATTTTGCCACTCCTGCCACCCTGTAGTTACGCCACTGTCTATATCTACACGTTGTAAAAATAAACGTACTTGCTATGTCATCAGTTAACAAGAAATATTACTTATCGGGCATATGTCATTATAACTTCGCAAGTGCGTATTGCGTTAATTCGGTGGGGATAAGTGATAGGTTGGAGGCAGAAGTTGCCAGGAAGTAATAAAAACTTTGGGACACGCATAAGCACATGACAATAAAGCTGAGTATATTGGTTCTGTGATGTAATACATTTATTTGAGCGGTAAAAAAATCTTCCATGCTGTTCTGGGAATAAAGAAAAAATAGAACGTACCAGAAGCTTCTTTTTTTATGTAAGAGAGGCCAGAACAACGAACTAGTGGCTCACCTGATGTTAAATGACCACCACTGTCCATAGACACCCGCAGCGCTTTACGCGATGCCAGTGCGTTGTCGGCCCTTCTCTGGTTCTCTCCCCGCGCAGATGGTAAAAGCGCTTTAAGCCCTTCAATCATGCTAAACGTGCCCTTTAGGTCTTGGTTCCTTAAGCTCTGTCTACCCCGTAAGGGATAAAGGCGTGATTTGTGTATGTATGTATATTAAAAAAATGGTGATGCATTTTTATTTGACACTAAGTTGTTCGCTTTTTACACTGTGCAACGTTGTCTACATAAATCACGTCTTTGTCCCTTACGGGGTAGACAGAGCCTAAGGTAATAGTACCTAGAGGCCACGTTTAACATTATTGTGGGCATGAAGATGAAAAGGGGAATCGCAACAGTGATGGGTTGCTAGCCGCATCGCCTATAATAACATTCCTACGATTTTCGCCCATTCCCTCGATGGGCTTTTACCATCTGCGCGGGCAGAGAAGCAACTGGTACATTCTATGTTTTTCGTTTCCTCCCAGACCAACATGGAAGAAAAAGTTTAAAGTATTTTTTTAGTAATTCGTAGTTTGGCAATGTATCATGACAATATTTAATTTGTATCGCCTGATAGGCTAGCACATGGTGTGACAAACAAATCATGGCCCAATGAGGTCCAGTTTTTTTTTTATATGTATAGGAAGGCAAACGAGCAAGTGGGTCACCTGATGGTAAGTGATCACCACTGCCCATAGACACCCGCAACCCCGGAGGGATTGCAGATGCGTTGCCAACCTAGAGGACTAAGATGCAATGATTCTTGTGCCCGTAATTTCCCCGGCTGTCTTACTCTCCACACCGGAACACAGCAGTGCAAGCACCGCTACTTAGCAGCAGGATTAGCGAGTAAGATGGGGTAGCAATCCGGACGGACCTTGCACAAGGCCCTACCACCCGCCCAAGGCCCAGAATGAAATGAAAAATACCAAAACACAGAAAGTGGAAACTAGGTCAAAAAGCTAGCACGGGGCATGCATTCTCACAGAGCTTGTTATAGCAAGAGGCTAGAACTGACACGCTGAAATTATGCGGTGAGGTTATAACGCAAAAATATTAGCGAAAATAAAACCAGAAAAAGCTACTAATATAACAATTTCCTTCAGTTTATGGAACAGCGAACTGTAAGAAAAACACATTTTAGCGTTAATACATACATGCATCACGTCTTTATCCCTTACGAGGTAGACAGAGCCTAAAGTAACAAAAGCTTAAGGCCACGTTTAGCACGATTAAGGGCGTAAAGGTGGAAAAGGAAATCAAAATAATGATGGGGAGCCGCACCGCCTGTAACATGATTTCTAAGACTTTCGCCCATTCCCTCGATGGGCTTTTACCATGCGCGGGAAGGGAAGCAACTGATTAATTCTATGTTTTTGCTTTACTCCCAGACCAGCATGGAAGAAAGCGTTAATCCTTTACGAAACTAATAAAAACAGTCATGATTCGAATCTCATCGTAAATTTGGAGTCCTAAAAATTATATAGGTATTCAAAAAATACAAAAAGTACATTCCGTATTGGTTAGGGAGCAAAGAAAAAACATAGAATGTACCAGCTGCTTTTCTTCCGTGCAGATGGTAAAAGCCCATCGAGGGAATGGGCGAAAATCGTAGGAATGTTATTATAGGCGATGCGGCTAGCAACCCATCACTGTTGCGATTCCCCTTTTCATCTTCATGCCCACAATAATGATAAACGTGGCCTCTAGGTACTATTACCTTAGGCTCTGTCTACCCCGTAAGGGATAATGACTTGATTTATGTAGAAAGAATTTGACGACAGGGCCGAATTAGGGTGATATTAGAGCTATCTAAGATCTAGCTAGAGCTATTTATGATACTTACTTAAGTATGAAAGTCCTTGGTTTTTGACCTAGAATCTTGAAATGAGGAGGAGGTAGTTTTCAAGTAGGATTATTTCAGAAAGGATTTCACAGGGCCAGATTAAGGTGGTTTAACGATTTTAATTCTGCGCAAACGAATTCGCGGGCAAACAGCTTGTAATGTATAATTTTTTCTAGGGACGTAAAGACTACGCCCTCCGCTTCTTTTCTACGTGTTAACTGTGGGTAATTTTTACAATTACCCTGCCACCTCTCCCATTCCCAAGTCAACCCACGTTTCGGGGTAAATATTGCGAATCGATAGCCTTTATCAGGGGTTGACTATTAAATTACCGCCCGTTTTATTTTACACTTTTTAATTCCGAATTGGCGGGGGCTTTGAAAATGGACCCCACGATACCGGTTGAAAGGTTGAGGAGGGTTGATTCAAAGGTTGTATAATGGATTGTTACTAGAAATACGGTCGTATAAAAGAACCGATCAGGATGGAAAACAGATGGAATGAGATCTTAATAAACTTTATTGAATCAGGCGTTACTTTACGTAGGTCCATTTCAATGAACAAAAAAAACTTTTTTACATTTTTTTTTAACTTACATTCTTTATATCACGTCTTTATCCCTTACGGTGTAGACAGAGCCAAAGGTACAAAAACCTTAAGGCCACGTTTAGCGTGATTAAGGGCAGATGGAAAGGGAAATCAAAATAGTGGTGGGTTGCCAGCCGCATTGACTATAACATGATTCCTATTATTTTCGCCCATTCTCTCGATGGGCTTTTACCATGCGCGGGAAGGGAAGCAACTGGTTAATTCTATGTTTTTTCTTTGCTCCCAGACCAGCATGGAACACTGGACTGGACTAGAATAATAATAATACGATAGAGTAATATTATGTCAGAAATTTACTACATATAAACTACTAGCGACCCGCCCCGGCTTAGCACGGTATATTATGCCAGTATAATACATATAAACCTTCCCATTGAATCACTCTATCTATTAAAAAAAACCGCATCAAAATCCGTTGCGTAGTTTTAAAGATTTAAGCATACATAGGGATATAGGGTCAGAGAAAGCGACTTTGTTTTATACTATGTAGTGATATAAATATACACGGACAAAACATACTAAGTCCACTTAAGAAGACTCATCAAGCCAATACTTGTTCAGGCAATCATTTGCATCGCTGAAGTCAGTGATAGCTATTCAATATTCTACTAAACTTTCTCCTTCAAAAACCAGTAGGTACCAAAATAAAACTTCAACAAAACGTATCCGATATAACTCCGCCACAATCGGGAGCAATTCAATTTTAAGAATACAAATGTAATGGCATCTCGATGGGAGGGAGCGGGACGCGCAGAGTGGGACGGAAAACAATTTTTCCCACGTCATTTAAGACGAGCGCGGACAAGGCCGGCTGCCACAGAAATAACAGTCGGTAAAAAAAAAACATTCATCATAATCACTCAATTGCAGTAACACTCAGTAAGCTCTTAGAACCTTTAGAAGAAAAGAAACAAAAAGAAATGAAAAATAAATCATACGTGTGTGTATGTTTTCGCAAAAGTGAAACGGTCGCTGGCTCATCATTATGCTGAGGTGTTAGACTGCAGCACTGATTTTCAGCCAGAACCGTCTGTGACTCACGAAACGATAGGTACACAGATAAAGTAAACTACATAAAATCATATTTTATACGTAAATAAATAAAGTAATCGTTTTATTTATAAATAAAACTCGTCATACTATCTGTAACTAAAAATTACATACATATATCACGTTTTTATCCGATACGGGGTAGACAGAGCCTTAGGTAACAAAACCTTAAGGCCACGTTTAGCATGATTAAGGGCGGATAGGTGGCAAGGGAAATCAAAATAGTGATGGGATTGTTAGCCGCCGCGCCTGTAACATGATTCCTAAGACTTTCGCTCATTCGGGTACCTGCCATTTGTTCTATGGAACTGTGACGTCATAGAACTGTTAACATTTTTCTTTCCCAGCAGTTCCATGGTAGAACTATTGAAACAAAAAAAGCTATTTGTTCTATAGAACTAAAAGCACCTCAAATTTGTGATGGGAAACTTGTGGTGCTTTTAGTTCTATAGAACAAATAGCACATTTTTTGTGTCAATAGTTCTACCATGGAACTGCTGGGAAAGAAAAATGTTAACAGTTCTATGACGTCACAGTTCCATAGAACAAATGGGAGGTACCCGCTCATTCTCTCGACGGGCTTTTACCATGCGCGGGAAGTGAAGCAACTGGTTCATTCTAAGTTTTTTCTTTACTCCCAGACCAGCATGGAAGGAACTCGACTGTACTCGTTTTTTTTTTATTTACGGGAGTCGGTAAAATGGTCTAAATTGTTTCTAAAATGTGGTCTAAGCTGTTACCCGTGGCTTTGCCCCCGTACCATTTTTCTTTTTCATTTTTTTTCCTGACAATAACAAACAAACAAAAAAAAATAGCAAAATCGGTCCCGCCGGTCACTCTTGATGCCGTGACCAAGGGAAATAAATAAATAATAAATATCTTGGGACAAATTACACCAATTGACCCAGCCCCAAACTAAGCAAGGCTTGTACTATGGGTGCCAGGCAACGGATAAACATACTTATATAATGTAGATAAATACATACTTAAATACATACAACATCCATGACTCGGGCACAAACATTCGTATTCATCATACAACTGTCTGCCCCTACCTGCGAACCCGGGACCTCTAGCTTCATAGTCAGGGTCACTAACCACTAGGCTATCCGGTCGTCCCTTGGTCGCGGACACGATCGGAAACAGGAATTCATTTTTATGTACAAAATATAGATTTATATTATTTCTATTTGTGCGTCAGCCAGTCTGCCAAAGCCCTCATAGAGGCGGCTGCGATTCCGAGCCCCGCGAAAACACATTAGGGAAACGATTCTCTCGCTCACACCGGATAGAATGCGTTCGGATCAACTACTACAGTTAATTCTGGGGCACTTATATATTTCTTCCATGCTGGTCTAGGAGCAAAGAAAAAGCATAGAATTTACCAGTTATTCTCTTCCCGCACACAACACACACACACAAATTACGTCTTCATCCCTTACGGGGTAGACAGAGCCTAAGGTAACAGGTACCTACAGGCCACATTTAGCAAGATTGCGGGTGTAAAGGTGGAAAAAGGAATCAAAATAGTGATGGGCTGCTAGCCTCATCGCCTATAACATGATTCCTATTATAATCGCCCATTCCCTCGATGGGCTTTTACCATCTGCGCGGGTAGAGAAGCAACTGGTACATTTTCAACATGAAACTACCGTGAGACTTAATCATTATTACACATAAACGGATAACTCACGTATAAAAAGTCGAGTGATGCTCGACATGTTTCGGACTATTCCGTAGTCCTCATCATATCGTCGTAGTCATTTTTATTACTAAAACGATGATGATGAAAACGAGGGTAGTTGTGCGCCGCTGTCAGTTGCGTCGAGCAGCCGCGCGAACAGAGCGCTGGCGCGCAGTGTTCGTTTCGCTGCCGCCGGGGCGAGCGCTCCAGGAAGAAGGACTACGGAATAGTCCGAAACATGTCGAGCATCACTCGACTTTTTATACGTGAGTTATCCGTTTATGTGTAATAACTGGTACATTCTATGTTTTTTCTTTGCTCCCAGACTAGCATGGAAGCATCTTCCCGCGCTGATGATAAAAGCCCATCGAGGGAATGGGCGAGTGTCAGGAATCATGTCATAGGTGATGCAGCTAGCAACCCATCACTTTTTTGATATCCCTTTCCTATACGCCCTTAATCATGCTAAACGTGGCCTTAAGGTTTTGTTACCTTATGCTCTGTTTACCCCGTAGGCAATAAACACGTGATATATGTATGTTATATATATATATACTTACATTAGAATACAATTACAAATGTTCTTTATTGAACACCACAAATCAGTACAAAACAACACAGAAACAAGGAACAAGGGTAGACAATAGGCGGTCTTATAGCTTAATAGCGATCTCTACCAGACAACCAATAAAAAAAAATAAGTCGAAGACAGTTTAAGTTGGTGGCGGAAACAAAAAGAGAGGAGACACGCTGGGATATAAATATAATACATAGCTAAATATATACATAAATGTAAATATATAAATATAAAGATAAAAGAAATAAATATTGTGGCATAACTTATATCAATTAGCTTAGTCCTGAACTAAGCAAAACTTGTACTATGATCAGGCAATGAGTAATCATAATTACACATAAACGGATAACTCATGTATAAAAAGTCGAGTGATGTCCGAAACATGTCGAGCATCACTCGACTTTTTATACGTGAGTTATCCGTTTATGTGTAATTATGATTGAGTCTCACGGTAGTTTCATGTTGAAAATGAGTAACCATGTTTAAACTAATTATAACGAAACAAACAGACATAAATCACGTCTCTACCTCTTACTGGGTAGCTAGAGCCTAAAGTAAAAAGATCTAAAGGCCTCGCTTAGCAAGATTATGGCGTATAGGTGGAAATAGGAATCAAAACAGTGACGAGTTGCTAGCCGCATCGTCTATAACATGATTCCTACTATTTGCACCCATTACGAGAAAGAGAAGCAACTGCTACATTTTATGTTTTGTCTTTGCTCCCAGACCAGCATGGAATAACCCAACAACAACCTTGTATAGATGTCAAACCAGCCTAAACGATATAGAGCACTGGTAATTTCCATAGAATAACATAACTTAGCACCCAAGCAAGCTATTCCCCGTCCTACAATAAAAACTAAATCTCTATTGAGACCCTTTCAGAAAGCCGTACAGTCGAATTGGTTGGGCCTAAGCAAACACTCCGATATACGTGCGAGGAGTAGTAAAATATGTAGCGGACACATAATACAGCGTTTTATTTTAGATACAGTAACAAGTCTAGTATAATCTACCTACATTATACACTATCACTACATAGTCACTACATAGTATAAAATAAAGTCGCTTTCTCTGTCCCCATGTCCCTACGTCCCTATGTATGCTTATATCTTCAAAACTACACAACGGATTTTGATGCGGTTTTTTTATTAGATAGAGTGATTCAAGAGGATGGTTTTTATGTATAATTCTATGCAGACGACGTCGCGGGCAGAAGCTAGTATAAAATAAAGTCGCTTTCTCTGTTCCTATGTTCCTATGTCCTTATGTCCCTATGTCCTTTTGTATGCTTATATCTTCAAAACTACACAACGGATTTTGATGCGGTTTTTTTTAATAGATAGTGTGATTCAAGAGGAGGGTTTTTATGTATAACTCTACGCAGACGAAGTCGCGGGCGGAAGCTAGTACACTATATATTCGATTGGGCTGGGCAGCGTTTGGGAAGCTTCGTCATATCTTGACGTCATCGCTGCCACAATGCCTTAAAACTATGGTGTTGTACCAGTAATGACTTACGAGTACGCGGCAGAGACGTGGACACTCACAGGAGGACTAGTCCATAAGTTCAAAGTCGCCCAGCGTGCTATGGAGAGGGCTATGCTCGGTATCTCGATGAGAGATAGGGTCCGCAACGAGCATATCAGACAAAAGACGAAAGTCGTCGACATAGCCCGAAGGATTAGTACGTTGAAATGGCAATGGGCTGGCCACGTTTGCCGTAGAACTGACAACCGTAGCAAATGTATCCTAGAATGGAGACCACGTTTGGGAAATCGTAGTGTGGGACGCCCTGCGACGAGTTGGACGGATGACCTTAGGAGGACAGCTGGCAGTGGCTGGGTGAGGGAAGCCCAGGATCGCGAGTTGGCGCAATATGAAGGAGGCCTACGTCCAGCAGTGGACGGACAATGGCTGTAGATAGATAGAGATAGATAGATAGACATTATACACGTCGAGCAAACATGTCCTCGAGCGCGTCATGTACGCGGCAGCGCGGCGCGAAGCATTCGGGATTGACGAACTGGAGGGCGAGCTAAGGGATGTCGAACTAAAAGATGTCCTTATGTTCGGCAGGAGAATAAGAAGATTCGAGGAGAGCTGGTGTGTGGGAGCGCTGCTGGGACAGTAACCGGCGGCTCCTGCCAAGGGGAACCGGGCTGAATGATCGCCAAATAGGATCGACAGATCGGCTGACCCAGCTAGGCGTCCCCACCCAACATCAACATCTACCTACATTATACATAATTCACGTCTTTTTACGGTGGACAGAGCCTAAGGTAACTTTTATGTGGAAAGGGGAAATAGGGGTTACAACGTAATTCTTAAGATTTTCGCCCATTTTGATCGACGGTTTTATTTTACTGGTTGCTTTTTTGCGGCATCACCCCCCCCCCCCTTCCTTGATGTAATATTATTTAAACAATATATTATGTTTTTTTTCTCCATAAAGACATTCCGTGGAACTTCAGGAACATAATGAAAAGAAGAATTAGCCGAATAAAGGTCCGGCTACATCAGTGCGTAAAAGACGTTGACGGTGCGTGTACGCAACACAATGTATGAAGAAACGGTGAGAGAAGGTGACGCATGCGACACGTCACTGCGTATACGCAGCGGTGTGTTCGCTCTTTAAGTCTAGCCGTTCTCAAGTTTTGAGCTATTAGCAACAATACATTTTTTAAATATAAATAGATTTTTATGTTTTTTTTCTTCGTAATAACATTCGGTAGAACTTGAGGAATATAAAATTATGTTCCCCCCTCTTATAACTAGCTTCTGCCCGCGACTTCGTCCGCGTAGAATTAGCGATGTATCGCTATCCCGCGGAAACTTTGAAATTTTCCGGGTTTAAAAGTAGCCTATTTTAATCCAGGGCACCAATCCGTCCAGTAGTTTCAGCGTGAGAAAGGAACAAACATACACACTCACTCACATCGTCGCAAACTCGCATTTATAATACTAGCTTTTGCCCGCGGCTTCGCACGCGTGAACCATGAGCATTTCAAAGAAGCTAGCAATTAAGCAAGCGAGCAACCAAACCTGCAAGCTTTCAAGCATACATGCAAGTATGCAAGCAGGCATGCAAGCAGGCATGCAAGCAGGCATGCAAGCAGGCATGCAAGCAGGCATGCAAGCAGGCATGCAAGAAGGCATGCAAGCAGGCAAGCAAGCGTGCAAGCAAGCATGCATGCAAGTAAGCACCCATGCAAGCAAGCATGCAAGCATGCATGCAAGCAGGCATGCAAGCAGGCAAGCAAGCATGCAAAGCAAGCGTGCAAGCAAGCATGCATGCAAGTAAGCACCCATGCAAGCAAGCATGCAAGCATGCATGCAAGCAAGCGTGCAAGCAAGCATGCATGCAAGTAAGCACCCATGCAAGCAAGCATGCAAGCATTCATGAAAGCAAGTATGCAATCAAGCATGCAAAGCAAGAACTCAAGCAAGCATGCAAGCAAGCCCCCCGCATTGCCCCGCTGCCTTAATTTTTATGAAACTGTAAATATTGCAGGATTTTTATAAAAAAAACCTAACCTAACCTATAGGGCTGTCCTAAAATACATCCCAAATAGCTTTTGCCCGCGACTTCGTACGCGCTAAGATGTAAAATGAAAAAATAAGTTTTTTCCCGTTCCCGTGGAAATTTAGGGGAGTGCTTTCGGAGTACACTTAAGCCTTTAAAGAAACACACGTTATAAATGTTGTCTCTTTCTTCCGCTGTTTCGTCTGGAAACGTAAAATCCGGTTTTTTCCCGTCCCTGTGGGCGTTTCGAAAAATCCTTTCTTAGTGTTCCCCTACACTCCCAAATAAACCTACGTGACAAATTTCAACTTTCCCCCGCTTTTCATTTTTCCCGTTTCCGTAAGAATTTCGCCAAATAAAGCATTTCCCGAAATTCTTTCGGGAACGAAGAAGAATTTTGGGAAATTATCTCATAATGCTCCCCTACACTCCCTAAGGAACCCACTTGCCAAATTTCAGCTTTCTACGACCAGTAAAACGTAAAATCCTGTTTTTTCCCCGTTCCCGTGGGAAATTTGGAAAGTACTCTCTTAATGCTCCTCTACACTCCCGAAGCAACCTACATGCCGAATTTCAGCTTTCTGCAACCAGAAAACGAAAAGTCCCGTTGTTCCCGTTCCCGTGGGAATTTCGGGAAATCCTTTTGTAGCGCTCCCCTACACTCCCCAAAGGAAATTGAAGGCCAAATTTCAATTTTATACGACCAGTAAAACGAAAAATCGATCCCGTAGAACTGAATACATAAATCCTGTTTTTATCCCGTGGGAATTTCCAAAAAGCATTAAAACATTATTTTACTATTATAATCACCTACTTCTATGCCAAATTTGAAGAGTCTAGTAATTATAGTTCATAGGATTTCGTTAAACTGTATATATAAACCCTATTTTTTTCCTTATCCCGTGAGAATTTCCAAATATGCTGAAATTAGTTTCTTCGTTTTGTAATCACCTACTTTTGTATCAAATTTGAAGAGTCTAGTTATTATAGTTACTGAAATAGCGTCACTCGGAGTCGAATATATAATTCCCGTTTTTTCCTTATCCCGTGGGAATTTCCAAAAATCCTTCCTTAGTGGATGCCTACATTGTATAAGGTATCTATGTGCAAAATTTCAAGTCTCTAAGTCCAGTGGTTTGGGCTGTGCGTTGATATATAGTTAAGTCAGTCAGTCAGTCAGTCAGTCAGTCAGGACTTTGAATTTTATATGTATAGATTAGTAGGATTAGTGTCATAGGCGATGCGGCTAGCAACCCATCACTATTTTGATTTCCCTTTCCTATACGCCCTTAATCATGCTAAACGTGGCATTAAGGTTTTGTTACCTTAGGCTCTGTCTACCCGTAAGGGATAAAGACGTGATATATGTATATATGTAAGACTAGCCTTCCGTCCGCAGCTTCGCCCGCGATAAATTAATTTTTCCCGTAGGAATAGGTACTTTCCCGCGGTAAAAAGTAGCCTATGTCACTCAGTGATAATGTAGTTTTCTAACGGCAAAAGAATTTTTAAAATCGGTCCAGTAGTTTCGGAGCCTATTCAATGCAAACAAACAAACAAACAAATTTTTCTTCTTTATAATTAGTATAGAATATAGACATAGATTAATAATTCAACATCACAATTCGCAACGGTGCAAACAGCAGTCACATTAAAATGTAGAAACGTTCGAGAGCTCGACTGAGATTTAATTTCCTAAAGGCCGAATCCATAGCCCCACAAGCACAGTGTACTAATTCAGAGCCCTACCAACGTATGGAACACATTCATGTATCTTTACAAGGTAACTTCATAAAGTAACACGGGGTTTCACGGTTAGTTCAAAGATGTTTGGAGTTACGCATGTTTCCTGTTTAGCTTGTGTAGTTCAGCTATACGTCGACAGATGGAGCTATTCGAGTTTTAAACATAGTGTCGAAGTGGCGCCATCTAAAGCATAAATGCGACCTAGGCTTTAACCATAATATGAATGCGATTCGGTTTTAGATTCGCTCGCTATCAGATCAATACTAAAAGTGACAGCTAAAACCTTGCCTGAGTCGGAATTGAATCGCATTAAGACGTCATGGCAAGGCCTCTGTTTTGAGGGCATTTTCCAAAAAAAGTCCACATGTTCATTTTTTCCAGAATTTAACTATTTTGGGTTTTTCTTACTCAGAACCGTTTACGCTATCGATTTTCATACAAAAAAAATGTGTCCCAGATTTTACTATGGAATTATTTTTCCTGTTCGTCACGTTCCACACTCTGGTATTATATTAAAAGAAGTGACGAACTGGAATGGATATTTTAGGACATTTTTTGAAGCTAAGCAAGGAAATTTAAATTGTAAATAAAAATATATTTTAGAATAGAAAAATAGTATAAGAAACCAGATGTAAAAATGTAATGTAATGTTGAAGGTTGTTACAAATAAATATAAAAATTGTACCCCGGAACCCGCTCCCCCCCCCCCCCATAGGCTAAGAGAGATGAGCCATGAAACATTGGTCAGATTGGTGAGATGGAATTGAGTGATAAAGAGACCGGAATGAAAGAAAGGAAATAAATACATATAATTAAATAAACATAAGTCCGCCTTTGTGCATGTATCTCAGTGTTTGTCAATTGTATTTTGTCTTGTTTATTTTGCACAATAAAGAGTTTACATACATACATACATACATACATACATACGATAAGTAAGAATAGTTTGAGGGGTGAAAAGCCCAAAAGTAAGAAAGAAGAAGAAAGTCAGAAAGAAAGAGTATGTTGCACGAAAGTACGAGCTGTAGAAAATGATGGAACTGGAATGGCAGTAGACAGTATAAATAGGCTTCGATACTGTTGGAGGTAGCGCAGGAAAAAAGCGAAGCTAAGCTAGGCTAAGCTAAGCTAAGCTAGGCTAAGCTAATAATATAAACTCTGTATCAAACAAACTTTTGATTTAATTCACCCGCCTCCAAGTTAAACCGAGTCAGTCGAAACGGCTAATAATTATTTTAAGTTATAATCACAAGCAATTACGAGATCAAAGCCACGTTCACCAGAAATGCTCGAATTGAGCAATTCCTCCTTATATTTGTCAGGGTAATTGGGGGAAATAGGTATAGCGAGCATTAAGCGGTGAATGCGGCGAACGTTGTCGCGTACTCAATCAATTCCATGTTCAATGATTAGAATTATTATCGCGGTTATTATTGTTAATTAATTGTAACATTCCAACACGGCCGCCATTTGAGTGCGGGAAGCGGGGTGGCGCCCCCCAGCTGTTTAGGCGGAGTTACGATTTGCGAAAGGTAAATGCTTTATTGTACAAATGTAAAGAACATACATACATACATATATCACGTCTTTATCCCTTACGGGGTAGATAGAGTCTGACGTAACAAGACCTAAAGGCCACTTTTAGCATGATTTTGCAAACGTGGCCTTAAGGTCTTGTTTCCTTAAGCTCTGTCTACCGCGTAAGGGATAAAGACGTGATTTGTGTATGTATATTTAAAAAATGGTGATGCATTTTTGTTTGACACTAAGTTGTTTGCTTTTTACACTGTGCAACGTTGTCTACATAAACCACGTCTTTGTCCCTTATATCTTTTTAATTTTTAGAACATAATTTTTTAAAGTATACATACATACATAAATCACGTTATTATCCCTTACGGGGTAGACAGAGCCTAAGGTAACAAGACCTAAAAGCCACGCTTAGCATGATTGTGGGCGTATAGGTGGAAGGGGGAATCAAAATAGTGATGGGTTGTTAGCCGCATCGCCAATAACATGATTCCTAAGATTTTCGCCCATTCCGTCGATGGGCTTTTACCATCTGCGCGGGAAGAGAAGCAACTGGTAAAGTCTATGTTTTTTCTTTACTCCTAGACCAGCATGGAAGAAGTGTAAATAAATAATAAATATCTTCGGACCATTGACACCAATTGACCTAGTCCCAAACTAAGCAAAGCTTGTACTATACTATACTAGACAACTGATAAAATTTATTTAATAAACTTATTATTTAATAAACTTACATATTAAACATCCAAGACTCGAAAGCAAACATTCGTATTTTTCATACAAATATCTGCCCCGACCGGGGATCGAACCCGGGAGCTCAAGCTTGATAGTCGGGTTCTCTAACCACTGGGCTATCTGAGCGCGTATAAAGTTTAGCATTTTCGTTCATTTTTCATTTTAGAAATTAACGTACGCCATATTATCTTTACAACAATTTGTCGAAACATTAATCCTTTGCTTGAAATATCAAACGAGATATTAACAGAGAAAATATTTGAACTCTAACTCCGTTCAAAGAAAAACGAAAGAAGAAAGATCACTTTTGCAAAACTCGCTGTACTTAAACCGTGAATAACTTTAATCGGCATATCTAAGAGTGTTACGATGCCATTTACTTCTATACGTCTCTGTCGTATGAGCTTTGCAAGAAAGAGATAACGCGCTGAAGTTTCAGCAGATAAATCACGTAGTACTTAAACTGATCAGACAAGTTGATCTAAAGTCGATACATTTTTCTAAAGAGGTGTCACGAGAGTCGATAGAACGACGCTTGAATATGCAATGATCGTTAATTCTCGGGCGGCTTGTGGTGGCACAGAAGGTATAACAGAGGCATCTTTTCAACATTGTTCATAGTTTCTTTTACTCTGTGTACCTATAGCACTCCTTTTTTTATGATGTGGAAAATGCGCCTTATGCATCCGCCCCGTACGGGTTTACCGGGGGTATGTGGCTCTCCCGATACGGCAGGCATACCCACTAAAAACCACACGGATTCCCTATTCAGTCGTATGAGAGGCGTTACGGCACTCAGTGTCACCGCGACGCCCCACGACCACCCCGGGATGGGGTTCTCTCTTCGCGGCACCTGTGCAATGCAGCGTTGGGAGTGTATAGCAGTCCTGGCTTGACACAGGTTTTTACGTAAAAGCTTTCCCTTAGATACTTCTATGCTAGTTGTTTTATTGTTGTACCAGAGCTGCAAACTATCGAATACCTCTTTTTAAGGTTTCACAGTAAAAATACAACATAAGTAACGTCTTTTCCCTTATGAAGTAGAGCGAGAGTGGAAAGGGGAATTAAAACAGTAATAAGTCGCTAGCCGCATTGGCTATAACATAATTTCTAACATTTTTGCCCATGCCCTCGATGGGCTTTTCTCTGCGCGGGAAAAGAAGCAACTGGCACATTCAATACAATACAATACAATAACTCTTTATTGAACACCACATATAACAACCAAAACAGAAAAAAGGTATACAGAATATTACAAGGTAACAATAGGCGGCCTTATCGCTACAGAGCGATCTCTACCAGGCAACCATAATGGACTGGAGAATAGAACAGATCTGAGCAGGTGGTGCAATTTAGAATATATATTAATATACTAAGTACTGAAATACGTAATATATTATACATGAAACACACATTTACAATAAATGGAGATATAAATAGACACATATACACATACCATAAAAAATAAAACCAGCTACAAGATTCATGCACAAGATGACAGATAGTGCTCCTTCAACATAGATTTAAATATGGGTAACGATTTAGCGCGCCTTATGATTATAGGCAAGGAATTGGGATTGTCTAAAAAAAAATACCTATCCTTTTTAATTTTTTTTTGTGCAGAATAGTCAATTATAAGAAACCAATTTCAATATTTTCTCATATAACTCGGTATTTTTTTCACTATTAATTATTGAAAGTATTTTGGTTGATGACGTCAGAGTTTCCACTGCCGGTCCACACATCTGCTTATTGGATAAATTGATCATAAAACGTATGTGAAGCACCGCCATTAACGTCTTTTCTATCTGTGGTGAAGTTGGCAAACTGTCATTAGTATCAATGTCAACATGATTCAACAATAACACAGGAAGATTCACGCGATCTTCTCCTATGAATTTTATATTTTCACAGCCGTTACACGATACCATAACATTCTGCGCGAAGCAGAAAGGTCCATAAACACATACCAGGTATGATCAAGACAGAACAGGACCCGGAAATAAGACAGTAAACTCAGTAGGTGAAAGTAAACCGAAAAACGTAATATTTCGCTATCCATTAAAATATTTAGCGGAAAATCTTTCATGTGAGCGAAGCACATCGCTGTGCGGATACACTCTTGGCTAATTATCTACCGAAAGTGCTTCTAAATCTAAACTATAATACAACAATATGAAAGTAATCCGTGGAAAAAACAAGAATGACAGTAACAAGATTGTCATTTTGCTTGTCAGCTGTCATAAGATGAATGAAATGTCAGATTGCGGGTCCAAATTGAACTCCGTAGTATAATCCACGCGTAAATAGCATAGAATTTGTAACATTTGCAAATAAAGTACATTTTGGACCGTCTACGTCATGTCTGGGAATGTCAAATGAAGGTCATTGCTTATTTTTCATGTAATAAATTCATTATAGTAAAATAAAATAAAGTAAATACAGAAAACGATTTAAAAAGCATTTATCTCGAAATGGTTTTCGATTGACTATACATTGTAAAAAAATAGACAATCCCAATTCCACAACCGTATAGCCTGAACAGTATAAGAATATACATAGAATTTGGAATTAGAAAGAGGCACAGTAAGGAGAAAATTTTGTGAACATCTTACAGAGGTAACGTAACTAAATCGCTCTTTGAGATAATGAGGAGTTGCAGGATTAAAAAGAATGCCGTAGAGAAGGATGAGGATGTGAGAATTTCGGCGAAAACGGATTGGGAGCCACTTGAGCTGTGATCGAAAGTGGGAGACGTGGTCGTATTTACGTCACATTCTGTATTTTCTTCGCTCCCAGACCAGCATGGAAGCCTTTTTAAGTATGCTAATACCCATGGAACAAACTTCGATTGGTTTGAAAAGATTTATAGGTTTTTTTTGTAGTGTGCACCATTTCAGGTGTGAGTTACTTTTGAATCGAAAATTACGATGGAAAGGCTTAATAGGAGTGCTCAATCAAAGTACCGGCTGATATATTATTTTCATTTTAAGACCTCAACCTTCATTTCAAGATCTGAATCAACTTTTTCTAGGCCAAGTGCTACATCTGTGTACAACACTTCTGTGTCCAAAGAAAGAAGAACGTTCCAGTAAATGAGGGCAATTTTGAGTCTGGCAAAGTGAATGTGTGTTTTTGAGATTCCATACGGCTTTTATGCTTAGGCTTTTGAAGTGATTTGGCATTGTAAGAAATTGGGGGATTTGGTATTCCATAAAATTGCTTTGTGGGCTATTGGAAAGATTAATACTTTAGAATAACGGATGGATTATCTATTGAAAAGCTGTTGGGAAGAGTTGACGGCAGCCATCTATGTTACATTAGAGAGCGAAGTAAGTTTTTGGTGTCAAACGAGGCGAAAATGATTTTTCACCTCAGCACCTCAAATAGGCGGGTTTTGCTAACCCAGAGAGTTTCTTCAATGCTGGTCTGGGAGTAAAGAAAAAACATAGAATGTACCAATTGCTTCTCTTCCCGCGCATGGTAAAAGCCCATCGAGGGAATGGGCGAAAGTCTTAGGAATCATGTTATAGGCGATGCGGCTAGCCACCCATCACTATTTTGATTTCCCTTTCCAGCTATACGCCCTTAATCATGCTAAACGTGGTTAAAGGTTTTGTTACCTTAGGCTCTGCCTATCCCGTAACGGATAAAGACTATGTATGTATGCAGAGAGTGAGCCCACCGAGAAAATGGGCGAAAACCTTAGGAAACTTGTTATAGGTGATGCGGCTAGCAACTCATCACTATTTGGATTCCTCTTTTTCACCTATATGCCCACAATCATGCTAAACGTAGGCAAGGCAACAGAATTATACCATCTGTAAAATTTTCTAGATATCACAGTTCATGAGATGTTGCCGGGTTACAGACAGACAAACAGACGGAGTATTGGCTAGTAATAGGGTGCCGTTGTTACCCTTTGGGTACGGAACCCTGAAAAAGACGAATTTAACACATCTTTCTTTCTTTGAAGTCATTTAAAAGGACACTCCAGCGCTCTCGACACTTTTCGTCGTCTATTTGACTTAAGGAATTTTTGTACTTGTTTTTTTTTGTTGAGAAAGCCGTGTGTTATTTTGATTTTCGAAGTTCTCTAGTTCAAAATTGGAAAAAATACAACACAGGGGCATGGCAAATATAAGTCATAAATCGTGTTGTAAAACATATTTGGTTTTAATTTGATTATTCAGAGAGGAAACAGGGTAATAAGTTTCTCTAAGCTGTCCACCCTATTTGCTCACAAAATCCGGAGATTACTGCAACTATTAATGTTACAGCTACTTATAATCTGTTAAAGCAACATCCCTTAAGCATAATAACATCGTGCACATAAACGCCTACAATTTAAACAAACCAGCACCCTCATTATATTAGAACAATACGTACAAAGGTTATAATTAGTACGGCACCGAGCCCACGGGAAATTACCCCGAGCAGGGGTAATTACCCTGAAAACGGGGTAATTGTGTTAGCAGGGCGAGGTGCTCCTTAATTGACTTTATCGAGTACGTATTAGTTGGTATTTTCTAGTTAATATCTCTTCGTTAGGTGTTCGTTAATCGTAAAGTGTGGGCGAATGGGCGCTACAGAGAGAGACGGGAGATATATTAAACCGTGTCTTTTACCAACTTAGTTTTATTCCATTTAGTGTGTAATTTCACAAAGAGGGCAACCTTTATTATAGACTAGCTTCTGTCCGCGACTTTGTCCGCGTAGAATTACTTAAGACTGATGTTGATTATTATATTCTGCAATAATTGTTAAGATCGCGACTCGCAGTTACGACCATTGACATGTTTATCGCTATCCCGCGGGAACTAAGCAATCTTCCGGGATAAAAAGTTGTCTATGTGTTAAACTAGGGTATCAGCTATCTCCGTCCAAAATTTTATCCAAATCCCTCGAGTCGTTTCAGCGTGAAGAAGGAACAAACATACACACTCACATCGTCCCATATGAACTAGTTTAAATAAATGATTATTTTTATGAAATTATTATGTCCACGTAAGTAACCAACATAAAATGACCTCACACTGCTTACTCTTTGCTTAGGATCAGGGCTGTCCTAACGTTGGTTTTATATTAACTTGCTGAATATGTACAGAACACTCAGTGCGTGAATCCGACTCGCACTTGACCGATTTAAAATTTAAAAATGTACGCTTTCCATTGCTGTTTTAGGAGCAAAGAGAAAACAGAATGTACCAGTTGCTTCTCTTCCCGCGCAGATAGTAAAAGCCTCTCGAGGGTATGGGCGAAAATCTTAGGAATCATGTTATGTTGTGTGTGAAGTAATACCCACTATACACCCATAATCATGCTAAACATGGCCTTCAAATATTGTTACCTTAGGCTCTGTCTACCCCTTACCTCTATAAAAATCCTAGCGGCACCAGCAGAAGGGCGGGAATTCCCAAACCTGCATTGCACAGGTGCCGCGAAGAGGGAACCCCATCCCGGGGTGGTCGTGGGGCGTCGCGGTGACACCGAGTGCTCCCGTAGCGCCTCACATACGACTGAATAGGGAATCCGTGTGGTTTTAGTGGGTATGCCTGCCGTCGCGGGAGCCCACATACCCCCGGTAAACCCGTACCCGGCGGATGCATAAAGCGCATTTTCCACACCATAAAAAAGGCTCTGTCTACCCCGTAAAATAAAGTGACTTGTGTATGTAAATATGCAAGTTTTACTTTGGGGTGAGAGAGAGAGAGAGAGAGAGAGAGAGAGAGAAACATTTATTTACACACATTCGATACACGTAGATATATCATAGGTGCGAGTCGGGCTACCTCCGCGTGTGGTCAAGAGCTGCGGTTCGTTTTGATCCGTCCGAGGGGAAGAGCAGTGCTTGGTTCCGTGCACCCTGGGCATCGGCTAATGATGTCCTGGCAGTGTCTGAGGGATATTGACCGTTGGCTAAGAGCCCGACAAGGGGAGGTTCTTTTGACCGTATTACCGTACAACGTTGCCGACATTTTGTGACAAGCTTTTTGAATAATATTTTTGTTACAATACAATACAATAACTCTTTATTAAACACCACATATAACAACCAAAACAGAAAATAGGTATACAGAATATTACAAGGTAACAATAGGTAGCCTTATCGCTACAGAGCGGTCTCTACCAGGCAACCATAATGGACTGGAGAACAGAACAGATCTGAGAAGGTGGTGCAATTTAGAATATATATTAATATACTAAGTACTGAAAATACATAATAAATTGTACATGAAACACACATTTATAATAAATGGAGATATAATTAGACATATGCACACGTACCTAAAAGTCAGCTACAAGATTCATGCACAAGATGACAGATAGATTGTTACTTTGACATTGGCGAAGTTGTCGTCGCTATAACGACTTGATACGCCCCAAATATGAAGAAGAACACACACACACACACAAATCACGTCTATCCCCTACAGGGTAAACAGAGCCTAAGGTGACAAGACCTACAGGCCACGTTTAGCAAGATTGTGGGGCTAGGTATAGATGGAAAATGGAATCAAAATAATAATATATATAACTAGCTTCTGCCCGCGATTTCGTCTGCGTAGAATTATACATAAAAACCTTCCTCTTGAATCACTCTATCTATTTAAAAAAACCGCTTCAAAATCCGCTGTGTAGTTTTGAAGATATAAGCATACATAGGGACATAGGGACATGGGGACATAGGGACAGAGAAAGCGACTTTGTTTTATACTATGTAGTGATAGTAATATGAAGAAGAAGACTATTGAGAAAGCCCTTTTAAACCTCGCAGAGGTCAAAAGAAGGTTACTGTGTTTTTGCATTGTCCGTGTGACGTCACCGACTTAGCCTCAGGATTTAGTCTATGAGCGGAATACTTGTTCGCATTCCGCATTTTATTGCAATGCGCCGCAAGTCACAGGCGGAAGCGATTTTGGATTGCGTATTTCTTTTGTAATACCATTGGCCCGCACGAGACGGTTTGCTTCATCCTTCCTAATGCGAACTGCTAGGGAATGGAATTCGCTCCCATTGTCTGTATTTCCGGACAGATACAACCTAGGGCTCTTCAAGGCTAGAGTGAATAGGCTATTACTGAACCAGTGAGTTACACCTTTGGCCTCATCTGCACCTTCCACCAAGTGAGATAGAGGTCAACCACTGGTCAGTTCGTAATAAAAAAAAATGAAGATTAAAAAGAGAGAAGAGGACTAAGAAAATTTTGTATTCAGCAAATAACAGTCTCCTACTAATATTATAAATGTAAAAGTTTGTGAGTATGGATGTTGGGATGTTTGTTACTCTTTCACGCCAGAACGGCTGGACAGATCTGGATGAAATTTGGAACATAGATAGATTATAGTCTGGAATAATACATAGGCTACTTTTTATCCCAGAAAATTGCGTAATTCCTGCGGGATAGCGATAAACGAATTCTATGCAGACGAAGTTGCGGGCAACAGCTAGTTCGGCCGTAAAGATTGCATTCGTCTTATCGGCTTGTTTTAGCTTTGTAGAGCGTTGTCTCGCTCTAACTCGCCAAAAGTCTCATTCTAAAGACCGAGGTACAATCTTTATGACCGGTAGCCTTATTACCTAACTCGCTCGCAATCGCCATCGTGTTCATTTTGACAGTTCATGTATGGGCTGACAATTGGCATCGGAATCAGCTAGCTGTCACATTCATACAAGAACTGTCAAAATGAACACGATGGCGATTGCGAGCGAGTTAGGTAATAACCCTACGGATGCTAGAAAGAGAAGGTTGAATGTCGTAACGGAATATGTAGCTGTTGTGAGAAGACAAGAATGGCGGGCGACAACTCCACAAATATGAGCGACGTTGTTAAGTGTAGAGAGATTTTTTAACATACATACATACATACCGTGACTCTACTCTTGACAGTAGTATCGTTTATTTATTTAGCAATTATAAAAAAAATCTCATTAAGGTCAGAGTACCCAAAACCGAGGATCATATAATATTATAAGATTCATGAATGTGGATGAAGCGAAAGAGGTATGTCAAGATCGTAGTCAGTGGGACAAAGTAGTCTCTGCCTACCCCTGTGGGAAAGAGGCGTGACGGTATGTATGTACTACTGTAATGAGTCTGGAATGCTTAAGATGTGCTTCAGAGTTTACAATACAATACAATACAATAACTCTTTATTGAAATATTTTCTGCATATTAACGAACTGGAGCAAATTACTTTGCTACTCCGTGGCTACACGTGCGTGACAGCTACGTTTGTGCGTGATATATGTATTAGCAATTTTTAACAGGCTTAGCTTTCACCACTGAACTGAAATCTGAATAGATACATACACATACACAAATCATGTTTTTATCCCTTAACGATACCACGTTTGGCAAGATGTAGTCGTATAGGTGGAAAAATGGAATCCAAATAGTGATGGGTTGCTAGCCGCATCGCCTGTAACATGATTCCTATAATTTTCGCTCATTCCCTCGATTCCTAGTTGTATAACCCTGATAAATTTTAAGAGACGCTGTAAAAGCAGCTAATATCCAACAGCTCTACATCATACATACGCTGACGATCTACTTTTCATGTCTGTGTTTTTGTTTGTTTTCTATAAAATTGTGTGTATCTATGCTCTTATGTTTGTGTGTCTTTCAAAAACTTTTACATGTCTTCTTTCTTTCTACATACACATACACAAATCACGTCTTTATCCCTTACGGGGTAAGAGAGAGCCAGTGGCGTAACTATAACGTCTGGGGTCCGTGGCGAATACGTCAGATGGGGCGCCTTCCTCAATATAAAGAAGTGCATAAGCGTCCCTTCTGTGCTCTGAACCAAGCCAGTTCGGGGCCCCTGGCATTTTGCCACTCCTGCCACCCTGTAGTTACGCCACTGGACAGAGCCTACGGTAACACGTACCTACAGGCCACATTTAGCAAGATTGTGAGTGTATAGGTGGAAAATGGAATCAAAATAGTGATGAGTTGCCTCATCGCCTATAACATCTTTATTCTCTTTCTTTTTCTTTCTTTCTTTCTATACATAAAAAATCTTATCTTTCATAACTTGAACCCCACCATCCCCTTAAATAAAAGGCGCCGTGCGTTCCGGGCGTGCTTCGCCTTAAACGACCGTTCTTAATATTCTACGCTCTGTGGCCATTGTACAGTCGGCCGGTGTTACCGCATTCTCAACCTTATCCCTTTGACATACGGGCCAAATTTGTATGGCGATGCTCTAGAATAGGCTAATGCGAGACTCCTTTCGATGCTAAAGTTACACGAATTCGCGTGATATGTTCGGTGTAATGCTAAATGAGGTATTTTGTAACGTATGTGTGTCTGTATGTATGTTTTATATGCGCTGTCAATCGTTCGAACTAACCCTAAACCGACGACCATGGTATGAAGAGATCGAATGTGGATTGAGCGAAAGAGAGGTATATAAAATTGGTCTCATCTATCTATCTCACCTTGACATACGCGTATTATATCGCTCTTTCTCTTTACATTACCGACCAATGGGGACTATCGTTTCTTTGCTCACCAGTTGGCGCCACTGTTGACTAAGGTCCAGAGGTATAGCTGTCAAAGGCGACTTTATAAGATCGGCGCCGAAACAAAGTATTAAATCTTGAATTTCATTAAGTTTATTAATTACTAGCCTTCCGTCCGCAGCTTCGCCCGCGATAAATTAATTTTCCCATAGGAATAGGTATTTTCCCGCGGTAAAAAGTAGCCTATGTCACTCAGTGATAATGTAGTTTTCTAACGGCAAAAGAATTTTTAAAATCGGTCCAGTAGTTTCGGAGCCTATTCAATGCAAACAAACAAACAAACAATCAAATTTTTCCTCTTAATAATATTAGTATAGATTAGTATAGATAAATAACTATCATCATATCGAGTTAGGTAGCTACGCCGCAATGTTGTGCAGTTCCGTTTTGTTCGAAAAAAAAATGCTTTCAAAGCGTTCACATTCATCGCCAAATATGGATATATTTGCGATAATTTCACGAAGGAGATCACTTTTCAACAGGTAAATGAAAGAAATTATAATTTATGTCACGAAGCCCGCCGAAACCAGTGTCAATTGAATGTTATTTGACCTCACGCGACACTAGCGCCTCTAGTGGCAAATACACGCGATAGCCCTCTATCTCTGTTCACTGAAATCTTCTTAACTTAATGATTGATTTATTAACACTGCAGATGTTGCCTTGCCTTGTTTACCTAATCGGTAATTTCATAGAATTACAGAATTACACGCAATTAAAACTAAGTGCTTACCCGTAATTATGGTGCTGCAATGTAATCAATCAAATGTCTGATTCGTAAAGGCGTGTTTACACTGCTTTGGTGGCTACAATAGTACATTAAGAGGGTGGTGCAAATGTTTCAGATTGCGGGAACTTGTTGCACGAGCCAAAGGCGAGGGCAATAAACATGCGACTTGAGGCTTTCTTTATCACCGCCCGAGGTGTGTACCTACACAATTTTAGCTAATGCAGTTTTTGCGATGAATATAAATTAAATTATTATGAACATGCAAAATGTCTTCAAAATATTTTGCAATATTTCTTCATTGAAACGGATTAGACGGTCATAAAAACACACATAAATCACGTCTTTATCCCTTACAAGGTAGACAGAGCCTGAGGTAACAAAACCTTTAGCATGATTAGGGGCGTATAGGTGGAAAGAGGAATCGAATTTGTGATGGGTTGCTACTTGCTAGTCGCATCGCCTATGACATGATTCCTATGCCCATTCCCTCGATGGGCTTATACCAACTGCGCGGGAAGAGAAGCAACTGGTACATTCTATGTGTTTTCTTTACTCCCAGACCCACATGGAAGACGGTCATAAGATCGCGATACTCGTATTTCAATATCGGATCGAGGATTTCAATCCACCAATTCGGATAAGACTTGAATTTCTCATTAAAGCATTGAGGTAAAGTTGATTTTCGTAACTTAAATATTGAATAACTGTTTGCTTATCAAAATACGCCAAATAAATATTTAGAAGCAACAACGGGCTCATGAATACAATTTGGTATTCTAGATAGTCCCAATAGGATTAATGAATAAACTTCCCGTGGCCCAATACTAACCCCCTTATATATAAACGCTCTGTAGGCTTCTGCTAACTTAGCAATCGTTTGTCCTTATCTGTCACTTTGACATTTACCTTTCACAGACAAGCCTATACAGCTTTTATGAATAAGGGGGTAAAGATGTAACGGGAGCCGGCCCTGGGTTATATAAGTAAGTAAGTAAGTAAGTAAGTAAGTGAATGCTTTATTGTACAAATATAAAGAAGCAGAGACAAATCATAAAAAAAGACCAGCAGCCTTACCGTAACGTCTTAATGCGATTCAATTCCGAGTCAATGCTGGATCACTCTCTGTCAGATCCATTAGAAGTGCCAAAATGACGGCTAAACGTAAAATTGAATCGAACAGAGACGTCATGGTAAGGCCCAAGGTATTCTACATAAAAATCGATTTTTCATTAATCGATTGTTTTTTTTTTTTGCATGAAAAATCGATTAATTAACTGTCGTTTTTTCCTGTATTTTTAATTAATTTCAAAATAAACGCCAATAAGTAACGCCATGGCTGCAAAATATAAGACTTATATTAATCGTATAACTTTCATAAAAACAGTTGTTTGTTATTGAGTCGTAAATAACCACAAATGCTATTAGGATATTTTAAAGACGTAGAAAAATTCCGAATTTCCGTTACGCCCAATGAATTGGAATCATAAATTTATTCATTCAAAGCAAAGTAAGTTCATTGCAATTGAAATAAAATGAAATGAAATAAAATGGTTTATTTGCTGAATATGGGTAACATAAGATTTTATAAATATGATTGCTATTCTAACATACTCTGCTCTAATGAGCATGCAAAATATTATATTCCTGAATTTGCTGAAAACATAAACAAACAAATTCAGAATTATTCTTATTCCTAAATTATTGAAGTATACCTATATATACTTTCAACATGAAACTACCGTGAGACTTAATCATTATTACACATAAACGGATAACTCACGTATAAAAAGTCGAGTGATGCTCGACATGTTTCGGACTATTTCGTAGTCCTTTTTCCAAGAGCGCTCGCCCCGGCGGTAGCGACACGAACCTATATATCGCTACCTTGGGGCTCAATTGTCGTAAACGCCATTTTGACGAAAATGAGATTTAAATGCAGTCTTGCTCAGTTTTTTTTTCTCTATCGATCTGTGTATTTAAAATTCTCCAAATCCCGAAAAAATATCGAATACAACCTCAATTTTCTGTTACTCTAAACAAGAAATTAAAAAAAAAACGAGCTATAAAAGCCAGCTACTCGGAGTGTGAAAAATGCAGAGGTATTATTGACCCTAAATCAAGATTTATAATTGGCATAAAGGACATTGCTTATCAAACTTGGCGTATACGACCTTAACGATTTCTGAAAATTGAACAAAGTTTATTATACAACCTGCAATTACGTTTCATTTTTAAGATGTATAAGCCACCACTAAACCATTTTGGTGAATACGACCTGAGTTATTTCCAATAACAGAATAAAGTTTGGTGTACGGCCTGCAGTAGCGTTTCATTTCATAGCAATAAACGCCAACCAAAAATAAATTTGGAGTAAAAAGAGCGTTAAACACATAACTTTTATAAAATAGATTGTTTTTGATTGAAAGAGATTAGAAGTATTAAATGCCCTATTCTTGTTGCTACTTTTATTTTTTATCGTTTTATGTGTTACTTGAACAATATTTTTAATAATAACAACGATATTTGTGTTTTTTTTCGTTGACATTGATTTTTTTCCTTCAGCGATATATTTTTTTTCTATACGAATTTTTTGTTACTACCAAACCCTCCAATCTTTTTAATATGAATGGACTTTGAAAGTTAAATACGATTCTCAAACTGATTTGGTTTATACCTACCTTATCATCGTTATCGCAGTAAAGTAGTTTTGGGTGTATATAGATGATTTATATTTTTACAGTAAAGTACCTAACCAAAAACAGAAAACCGGTGACTAACACCTTTGCTTTTTTCAATAAATCGTAATAGCTGACTTTTACGTCCTAAGTAGCATGTACAGCAACTATTATTTTGGTCATAAGCGTCATGTTGTTTTGGTTTTAAGAAGCGTATACGCCATCTACTTTCTTTGTTATGGGTTCTATCTTAAATATTATGAATTCATATTGTTCTACTCATAATTTTAAGAACTTTCATCCTACGAAGCTTCTTTATAACTATTAAAACAAAAGAGTTACAATTTTTTTTCGTTTTTCTTTTTAGTTTTTTGGCTCTCCTGAAAAGTCGACTTTTGGCTTTTACGACTATTGAGCCCCAAGGTAGCGATATACCTATATATATTTTAATTTAATCAGTTATCTACCTATTCGGATGTTAAAAAATTCATTAACAGAGTAGATACACAACTCGCACAGCCATGCAAGTAATTTCCTCTTAAATTTTTGTAGAGGAAGATCTTTAATATCCTTAGGAAGCTTGTTAAATATTTTCAAATGAATTTAAACAATATTATTGATTTATATCAGTAGTTAAATGAGAGCAATTATATAGACAAACACAAAAAATTTACGTAGAACAAGGTCATAAAGGCATTTACTACCTGAACCACCGCGGGTGGTAGATGAAAAATGACTGATGACTATTTTTGATTTTTGATTAAAAAAAACGATTAATAATCGATTATTTGTAATATTAAAATCGATTTTAACTTAAAAAAAAATCGATTTTATACGACTAAACAGCCATGTAATTTTTTTTCAGTGGTAGACAGAGCCTAAGGTCACAAGACATAAAGGCCACATAGCATGATTGTGGGCGTATAGGTGGAAAGGGGAATCAAAATAGTGATGGGTTGCTAGCCGCATCGCCTATAACATGATTCGTAAGATTATTGCCCATTCCCTCGATGGACTTTTACCATGCGCGGGAAGAGAAGCAACTGGTACAATCTAAGTTTTTTCTTCGCTCGTTAGGCTACGTTAGGCGATAGAAAATAGAGGCATACGTAGCTATTAGCATAGCTAGTAAGGAAAGTAAACATTCTAAATTTTGACGTGACAAAGTCTTATAAATTGGTTTGCCGGGTGACACTTCAAGAAACTGCGTTACGCTCCGCTCACGTTATGCGCTCACAATGAGAGCGAGTGAGAGGCATGGTTAGCCCGCCTAAGAGCGAGAGAGACAGACATAAAAAGTGAAAGGCACGCGTCTCTTCCACTCGAGCACAGTTAGCCCGCCTAAGAGCGAGAGAGACAGAGCGAGAGAGAGAGAGTGAGAGAGATAGGCATACACACCGGTTCATGTCTTGCGCTTCTTCCTACTATACGAATGAATATTCACATTAAAATTATTTTACCACTCAAAGTCGTTGTCACGTAAAACTTTCGCCCGTATACCGACTTTACAGGCAACCGGTTTTTTTTAACAAAAATTCTCGTCCACTTATTAAACAGCTCAGTTAAATTCCTGTGTAAATTTAAACCACTTTTATTACCTGGCGTCGTAAAGTGAACTTTCCTTCCGCTTTATTATTCATAAAGATTATGTAAGGATAGCCCACTAGCTATCAAAAGGATGGCCGCCATTACAACACTAGGGAGATATAAACTGCCGAGTGACCACGGCTGGGAGGTAAAACATTGTCACTGAATAAATTACTTTACGCAGATTATAGAGAAAAGCGTAGATAAGCAGCTAAATTATGACTTTTTGCATTTATATATGTAATAACTCTTTATTGTACATAAAACACAAGAAAAAGATGAACACAGGACAACACGCATGCACAAAGGCGAACTTATCCCTAAAAGGGATCTCTTCCAGTTAACCTTTGAACGATTGACAGGACATAAAGTGTTAAGCAAGAGTAGACACACAGAAAAAGTAAAAGAACCGATCGAAACCTAAAATAATCCTAAATGTCTAAATTTTAAATAATGTAAGAACTACATATAATAGATAAATACGATAAACTAATACAAAATAAATAAAATATACTAAATAATATTATATAAATATATACATACATACACAAGTTACACATCACATTCGTGTAAGAGGATCCATCAAGCCAATACGCCTTCAAGCGACCGCGCAGGGTAGCAACAGTCTGCGGTTGCCTGATATCATTTGGCAACCGATTCCAGAGTCGAACAGCTTTTTATATGTTTTGAGACTTGGTAGAATTGTAACTTAACTACATCGTAATCTGTTTTAAGTTCTTTTTCGGGGTGTGAGTCGGGTTACCTCCGCGTGTGGTCAAGAGCGGTTCGTTTTCGGATCCGTCCGGGGGGAAGAGCTGTGCTTAGCCCGGTGCACCCTGGGCATCGGCTAATGGTTTCCTGGCAGTCTCTGAGGGATATCATTGACCGTTGGTTAAGAGCCCGACTGGGGGGAGGGATGTCTTTTGACCGTAAATTACCGTACAACGTTGCCGACGTTTTGTGACAAGATTTTTGAATTATTCTTTTATTAGGTACTTTGACATTGGCGATGTTGACGTCGCTATAACGACTCGATACGCCTCAAATAAGAAGAAGGAGAAGCTCTTTTTCGGAATTTGTGGTTTATTTCAAGGCTGTATGAAACGAGAGGGATGCAGAAAGAAATCGTGGCTCCGTAACATAATAGAGTGGGCATCTCTTCAGCAACAGAACTTCTTAGGCTCGTAGGCAATAGAGGATTTTTCTAGTTACCTTGGTTTTTATTGTCTCGCAAAAGGTGAGAAAAGTAGAGTATACTCCTCGGAGATAAAACTGTTTATGTCTTGGGTGCGCTTAAATGCTTCGCTCCACTCAGGACTCAATCTTAATTCCCTCGCTACGCTCAGGAATTAACTCATAACACCCTCGCTACGCTCGGGAGTTAAATCTGGAGTCCTTTGCTGCGCTCAGGATTCAATTTTATTTTATTTTATTTATTTATTCCTACAGTTACACAGCCTTACAGTACTTACGACTAATCACTGTGAAACGACAACAACAAATATAATCATGTAAATAACAATACATCAAGGGACGTTACCCAGGGACACTCGATTCTCTATCATTCATCCTCTCACAAAAATATAAAATTTGATTGCACACAGCAGCCCACCGCCCCGCCAACAGGTCACACTCTGGTGCCGACACCAAAAGGGCGTTTAACTGCATCAGTGCGCGGATCAGCGGCGAGTTCCGGTGCGCCACGTTGCGCGCCGGTGGCACAGCCAACAGAGAGCGAATACGCGGTCTCAGTGCAATTCTTGGCACATCTGGAGTAGACAATCTCAGAAGTTGTTCTACCAGATCTGGACTATCACCGTCTCCTCGTAAAACGCTACTTGCAAATACCAGAAGGGCATAACTGCGCCGAACTTCCAAGGAATTATAGCCCAACATGCCTAATATGAAATTGGAAGGATATAGAAAAGGATAATACCCATAAACTTTTTTATATAGCGCCCTTAAGAAGGCTTTTTGTACCTTCTCCAGGAGTAAAGTGTAGGTCGATTCATATGGGCTCCACACAATGGCAGATGACTCCAGTTTGCTTCTCACCAAGGCGCTATACAAGACCTTGATGGCCCCCGGATCCTGAAATTCTTTGACATTACGGATGACAAAGCCAAGTATACGGAAGCTACTGGTAGCCAGCGCCCCTATATGGTCATGGAACGTAAGACGAGTATCAAATATAACGCCGAGGTCCTTAACTGAGAAGACTCTGCTAATAGGGTCCTGTCCCAACATATATTGATTAAGAATTGGGTTAAAAGAGCGACCAAAGGAGCATACATAACACTTAGCCGTGTTGAACTCGAGCTTGTTGTCGATGCTCCAACTAAACACCGAGGCAATGTCCCTCTGCAACGATACACAGTCGGCAGCCTGCTCAACACCGTACACTAACTTCAAGTCGTCGGCATACAGAAGACATTTTGCATTATTTACGACCAGTTCCAGATCATTTACCATTAATCCGAATAAAAAAGGACCCAATATTGATCCTTGACTAACGCCCGATCTGGTATGATAAGAAGCTGAAATGAAATGGCCGTGCTGAACATATTGCCTTCGATCGCGTAGATAACTTGCAAAGAAATCCAGTAACTTTGGTGAGAAACCAATGGCGTCAAGTTTGTAAAGCAAAACATCATTATCTACGCGATCAAACGCCTTACGAAAATCAAAATAAACCACATCCACCTGTATTCCCTTATCAAGGTGTTCCGAAATTATATTAGTTAGGATTGTGAGATTGGTGTTGACCGACCGATTTGCTCTAAAACCGTGTTGCGCGTCACCCAGGAAGGGTTTTACCTGTGTCGATAGTGCCCGGTGGAGCATGGACTCGAACAGTTTCGCCAGCGTTGAGAGAATAGCAACAGGCCTATGACTTTCCACATTTTCTACATCGCTTGTCTTAGGAATGGGCCGAACCCTGGTGATTTTCCACTGTTGTGGATAAGAGGCCTTAACAAGAGCTAAATTAAACAAATAGTGAAGTGGTGTTTTTAGGTACTCACTACAACCCTTCACAATATAAGCAGGTATATTATCTGGACCCACCGCACTGTTGGGTTTCAACTGCCTGATGGCTGATTCAACCTCCTGCATAGTCACCCCATTGATATGGATCCCACCCCATCAATATCGCGCCCGTGACATAATACAGTGCTTTATCCCCTCGGTGTACAATCTACTATTAAAACTAATCGCTGACCTATTTGGAGAGACACTTTAAGAAGAAGATGAAAAAAAACTAAAGCTGGAGTTGGTGCTAATATTCTATTTAATATATCTCTTTCCATATAGAACAAAAACGAATGTTGCGGGGGCAAAACACGAGAACGGCTGGACCAATCGGCTAATTCCAGAAGTTCCACGGAATGCCTCATGAAAGCCAACGAGGTGGGCGGATGACCTGGTTACAGTCGCGGGTTCACGGTGGATGCAAGCCGCTTCCAACCCAGGCAACTGGAGGTCAATGGGGGAGGCCTATGTCCAACAGTGGACGTCCTACGACTGACATTATCATTTTCTGTATATTTATTACTAGCTTATGCCCGCGACTTCGTCCGCGTAGATAAATCCCGTTTTTATCCTTATCCCGTGGGAATTTCCAAAAATCCTGAAATTAGTTTCTTAGTTTTGTAATCACCTACTTTTGTATCAAATTTGAAGAGTCTAGTTACTGAGATAGCGTCACTCGGAATCGAATATATAATTCCCGTTTTTTCCTTATCCCGTGGGAATTTCCAAAAATCCTTCCTTAGTGGATGCCTACATTGTATAAGGTATCTATGTGCAAAATTTCAAGTCTCTAAGTTCAGTGGTTTGGGCTGTGCTATCCCGCGGGAACTATGCAATTTTCCGGGATAAAAACTATCCTATGTCCTTTCCCGGGACTCAAACTATCTGTATACCAAATTTCAACTAAATCGGCCCAGCGGTTTAAGCGTGAAAAGGTAACAGACAGACAGACAGACAGAGTTACTTTCGCATTTATAATATTAGTAAGGATTATCTCAAGTTAGGTTTTTACAATATTCATATAAAAAGTAACGCGCAAGGTAAATATTTTTTGTTCATTGAAATGGACCTCCGCAAAGTAACGCCTGATTTAATAAAAACCTAACCTAGGGTGCCGCCGGCAGCGAGGCGAGGCCTAATCTACCGGTGGTCAGGGCGACAGAGAGAGGAACCTCCTAACTATCCGAGTCGTGTCCAGGAGTACATTATTTTTATTATTATGGCATAAGACTGATTACCGAGTAAACCACGTGCAGTACTTAACAATACCAGCGCTGAAACAGTTCGCAAGGCCAATCCTTTTCGACCTTTTTCTATCGTAAAATCATTCCGCGATATTAAAGGTTTTTTAGCGCGTCCCTTCGTTTTATGGTTGGACTTTAGGAGCCATTACTGGATTTTTTAATTTTTCCTTAAGACTTTTTCGGGCTGTGATTTGATTTGAGTTCGGATTACGTTCGGCAGTTCAGGACTGTTTGGTACTGGTTAATGATAAGAGTTAAGAGTACTTACGAAATTCACGTCTTTATCCCTTACGGGGTAACAAGACCACAAAACCACGTTTGAATGTGGCCGCATAGGTAGAAAGGGGATCCAAAATAGTGACGGGTTGCTATCCCCATCGCCTAGTATAACATGATTCATACGATTTTCATCGATTTTCTTGTCTTCTACCATCTACGCGGGTAGAGAAGCAAACACACCCAAAAATAAATTTCTAAATGTCAGTGAAAATTAGAACACACAGAAAAATCCGAAAAGTAAAGCTATGGCCGGGAATCGAACCCGGATCCTCGTCATTCCGTGACGCGTGCTATACATTTAGAAATTTAATTTCTAACGGTAAAACCGAAAAAGTAAAACATAAAAATCAAGAAATAATATTTCTTGATTCATTTGATAGTACACCCAAAATTGTTGCCTCGTATATTGTTTTGTGTGCTTATATCGAATCTATTCTAACAATTAAATTCTATTCCTCTAGCGTTATCGACGATAGAATATGACTGTCTAGTGAACCCTCCGTGCGAGATCGTCTCACATTTGGCTGGTTTTTATCCGTTTTCTTTTCTTTCTTATCAGTCTAGTCTTGGAGCTAATTTTGTAGAAAATTTATGTGTTCCATTTCAAAGTAACGCCGTGGGTACGGCAGGAGAATAATCTCATTTGCTTTATTTATAACTTCTGTCTTTGACCGAATACGGAGAAGTTAATGAGCCGTGAACGGATAATGTTAGCGGGTTTTAAAGAATGTTCTTGACCAAAAGGTACGTGACGTTTTTGGAATTTAACAAAAAATAACAACTTTAAAAGGAAGGTTAGAAAATGGGCTGTTTTTGAATGTCCATCGATATCTTTGGCGACTATGACCGGTTACAACGATTCTTCTTCGATTTGCTGTTTATGGGGTTTAGGAAAATTTTAAGGCAAAACGTTTTTACACATTTAAGAATATGGTCCTCAATCCATCAGATGATTTTTAGATTATTTAAGAGACAAACCGTCTATGCTGGTCTGGGACCAAATCCAAAACATAGAATGTATCGCTTGCTTCTCTTTTAATGGTAAAGCCCATCGAGGGAATGGGTAAAAATATTATAAGAATGTTATAGGCGATGTAGCTAGTGATGGTTTCACTATTTTGATTCCCCTTTCCATCCATACGCCCACCAATCATGCTAAGCATGGTATTTAGGTCTTGCTACCTTTGGTATGTGTATATATCTATTTAACCATATACCTCGTTTCCTAACATCCATTTATCCTTTTTTAGGATTTCAACGTATCAGCTAGAATTCTTTTAGCAGTACAAATAATTCCATTTGCTCTGTTATAATTGTGACACCCTCCTAATCCCAGAATTTTGGGTTTGGTCACGATTCCGAGCGCGTTATATCAAGGCACCGTAGACACTTAAAAATGTACATAAACACACAAATCACGTCTATATCCCTAACGGGGTAGACAGAGCCTGCGGTAACAAGACCTAAAGGCCACGTTTACCATGATTGTAGGCGTATAGGTGGAGAGGGGAATCAAATGAGTGAATTCTGTACTTCCCCTCTCCACTTCCACCTACGCTCTCACAATCCGGCTAAGCGTGGAATTTGGGTCTTGTTGCCTTAGGCTCTGTCTACCCCGTAAGGGATGGAGACGTGATTTATGTATGTATGTATGTAATTCTGTACTTTCATACTTTATCCCTTACGGGGTAGACTGAGCCTAAGGTAACAAAACCTTAAGGCCACGTTTAGCATGATTAAGGGCGTGTAGGTGAAAAGGGAAATCAAAATAGTGATCGCCTATAACATGATTCCTAAGAGTTTCGCCCATTCCCTCGATGGACTTTTACCATCTGCCCGGGAAGAGACGCAACTGGTAAATTCTATGCTTTTTCTTTACTCCCACACCAGCACGGAAGACTACTTTCAAATAGATTATATTCAATTTCCGATGCAAGCAAGTGGTATCTGAGCCGTGCATTCCTGGAAACCAGTCACGTCGCGTCCATCGCTGATAGGGCATGCTTTGGCGCATCGCCAAGCAAAAATTGAATTCACCTGTCGAAGATGCCACGTTTACCAGCAGGGTCTTGCTGGTAATTATTGTAGTGGTGGAGACAGAAACAACTTTTGCAGTCCATTTCAAATCTAATTTTAATGTAACAATTTCATGCTTATATACTAAACTGTATCCAACTTTAACAAGCTGCCTATCGATAATCTAATCAGCTTGACGTGACCAATCTGCCAAAGAAACACGTAGATACATGTTTAAACTAATGTCACGCAACCATGTGACATCCGTCACACCACGCTTTCGAGCGGCAACTTTAGACTCAACTCCAGCTTTCCCACTGCTGAGCACATCTCAGAACGAGAGGACCTGGGCTATAGTTCCCACGCGGGCCCAGTGCGGATTGGGAACTTCAAACATCATTGAATTGCTTCGCAGACGTGTGCTGGTTTTTTAAAATACATATACGGAATAGACTAACGTTAGACTTTAATCTCGCTTGATGGAAGGCGAAGATGAGGCCTAAGATGGTACACGTTTGCCTAGGTTTTTTTTTATATAAATAGGAAGGCAATCGAGCAAGTGAGTCACCTGATGGTAAGTGATCACCACTGCCCATAGATACCCGCAACCCCGGAGGGATCGCAGATGCGTTGCAAAGCTAGTGGACTAAGATGAAATGCCTCTTGTGCCCGTAATTTCCCCGGCTGTCTTACTCTCCACACCGGAACACAGCAGTGCAAGCAGTGTTACTTAGCGGCAGGATTAGCGAGTAAGATGATGCGATCCGGATGGACCTTGCACAAGGCCCTACCACCCGCAAAAGGTGTCTGTTCACTTTGACCTTGAAGATGTCCAGATTATAGCGTTCCGTGAAAACTGACCTCTCGGCTGTCCTCGCGATGTCTTCCTTCACCGAAAAGCTTAAAATAAATTTCAAATGTAATATCACATATAAATTTCGAAAAACCAGAGGTGCGAACGCGGGCTCGAACTCACGACCCTCTGCTTGAGAGGCCACAGGTCAAACGATCAACATCTTTGAGATTTGCTGCTAGCTACCTTCCATGCTGGTCTGAGAGCAAAGAAAAAACATAGAATGTACCAGTTATTTCTCTTCCCGTGAAGATGGTAAAAGCCCATTGAGGGAATGGGCGAAAATCATAGGAATCATGTTATAGGCTACGGCTAGCAACCTATCACTATTTTGATTCCATTTTCCATCTTTACGCCCGTAATCTTTCTAAACGTGGTCTGCAGATACTGTTTCCTTAGGCTCTGTCTACCTCGTAAGGGATAGAGTGATTTGTGTATGTGTAAAATTATAAACAGTCGCACAGGGATGGGCAAAATGTAATCGATTAAGATTATTAAATAGGTTTTAAGATAAAGGTGGTGGTGGCTGGCTCAAAGTCCGACCAGCCACTAAAAAGTCTCAAGAAATTTAATTTCTAACGGTAAAACCGAAAAAGTAAAACATAAAAATCAACAAATAAAAATTCTTGATTCATTTGATAGTACCTATCATTTGAAAAACAGCGCCTTCTCTCGTCCCTGGTGAGCAGTAGATGTTCCACGGGAGTTTGTAATTGTGTCGTACAGACACATCATTCAAACAGATGACGCTAAGCAACAAAAATTCGCATAGTAACAAAAAGGTCACGTGACAGTTAGTAACAGGTAGAAAAATTCGGAGACTACCCACCTGCTATGGGTGGTGTAGGGGTATAGCACGCGTCACGGAATGGCGCTTTACTTGTCGGATTTTTCTATGTGTTCTAATTTTTACTGACATTTAGAAATCTCAAGAACTTGTTTCCTATCAATTCGGCAGATCCGTCGATATTTCTAAAGTCGTCTGAAAGGTCGAAACATGCCTTTCGTTAAAATTATAGGCGAGCCCTTGAGCAGAGAAAGGGTTGCCTTCAAAATGTCTAATTGAAGGCCGACTTTTCGACATATTTAGGTTAATGGGGCTTCTTTCATGTTGAATATTCGTTAATTACGAGTCTGGTTCATTACAGGTGTTAGAAATTTAATAATTAACGAATTTTGTTTCGTTATCTGTGGAGGGAGGGTCTTATGGTCTGTCAGGTTAGAGGTCTAGAGGGTCTAACTATTACCCATGTTATAGGCGATGCGGCTAGCAACCCATCACTAATTTGATTCCTTTTTCCACCTATTCTTCCATGCTGGTCTGGGAGCAAAGAAAAAACATAGAATATACCAGTTGCTCCTCTACCCGCGCAGATGGTAAAAGCCCATCGAGGGAATGGGCGAAAATCATAGGAATCATGTTATAGGCGATGAGGCTAGCAACCCATCACTATTTTGCTTTCATTTTTCACCTATACGCCCACAATCTTGCTAAATGTGGCCTGTAGGTATCTGTTACCTTAGGTTCTGTCTACCCCGTAAGGAATAAAGACGTGATTTGTGTATGTGTATGTATTTTTTCACCTATACGCCTACAATCATGCTAAACGTGGCTTTTAGCTTTTGTTACCTCAGGCTGTCTACCCCATAAGGGATATAGACGTGATTTGTGTATGTATTGAAGTACAGATTACTCCAAAACTTGACGTGCTTTCTTGACAACGCAGTAAGAATTCCTGGTGCCAAAGCTGTCCCGGACTGCTTCATTTGAAAATTAAGGGTAGTTTCCACCCAAAAAGGTACCTTACATACATACCGTCACGCCTCTTTCCCACAGGGGTAAGCAGAGACTACTTTGTTCCACTTGCTACGATCCTGACATACTTCTTTGCTTCATCCACACTCATCAATCTCTTCATACATGCTCGTCGTATTCGGGTACTCTTTGTAACGGAAGCTACTCCGTGACAGTTAATTGAGTTACCTATATATTATGGTTACGTGGTATATATATATATATTTCCTCTTAAACATGTTAAGACAATTGCCGTGTACTTCATTATCGCTACTCTCGGGAATCCCAAATCGGGCTAATAAAGTAATTTTGTCAGTTAAGAGAATTTCACCAATGGCCAGATGTGGAGGGTTCTCACGTTTCGTGTCTTCGTAAAAAACTAAGTAATAGGAATTGAGCCATTACTTTAAACTTACGTTATTGCGTTGGACCCTCATTTGACTTGTTCGTAGGATTTGTTATTTTAATAAGACAAAGGAGACACCGTCAAGTGCTCATAACTTTTCGGAGCTCTTGGAATAGGCCTGAACTTTCTTTGTCCAGAAAGCCAGATGTGCGTGCGCCGGTCAATTATTTATTGCAGTCGATGGCGGCGGATCCTAGGACCATGCTTTATTGTTTCCACCGAAATTTATTACTAAGGCTTTTGTTAGAAATTAGAAGAGTGCAGTCACAAAATTTAGCATCCCTTTCGGGCAGCTTTCTAGCAGAGTGGAGGGGATAGAGGAGTTTTCAACAAAACTACTGAGTCGACAGGGAGACGAAGCTTTTTTTTTTTGCTTTTTTCCTCGGGACGCGGTCGGTACTTTTCCCTTTGAGACGTGAGCAAGTTTAACTTTGAGTTTCTTTAACGCGAGTGCGAACATACGGACATTGAGTGTTCTAATCGTGTGAGTGAAAGGATATTGAGTTGCGTATCGCGAGTACGATCCACGATCGGAACGCGATCGAGCGCGGCTCGATCTTCAGGAGGGACTACGATCGTCGGGGCGCGATAGCAGAGCGGAGACCTCCCTAGGCGCATTTTCGGAGTAGAGCGGTCGAAGATTAATACTACTAAGGACGAGTAGTGGCAGCTAAGTCTAAGCTAGATTGGCTACGCCAATGCGTATCGGTGTCTTTTGTTGTTTACCTTATTGTTTTATTGATTCATTTATGCACGTAATTTCGTATCCACGTGATTTAACACGTACGCGGACGTTACTCTCTGTTAGAGAGTGTAAATAGGGATCGTTAATTTAATCTTGTTTGTCACTAACTTAACTATTATCGTTTCTACGAATTAACCATTATAACTATACGACCTCCTTGTAGGTCTTACAAACACTTTAACCTAAACCTTATCTCATCATATATTCGATTGCTAAATTTATTAAACCCTCTTTCATACCTCGATCTCTATTCTATAACAACCATTCATTAAACAACCCAACCTCACTGAAATACTTTCCCTTCTAGCAGCTACGGGGCGTAAGGCGGCATCTTGATCCTTATAGACGTAGGGTTTGAATATTGTCTTATTTAGTAGTGTTTGATGTTCATTGTTTCGGCGTGTTACGATAATCCTCGTGAGGCAGAGCTACAACTTATCAAATAAACTTGAAGAGTGGAAGGACGAGCGCATGAGAGTGAACCTTTTAACTTGTCGATACACTTGCAGTTTTACTTAAAGCATTTGATTAGTTTATAAGTGTCACTGTGGGTTCCCATGAAATGAGGGAGAGAGTCATCTAACTCGCATATCCATCATCTACGCCACACTCAACCCCGAGTTTCATTGGAATACTGTGTCACACGTAGTATCGCTTCTTTGTTTCTAGTCCGTGCCAATCTAGAGAACAAAGTAGGTCTATCTCTTTTACACTACACAGGCACAACTACCTTACACTGTACTGCAGCACACACAACATGCACTAGAGACACACCACGCGTTTCCTTGTTTTACTACCAATACATGCACTAGGAACACACCTGCCAGAAGGCGCTTGGCTGAGAGTATCTCCTGGGTTTCCGGAAAGCAGCACGTCCCCGACTAGGGTCCATTTTAGGATGCACACTTCGTCTGCCGCCTAACCTGGATCCTCACATGCATTAGGTACTCATACAAGCCCTGAGTTATTTGCGTGTTTATAATTTTTGCTAGTGGCCTTGGGGGTGCAGCGTCTCGGCCTTTTGATCCCTGACCTTATCGCGTCGTGTGTAGAGACTGGTTAGAGCTATTGCACCCTTAGAAGCAGGGGTCACAGATACAGTGATTCTTATAATCATTCAAATGGTGTTCAGACTTTCCTTGCACACTTCGTCAACACTCTCTAGCTCTTGACACGGACACCGCGGCAGCTTTCGGAGTTAGGGTAAGCGTAAATTCCGCATAAACTCAAGCTTGTATGTGAGCGTACAATTCAGCATGAAGCGTTGAGCGTAACTTGCACGATCTTCTATTCTGTGTGCGAACGTTGTGACCTTGTATACATAGCGTGACGGTTTGACTGAGATTTGAATTTCAAGGCAGTAGGTTTGTTCAACGGTTTTGTCGGGCACATGAGATCGGGGCATACGGGGAAGCCTTCTAACGATCTATGTGCGGGCTAGGCTATTAAGGTGAGCTGGGAGGCCTAGATATTTTCCAATTGGTTAGGAATTCCCCCATATGACTTAAAAGGTCTTATCAAAGGGTCCCCTTGTGTTCGGGTTTTTCCTAGGTTCATCGTTGTCCAACGACAAGAAGCAGAGCGACGGTCGTCTCCACAGACTTCGTGTTATTAAACGCATCTGCACTCTTATTATACCCAACTTGTCATTAACCTGCGTTAGATTATGAAACGGACATCATTCCCCTTGCGGATTGTTTAATCTCGTATTATTCGTTCTTGACATCATACAACTGGTAAATTTGTACGGCATAAAAATTAACACAACGTTAAAGAGGGTCCTATTTTATTATTTTATTTAACTAGACGATCACACCTATTATCTGGCCAAATATTCTTAGTTTTAATATGGACACGACTTACGGTGGTGCTTTTACTCAATTCTGATAAGCCCCGGGTAAGGCGGTTACAGTTGGCGCACGTGACAGCAGGATTTTAAGTCATTAAAATTTGAACTATTTTAGTTCAAATACTTATTACAAGAATTTGGGTTACTACATACATTATAATATTTTTATGCCACTTAAAAATAACGTCATATAAGATTATTCTACGTCGTATTAGAAAATATATTTGAGGATATCGTATAAGAATTTTGATACCACTTCATTTCCTATTGTGATTTCTTATTAGGTATAGAGAATTATAATCATTAGGATAAATTTCGTACTTTAAAAATCGATAACACTCTCTGTGGGTTCGAGTCCTGCATATTTTTCTGTCTCTTTTGAGATGTGTTAAGGAACTTTTATTTTAGGGGCGTTAGTTCATAAAATCTTGCTTAATTTAGTCATATGCTATTCAGATAAAGTTGTATAAGTTCATCAAGAACTCCTATCCACAGGTTCGATTCCTGTGAATGTTTTTTTTTTGTTCTTTGATTATAAAAGTAATAAACATTAATTGAGCTTAGTTGTTAGGTAAAACACAACACATTTTCTACGGGTTCGATTCCTGTTTATATTTTGTTGTACTGGCTTAAGGTTTAGTTATATACCTACACATAAGATCTAACAATGTCGTCTAAGAAACGCAAGGGCACAGAGTCTGAAAGGGAAAATAACGAAGACGTAATGAACGCTCTTCGAGAAGTGGTTTCGTCATCAATTGCCCCGATTGTGGAACGATTAGTGAGTTTAGAGCAGATTAGTCGAGCATCTAGTAGTAGTGCCAGTGTTGAAGTGCTCAACTCAGACGTTCGGTCACGATATGAAAATAATGTAATTATGGTTCAAACACCCACAAAACCTACCTTTGACGGAAATAATGTGAACCCCATAATTTTTATGGAAGAATTAGAAAATTATATTACTAGAATTAGGGCGCAAAGGGATGACCTGAAAGTAACATTAGACTGCCTAACTGGCGAGGCCAGAGGCTGGGCTAGAATCTTTTTAGCAAATTGGAAGGGATTTGATGATTTTAAAAGCGATTTTCTAGATCAATATTGGGGCCGTAAATTACAAAAACGGATACGGGATAGAGTTTCGAATGGGAAGTGGGACCCTAGTAAAAACAAGACAATGCTCGGTCATTTTATTTGCATCTATGATGAAGCAAAAATGCTCTCACAACCTGACGAAAGCGAGCTTATAAATCAAATCATGGAACATTTTCCGCAGGACATTAAACGCATGTGGTTTAATAGTGGTGGCGGCGGAGCAAAGGCCGCGGTGCGATTCTTAAAAACTATGGATATGGGAACGGACGATGTGAGTCCGCCTAAAAGAGTAACTGCTGTACCGATTAGTGAACCACCTAAGGGTATTAGAACTTCGGCTGCTTTAGAGCAAATTCGTAGTGGGTATCGTAAGTCATGGACTGCGGCGGGGTCATCAAATGACGTTGTAGAATTGGAGAAACGGCCTGCTCGCCAAGTGGAAAAGTAAAACCCGCTAAGCAGATGATTTGCCACGGTTCGATTCCGTGTATATCATGTTGGGTTGTTGTGCTTCTGCAATAGTTTAGAACTTAGTTATTATGAGATAATCGAGATTTTCATCATAGATATCGATAAAGGACGGGTGTGTACCTTGATAGAGGATATTATGATAACTGTCAATTCTTTTTTTTCATTAAAGGCGAAGTGTGTCTGTTTTTCATGTTGTTGTAAGCGCGTATGTTGTATGTTTGTTGTAAAATGTGTTGATGTGAATAACTTATCTCAGCACAGGGCAAGTTTAGTTTCAATTGTTAAAATGTTAAATTTAGTTTGATTATTACTTAAGTTATAAATTTAGCTGTTCGGAGGTTAGGGAGATGCTGTTAGTTACGGTTAAGCTACATTAGAAAAAAAAAAAAAAAATGATTGTTTTGTAGGCTAAATTAGGTTTCACTATTCAGATGGTAGCTTGTAAAGATCTGAACAACTAAAGTTGTATGTATGGGATTGTCTGCTATATAGAGCAAAGTTCGAGGTGTTTGAGTTAGGATGTATGTATGACTTTGTTTGTTTTAATATGTATTATGAAGTTGAAGTATCAGGATAAGTATGTACGTATAACCAGGATTGTCAAAATTTTACAACGCTCTACTTAATTTCAAAATCTGCGTTGGTGTATGTGTATACTACCAATTATGGAGTTTATTACTTATGTAGTATTTAAGCCTAGTTTGTCGAAATAATTAGAGATTTAAGGTGTCGGCGTTAGTATTAAAGTAAAGTGACTGTAGTCGAGCAAGGTTTAAGGGAAGTGAGCATAGGTATCGGACGAAAAGAGAGAGTCAGCATGTTCAAAATCCTATTTAAGATTCCTCAATATTTGACATACTGCGCATGCAAAATATCTCATCATCTTCGGGGCGTTCTGTAACGGAAGCTACTCCGTGACAGTTAATTGAGTTACCTATATATTATGGTTACGTGGTATATATATATATATTTCCTCTTAAACATGTTAAGACAATTGCCGTGTACTTCATTATCGCTACTCTCGGGAATCCCAAATCGGGCTAATAAAGTAATTTTGTCAGTTAAGAGAATTTCACCAATGGCCAGATGTGGAGGGTTCTCACGTTTCGTGTCTTCGTAAAAAACTAAGTAATAGGAATTGAGCCATTACTTTAAACTTACGTTATTGCGTTGGACCCTCATTTGACTTGTTCGTAGGATTTGTTATTTTAATAAGACAAAGGAGACACCGTCAAGTGCTCATAACTTTTCGGAGCTCTTGGAATAGGCCTGAACTTTCTTTGTCCAGAAAGCCAGATGTGCGTGCGCCGGTCAATTATTTATTGCAGTCGATGGCGGCGGATCCTAGGACCATGCTTTATTGTTTCCACCGAAATTTATTACTAAGGCTTTTGTTAGAAATTAGAAGAGTGCAGTCACAAAATTTAGCATCCCTTTCGGGCAGCTTTCTAGCAGAGTGGAGGGGATAGAGGAGTTTTCAACAAAACTACTGAGTCGACAGGGAGACGAAGCTTTTTTTTTTTGCTTTTTTCCTCGGGACGCGGTCGCTACTTTTCCCTTTGAGACGTGAGCAAGTTTAACTTTGAGTTTCTTTAACGCGAGTGCGAACATACGGACATTGAGTGTTCTAATCGTGTGAGTGAAAGGATATTGAGTTGCGTATCGCGAGTACGATCCACGATCGGAACGCGATCGAGCGCGGCTCGATCTTCAGGAGGGACTACGATCGTCGGGGCGCGATAGCAGAGCGGAGACCTCCCTAGGCGCATTTTCGGAGTAGAGCGGTCGAAGATTAATACTACTAAGGACGAGTAGTGGCAGCTAAGTCTAAGCTAGATTGGCTACGCCAATGCGTATCGGTGTCTTTTGTTGTTTACCTTATTGTTTTATTGATTCATTTATGCACGTAATTTCGTATCCACGTGATTTAACACGTACGCGGACGTTACTCTCTGTTAGAGAGTGTAAATAGGGATCGTTAATTTAATCTTGTTTGTCACTAACTTAACTATTATCGTTTCTACGAATTAACCATTATAACTATACGACCTCCTTGTAGGTCTTACAAACACTTTAACCTAAACCTTATCTCATCATATATTCGATTGCTAAATTTATTAAACCCTCTTTCATACCTCGATCTCTATTCTATAACAACCATTCATTAAACAACCCAACCTCACTGAAATACTTTCCCTTCTAGCAGCTACGGGGCGTAAGGCGGCATCTTGATCCTTATAGACGTAGGGTTTGAATATTGTCTTATTTAGTAGTGTTTGATGTTCATTGTTTCGGCGTGTTACGATAATCCTCGTGAGGCAGAGCTACAACTTATCAAATAAACTTGAAGAGTGGAAGGACGAGCGCATGAGAGTGAACCTTTTAACTTGTCGATACACTTGCAGTTTTACTTAAAGCATTTGATTAGTTTATAAGTGTCACTGTGGGTTCCCATGAAATGAGGGAGAGAGTCATCTAACTCGCATATCCATCATCTACGCCACACTCAACCCCGAGTTTCATTGGAATACTGTGTCACACGTAGTATCGCTTCTTTGTTTCTAGTCCGTGCCAATCTAGAGAACAAAGTAGGTCTATCTCTTTTACACTACACAGGCACAACTACCTTACACTGTACTGCAGCACACACAACATGCACTAGAGACACACCACGCGTTTCCTTGTTTTACTACCAATACATGCACTAGGAACACACCTGCCAGAAGGCGCTTGGCTGAGAGTATCTCCTGGGTTTCCGGAAAGCAGCACGTCCCCGACTAGGGTCCATTTTAGGATGCACACTTCGTCTGCCGCCTAACCTGGATCCTCACATGCATTAGGTACTCATACAAGCCCTGAGTTATTTGCGTGTTTATAATTTTTGCTAGTGGCCTTGGGGGTGCAGCGTCTCGGCCTTTTGATCCCTGACCTTATCGCGTCGTGTGTAGAGACTGGTTAGAGCTATTGCACCCTTAGAAGCAGGGGTCACAGATACAGTGATTCTTATAATCATTCAAATGGTGTTCAGACTTTCCTTGCACACTTCGTCAACACTCTCTAGCTCTTGACACGGACACCGCGGCAGCTTTTGGAGTTAGGGTAAGCGTAAATTCCGCATAAACTCAAGCTTGTATGTGAGCGTACAATTCAGCATGAAGCGTTGAGCGTAACTTGCACGATCTTCTATTCTGTGTGCGAACGTTGTGACCTTGTATACATAGCGTGACGGTTTGACTGAGATTTGAATTTCAAGGCAGTAGGTTTGTTCAACGGTTTTGTCGGGCACATGAGATCGGGGCATACGGGGAAGCCTTCTAACGATCTATGTGCGGGCTAGGCTATTAAGGTGAGCTGGGAGGCCTAGATATTTTCCAATTGGTTAGGAATTCCCCCATATGACTTAAAAGGTCTTATCAAAGGGTCCCCTTGTGTTCGGGTTTTTCCTAGGTTCATCGTTGTCCAACGACAAGAAGCAGAGCGACGGTCGTCTCCACAGACTTCGTGTTATTAAACGCATCTGCACTCTTATTATACCCAACTTGTCATTAACCTGCGTTAGATTATGAAACGGACATCATTCCCCTTGCGGATTGTTTAATCTCGTATTATTCGTTCTTGACATCATACAACTGGTAAATTTGTACGGCATAAAAATTAACACAACGTTAAAGAGGGTCCTATTTTATTATTTTATTTAACTAGACGATCACACCTATTATCTGGCCAAATATTCTTAGTTTTAATATGGACACGACTTACGGTGGTGCTTTTACTCAATTCTGATAAGCCCCGGGTAAGGCGGTTACATCTTGACCTGACCTTTTCCAAAACGTCTCCTATTTGGTCTCGGAACGTCCGTCTAGGCCTTCCCCTCCCAACGTAACCATTCACACTCCCCCTATAGATCTGTTTAGTTAGTCTACTTTTATCCATCCGCTCTACGTGACCAGACCAACTAAGCATACTTTTTTCTATCCTAGTCACTATATCCTTTTTCACACCAGCACGTTCCCTTATCACACAAAAAAGGTACCTTAGTTATTTTATTCCCGGTCCAGTCGCCGTTCGACTGATGGCGCTCAACTTTTTCAAAACTATTAACGGATAAGCAAGCAAACATTGTATCGGTTGGCAATATACTCTAAAGGGAGGGTTCCCCACCTCATTAGTGTCCTGTTATGTGTATATTAGCCGAGGTTTTTTTATTTATTTTATATTTAAATAAATTAACTAATTCATTAATTGTGGTTAGTTTTTACACCCCGTGTTGGTCATAACCGTCTCCGACTCAGTATGCTTGGTGTAAGTTTTCGGTCACAAAGTACGTCTCGAACTCGTTTGCGTTAAAATGTCAAATACTATGAGTTGTTGCCGTTTCGCTCCCCAACTGGCGCTGTCAATTATTCCATAGTAATTGAGACGTTTACGTGAACGCGTTCATGACGTTTTTATATGCGAAAACTTCTTCTTCTTTTATTTGTGGCGTATCAAGTCGTTATAGTGACGACAACTTCGCCAATGTCAATGTAAAATTTTTTATTAAAAAATCTTGTGACAAAATGTCGGCAACGTTGTACGGTAATGGTCAAAGACCCCCCTCCCCCCCTGTCGGGCTCTTAGCCAACGGTCAATGATATCCCTCAGAAACTGCCAGGAAATCATTAGCCGTTGCCCAGGGCGCACCGGACCAAGCACTGCTCTTCCCCCCGGACGGATCCAAAAACGAACCGCAGCTCTTAATCACACGTGGAGGTAACCCGACTCGCACCCCATGCGAAAACTTGCACTAGAGGCTCAGGTCGGTTCGAGTATGTCACAGTGGCTGTGTCACAGTTTTTACACACCCAGCTAAGTACTGTAAGTAATTTTTTAAAAGCTGCCGCACCTAAGTGTCTCAAGGCTCGCGGCAAAGTGCCACACTTTCCAACGACAACATATCGTCCTTTTAAAAGTAAAGAGGATCATCTTAAAAATAATACGAGAACATATTTTCCATGAGAGCTTTACTCAAGATTACGACACATTTCGGGGCTTAGCAAATACCCGTTTTCCTGCTTTATTTAATATTATTTTCATGTGGAATTTTGACCGTGTGAAAGTTAATAAGGTGGATGAGATTTGTGTGTTTTGAGCCGTGATTGGGAAAGAGGTTTTATTTGATATGTTATGTTAACAAGTTGGCCTTTTTGGTCAGCTCGGAATTTAGGGTTGAGTTTTGGTATTATATTATTAAATTTCTAAATGTCAGTGAAAATTAGAACATATAGAAAAATACGAAAAGTAAAGCTATGGCCGGGAATTGAACCCGGATCCTCGTCATTCCGCGACGCGTGCTATACTCCTACACCCACTCATAGCAGGTGGGTAGTCTCCGAATTTTTCTACCTGTTACTAAGTGTCACGTGACCTTTTTTGTTACTATGCGAATTTTTGTCGCTAAGCGTCATCTGTTTGAATGACGTGTCTGTACGACACAATTACAAACTCCCATGGAACATCTACTGCTCACCAGGGACGAGATATTATTATTATTATTATATTATTTGACGGTGGAGGCGTTTTACACCTCCACTGAACTTAAATTATTTTTATTGCTTTTTTTCTCTTTTTTTCCATAACTATTTTGTTTTACATTGACTAGTAGAGATTTTATACAACTCTACTATATACTAATATAATTTAGGGCTCGGGGACCTTATACACCATTTTATAAATGTATTTAAGTGTTCTTATTTTATTTTATTTTGAAAAAATGCCTTTCTGCCAAGTTTCTTGCGGCGCGTTCTTCTTGGCAATGATGGGGTTTCCGAATGCGCTGGTAGTTACAAAAAATACATTTAAAAGACCCCTGGGCGGCCAATTTGCAAAAATAAAATTTTGATTTTTTAATAATAATAATCATTTATTAGCGTTTTTTGGTTTGATGTGATTGCAGTGATTGTTTTTAGAAAGTAATTTAATTTTTTGTTGTTGGTCTTTCTTAGTTTTCGACAGTTATGTTTCATGGGGTGTGTGATTTGCTTTTTTTTGACAAAATAAACCAAAAATCAACTCCCGGTAAAAACAAACCGCTGGCTACGAAGGAAACCCCTTATTTATTTAATAAACAGAACCTTGATACACTCAAAGTCTTCTACCAACTTGTAACTTAGAAAGTAACGCCATTGTGTCCACCGTACGGCAACTCGAAACTTGCGCCGTCGACTGTACATAACTGCGATGTTACTTAGAACTTTGTGTCATATACGTTTTGCTTAATTTGTCTTGTTAACGCTTCTGAAAAGAGCTTATATTCTGGGTTGTAGCTTCAAAATTAGACCTTTGAATGTTGTTGATTGTACCAAGTGATTGTAGTAAAGCCAGTATAGTAAAGTCATTTTATGACTTTTCACTTTCTCTCTTAATATAACTTCAGTCTCAATGAACACATAAAAATATGTAATATTTTTTTTTACTTGTCTGTGTATGGAGGTAAAAATATTCAACTCTGACATACCTAATGTAAAAACTTAAACAAAAAACGAATTCGTTTTCAACGCTCGACAAATTAAAAAGGGAACAAAATGCACTGCCAAATAAAAGAGTTAACAGAGTATCAATTCCACAGGAACTCAATTAAAACTATGCAAGTTCCTCGTCGTATAAACATGCTGAGATTCGTATTCGAATTATTAATTGACGAAAAATTCGTCGTTAATTTTTCCGCTACAAATTGTCGGGAAAAATCGCAACTGAATACTTGATTTGCGTTAATGAACGAATTTTCTGAATTTCAAACGTTCATTTGTAGGTTTATGTTTTCTCTCGAATTGTGTCTGTTAATTAATACGGTGCTCTTTTTCATTTTTAACCCCCGACGCAAAAAGCGGGGGAATATAAGTTTGACATCGATGTCTCTGTGTATATGTATTGTGTGTTTGGGTATCTGTCTGTGACGTCGTAGCTCTCAAACGGATAAACCGATTTGGTTGCGGTTTTTTTCATTCGAAAGCCAGTTTCCTGTAGTTCTTAGTCATGTTTGGTTAAAATCGGTCTAGTAGTTTGAAGACTAGCTACTACCACAGATTCAAGCAACCATTTTTTATTTTATTTTACATGTTATGGACGTACTGCTTATCAGCCGTCATGGGGCCGCCGAGAGCCTGAGTAAATTCATTCTAATTAAATATAATATGGCTGGACGGTTTTTTTTTTTTTCTGTAATAATAAGTCATGAAGCGTAACTAAGCCCGAAAAATCACTCCACGCGAAGCGAACCGCAGGGGGCGGGGCTTAAAATATGTACCGCGCGGCGAATTAGTTCGGCCGGGACGCTCGAGCCGTTATCGTGACGTTATCATTGTATTTTTGCGCTAATACGTTAGAAAAATATGCCATCGTGCTGTGTGAAGTGGTGTAGAAGTCAGTCAGATAAGAAAAATAGAGGACTCACTTTTCATATGTAAGTAAATAAATATTTTAGGACACCATACTTGACGACTCTGGATGCATGCGATCCACGCACCCTTCCCTTACCGCAAGTGGGCGGACACAATCACGACGCGCGGACTAATCGCGTGCATTAGTATTGTCTATCGGAGTGAGAGTGTTACGTTTGCATTGCTGTTAGTTTGTGTGCGTAAGTGGAATGACAATAGAAGCGGCAACTGTTAGGGAATTACGCTTCTTGACTTATTATTATTCGTAGGTAGCTAAGGATGGTTATTCCTATCAATAGAAAAATTACCAAGCACTTTTAAAATAATTATCCATTCCCAATTGCTATAAAATCTGAAAATGACAATCATTTAGAACTAGAGTCCGATACCCGCCAAATTCAAGGATCGGTACGTGCTCAAAGTATCCGACTTTTGCCTTTGGCGCTTATTGATAAGTTTCGATATTTGCTTGAAGGCCTGAATCTCGCGGTCCAAAAACAGGACGTTGGGCTTTTCGAGGTTATAAAAACTATATCTTACCTTGCACTGTGGGAACTGCTCAGTAGGTCTCGTGACTCGCCAGCCCAGCAGTGGGGGGATGCAGACCAGCGCTGACATCAGCCACACGGCGGCGATCATCAGAGCCGCACGCGCAGGCGTCCGCTTCTTTAGGTAATCCACGGCCTGGGGATAAAGGTGCACTTGGATCATTCCAATTTTGATGGTCCCAACTGGTGTAAGTCTGGTGACAAATATGACAGTAAAATAATTTGGTTGTGGAATTCTGGTGGCCCGTATTGTGAATCAATTTCAAGACAGTGTATACAGAGGTGCGAGTCGGGTTCCCTCCGCGTGTGGTCAAGAGCTGCGGTTCGTTTTTGGATCCGTCCGAGGGGAAGAGCAGTGCTTGGTCCGCTGTACCCAGCACGAGAGCGCACGATAGTCGCGTCGCGCGCGAGTTGGACTACACGTCTCTTTCTTGTTGGTACAGTAAGAAAAGGACGGGCAATCTATCTCGCGCGCGACGCGACTTTGTGCGCTCCCGTGCTAGACGTGCTGGGCATTGGTTAATGATTTCCTGGCAGATTCTGATGGATATCATTATCCGTTGGCTAATAGCCTGACAGGTGGGAGGGGTCTTTTGACCGTGTACCGTACAACGTTGCCGATATTTTTGTCACAATATTTTTGAATACTGTATTTATTACTTTGACATTGGCGAAATCATCGCAACGACCGATGGGGCGATATTAAAAAAAAAAGAAGAAGAAGACAGTGCATCTAAACTCTACCTTTTTTTTAAAAACCAACTCAAATCTCACTGTTTATCACTAATTTAATCCACTCCCTGTCTTTAGTACCTTATCTTTTCTTTTTGCTTCTGATAAAATCCTTTTCTGTTGTATGGCTTTCTTATTTTTCATAGCTTCTCCCATTTATTTTATCTTAAGTATTATGTTATGTGTATATTATTATGTATGTATTATTTTATTTTATTTATTTAGCTATGTATTATATTTATGTTGGTATTGTTGTTTTTATTATCCCTGCGTTTATCCTGTCTATTTGTTTCCGCCACCTACTTAAACTATCTCCAACTTATTTAGCTTTTTGGTTGTCTGGAAGAGATCGCTATTAAGCGACAAGACCGCCTATTGTCTACTTTGTTCTTTGTTTCTGTATTGTTTTGTACTGATTTGTGGTGGTAATAAAGAGTATTTGTATTGTATTGTATTGTGCATACAGTATTCAATCAACAACGCTTGCGTGGGACGTGTAAAGACTGAACGCTACTATAAATAACACTTAAAGTGAAAATAAAACAATGTAACGATGACTTTCAACCACTTAGAATACATAACACCATTGTTTTGCCTCCTCCCGTTTCCCGTGTCGGTCTATTTTATTTGAACCATTAATATTAACGATTTCCCTCAGTGAGGGGGAGCCCAAATATATAAAGCCGGCTACCACACTATTATGCAACGTGTTGCAAAATACCCCGTAAAAAATATACTAATTAATTATTAAAGTCAAAAATATTGTCAACCCTAGTAAGCTGTCATGTAGGGAATTTTATCTGTTCCAGCTGTCACGTCACTTTTTCCTGAGCGAAATATTAAAATTTCAATTTTTTCATAATTTTATTGGTTCTGGCTGAAAATCAGTGCCGCAGGGGTCTCACACCTCAGCGTAATGATGAGCCAGCGACCGTTTCACTTTTGCGAAGACACACACAACCCTGATGTACCTATAACGAAAATTTTTACACACATACATACACAAATCACGTCTTTATCCCTTACGGGGTAGACAGAGCCTACGTTTTTAAAAACTTCTTACTAACGTTTAATAGGATTATCATTAGATAATCTATCTAAACAAGTAATAATGATATCGTGTGGACACTTAAAATGTTTCCATTATAATACATACATACATAAATCACGCCTTTATCCCTTACGGGGTAGACAGAGCCTAAGGTAACAAGACCTAAAGGCCACGTTTTGCATGATTGTGGTCGTATACGTGGAAAAGGGGAATCAAAACAGTTATGGGTTGCTAGCCGCATCGCCTATAACATAATTACAAGATGTCGGCCATTCCCTCGATGGGCTTTTACAATATGCGCGAGAAGAGAAGCAACTGGTACATTTTATGTTTTTTCTTTACCAGACCAGATGGAAGATCCCATTAATAAGCGTTCACATTAAAGCTCCGCTATTTATCCGTCCACCTATTAATCCGTCTGTCCGTCAGTCCATCCGTCCGTCCATTTGACCTCCGTCCGTCCATCTGTTCGTTTGTCCGGTTGTATATTTTGAATCGCCACGTATATTAGCCAGCAAACCCCAAACATATTTCGACATAAAGTTGTGTGACAGCCGGCCTCGAATTATAACAGGAATAACTTAAGGCGATATAAAGGCAGTCGTATAAAATACATACATATAAAATGTATGTAGGAGAATCTGCGCCAAATTGTGTGGGGACCGTTTACATATTATAGGGACACTTGGCAAGCTAGGGCACTGTTGATGTATGATACCATACATAAATGTAATTTGGGTGAAATATTCCATACGTTGTAAAAAACAGTATTTTTGTTTTGCCTATAAAAACGGAGCGTATCTAATAAAGCGGTTTATCTTCATATTAAGAACATATAAATTTATCTCCCAGTAGGGCAAAGTTAAAATGCGAGTGAAAGAAGAGAGAGAGAGAAAGACATTTTTTACATAATTTTATTATAATTTTGGGTTTCTTACAGCTGGTCTGGGAGCAAAGAAAAAACCTCGAGTGTATATACCAGTTGCTTCTCTACCCGCGCAGATGGTAAAAGCCCATCAAGGGAATGGGCAAAAACATAGGAATCATGTTGTAGGCGATGAGGCTGGCAACCCATCACTATTTTGATTCCATTTTCCACCTATACGCCCACAATCTTGCTAAATGTGGTTTGTAGGTACTTGTTACCTTAGACTCTGTCTACCCCGTAAGGGTTAACGTGATTTGTGTATGTATGTGTATATAATTCTACTGGTCTCTGTGTACCATAAACACCATAGTAGCCTAGTAGTTTGATCTATGGCCTCTCATGCAGAAGGCCGTTCGAATCTCGGGCTAGTATCTGAGTTCTCCGGAATTTATGTACGAAATTAACCATAAATAAATAAATAAATATCTTGGGACAAATTACACCAATTGACCCAACCCCAAACTAAGCAAAGCTTGTACTATGGGTGCCAGGCAATGGATAAACATACTTATAATGTAGATAAATACATACTTATATACATACAACATCCATGACTCAGGCACAAACATTCGTATTCATCATACAACTGTCTGCCCCTACCGGGATTCGAACCCAGGACCTCTAGTTTCATAGTCAGGGTCACTAACCACTAGGCTATTTGGTCGTCAAAAGCTTTTTGGATAAAGAAATAATCATGTTCAAACCTGCATGGACCTATGAAGCAATTCAATGGTGTTTGTGAAATTCCCAATCCGCTTTGTCCCCGCGTGGGAACTATAGCCCACGCCCTTCCGTTCTCAGTGGAAGCCTAAGTCCAGTGGGATCTCTGATGTTTTATACTCGTAAAAATGGCAATGGGCAGGCCACACGTTGCGAGAGAAAAGTTCTCGAGTGGCGACCACGAACCGGAAAACGCAGTTGGCAGGCCTCCCACTAGGTGGACCGGCATCGTGAAAGTTACGGGAAACCGGTGGATACAAGTGGCGAGTTGCCGTTCATTATGGTGTGCTAAGGTGGAGGCCTTTGTTCAACATTGGACGTCTTCAGGACGATGATGATGATATTGTAAAAATAATTTGAGACTGTCATTTTTTTCTTGAGCTATGCTTGACTGCTTCAAACCAATATTCAACTAATCAATACATACACAAATCACGTCTTTATCCCTTACGGGGTAGACAGAGCTTAAGGTTGTCAAGGCCTAAAGAACACGCTTAGCATGATTGTGGGCGTATAGATGGAAAAAAGGGGAATCAAAACAGTGGGTTGCTAGCCACATCGCTTTAACATGATCCCTAAGATTTTCGCCCATTCCCTCGATGGGCTTATACCATATGCGCGGGAAGAGAAACAACTGGTGCATTCTGTTTTTTCTTTGCTTACAGACCAGCATGGAATACCTAATCAACTAATTGGCATTGTTCATTTTTTTAAGCTGTGCTTTTAACACCTTTATTTGATAAAATGGACTATTTCAAGCAACTAATTTGAATATTATGCTTTTACGTAGCTTTGTTAATTAATAATAAATATTTTTTCGCTGTTTGATAATTCGTGAATTTAGACAGAATCCCAATCGCCTTCGTTCGGCTGGCTATAAAAAAAACGGCTTTGTCTATGGTTTTGTAGATTTGACAGTGACATGTGACAGTTGCCGTAGCCAAACTTTTTTTTTTCATTTTTGTAGCAAACATTCGATGCTGGATTCTGTCTAAAAACCCGGTCGTTCGGTCAAACAAAGGTTCAAAGTACTTTTACAAAAATATCTGCAATCATAAAGTATTTTTGAAATCGGACAAGATAAATCGGATAATTGATGGTTTTCCTCGAAATGGTTTTCGAATTGGAGCATACTAAAAAAAATGAACAATGCCAATTGTAAATACCGAAGATTTTTAATGAGATGCGAGGCCAGATTCGAACCCAAGTCGCAGCTTGAGGGCTAGGTCAAACCACTGATCCACCACGGTGGTGCTAGCGGTAACTATAAATCTACATGGTAGAAGAAACGCGGCCCAATCGGAATGCTGTGATTTATCACTCGGACAAGCTGTCATTCGCAGACGCCATCTTTGTTATGGCTTGTGGTTGCGCCAGTTTTATCCAAGGCCAGTAAGGTCAGACGCATAGACAAATAGATATACACTGCCGAGCAATAACGGGTCAGTTCCCATTGAAAGTTGTGTGAAAAGTGTCCCGTTCTTTTGCTCTCGAGTGGGTATAGTTAGATGAAATCTTGATGATGTATTAGATAGCGTATATTATATACATACATACAAAATTACGTATTTATCCCGTACGGCATAGAGAGAGCCTAAGGTAACAAGACAAAAGGTGGCCAGGTCAGCATGATTTTGGGCGTATAGTTGGAAAAACTTACAAAGATAGTGATGGGTTGCTAACTGCATCGCCTATAACATGATTCCTAAGATCACCGCTTTTACCATGTGCGCGAGAAGAGAAGCAACTGGTACACTCTGTGTATTTTCTTGCTCCCAAAGCAGCATGAATTATTGCCCGTTTTTTCGCTAAGGGGTTTATTATAAAGAGCGTTTTCCAAAAAAATAAACATTATAGGTTTTTCTTATTCAGAATCGTTTACTGTATAGATCCTCATACAAGAAAAAATGTGTCCTAAAATTTCCGTTCCAATTCGTCACTTTCTTTAACATAGCTATGTATGGAACGTGACAAAGAGGAAAAAAAATCCACAGTAAAATCTGGGACACATTTTTTCTTGTATGAGAATCGACAGGGTAAACAATTCTGAGTAAGAAAAACCCTAAATAATTAAATTCCGAAAAAATGTTCATGTGAACTTTTTTTGGAAACGCTCATAAAGACGTGATTTGTGTGTATGCACTTCTAGACAGACTAACAACCAGTACCGCCCAGATCGACCAGCCAGAAAATTAAACACCGATTCCGTCTAGCTCTGAATTTCAGATTATCACTTTGGCACCGAAACGTATTGTTTATAGCAAACCACTCACGGAAAGCATAAAGCAAGTTTGTTGTTTATGGTGCGATGATGTTGAATTTATTCATAGAAATAACGGTGTAAGAGAAGACGTACACCGTCCCCTGTATGTATATATATAATCATTGTTTAGGAATAACTTTATTTAATCTGGCAACCCACAGCCACTCTTTCATAAGACTCGTTCTCACATCCTTTCCAACCAATCATTCATTCAAATACTTTCATTCCCGGTCACTTCAAAAAGGAACGTATTGTCTCAAGGCACGCTCCGCGTGCTTTTTATGAAAAACTATATTAATATTGAGTTCTGTGTCTGCCTTCTGCATAATTTGACTCTTAAACTAGTGAGTGCATGACAAACGGACTGACAAGGTGTCTTTCCCTACGATCATTGAAGATCAGCGGTAAGTACATGCACAAATCTACACCTGACTGGACATAAGGTACCAATTTTTACATTTCCCCTGCTCAGGATGCTGTTCCCAACAATCATAGTAGCTGTGTTTTGATTCCCCTTTCCATCCATATCATGCTAAACGTGGCCTTCAGGTCTTGTTCCCTTAGGCTCTGTTCATTCTTGCAGCACCATCTAACTAGGATCTACAGGACATGTCACATCAACCTATGCGACCAATAGAAACGCCGTTCGATGCCGTGATTGTAATACGTCACTGTCTTTTCTGTTCCCCTACCCGTCTTCCACGATCTAAGTAAATTATTGTTCGAAAATAATTATTGGAGCTTACACACGTAAATCTAAACCCCCCAAAAACGAACCGCAGTTCTGGACCACACGCGGAGGTAACCCGAATCGCACCCCTGTGCCAGTGTCATCCACAGTTTTCCAGCCGAATGCCAGATGTCATCTGACCAACGGGCTGGTGGTCTGTCCACTGACCTTCGACCCAATCTTGGCCACCGCTCTGTGACTGCCTTCGACCATCTGTCCTCTTTCCGTCTTGCCAAGTGCTCCTAGCTGTGTTATCCTAGTTCCGACATCCACAACTCTAGTCCGTTTCCGAATTTCGGAATTGGATTTTTTTTTAATTTTATTCAAATTTACTTTAACGTTATAGATTGGCATCAGTATTATTAAGCCAAACGTAACATTCGGGTCAAATATTTATCGGAAAATGAATTATTTAGGAAAAGGTAGCGACGGGAACATAATGTTTTAAGAACTGCTGTTTTGGGAAACTGACAGAACGAACCTTTGACGGACATGGCTCTATTTTTGTCGCAGCTGATCAAAATAAAGTGCATGCAGGAGGCAAACAAAATTTTGATGAGGAACATAAACAAGTAGTGATTCGAATTCCAGTCGTTGAGAGACAGAGATGCATTTAGTGAATGTGCGCCGACTGACGATGCAGATATCGTAAAATGTTTATTTATACTCCTTACTGCGATTCCTAATTGAATTTGATGCAACTTGCGTATTAAACCGATCTTAAGGCCGCTCGGTAATATTGGATAAAATAAAAATCACTTCCATGCTGGTCTGGGAACAAAGAAAAAACATAGTGTGTACCAGTTGCTTCTCTTCCCGCGGAGATGGTAAGTAACTTTAACGAAATCAATTGCCATTCCTGTTTTGACGGAAACAGTAGCGCATTAAAATTCTTCGTAACACCTTCTTTCAATTTAAGTATAAAAGTCCATAAATTTGGGTATATGGGATCAGTAACACTGGCAATGTATCTTAGTAATAATTTCATTGCATGTTAACTTTTTATGGCCTATTATTTCATACGCTTTGGCAATAGCTCAGAACGTAGTACCATTTAGCTTCCAGATTTATGGTTCAACTTCATTCTATGGGGGTGAGTATTCATTTCACTTAGTAAAGTTATGTGACTTTTCTCAAATTTATAGTTTGCCGTTTATCGTCATTTCTAACGGTAAAACCGTAAAAGTAAACATAAAAAATCAAGAAGTAAAAATTCTTGATTCATTTGATAGTATCTATCATTTAAAAAACAGCGCCTTCTCTCGTCCCTTGAGCAGTAGATGTTCCACGGGAGTTTGTAATTGTGACGTACAGACACATCATTCAACGACAAAAAATCGCATAGTAACAAGGTCACAAGCTAGTAACAGATAGAAACATTCGAAGGCTTACCCACTTGCTATGGGTGGTGTAGGGGTATAGCACGCGTCACAGAATGACGAAGATCCGGGCTCGACTCCCGGCCATGGCTTTACTTTTCGGATTATTCTAAGTATTCTAATTTTCAGTGTCTTTTAGAAATTTAAAATTATACCTAGTTGTTTTTAAGATCATCGAGGGGATGCGGGTTGGGTTACCTCCGCGTGTGCTCAAGTACTGCGGTATATTTTTGAGCTTAATTAAATTTTAATTTTGGCATATAGTTTTTGCATTTATAATAAGAGCGTATAGCTGGAAAAGGAAATTAAAAAGTGATTGGTTGCTAACCGCATCGCCTATAACATGATTCCTAAGACTTTCGCCCATTCCCTCGACGGGCTTTTACAATCCGCGCGGGAAGTGCAACTGGCAAATTCTGTTTTTTCTTTACTCCCAGACCAGCAAGGAAGAAATTGTTACATTGTATAAATATACTATTTGCATTTGTATTTGTAGCTTTTCGTTGTATGTAAATTGCGTGTTGTATCACCAAATGAAGTGACCACAGAGTAATAATTACAATATGTTTGGAGCAGACCTAAATTGCTGCGGTCCCTGGAATTGTATGGAGGGGTTTTGTGGTGTTTTTATATGTAAACGAATCGTCGGATGGTTTTAATTAAGCTTGCTCGTGGCTTTTGTCATCTGGCAATGTTGAATATAAATTGACCACCTTTAAAGATTGTCTGTGTTTAATGCCGTACGCATAGATGCGAATCAAACGACGGTTGCTTAGGGAATGACAATTTATTCCTAACAACACACACACACACAAATCACGTCTTTATCCCTTATAGTCTGGTCAACATGTACCTTTTTAGGTTAAATTTTTGTATAGTCTCCGAAAATTACGGTCAAGGTGTCATTCGATTCGGAATATTATGTAGAAAATATTCATATTTAATATGTTAAAATGATTTTTATTGTCACCGTGTCCGGGTGACAAAAATCACGAGCGGAAGCCTTTTAGCGCTATTTTCAGGGCTCCGTAAAAATTATAAATATTAAAGATACAGTTCCGGAAGGCAGACTTTTTTTTAGGAAATTTCCTCCTCTTTTCAGATCTTTTTTCAAAATTTTAATATCCTTGATAGTTTTTGAGATATTAAAAAAAAACCCTATTTTTTTTTTTAATTGTTTATAACTTTTGCAATTTTTATCGGCCCCTTTTGGAACTTTTTGTTAAACTTTCTACATAATATTCCGAATCGAATGACACCTTGATCGTAATTTTCGGAGACTACAAAAATTTAACCTAAAAAGGTACATGTTGACCAGACTATTACGGGGTAGACAGAGCCTAGGGTAACAAGACCTATAGGCCACGTTTAGCAAAACACTGAGGGCGTAGAGGTGGAAAGTGAAATCGAAATTAGTGATGGGATGCTAACTTGGTAGCTGCATCGCCTATAACATGATTCCTATGATTTTCGCCCATCCTCTCAATGGGTTTTTACCATTTGAGCGGGAAGAGGAGCAACTGGTACATTCTATGTTCTTTCTTTGCTCCCAGACCAGCATGGAAGTTCTTAACAACTGTGCTATTTATACGGTCACAGAAAAATCTTAATAGCGCCATTCAGGATTGCTATGGTCATATAACAGCGACATCTGTGGATTTTTAAAGTAACTAAACATGACACAAATTATTTACAAACATACTGAGCCTGTAAAACACCGTTGAACAATCTGTTCTACAATCCTTTTTATAGCGTATGTTTTGGGGTCAAATGTTGTAAGTCATGCAAATCCTAATAATTAGATACATAAGACTTCCTGCCATGCTGGTCTGGGAGCAAAGGAAAAACATAGAATGTACCAGTTGCTTCTCGTCCCGCGCAGATGGTAAAAGCCTATCGAATCATGTTATAGGACCTACCCATCACTATTTTGATTCCTTTTTCCACCTTTACGCCTACTATCATGCTAAGCGTGGCTTTAACGTTTTTTTACCTTAGGCTCTGTCTATCCCGTAAGGCGTACGTATATATATGTATGTATGTATGTATTAAGAAAGTGTTTATAGAAATGGATAGCAAACTAATCTACGTTTGTTCTTTCACAACAGCAAAGCCGCATATGCTAGTATGATAATACCCAAGAAAAACATTCACTCAATATGAAGTCTGCAAACGGTATTCCGGATAAGTCCCTCAAATCCTATAATACGATAACGGTATAGGATCACACGTGTATCGTTCCAATGATCCATCCGATACTGGGCTTACTGCAACCATTATACGGTGCGCTTGCATTCCCGCTGGATTTAGACGCGTTTAAAAAGAGGTGCGAGTTGATAGCGGAGAGCGGAAAACTCTTATCAGCATGTTGACGAAAGAAAGAAGAAAGAAATAAGACATTTATTCATTTTTGCAAGACACACGAATATAAGAGAATACACAAAATTTTATAGCAAAAAAAACACGGACATTAAAAAAGATGCTCAGCGTTGTGTGTGTCTTCGCAAAAGTTAAACGGTCGCTGGCTCAGCATTACGCTGAGGTGTCAGACACCTGCAGCAATGATTTTCAGCCAGAACCGTCTGTGTCTCACGAAATACACAGATAAAATATACTACATAATCCATAAAGTTTTACGTAAACAAAGTAATAAAAAGATAGAACCCGACTAAAAACATAGAATTCACCAGTTGCTTCTCTTCCAGCGCAGATGTTAAAAGGCCATCGGGGGAATGGGCAAAAGTCTTAGGAATTATGTGGTAGGCGATGCGGCTAGCAACCCACCACTTACGCCCTTAATCAAGCTAAACGTGGCCTTAAGGTTTTGCACCCCATAGATAGATAAAGACATGATGTATTTATGTATGTCACTGGACACTTAAGACCACCTGCTGAAATATCGCGGAATAAAATTACATAAGTACATCACTATATACATACCGCCATGCCTCTTTCCGTCAAGCGTAGGCAGATACTAATTTGTTCCAATAGCCACGATCCTGACACCTCTTTCGCTTCATCCACACTCATCAATCTCTTCATACATGCTCGTCGGTTTCGGGTACACTTGAGCTGACCTTTTTTAAAACGTCACCAATTTGGTCACGGAACAGCCTTCCCCTTGCAACGTACCCATTCACACTCCCCATATAAATCTGTTTACTTATTATTTCATCCAACCAAAAAGAGAACTCATATTTAGACAATGTACCCGCCTGTCATTTAGACCCCGCAGAGCTCTAAGCGCTTCAATCTGTTGATCGCACGCCGCGTCGCGCGCGCATGCATTTCATAGCTTACCGACGCGTGCGTTGCGATGCGTCTGATAATAAATCATGCGCAGTCCACCCTCGTAGATCGTGAACAGTATAAATTTGACGAACGCAACTAAGTGTTAGATAATTATTACTTACCCACGGCTCTCTCGCCTGCATGTCTGAAAAATACACATCCAAGATGGGGCAGTTAAAATTGCGAGACTTTACTAAATTCCCTTGGGAAGTTATAAAATTACGATAAATACCTACTTACCAAACGTTTTATCTTGGTATTATATGTAAAAAAATAATATCTCTAGTCTAAATTATTCGTATGTCATAATCAGGGTCAAGTTATTGCATTTTTTATTTTCATAAATACATAAATCACGTTTTTGTCCCTTACGGGGTACATAGAGCCCAAGGCAACAAGATCCAAAGGTCATAGCATAACTGTGGGAGTATATGTGGAAAGGGGAACTAAAATAGTGATGGGTGGCTAGCAGCATCGTCTGTTATATGATTCCTAAGTTTTTCGCCGATTCCCTCGATGGGCTTTTACCATCTGCGTGGGAAGAGAAGCAACTGGTACATTTTATGTGTTTTCTATACTCCCATACTAGTATGGAAGAAATTTTATTTTCATCTTTAAATAATTATATTATTGTATTTAACGTAATTTCTTTAACATTAACATCTTTAACTATTAACTGGTAGTTTAAATAAACAAACATTTTAACAAAAAAAAACCGACTTCACTACGCACTAAAAAGAAAAAAATAATTGCATAATATTCTTCTACAACTTAATAATCAACTTACTTTTTCTACTTATCAATATATAGGTACGATCTAATGTTGTTACAATTATTGTTATTTCTGGAGTCGGTGTCAGCCAACGTACGCTTGTAACTACATACATAGTTACAGGTGAGATGTGCTTGTGTATAAAAGGGGTACGTATTAAAATACATAAAGTTTAAAATGTATAATGGGTTAAAATACATAATGGTTTATAATATATAATGCGATTTTCTCAGAAAGTTACAAATTAACAGGATTGTTATAAAACAAACCTAACCTAACCTAAACCAATCTATAGATTACGATATCAAAAAAGTTCATTTAGCTAATAGTTTTACAGAAAATTGCGTTATATATTTTGAACCATTATGTATTTTAACCCATTATATATTTTAAACTTTATGTATTCTGATCCGCTCCCGTATAAAAGTTAATTTGTGAAAAAGTATTTGTTAAAGTATTCTTATATTATTGTTGCTGGGTATATTGTAGTGTTTCCTTGGCTGACACCGACTACAAAAATATCAATAATTGTAACAACATTAGATCGTACCTGTATATTGATAAGTAGAAAAAGTAAGTTGATTATTAAGTTGTAGAAGAATATTATGCAATTATTTTTTTCTTTTTAGTGCGTAGTGAAGTCAGTTTTTTTTTGTTAAAGTGTTTGTTTATTTTTTGACTTTTAGTGAATCTGAAGAACACTAACACTTTTTTCTGAATATGGGTAGACCTACTAAACGTGCTGCCATTTCAATTTGGTCCAGTTCTGACAATGGCACCCCTGAAAAAACCGTATAAGTCTGAAATTAGCATTATTAAGTATCTATGTGTGCGACAAATCGTCCGTTTCATTTAAACGGCGCTGTCTCATAATATGAGCAGCACGTTTAGTAGGTCTATCCATATTTAGAAAAAAATGCTAGTGTACTTCAGATTCACTAAAAATGTATCAAATATTGTAAATAATATAAAAGTCGGTTTTTTTTGTTAAAATTTTTGATTATTTTTTGATTTTTAGTGAATCTGAAGTACACTATAATTTTTTTCTGAATGGGTAGACCTACTAAACGTGCTGCTCATATATGACAGCGCCGTTTAAATGAAACGGACGATTTGTCGCATACATACTTAATGCTAAATGGAGGTCTAAAGGAGAGGCCTATGTCCAGCAGTGGACTTGTAATGGCTGAGATGATGATGATGACTTAATGCTAATTTCAGACTTATATGGTTTTCTCATGGGTGCCATTGTCAGAACTGGACCAAATTGAAATGGGACCACACGGGTAGCACCAGCTTTCAAATTAAAAAAGAATCGAGAAACAGTCGAAAGTTATGAGGTAACAAACATAAAAAAAAAAAAAAAAAAAAACAGACGAATTGAGAACCTCCTCCTTTTTTTGAAGTCGGTTAAAAAAAAAGAAAAAGAGCCCTTCGCGGCCTATTTGCAAAATAAGGTTTTGAATTTTGAATTTTGAACATTTTGAATGCTTCAGTATTAACTGTTAATTCAGGAATTCTATACAAAATGAATTTTTATACATTTAAAATTTGTGGCAAAATTGAAATAAAAGTATATTGACCCTTGGTTCTAACTCTGCGCTGGAAACTGACGGCATCATTCCTAAATACAATGAGTTACGGCCATTTTTCTACACATATTAAGACAAACGATGTAAAAGCTTTCAAATTCGTTTCAGCGCGCTACGAAATAGTTACTTTTACGGCATCCCATAAACCAAAAGGGCGTAAGTCGAGAGGTTCTCGTGTGTTTACGCCATTCCGATTCTGGGTCGTATAAGCACTCAGTCTGGACGTGTTTTCATTATTATTACATATAATAATCATAGTGATATTATTGAGTTAATCTATTTAGCTGTGGCGTAATGGACGAACCAGGTTTGGGCGTAAGTGGACACATTATGGCCGGGTAGCTTAGTGGTTACTGGGGACTTGCCGTGACGTCTCAATGCGGTCTCCGAACCAATGTTGGAGCGCTCGCTGTAAGATCCATACTAGAAGTGCCAAAATTAATGAATGAGAGAATAAGTACGATCACGTGTCTCATTTCCGCGCTCAGCTGAAGTGGTTGCCTATCAGGGACCGCAGGAACATCCACATTCTGTCATTGCTTTTCAATTCTCTCTTTAATCCTTCAGCTCCGATCTACCTTTCCGAACGTTTCAGCTACTTGTCTGTTGGCAGTCAGCATCCAACTCCAATCTCCTTTTGGCCTGTCCTTCTTCCTCTTCCAAAACTTATTCCAAATCCTTCACTGTACACTCGACTAGGCTGTGGAATCACTTACCAACCTCCATCAGGCAATCTCCCTCCATATCGTTCAGGGAAGGTTTGAAGAAGATGTGGCTCGCACCATCTTCTTAAATTAATGGTTAAATATTCCTTTGTTTATTGTGCTCTTTATTTATTTATTTTATGTAGTATATTTTATTGATATATATTATAGGTAGTATAAAGTAGTTTATTGACTGGTAGGTTTTAAGAGTTTATGTATTATAATTGGTAAAGTTATGTATTGTGGCTCTCAGTGTTTGCAATTTTTAAACTCACTCGTCCATCCCTAATATAATACTCCTTTCATTCACTCAAAGGGTGACTGGAAGAGATCCCTTAAAGGGATAAGTCCGCCTTTGTGCATGTATCTCAGTGTTTGTCAATTGTATTTGTCTTGTTTATTTTGCACAATAAAGAGTTTACATACATACATACATACATTAATAGCAAAAACAAAAGAGCAAAGCGAACACGATGGCGATTGCGAGCGAGTTAGATAATAAGCCGGGGTGCGACTCATCGCGCGGGTGCGCGTTTTAAACATAGTACTGTAGGTATCGATGTGACAGCAAATCTTGACAATTTTGTGACAATTTATTTATATAATCAACAGAGAAATAAATCACGTCATCATCCCTTACGGGGCAGACAGAGCCTAAGGTAAATATAAAATACATAAAAATTGCTTTAAGATCTCTGTTTGCTGTTCATATTTTGTGGCGACGTCGAAGGAATACTCCCGGAAAAGACGAGACGTACCGGGAGATAAAAAATATCCAGTAAGACAGCCGGGGAAATTACGGGCACAAGAGGCATTTCATCTTAGTCCTCTAGGTTGGCAACGCATCTGCAATCCCTCCGGGGTTGCGGGTGTCTATGGGCAGTGGTGATCACTTACCATCAGGTGACCCACTTGTTCGTTTGCCTTCCTATTCATATAAAAAAAAAAAAAACAAAAACCCACGATATTTATTTATTAATAAAATCCCTGAAACGTTGACTTGTCCCAAAAAAATATGGCTACCAAATCCTTTTACAACCGAGAAGATTAAGTCAAGGGTTTCTAGAGATGACTATAAATTAAATACGTTAATTACTAATTGTCCCAGACATCTGAAAAATCATCGATGTACCGAAACCGAACCGAAAAGCGATGGACCGACTTTTAAGAATAAGAATAACTTTATTTACTACTAGCTTTCCGTCCGCAGCTTCGCCCGCGATAATTTAATTTTTCCGTAGGAATAGGTATTTTCCCGCGGTAAAAAGTAGCCTATGTCACTCAGTGATAATGTAGTTTTCTAACGGCAAAAGAATTTTTAAAATCGATCCAGTAGTTTCGGAGCCTATTCAATGCAAACAAACAAACAAACAATCAAATTTTTCCTCTTTATAATATCAGTATAGATCAAAATGAATCAAGAATTTTTACTTCTTGATTTTTTTTATGTTTACTTTTACGGTTTTACCGTTAGAAATTATGGATCGGTGGTTTAGGCGTTAAAGCGTAACAGACAGACAGACAAAGTTACTTTCTCATTTATAAATATTATTCATCATCATCATCTCAGCCATTACAAGTCCACTGCTGGACATAGGCCTCTCCTTTAGACCTCCAATAAGACCGGTTGGAAGCGGCTTGCATCCAGCGCGATCCTCCGATTTTAATGAGGTCATCGGTCCACCTTGTGGGTGGACGTCCCACGCTGCGCTTGCCGGTACGTGGGCTCCACACGAGGTGCTATATAATATTATTAATAGGGATTAAAAGCTCAATATTTTGCAGCCGGTGTGTCGCGATCCTGTCCCACGTCACTCTGCTCCTCCGTTTTATTCACATCAATTGAAATTTATTTGACGCGCCATCTCGCCGACGCCCGATAGTCGATATTCAAACTGATTTACTATAGACGTTTTATCGATATCGAAAGCAAAATATATAACTAGCTACTATCAAATGAATCAAGAATTTTTATTTCTTGATTTTTATGTTTACTTTTACGGTTTTACCGTTAGAAATTAAATTTCTAAATGTCAGGAAAAATTTGAACACAGAAAAATCCGAAAAGTAAAGTTATGGCCTGGAATCGAACCCGGATCCTCGTCATTCCGTGACGTTTGCTATACGCCTACACCACCCATAGCAGGTGGGTAGTTGTAATAATTGTGTCTTGTAGTCTGGGAGTTTGTATGTGTGTCGTACAGACACATCATTCAAACAGATGACGCTTAACGACCAAAATTTGCATAGTAACAAAGGTCACGTGACAGCTAGTAACAGGTAGAAAAATTCGAAGACTACCCACCTGCTATGGGTGGTGTGGGGGTATAGCACGCGTCACGGAATGACGAGGATCCGGGTTCGATTCCCGGCCATAGCTTTACTTTCAGATTTTTCTATGTGTTCTAATTTTCAATGACATTTAGAAATTTATATAACTAGCTGTCTGTGAATACTTTTATCGCTATCTCATTTACTCATTTATTTTATCACAACCATGGTATTACAATGTTGGTAACTAATACTAAAGAAGTGTCACATGGACCTCGGCGGGGTATAGCAATACAATAACGACCAACAGGTAGCTAGCTAGTAGGTTTTTTTTTATACGAACTGACCAGTGATTGACCTCTATCTCATTAACTTGATGAAAATTGTAATTATACTTGTTACAATTCATCGTCTAAGAAATCAGATACGGAGTAGTAACATTTCTCATTATATCTCACGGGAATCAAGCGTATTTTTGGGATGAAATTTGTTGAAATTAGTTAGGTTGGTTGGGTCCGTAAAATAACAACAAATGTGCTGTTATAATAAACTAGCGACCCGCTCCGGCTTCGCACGGTATATAATGCATGTATTATACATATAAACTTTCCTCTTGAATCACTCTATCTATTAAAAAAACCGCATTAAAATCCGTTGTGTAGTTTTGAAGATATAAGCATACATAGGGGCATAGGGACATAGGGACAGAGAAAGCGACTTTGTTTTATACTATGTAGTGAAGGCATGTTAGTAGTAGTAGTAGAAGTAATGTGAAAGTGAAATGCTAGAATGACATGTAATGATGTAAACCGAAAACAATTTTATTTGAGTGACATTAACAAAATTATAAAATAAGGTTTGCCAATGAAGTAATCTCGTGTGGAACTGGAGTTAAGTAATTCAGATTACTTACGTACTTGATTACCGAGGAATCAAGATTACAGTAGTGGTTTACAATACTGATTCCAAAGGAATGGATTACAAGATGTAATCATAGTACAGTATTACAGTTTGATTATCCAAGTAATTGATTACGCCCAACACTGCTGTACATACATTTCTGAAAGCGCAACCAACTCATGGGAACAAACTAGGTTAAATCACAGCATCTCTCGGCGTCTCTCCGTCGTTTTTATTCCAGATTGAAATTCATTTGGCGCTTTCCCGAAGCGACATCAACGCGAGATTTATCGATAGCGACATCACCATTTTTATCGATAAAAATAAACGTAATTTCGCATCACTAGTCGTTAAGAGATTCGAATTTATGTTCTTGCTTTTTATTTTATGTTTTTAGATGTTATTACGTACTGCAGTATTTACTATACATTCCAATGGTGGTTTGGTTTGTTCTATGTCGGTCTGGGAGCAAAGAAAAAACATATAATGTACCAGTTGCTTCTCTTCCCGTGCAGATGGTAAAAGCCCATCGAGGGAAAATCTTAGCAATCATGTTATAGGTGATGCGGCTAGCAACCCATCACTATTTTGATTCCCCTTTCCATCCATACACCCACAATAATGCTAAACGTGGCCTTTAGGTCTTGTTACCTCAGGCTCTGTATACCCATTAAGGGATATAGACGTGATTTATGTAGGATTATAGGAAGAGAAGGGTCACCGTGCTCTATAGATAAGACAACTTAAACAAATTCAATAAAAGTAGATATTTGATAGCAGAGCTGTTCATACAAACCAATTGCATCCAATATTGACCTGGACGAAATTACATGCAAAAGTCATTCAATTTCTGTCTGGTCTGTTTTACGAGGACAGTCCAACTGATTGGTTAAGTTTGAGAACCGCTGCACTAGGGGTCGATGACCTGTTCATCTGGCTACAATGGACATTTGAAATGAATTGTAGAGATAGCAAATAAAAGGGGCATTATAATATGTTTTCTTTTTTAATAAAAAGCGAAGGCGCGTGTACCATTTCTTGCAAGGCCGGCAACGCGCTAGCAGTCCCATTGGTGCTGTAGTTGTCCATGGGCGGCGGTGATCACTTACCATCAGGTGCACCCCATGCCCGTTTGTCGGTTTTAATTTATAAAAAAAAAGAGGAAACCGAGCAAATGGACGCCTGATTTTTAAGATAAGATAGGAACGTTTATTTTGACAATAATAAAATAATCAAGCCTAAGATATCAAGACGTGAAGGCAATGTTTAGCATCTTGATATCTTAGGCTCTGTCTACCCCGTAAGGGATAATTCCCCGTAAACAAAATCCTACTAATATTATAAAATGTGAAAATTTGTGAGGATGTGAGTGAGTGTGTACGTTTGTTCCTTCTTCACGCTGAAATAACTGGACGGATTTGGATCAAATTTGGAACGGAGTTAGCTGGTATCCTAGATTAAAACACAGGCTACTTTTCTTCCATGCTGGTCTGGGAGTAAATAAAAAATCATAGAATTTACCAGTAGCTTCTCTTCCCGCGCAGATGGTAAAAGCCCATAGAGGAAATGGGCGAATGTCTTATGAATCATGCTATAGGCGATGCGGCTAGCAACCCGTCACTGTTTTGATTTCCCTTTCCACCTATACGCCCTTAATCATGCTAAACGTGGCCTTAAGGTTTTGTTACCTTAGGCTCTGTCTACCCCGTTATATATGTATGTATGTAATAATTCCATGTCTTATAAATTCTGCTGCTTTAAAATAATCGATTAGCGCTAAGAACACCGCCAAGGCTAACGCTTCCTGAAAAAGGACTTCAGGTTAGTCCGAAACATGTCGAGCAGACTCGACTGTGATACGCGAGCGAGCCGTCTATTTCACTCATCAGTAGTTTCATATTATAAATACGGGGTCCAAATTCTCACCAAACAGTTTCATATCTCACTTGCCATATCGAAAAAAACAAAACACTCGAAAACTTAAACTCAACTCTATTCTTAAAGCGGTAAGAGCTTATCATTTTGTATGGCCTTTGTTATATCTGATATTATCGGCGGTACTGTACGCACGTTCGCTTTTCCCGCCTGTACCGTCAGCAACTTCCTCTAGGTGTGCCGACTAATAGCAGCCATTTGTTCTGCCGATGGTACCTCCGAGAAGATTGAGCGTATTTCAATATTCTGTCGGGGTCGAACAATTGACTGGCTGGGTTGCAGTACACTGCGATCCTCGAATATTCTAGAATAATTTTATAAAAGAAAGAAAGAAGACATTTATTCCTTTTTGCAAGACACACAAATATAAGATAATATACACAATTTTATAGAAAATAAACAAGGTATAACAATAAAAAACATAGACATGAAAAATAGATCATCAGCGTTGTGTCTTCGCAAAAGTGAAACGGTCGCTGGCTCAGCATTACGCTGAGGCGTTAGACACCTGCAACACTGATTTTCAGCCAGAACCGTCTATGACTCACGAAACGATACACAGATAAAATATACTACATAATCCATAAACTTTTACGTAAGCAATGCAATACATAGATAAAACCCGACTTATGTGTAACTAAAGAAATACATAAAATAATTAAATAGTTTACAATAAACAAAAAATAAAAAAGGAGGGAAAACTAAATTGTTCAAAAACAACAGGTTGGCATATCAAAGTACAAAGTGCTGGAGGACTATTCTAAGGATTTTTGGAGCGTCAATAAGTGATCCTTCAGCTTGCGCTTGAAGGTGTAACTACTTGGATAGGGGCAGGAATATCATTCGAGCACTTGGACGCCGCAAGAAAACATTTATTCGTGACATAATAATCAAATTACATAAACAAAAAAGGAGTCTTAGCATAATGCTGGCCTTGCAGCCAGCGCTGGTCTTCCGATGGGACCATAAAGTACTACTGTAAACACATATTAAAAAAAAAATTATCAATGCAAAACAGTGATGAACCGGCATTACAACCTTTATTACTGGCTGAATGGACAATAATTCCTTTACTTATCCCACAAGGGATTAATTACAAAAATAAAAAATATTTTTTTTTGGCTCTGGTTGGCCTGACCTGACAAGAGAAACACTTATGACACTTTGAGGATGACCCCGTAGAGGGATCGAAACGCGTCAGTGTTTTGTGTGGTGTAGGGGATAAGTTTGTGGGATTTAGAGTGTCCGAGGTTGCCGAAATATTTCAGCGGATGGTTGGGTACATACATACACAAATCACATCTTTATCCCTTACGGGGTAGACAGGGCCTAAGGTGACAAGACCTAGGTACACGCCACGTTTAGAAAGATAGTGGGCGTTGAGATGGAAAATGTAATCAAAATAGTGATGGGTTGCTCGCCGCATCGCCTGTAACATGGTCCCTAAGATTTTTACCCATTCCTCGAAGGACTTTCACATGATGCATTCTGTTTTTTCTTTGCTCCCAGACCAGCGTGGAAGAAATGTGGGCGGATAGATGGCAAAAAATGGAATCAAATTAGTGATGGGTTGCTAGCCGCATCGTCTATTACACGATTCCTATGATTTTCGCCCAATAAACAAAATCAAATAACAGAAAATTCATACTCGTATTTAGTGGTGCACTGTAAGCTCACCATATAGAAACATTGTCTCCTCGTTCTGATATCTCAGTTATTCTCGTTACTGGCCCATTGAACCGTAAAGGTTAGCCTTGTTTGCAAAACAAACTCTTTACCCGACGGCGGAAAGGAGGTTAACGTTGTTGACGGCTCTTTTCACCTGTGGTTGAAGTGGAAGAAGTTTTTGGTTGCTTACAAGTTTTTTACTATCAAATGAATCAAGTTTTTTTTTTATTATTTTCTTGATTTTTATGTTTACTTTTTCGGTTTAACTGTTACAAATTAAATTTCTAAATGTCAGTGAAAATTAGAATAGAAAAACCCGAAAAGTAAAGCTATGGCCGGGAATCGAACCCGGATCCTAGTCATTCCGTGACGCGAGCTACCCCTACACCACCCATAGCTGGAGCTATGGCCGGGAATGGGTGGTGTAGGGGTATAGCACGCATCACGGAATGACGTGGATCCGCGTTCGATTCCCGGCCATAGCTTTACTTTTCGGGTCTTTCTATGTTTTAATTTTCAGTGACATTTAGTTTTTTTTTTTATTGTTACCATTGTTCTTTCTAGCTATCTATCCCGTCATTTGGATCACTTACAAACTGACAAAAACCCCAAATTTTCAGGAAACTCAACAAAATTCGCGGAAGCGAAGTATCTCAAACACAAGGGAAAATTACGTTTGCAAATTGTGATCCCGGGACGAACTAAACGGAATAATTACAAGTTTTCAAATCCCTTAATTATTGGCTTAAGAAATTTAAACGCAACGCGATATTTATGAGAAGCTTTAACTGCTCTAAATGATATAGTATCAGCGACGGAATCCGGTTTTATCGACAAATGTTTGACAAACGTACCGTTTGACAAATGAATCATTCGACAACCTTTTTTTACATGGCTACAGTTTGACAACAAAAATAATGCTCCACGATGTACCTGCGCAGTATACCAATTTTAGTAGCGCGGGAAACTCTGGCGCTGTTATTGGTCGATCGATTTCGTACCAACAATGGCAAAATCGTGTAAGCGGGACAGAGCTAAGAATGCAAAGCAAGCAATACTCTGCCAGTTGCGCTTGCAAATAAAGTTCAATATACCTAGATTATTTACACGTTCGGCTACCATCGGAAACTGGTCTGCGCTTCTCTGCGTAAACGAATACTGCCGATGCGCATTATATTTGTTGTCAAACTGTACCTACGTTGACAAATCACGCCTAGGTAACAAGACCTAAAGGCCACGTTTCGCACGATTGTAGGCGTATAGATGGAAAAGGGAATCAAAATAATAATGTACCTACGTGTTTTTATTTTAACTTAATTACTGTCTGTTCGCTAAAAATTATATCAAAAATCAAAATCGTCAAGGGCTTTTTTACATGACTTTTTTCGAAACTAAGAGCGCATTCAGAAAGGCCGCCATTGCTTAGTACGCGCCGCAAGAACCTTTAAATTTTTTTTTAGGTAAGAAACCGAAAATAACTTTTTTTTTCAGTAATTCCCTGCTGTTTTTTTATGTAGCGTTCACCTTGTGACCCATACGGCCTTCACGGTCTCGTTTTCCAAATATTTGACGTATTTCTGGTCACAAAGCTTTGGTGATTCCGCACCGTGTTTTGATCAGGAAAATACGCGCGATTCAGCGTTTAGATAACGGAAAAACACTCGCAACAACATTCTTTTTGAGGACGTGCGGGAAATTTTGTGGGCAGTTTTCTGTGTAATCTTGGGAAATTCGTATTGAAATGTTTAAGCAAATGCCCTTTGGAAATGGGGCCGTTGGAGTATTAAGGCGACGATCCACTGCTGCGCACGCTGTGCAAAGACATGCTATACATGTCACCCACGTGGGTCCATTAGTCAGTTCGTGCGTAGCGTGTGCGTGCACTGCTGCTGAAACGACCGCCTACGTTTTGATACGGAGCGAATATGTACCCACGAGCGTAGCGTGACCGTACGTTGCAGTGGGGCATTGCCTTTACGCTAGCAGTAAAATGGGGGGGGGGGGGGGGGGTAATACTTAGTACATTTGTGCAATTATGCACCTCGGGTGTTCGAATAAAAATAAACAGTTTTGTAAATACTCACAGTACAATATTGCATTAAGAACAAAAAAACAAAAAGATGTTCGCACCTAGCAAATCAGCGAAAGCATTCCGCTTGCATGTTGTAGTTCGGTAGAGCGCCATCTAGCGGCACACTTAGTAACTATTTCGGACTTGGACAATCGCGTAGAGGTATGAAGTTTAGATAAATGCAAAATACTGTGGTCTGTAGACGCTTTGATCTGTGAAAAAACCAACTTTCTAAGTCTACTGAATCAATAGATAACAGTCCTTAGAAAAGATGTACCCATACTAATTGTCGTGCTCCTAAAAAATATATAAATAACCGATACAAAGTGACCTCAGAATGTGGACAGTAGTAGGTACTCCCTAAATTTTGTTCAACTTACAAGATTTTACATTAACTTGCCGAATTTGTACAGAACCTTCGGTGCGTGAGCCCGACTCGCACTTGGCCATTGAGATAATTTGGTTGAATACGCCATACTTTTTTTTATAAAATCAATCAATCAATTAATCGATCATTAGTTTCTGAGAATATGGTACAATATAGATAGGTTAGTAAAAGTGGTTCAACATAATTCTGCCGGCATCGGCGTAGAAATATTTCAGTCTGGCAATAGTATCATCTTGGACATTATTAAATTAAAAACAAAAGTAGATTTTAGCTATACAGCGACAAAAACAAACTAATTACCTCCCTAAGGGTCCACGAAAATTCAATATCAATAAAATTATACAGTAGCAACAAATCGTTCTTATCTCGCATATATTTGTAGATAAGCAAAGTTGCCCCATAAAATGGCTCGTTCCGCTATCTCCACTGTTCCTATAAAGTTGTGATCGGTATCCGTGTCGGCCATTTTGAAAGTTTGTCAATAAATCTGACAGTTTTTTTAAGGGGGTTTTCGGATCAGCCTGTATGGGTGCTTTGGAATTTATGATGATTGTGAATGTTTAGGTGCGAAAGAAACAGGAGACGAAGAGCGAGATAGAATCGGATGATGAAAAATACTTAGTAAAATGATTTGAAATTACACGGTCATGAAGATTGCGCTTCGATCTTTGGAAAGAGACAAATTGGCGTCACCTAAGTTAGAGCGAGACAACAAGAAGTCGAAGCCGAGAAGACCGTTGTGCAATCTTTATGGCCAGGTATTGTGATAAGTCTTCCAAACATGAAATGATAGAACTAAAGCAGTTCGCTTTTTCACCACAACACTATTTTTAGTTCGGTTTAAAATTAAAAGATAAATCACTTACTCGTTACAGGGATAAGTTCGCCTTTGAGAATATATTTAATGTCTTTTTTGTGAAGTGTATCTGTTTCTTTATACATACATACCGTCACGCCTCTTTCCCACAGGGTAGGCAGAGACTACTTTGTTCCACTTGCTACGATCCTGACATACTTCTTTCGCTTCATCCACACTCATCAATCTCTTCATACATGCTCGTCGGTTTCGGGTACTCCTGACCTGACCTTTTTCCAAAACGTCTCCTATTTGCTCTCGGAACTTCCGTGTAGGCCTTCCCCTCCCAACGTAACCATTCACACTCCCCATATAGATCTGTTTAGTTAGTCTACTTTCATCCATCCGCTCTTTGTGACCAAACCAACTAAGCATACTTTTTTCTATCCTAGTCACTATATCCTCTTTCACACCAGCATGTTCTCTTATCACACTATTCCTTATTCTATCTTTCAGTGATACACCGTCCATACTTCTTAACGCTCTCGTTTCTACTGCATTTTATATTTGTACAATAAAGCATTTACTTACTTACTTACTTTTCCGAACACCCACAAGCGATTAAATAACTCTACAATTTATGACTGGCTCGTGTCACGTATTCCAATACGACTTGATTTGGTTCAATTTAAAGTATTTCACACGAATTTACGCTAGAATTCGGTCTGAAGACAGAAATTTTCTCAAAGCCCTGCTATTACACACCTCCTGAAAAGCACTGGATTTGCTATAATATGAAAAGCTCGCTCAAGGAAAGTCAGTGGTTTAGAGCGCTGGAAGTGACTCTTACAACCTATAGAGCTACCTTGCGGCTCTCTGTGGTACTAATTTGTTGTTCGTACGTTTAATTAGTTACTAAGTGCAAATGCCATGCTGGTGTCATTATTACTGTTATTATAAAAATGAGTTTTAGTTTTTAACTTGTTAATTAATTTAGGCAGGAAAAATGCTTTATGGGACTCTCCTTCCCCACTGCCTCCTTCCCTGGCGGAAGGAAAAGGAAGGCATACCCCCTAAAAACCCATCGGTATTCCCTCACTGCCTATGGAGGGCCGACAACGCACTGGCATCGCGTAAAGCGCTGTGGGTGTCTATGGACAGTGGAGATCGCTTACCATCAGGTGACCCACTAGTTCGTTTGTCTGGCCTCTCTAACATAAAAAAAAAGAGTGTCACCGTGGATGCCCACCGGCCGCCCCAGCCTACGTCAGGGCTCCCGCACCATGAGAGGGGGAACCGGAAATACTTGATCCCCCCCCCCCCCCCCCCCCATTTGTCGGCCTACCCTGGAGGACTCATTTAAGCGGTCGATTGGGTTAGTTTCTAGTGGCCCTGCCTGCCTGCCAAGCGGGCGCCCCGGATTCAAATCCTGAAAGGCATATATACCTACTTGGAAGCAAAGAAATGAGCCACCCATGCAATCTTTTGTTGAAGCTCAAAATATTCGGTGTCAAAGCAAAAAAAAATTCAATAAAGGGTTATTGTATTGTATTGTACTGGCGGTGCGGCTAGCAAACCATCACTATTTTGATTCTCCTTTCCACCTAGAAGCACACTGTACAGTACGCGCGACTACAGATTTTTTTTTCAAATTTCCACAACCCCTTCCAGCTTTCTTATCCTCGTTGCAAACCACAAGCCGCCAGAGGCGCTGCTCGTTCAGACGCAACTAGAAATGCATAGAAACGTCACTTCGCCTCGCTCTAACGATATGCGACGGCTGAGAAATTACTTTCCGAACTGCTAAGTCAACGAATCTTGCACCTGGAGTCTTGAAGAATTGGAGGACTCGCTCCGCTATGGCGTTCCGACTTTCGGGTAACTCAGTTGTATTTAAACTCCTTATTGTGCAAAAATAAGTAACAAAAAATTCAAGTCATTGATAATAATTGAGATTCCTTTAAGAGATCTCTTCCAGTCGACCTTTGAATATAAGCGAGGAGGAGGGACTACACTATTTCGGTACATTTTTTTAGATACAGTTTATTGAATAGTTATTGCCTGTTTGTTTTCTTTTTTCCAAATGTACGGTTTTCTTTTTCTCTGTGCGTATCAAATGTGCGCAAATAAATATTTCCATCTCTCTCTCGCTCTCTCTCTCTCTCTCTCTCTCTCTATTAAAATTACAGAACACTGACAGTTGAAATGCACTTTATCGAATACAATACAAATAAACTCATAGAAAGGAAGACCTTCCATAAACACTGGCCACTTGTAAAAATAATGAATTCGAAATTCAAACGCCCGTTCAAAACGCACAGCCCTTAGCAATAGACAAAAATAATTGATTCACTGACAATAAAATTGATTCGATATTCAAATGCGAGAGGCGTTTGTGCCATTTGCAATGAATGCTTGCGAATTTCGTTCACTGAAAATTCAACTGTAACGACTAGAGTACAAAGTTGAAAGTTTTTTGGTGAGATTAAGCAATTTAGCAATTGTTTTCGATGCGAAAATAAAAATGGGATCAACTCATTTAGGTATCGGCAGCTGGTTTCCATTGTTGAATAATCTTAGATATTTATATTTAACAGTTTTCATTATTAATTACTATTTTATAACATTGGTAGCATTATCGCAACTTTACTTCCATATGCTGGTCTGGGAGCAAAGTAAAAAACAAAGAATTTTCCAGTTGCTTCTCGTCCCGCGCAGATGGTAAAAGCCCATCGAGGGAATGGGCGAAACTCTTATGAATCATGTTGTAGGCGATGCGGCTAGCAACCCATCACTATTTTGATTTCTTTTTCCACCTATACGCATACAATCATGCTAAACGTGGCCTTAAGGTTTTGTTACCTCAGGCTCTGTCTACCCCGTAAAGGATATAGACGTTACTTGTGTATGTATGTATGTATGTATATGAATATCGCAACTTTACGACTTAGAAGTAAAAAAGGATCACCGTCATTTACTTGTGATGGGATTTGCTTTGATTTACACACACACACACACACACACACACACACACACACACACACACACACACACACACACACACACGTCCTTGTCTTTTTGTCTAATATTTTCTTCGAATCCCTGTCTTGAGTATACCAAGGGTATCAAATGAATCATGAATTTTTATATTTTACTTATACGGTTTTACCGTTAGAAATAAAATTTCTAAACGATACCGAAAATTAGAAGACAGAAAAATCCGAAAAGTAAAGCTATGGCCGAGAATCGAGCCCGGATCCTCGTCATTCCGTGACGCGTGCTATACCCCTACACCACCCATAGCAGGTTACAGTTTGACAATAAATATAATGCGCATCGGCAGTATTCGTTTGCGCAGAGAAGCGCAGACCAGTTTCCGATGGTAGCCGAACGTGTAAATAATCTATATTGAACTTTATTTGCAAGCGCAACTGGCAGAGTATTGCTTGCTTTGCATTCTTAGCTCTGTCCCGCTTACACGATTTTGCCATTGTTGGTACGAAATCGATCGACCAATAACAGCGCCAGAGTTTCCCGCGCTACTAAAATTGGTATTGGCAGAGTGCAAAGCGGGTGGAGGGGGTAGCCTAAACGATCACAGCGCTCGCTATAGCTAAAATTGTCATTTTTGTCGCTGACTTGAGCTGTCAAATCCATATTGCAGTAAACATTTTCTAATCGTTTTTGAGATAAAAATATGGTCCTGGTAAGATGTGTTGTTGTGAATTGTAATAACACCAAGAAGAATAGCGACTGTAAATTTTACCAATTTCCAAGACCATGGTGGAAACGAGACTAAAGAAATAAGTGGATATTTGCCGTAAGAAAAAAAAAGTAAGTTACATAACCTCTAAAATTTTCACCGAAAACAACAATTTTAATATTATTGGCAATAATGTTACTGACTACCATTGTCCAAAAATGTGTAATATAGTAAAATAACACAAGATTTCATTAATATTTTTCACAATATTTACTTATTTCTTGTTTGACAGCGGTGACAATATTGTCCCTAATGGCCGCCTTTCACGTGGCGCTGTCGTCGCGCTCGGTCCCAATACTGCGCAGGTACATCGTGGAGCATTATTTTTGTTGTCAAACTGTACCCGCTTCTAGTAGGTAGTTGTAGGTAGTTCCAATTTTCAGTGCCGTTTAGAAATTTTGTACCAGGGAATTTTGTACCAGGGGTCAAAGCTTACAAACACAGCACGACTGCTGTTCCTTATTCCTGGCGTAACACCATCATGGCAAATGGTAGACATCAGAGGTTTGACAGTACCTGCAACAAGAAAGATTTATTTACATAATGGATACACTTGTATTTGGAATTGAAGAGATGATTAAGGCAACTGTTTCTAAAACTTCTTTCTTCCATGCTGGTATGGGAGTAAAGAGAAAACAAAGAATTTACCAGTTGATTTTTTTCGAGGGAATGGGTCTTAGGAAAGACGTTATAGGCGATGCTAGCAACCCATCACTATTTTGATTTCCCTATCCACCAATACGCTCTTAATCATGCTAAACGTGGCCTTTAGGTTTTCTTATCTTAGGCTCTGTCTACCCCGTAAGGGATAAAGACGTGGTATATGTATGTTTCTAAAATAATACAAGTCGGTCGACTGCGAATCGGACTCGGACTAGAGATTTGGTACAATTTTAAAAAGTATAATTTTACATTTTTTTAATTTTCCCGTAAGCAAATATAACAATGTTTTCTTTCAATAAAAACTTCAGTTATTTAGCCGTTCAACGTGGGAATGCTGCCAGCCTTGGGCGCCATGCCACATGGGTCTTTTTAAAAGTACCTAGTTATATTTAAACATAATATTTTCATGACTTTTTAAGTTTAAATGTATGAGACTTGACTTATTCTTCACTATTGTAACATCATATTTTGTACTACATTAAGGCAAATAAATATATTTCATTTCATTTCATTTCAGCTCATATTAAAAAAAAATTATACATAGTTATTTTCAACATGAAATACATAATATATATATAGTTATCTTAATAATTCTGTATTTGTAATGAATCGTCGAAATGAATGTTTGGACGCGCATAACTCCCAAACTACTGCACCGAATTGAATAATTATATTTTAGCTGTGTTTGTTACTGCTTGAACAAGGTTTGTATACATAAGTAAAAAAATTACAGTGGGGGCGAAGCCCAGGGCAACAGCTGGTTTAAAATATAAGCCAAATTTCAAGTCAGTCACTTTGTATGTATAAACTTTGCCACAAAGCAATTATTATGAATTAAATCACCAAAATCATAATTACTTTCGTAACGACAGTAAAACCATTCGCTGAGAGTAATCGATAAGTGATTGATTGTTTCGCCGAAAATAGCTTTCGGTGAAATTTAGCCGAAATGAAACAGTGGTTCGGATAACAAATATCAGAAAACAGTTGATCCAGCAATAATTCACATTCTACCAAATTTTAAATATTAATTATACTTCCATGCTGGTCTGGGAGCAAAGGAAAAACATAGAATGTACCAGTTGCTTCTCTTCCCGGGCAGACACTAAAAAGCCATCGAGGGAAAGGGCGAAAATCATAGGAATCATGTTATGGGCGATGCGGCTAGCAACCCATTACTATTTAGATTCCATTCTCCATCTATACGGCCCACAATCTTGCTAAACGTGGCCTGTAGGTCTTGTGACCTTAGGCTCTGTCTACCCCGTATGGGATAAAGACGTGATTTGTGTATTGTATTATGTATTTATAATAAAATTTATTTATTTATGATAAACAAAAGTTTCCATTCTTCATTTCCTGCGAGCAATGTGGACAAAAGTAAGTGCAAAAAGTTTTAAATAACAAATGAGTTGAAGACACAAGGTAGTGTGGCGGCCGTCCGACCAGTAGCAACACTGGACGACGCCGCCATCTTGGGTGAGAGGTCTGACAGTGACAGTAAGTCAGAAGAGAGTTTTCCCTCCCACGAAGAAATGGCAATATTGTGTCTTGATAAACATTAAGTACTATAACCGGAATTATACGTAGTACAAAGTTCGTCCGCCGTTTCATTTCTTCTCGAGGCGTAATCGACGCCAAAGTGGTGACCCCGAACGAGAAATTGAACGCGTACGGCGAAGCCCCACGCGGCCCGGCGACCGGCGACCGGCGACTCCTTCTACAATCCAGAGCTGTGTTCTTTCGCCGCCGATGCCGAATCAGTAATCTCCGGTTTTCTACGCACAAGCCAGCTACCGGTATCTTGCTGACAGTAGCGAGCGAGTTTCGACAGCGAACGATTTTGTTTTGGAATCATTCGTCCTCATAGTTAGCCCGGACTGCGAGAAGATCAACTATTAAGTTACAGTGCAAGTGCAGTGCATTCATCAGTTTTATATATTATTATTAAATAATATCAATCAGTGCTAGCGCTAGCGACAGTGAACGACACGAGACGAGAGGTCATTGACCTACGCTATTTGGACAGGTGACATCGAACATTTTTATTTTTATCGAACTATTACTATCATACTTACGTGATTCTATGTATACTTGCCGGAGGTGTGATCTTTTCTAATAAAAAAAAATAAAAACGCATGGTATGATGTTGTTATGGTATGATGTTGTTATGGCATGATGTTGTTATGGTATGATGTTATGCTGTTGATGTTGTTAAGTCTTAATTGATTTAACTACTAACATTATCTACTAATAAGTGTACTTTCTGGCAACTAGTGGTTAATAATATACATTGGAAAAACTATTATTTCAATTTTTGTGCTCTATATTATTATTTAATAATTTCTGTGTGTGCCTTGTGTAATTTAACAAATATTTAGGTTGTAAATTACTAATTGTGTATTGATTATTTTGGGTGGCAGTGTCTGTGTATGCTTTTAGGTCCAACATTTAAAACATGGCCGAGGCTGAATTGAAAGCACAACTGGAGGAACTGCGCAGCCAGAATGCATCATTACAAGCACAGCTTCAGACACAACAGGAACCAACTAGACAGAGCACATCAAACAAACAAGAATCTGCAACAGTGTCAACGGAGCAGGTATGCAGGGTTTCAGTTAAATTACCTCCATTTTGGGCTGATAGACCGGCAATCTGGTTTGCCCAGGCAGAAGCCCAATTTCATTTAGCAGGTATCAACAATGATATAACAATGTATAGTCACATCATCGGGATGATCGATCAAAAGCTGATCGGGGAAATCGAGGACATAATTATGAACCCCCCGAAAGATGAGAAGTACTTAACCCTAAAAAAAGAGCTTATCCGAAGATTATCAACATCGGAGCCCCAGCGAGTTGAACGCCTTCTGAGTGACGAAGAAATTGGGGACAGAAAACCATCAGCTTTCTATAGACATCTCCAATCTCTGGCAGGTACATCAAAAGATGACAGCATATTGCGTCAACTTTGGATGCGCCGTTTACCACACCAAGTGCAAGCTATTCTGGCTGCTCACTCAGACCTGAGTATGGAAAAACTGACAGAGCTTGCTGATAAAATCATAGAGGTGGTACCAGGTCCACCGAGAGTGTACGCTGTAGAACCTGTGGATAATGGATCAAGTGAACTAGCCTCACTCAAAGACTGTGTGATGCAGTTGAGTATACAAGTAGCTGCTCTTACAAGCACACAGCAGCGGGGCCGATCACGCAACAGATCCATGACGCGGAACAAGAGTCGCAGCGGTACCCCAGTACCTAAACTGTGCTGGTACCACAAGAAATTTGGCATCAACGCAACCAGATGCATAACTCCGTGCCAATGGAAGGAAAACCCCAACAGCAATCAGTAGCGGCGGATACTGATTGCTGCGCCATAGAACACAGCGGCCGCCGCCTTTTTGTTACAGATAATGCAACGAAACATCAGTTCCTAATCGACACCGGGTCTGACTTATGCTGCTTTCCCCACAACTGGCTCCGAGGACAGAGGAAACCTTCTGACTGGGAGCTTAGTGCGGCGAATGGTAGCAGCATCAAAACTTACGGTACGGTAAACCTTAAACTAGATTTTGGATTACGCCGGGAATTTGTATGGCAATTCGTAGTCGCAGATGTCAGCACTGCTATTATAGGATCTGATTTTTTGTCTCATTACCATCTTTTACCCGATTGCCGAACAAAAAAACTGGTTGACGGCACTACCGGTCTGAATACCGTTGGTTCAACCGCCATTAGCGAGCAGTCCAGTGTCAAGGCTATAGGTCTTCATAACTCTTCTTATGCACAAGTGCTCGTCGAGTTCCCAGACGTAGTCAGGCCTCCTGGACTTCCACGCACGATAAAACACAACACGGTGCACCACATACGAACCACTGATGGACCACCAGTTTCTTGCCGTCCCCGTCGTTTAGCTCCTCAAAAATTGACTGCAGCAAAAACCGAATTCGAGGACATGGTAAGGAACGGCATTGCAAGACCATCGCAAAGTGCTTGGTCCTCTCCGCTACACATGACTCTTAAAAAGGACCAATCGTGGCGACCATGTGGTGACTATCGCGCCCTGAACGCTAGGACCGTTCCTGATCGGTACCCCGTCCGTAACATTAACGATTTCGTCAACAACCTTTCCGGAGCTAAGATATTCAGCACCATAGATCTGGTAAAAGCGTACCACCAAATACCGGTAGCTGAAGAGGATATCCCAAAAACCGCTATTGTGACCCCGTTTGGCCTTTTCGAATTCCCTTTTATGACTTTTGGGCTACGAAATGCCGGACAAACCTTTCAGAGGTTCATCGATGAGGTCACGAGGGGTCTCGATTTCGTTTTTCCCTATGTGGACGATATCCTTGTTTTTTCTGTCAGTGAAACCCAGCATCGCGAACACCTAAAAATATTATTCCAACGTTTAGAAAACTATGGAGTAGTAATTAATACTACGAAGTGTAAATTTGGAGTCAGCGAGGTCGTTTTTCTAGGGTTCTACATTAGTTCGGAAGGTACTCGCCCGCCACTAGACAGAATTCAAGCTTTGGTTGATTTCCCGCCTCCGAAAACGGTGCAAGGGGTGCGTCGTTTCCTTGGCATGCTCAATTATTACCGTCGTTTTGTGCCCCATGCTGCCCAGTTTCAGGCTCCTCTGATAGAGGCTGTAGTAGCTACGAACGGCAAGGGTGCTAAGCCATTTATATGGTCACCCGAGTTGTTGGAGCATTTCGAGGCTTGTAAAGTTAGCCTTTCTAACGCAATTTTGTTGCAGCATCCAGTGCATAACGCCCCCCTTGGACTGTTTACAGACGCGTCTAGCTCCCATATCGGTTCTTGTTTGCAACAAAGCATTCGTGGTCAGTGGCAGCCCTTGGCCTTCTTCAGCAAAAAGCTTACTACAAAGCAAGCGCAATGGCCCGCATATTATCGAGAATTATTAGCGGTGTACGAAAGTGTACAACACTTTCGCCACATTCTCGAAGTACAGCACGTGGCAATCTACACCGACCATAAACCGTTGCTGTACGCTTTCGTACAGCGCCGAGAAAAACTGCCACCAGTGCAGTTGAATCAGTTATCTTTTATTGGGCAATTCACGACAGATATTCGCTATATCAAGGGAGAGGAGAACGTAGTCGCGGACGCGATGTCTCGAATCGAAGCCATATCCGTCGATGAAAATTACGAGGCCCTCGCTAAATCACAGGAAGCCGATCCTGAACTTGCGAAGTTTTACCAGGGTGAGTCAGGGTTGAATTTAACCAAATTAAAACTTCCCGGTACTGATGTTTTCATCTATTGTGACGTGTCAACGGGTAAACCACGGCCCTATTTGACCCCTTTGTTTCGTCGCGCAGCGTTTGACCGTTTGCACAACCTCAGTCACCCTGGTGTAAGAGCAACTATTCACCTGCTAACGGATCGATATGTCTGGCCGTCCATCAAAAACGACTCTAGGCGGTGGGCCCAGTCGTGTGAAGCGTGTCAACGAAGCAAAATTGCACGACATAATTATACTCCCCTTAGCAGCATTGAGCAGCCATCTGGACGTTTCATGCACATTCACATTGACATCGTGGGTCCCTTGCCTGTGGACAACGAATTCCGCTATTGTTTGACGGCTGTGGACAGGGTATCAAGGTGGCCAGAGGTTTGGCCGATGCGCTCCGTTACCGCGCAAGAGGTAGCGGATACATTCATCCGTGAATGGGTATCTCGGTTCGGAGTGCCGTCTATCATCACAACAGATCAGGGAACTCAATTCGAGTCTGATCTGTTTCGCCGCCTTATGCAAACTCTTGCCGTAAAACGCATAAGGACTACGGCGTACCACCCTTGCGCTAATGGCATGATCGAGCGAGTTCACCGCCAGTTAAAAGCAGCTTTGATGTGCCATACTGAGTCCTGGACACATGCTTTACCTTTGGTCTTGCTAGGCATGCGAACCGCCCTCAAAGAAGACCTTAGATCCACAGCGGCAGAAATGCTCTATGGAGAAACTCTCCGTTTGCCTGGAGAGATGTTGACCCCTGTTCCTGGTGGCATAGACAAGATGCAGGATCCGGCCGATTTTGTGCATCAATTACGGCGGAAAATGTTGTCTTTACGACCTACACCAGCGTCCCGGCATAGTAAACCAACAGTTTTTGTCTCGAAAGCGTTGGACTCAGCGTCTCATGTATTTCTCCGCGATGATACTGTCAGACGCCCACTGCAACCTCCTTATACCGGACCTTACGCTATATTAAAACGCTCCGATGATAACAAGACTTTGACCTTGGACGTTAAGGGCAGGAAAATGATAGTGAGCATCGACAGGGTTAAGCCAGCATTCATTGAACAAGACAGCTCGGAAGAACCCACTCCTATCACAGAATCGACTGTTCCAGCAAGGCCGTCGTCGGACAGCCAACCTCAGCCTCGGCAATCTAAGACTGTACCTGCGGACACTGCCTCTCAAAAAACGCGATCGACAACAAGTCGGTCTGGTCGAACGGTTAGGTTTAACAAAGTCAAAGATTTTTGTTATTTTTAGATCTAAGTCTTATATCATTTAATTTTTGTTTTATTTCATTTTTTATGTGTGTGTACCCTTCTCCGTGGGGGGGTGGTGTGGCGGCCGTCCGACCAGTAGCAACACTGGACGACGCCGCCATCTTGGGTGAGAGGTCTGACAGTGACAGTAAGTCAGAAGAGAGTTTTCCCTCCCACGAAGAAATGGCAATATTGTGTCTTGATAAACATTAAGTACTATAACCGGAATTATACGTAGTACAAAGTTCGTCCGCCGTTTCATTTCTTCTCGAGGCGTAATCGACGCCAAAGTAGGATCCTTGGATTCGCCGCACTAAATGGTTCTCTTATTTGCTAAAGTAGGTATTTTGTCACTTAAGATCTACATGTACACACTTATACTAATCACGTCATTGCCTTACGGGGTAGTCAGAGCTTTGGGTAACAAGACCCAAAGGCCATTGAAGCGGTTTCGATAACTATTTAGCAGAAAACGAGCAGGAAAGTGGGAGAGAAGTAAAAATCAAAGCAGCTGACATTGCAATTATAATGAGACACACAAACATAGACAGTGACTTAAAAAACACGCGACGAAAGACTTTGTTTTATAATTACGGAGGAATGTTACTTCATGTTTAATTTTAAACTTTGTGTTCGGAAATGTCAGCCATAGCCCATGTTTAACATTTTTTTAAACAGACAAGCATTCTCAATCATGCAAGCCATGTCAAAACCATTCGCCGAAATGTAATACCCAAGGCCGAACGCCGAAACCGCCATTCCCCATCACTACCTCCAAAGTAACAGTCCCATAAAAGCTTCATAAAGATTTGCTAGCAGGGAAATTACATCGTCAGTTCCGTGTGCACCCTGTATAGTTTAATTGCTGGATTAAGCACCCTGTATTCGCTGCGGGCGCTTAAATCGCTGTAGAATTTAATCAGGTGGGAATTATTTCTATCAGTTTTGCATTAAGTACTTACTATAGTAAGTAAGTAAGTAAGTAAGTAAGTAAGTAAGTAAGTAAGTAAATGCTTTATCGTACAAATATAAAGAAGCAGAGAAAAATCACAAAAAAAGACCTTAAATATATGCACAAAGGCGAACTTATCCCTATAAGGGATCTCTACCAGTTAACATTTGAGTAAATTAGAGGAGCATTAAGCGAGAGACCGACAAAGAGTGAATTTAAAATATCCATATAGTGAAAGCCACAATAGAGCGTACATCTCAAAATACAACAAACAATTCACAAATAAACTACTAAATATCATTACACATATGCATACATACAAACTATATACAATATGAGTACACACATAAACTACTATTACTAAGGTGGAAAAAGGAATCAAAATAGTGATGGGTTGCTAGCCGCATCGCCTATAACATGATTCCTATGATTTTCGCCCATTCCCTCGATGGGCTTTTACCATCTGCGCGAGAAGAGAAGCAACTGATACATTCTATGTTTTTTCTTTGCTCCTAGACCAGCATGGAAGAAATACAACATCTATGAAAATCTCAACTGTCTAGATGTTATGGTTCACGAGATATAGACTGGTAACAGACAGACAGACGGACAGCGAAGCCTTAGGCAAAGGGTCCGGTTTTTACCCTTTGGGTACGTATAAAAGCATACAAAAGGCCATTCAAATTGGTCGCCCCAGCCATGCAATCTCCATAGCCAAATGATGTAGTTAAAAATTCCACTTTGCCCACCTGTACCAACAAAGTTTGTGTAAGTGAAAAGTACAGTCAGGGAACAAAGTGCGAAAACGTTCCGCCATTTGCCATAGCGTAGGGTTGTCACTATATCCGGGTGCATTTCGAAAGGGGTTCGTACTAAAAGGGTATATATCCTACTAATATTATAAAAATGTGAAAGTTTGTGAGAATGTTTGGATGTTTGTTACTCTTTCACACCAGAACGGCTGGACAGATCTGGATGAAATTTGGAACGTAGATAGATTATAGTCTGGAATAACAAATAGGCTACTTTTTATCCCGGAAAATTGCGTGATTCCCGCGGGATAGCGATAAGCTAATTCTGCGCAGACGAAGTCGCGGGCAACAGCTAGTATGCTATAAGTGAAAAACTTAAGTAAATGACCTGTTGTACAAATATATAACAGATGCAATTCACAAAAAAAATACATACATACATCACGTCTTTATCCCTGACGGGGTAGACAGGGCCTAAGGTAACAGAACCTTAAGGCCACGTTTAGCATGATTAAGGGCGTATAGGTAGAAAGGGGAATCAAAATAGTGATGTTGCTAGCCGCATCGCCTATAACATGATTCCGAAATTTTTCGCCCATTCCCTCGATGGGTTCTTACCATTTGCACGGGAAGAGAAGCAACTGGTACATTCTATGTTTTTTCTTTACTTCCAGCATGGATGGTTTTGTACATATACATACACATGCACAAATCACGTCTTTATCCCTTACGGGGTAGACAGAGCCTAAGGTAACAGGTACCTACAGGCCACAATTAGCAAGATTGAGGGTGTATAGGTGGAAAATGGAATCAAAATAGTGATGAGTTGCTAGCCTCATCGCCTATAACATGATTCCTATAAGTTTCGCCCATTCCCTCGATGGTCTTATGTATGTATTTATGTATTAATAAGATCCTACTGTCTATCCATCTGTCCTTGTCTGGACTGTACAGATAAATTAACAAGAGATGGCACGAAATGAATGAGTGGCTGGTAATATGTTTGCATGAATAAACACAGTCTGATATATATTATATTTATGTTAGTATTGTTGTTTTTATTATCCCTGCGTTTCTCCTGTCTATTTGTTTCCGCCACCTACTTAAACTGTCTCCGACTTATTTATTTCTTTTATTAATTGTCTGGTAGAGATCGCTATTAAGCGATAAGACCGCCTATTGTCGAGTACGTATTAAAATACATAAAGTTTAAAATGTATTGGGTAAAAATACATAATGGTTTATAATATATAATGCGATTTTCTCAGAAAGTTACAAATTAACAGGATTGTTATAAAACAAACCTAACCTAACCTAAACCAATCTATAGATTACGATATCAAAAAAGTTCATTTAGCTAATAGTTTTACAGAAAATTGCGTTATATTTTGAACCATTATGAATTTTAACCCATTATACATTTTAAACTTTATGTATTCTGATCCGCTCCCCTGTTGTCTACCTTGTCCTTTGTTTCTGTATTGTTATGTACTGATTTGTGGTGTTTAATAAAGAGTATTTGTACTGTATTGTATTGTTGATTTAGTTAGCTATTATGATCATGCTTCCATGCTGGCTGGTATGGGACTAAAAAAACAATTAATGTCTTCTTTGCTTCTCTTCCTGCGCAGAGGCCTTTCTATGACGTCTTAATGCGATGCAATTCCGATTCAGTTTAGGTTCGCTCGCTGTCAGACCCATACTAAAAATGACAGCTAAAACCCGAACTGAGTCGGAATTGAATCGCATTAAGGCGTCATGATAAGGCGTCAGGTCGTAAAAGCCCATCCAGCGAATGGTCGACTAACATAGGACTCATTTTATAGGCGATGCGTGTAGCAACCTATCACTATTTTGATTCTGTGAAAGAACGTGTTTTTCTGACACATGGTATCATGGGCACTTCGGGTGCAAGTCCGACTTGCACTTGACTGGTTTTTTCATGTCAAAAGTTCAAAATTCAAATTTTTTTTTAACAAATTGGCCGCTAAGGGCTCTTTTACATGTCTTTTTTGAAACTACCAGCGCATTGGGAAAGACCATCATTGCCGAGAAGAATGCGCCGCAAGAAACTTGTTAGAAAGACATTTTTTCAAAATCAACTACTACAATACTTAAATTAATTTTTTTTTCAAACATTGTCGTAAATGTCTTAATTGTATTCTAAGTAACAGAACACGAAGGGCCTTGTTGACGGCCGAATTACATTGCAGGCGCGATTTTCTGACCATAAATCGGATTGCTGCACTGTTTTTCATTTGTTTTTAACTTTTACCTGCGGTTCGTGTTTTTAAGCAAGTTACTCATCCAGCAATTGGCTACTTCCCAGGCCTCGGCATTAATCTACTATTATAAAAGGGATGTATAAGGTCCCCGAGCCTTAAATTATGTTATGTCAAAGTGGCAACCCTAGCTTCGCCTTTAAACGCGTGCATTTATAATTCGAGTGCCATTGAGTTAAATTTGGACGACGGTTTCGTTAAAAATGCCCCATATTTTTTTAAACGCGAACCGAATCCAGGGTTGTCAGCTCTGAATATCGGGGTTCGCGTTTTGGCTTAATTAGGTGCGGTATTAAGGGACCGAGTTTTGTGAAACGGAATCCATCAGCTATACCTTTTATTTGCGAAAAATGTGTTTTATTTTATTTGTGAATCAAAAACTTGCGCCTTACAAAAATAGACAGCTGTAAAACAGTTACTCGGTGTGAGGTCTAGGTTTGGTTGGTATTAGACTGAACTATCTACACACGAACATACCTACAATCGAACAAATGACCCGTAGAACAGTTACAGTGGATTTTCTTGTCAAGTCACATGTCACATAGGTCTTTCAAACATTTGTATCATCATTATCATTGTGTTCCCCATAATTGCTAAAAATCAATTTAGTAGTTTACAACAATTCTTTCTATGCGTTAAGGCTCACACAGACCTACGCACGCGAACAGGCTCATTTGATTAATAGGTATTATTCATTGTAGAAAAAAAAACTGAAATGTACAAAATACAAGGTACATTTCCTTCAACAATTTCAATATACAACGCGAAAGAATCACCGATTTCGATTCAAAATCCATTGTGTCACTAAAATGCCGCAAAACACTTTTTCACAAAACACCACGCAAACGTTACATTATTTACCATTCCTATTCAAAAACCTAAAACCAATTTCCTCCCCTTCACATAAATCATAATAATTTTAGATTGGTTTGTATTTGTCCATAAATATTCGTATTTTTGTGCGAAATACGCAACATGCATCAATCACACATCTCATCAGTGATATATAGTGACGTATAATGACGTAACTGACACTTACGATGTTACGTGTAAGTGTGTTATTAATAAATGAGCCTTACTTGGGATCAGGGTTTGTTTTATGCCTTTTACTATAATCCGTATAACTTGGGCTTGCACGAGTGGTTAAGTTAGTAACCTGCAAATGTCTTTTAGGATTTTTCAAATTGTGTTTGATAGACAGAAAGAAAAAAAAATTCTAAGTTTCACAGAAAATTAGAATACATAGAAAAATCCGACAAGTAAAGCTATGGCCGGGAATCGAACCCGGATCCTCGTCATTCCGTGACGCATGCTATATGCCTACACCACCCATAGCAGGTGAGTAAGCCTTCGCATTTTTATATCTCGACACACCCTAAGAAAAAGTGTGTATCTACAAAAACCAAATTTTACAGGAGAGCGTTTTAAAGTTTTTATAAATTTTATATCGCAATTGCGTGGTAAATGATAAAGTCTATACCGTAGACTACGAAAATGCAATAGTCGCATAACTAAGTATCAGGCAGATACACACTTTTTCTTAGGGCGTGTCGATCTGTTACTAGCTGTCACGTGACATTAAGCGATTTTTTGTCGCCAAGCGCCATCTGTTAAATGCGTTTGAACAACACAATTACAAACCCCCGTTTTCGTATGGTCCTACTGATTATGTCCTATTAGTAGGACAACGAGGGAGACCTGGCTTCTGTCTATCCTACTTTATATTAGTATGCAACCCCACCTCCTGTATATTGTTCAGAATTGTTATAAAACTAACCTAACCTAGTCTTTACGGTTCTACAGAATAGCCATTTCAAGGCTCCTGAGAAATATACAGGTGGTTTGAATACTTGGCAACCGCTACGTAGCCACAAAGTAGGTCAGACAGAAATAGTTCTCCCTCGTGGTCCTAATAGGGCAAATCAGTAGGACCACGAGAAAACGGGTTTACTGACTTCCGTGGAACATCTACTGCTCACCAGGGACGTGAGAAGGCGCTGTTTTCAAAATGATACTTAACTTAGACTTGAATTCTAACCCAATTTCTAAACGACACAAAAAATTTGAACACAGAAAAATCCGAAAATTCAATCGAACCCGGATCCTCATCACTCCGTGACGCGTGCTATACCCCTACACCACCCATAGCAGGTAAAAGTAAAGCTGTGGCTGGGAACCTGCATTGGGTGGTGTCCCCTACACTATAGCACGCGTCACAGAATGACAAGGATCCGGGTTCGATTACCGGCCATAGCGTTACTTTTCGAATTTTTCAGTATCGTTTAGAAATTGGATTTGAATTTAAGTCTAAGTTAAGTAGAAATTTAATTTGTAACGGTAAAACCGTAAAAGTAAACATAAAAAATCAAGAAGTAAACATTTTTGATATATTTGATAGTTCTGACCTAATGTCAATCATTAATTTTATTGGCTTAACTCCAGTTGTGTAGTATTAGATCTTGTACCGACCAATAACAGTGCAGCCATCGCCGCACATATGTATTGAAAAAAAATCCAAAAGATATCGTATAACATTTTTCACTCTGTTGGCTTAATTCCTCGATGCACATCTGTTATATTAGTATGTAGTAAGTATAACAAACGTTTTCTCCTCCTTACATTCTTCGTGTAAAACGAACAAAGCACAAAGGCACTCTAGCTAACTAATATTGCCATTTTCCCATTGCATAACAGCAATTTCGGATAACTGCTACCAAAGAGTACAAAGACAATGCCTTCCCCTTCTTTATATCTTTATAGAATATAATATAAAGCCCGCAAGAATTAGAGCAAATCATACGTATATATAGGGATTACGCGCGGTTGTCCACTTGGAAAATGTGTCGGCCGTCAACGCCAGTAGTTATTTAGGTCGGCCATTTTGTTTTAGTTCTATGCTCCGAAGCGATAGAACCAATGAGTTAGTAGTGCTGGAATTTGGTGTGAAGATGAGTTTGAATTCGTTCTAAAAGTAGGTTTAGATAAAACTTCTAAATTACACTGAAAATTAGAACACATAGAAAAATCCGAAAAGTAAAGCTACAGCCGGGAATCGAACCCAGATCCTCGTCATTCCGTGACGCGTGTTATACCCCTACACCACCTATAGCAGGTGGGCAAGCCTTCGAATTTTTCTATCTGTTACTAGCTGTCACGTGACCTTGTTACTATGCGAATTTTTGTCGCTAAGCGTCATCTGTTTGAATGATGTGTCTGTACGACACAATTACAAGCTCCCGTGGAACATCTACTGCTCACCAGGGACGAGAGAAAGCGCTGTTTTTCTAATGACAGGTACTATCAAATGAATCAAGAGTTTTTTTTTTTTTTTCTTAATTTAGATACCTAACACAATTTTGTGCATACATTCAGTCAGACACTCGAGTGTCTGTTTGACACCACTGTCTGCGTTCACGACATAAATTGCGACATCTTAAGATGTCGTGCCTTACTTTTGACTGGAATAGACTTTAGTTTCCGACACTTGTGTCGCAAGGTATCGTCGTCTATTCGGGTCTTTATTCAATGGGGGCTATCGCGTGTGAATTTGCCACTAGAGGCGCTAGTGTCGCGTGAGGTCCAATAACATTCACTTTTCACTGGTTTTGGCGGGCTTCGTGATTTAAACAATTATTTATTTCATTTACCTATTGAAAAGTGATCTTCTTCGTGAAATTATCGCAAATATGGATTATTCGGCGATGAATGTGAACGCTTTGAAAGCGGTTTTTTTTCGAACAAAATGGAACTGCGCGACATTGCGGCATAGCTACTGGATATGATGATAGTTATTTATAATTAATAATCTTAATGAGATCCCAGATTTAAAACTTTGTTTCGGCGCGCATCTTATAAATTAAAGGTAAGAAACAGTATTCTGTGAAATTATTGGAAACTTCCGACACCTCCGTTTTAGTATCCTATGCTCTGGGGCTAAACCTAAAATTCAAAATTCGAATGCTGCCATCTCTCTCAACCTCATATAAATGACAGTTAGTGCGAGTAGAACGGCACGAAACGTATTTCGAATTTTCCAGTAAAAAGCTTGCAATGAACATCGACTGTAAAACAAAACGGCCGTGACGTCAACGGAAATCTATTCCAAATCCCTTCTCGTGTCGGCTCCAATGCGAAAACTGTCCGGACGAATGTGCGCCATCGATAAGTTGTCTCGAAAGGCTGTGATGGGAATTCGGAGCATCAAACCAACCGGAGTAGTCAAAATTCATCTTGGCTGTAAGTGGTTACATACATATTATTTACATTCTTAAAGCCGACAACGCCATATTTCGGTGGTATGTGGGAAGCGGCCGTAAAAGTGATCAAACTGCATTGACCGCAAATGCTGTTTATTCTCGAAATGTATTTATAACAATAGGATTAAATTACATATATACACAAATCACGTCTATATCCCTTACGGGGTAGACAGAGCCTGTAACAATACCTAAAGGCCAAGCATATCATGATTGTAGGCGTATAGGTGGAAAAGGAAATCAAAAAAGTGGTGGTTGCTAGCCGCATCGCCTGTAACATCCAAAATAGTAGATTAATGCCGAGGCCTGGGAAGTAGCCAATTGCTGGACGGGTAACTTGTTAAAAACACGAAACGCAGGTGAGTTTTTTTAAAGTTACGAATCCAGCAATTGCTCTTCCAGCTGAGGCAGATAATTATATGTTATTCTCAAACATTGAGAGGAAATGAAAATAATTTTTGCGCTAAACTTTCTTCCTCAACAATTGATAAAAACGTTAAACTCGAACAAAACGCGCACTCCTCGGCCATCAACTTGGCTGTATGACATTGTTGTTAATTATTCCATAGTCTCTTTAATTAAAAAAAAAGTTAAAAACAAATGAAAAACCGTCCAACAATCCGATTTATGGTCAGAAAATCGCCCCTGTAATGTAATTCGGCCGTCAACAAGTGTTCTGTTAATTAGAATACAATGACGACATTTACGACCATGTTTGAGAAAATTGTTATTTTTAATAAATTAAAAAAATATAGTAAATAGATTGAAAAATCACTTTCTGCCAAGTTTCTTGCTTCTATCTTGTTTCTTGCTTCGCCCGCAATCCGCGTATTTTAAACATGCATATTGCAGGAACAAGCGACAGGCAACTCCCGTGATAAGTGATTTGTGACATGACTTCTCCAGTCGGTTTGAAACTCCAAGCAGCCGCTGACGGAGGCCCACTTGATATTGGAGTATTTCCTTTCAGAGCCTTATTCTGGTTTTTATGCCGACCGTAGCTGTTGTTTTATTATAAATATTGTTGTGACGTATGATTTATGTTCCCGGCCAGCTGACGTGTTCGTTGCTAGACTACAAATGGCTGTGGCTCTAGGACTTGTGGAATCAATAACATATGATTCCAAGAACATCACAAATACAAGGTGTGTCAGAATTGGCTAGGTAAATTTTTTTGAAGAGGAATTGCCAATTTAGGCTACAAGCTTTCGAGCACACGCTGCCTCTTTGTGGACTCTATAGACGCTTTCAACATGAAACTACCGTGAGACTTAATCATAATTACACATAAACGGATAACTCACGTATAAAAATTCGAGTGATGCACGACATGTTTCGGATTATTTCGTAGTCCTTCTTCCTGGAAACAACGAAACACGAACGAACGAACACTGTGTTCGTTTCGCTGCCGCCGGGGCGAGCGCCCCAGGAAGAAGGACTACGAAATAGTCCGAAACATGTCGAGCATCATTCGACTTTTTATACGTGAGTTATCCGTTTATGTGTGATTATCTATAGACGCTTTTTAACTTAGAGGCAAAATACAGGGGCAAGATAAAATTCTTACTTATTGAAATAGTAATTTTTTACATGCTAGTCTGGGAGTAAAGAAAAAACATAGACTGTACCAGTTACTTCTCTTCCCGCGCAGATGGTAAAGGCCCATCTTGGGAATGGACGAATATCTTAGAAATCATATTATAGGCGATGCGGCTAGCAACCCATCAATATTTTGATTATCCCTTTCCACCTGCGCCCACAATCATGCAAATGTGGCCTTTAGGTCTTGTTACCTTAGGCTCTGTCTACCTCGTAAGGGATAAAGACGTGATCTGTTTATTTGTATGTATTTGTTTTTTTTTTTACTGAAACTGATCCATGCTATACACGAGAATATCTAAACGAGAACTTCCACACCCATTATTATTATTGTGTTTATATATAATTCAATGTTTCTCCTCGTCCAGAAAACAAAGGGAATGATGTATTAATTAATTAGATAACTAAACAGCCTGCTTTCCTGTATCTCGGACGCAACTGTAACTCGATTTCGAGTGTGTATATATGAATATAATTAGCAAATCAAATCTGGCCTTGTTTGGGCCGAATCTTATTAAACTCTGTTTCAAGTTTGGCTAATGTCGTTACAGCCTGAGTTTGCATATAGTTTGGGTCGTTCGGTCGCCGTACAAACGTGGCTTGATTTACATTCTTAAAGCTGATAACGCCATATTTCGGTGGTATGTGGGAAGCGGCCGTAAAAGTGATCAAACTGATTGTTGACCGCAAAAGCTGTTTATTGTCGAGATGTATTTATAGCAATTGGATTTAATTAATACATACGTAATGTATTTTTCAAAATGTGACAAATGGATTTAATCTTTTATAATCTAAACATTTCTTGAATTACATTAGTATCAGATTTCATAATCGCGTTTCCGTTCCTGTGTACATACACACACACAAATCACGTATTTATCCCTTACGGGGTATACAGAGCCTAAGGTAACAAGACCTAATGACCATGTTTAGCGTTATTGAAATTAGTCAATCGGTGGATGACCTGGGGATGGTTAAGTTTTTTTTTTTGCATTACAATAGCCGACATATTTTAAAACTATGTTTTACTTGTGACTTCTACTTAATTTCCATGTCATACCTACGCTAGTTTCATGAAACATTTATAAAACGAAAATTAATAATCTTCAGAACTTTAATCGGACCACAAAAACAAATTACACCATATAATTTTTAGTCCTAAAAAAGCCTCTGAAATTTAAATTCGATCCAGTACATCAACAGATTGACAAATCCGTGGCAGCGGGTTACATATATTATATCACTGGGTGCTATCAATCTTCCATTGTGGAGATATTACGGACGGTTCCGCAGAAATATGATTTGGGATTGTGAATCGTTGGACAGATTTTTTTCTGTGGTCCCGTAACGATCTTCGCGGATTTAAAGTTACACTGGAAATGCTTGGGATTTTATTTTCTGTATTGGCTTGTTGTTAGCACAAATACATGGTCTCATAGAATCGTTTCGGAATTTTTGACGGTGGAGGCGTTTTACACCTTATTATTATTTTTGTTTTTTATTTTGACTAGTAGAGACTTTATACATCTCTACTATTTATAGATTAATATAATTTAAGGCTCGGGGACCTTATACATCCCTTTTATAAATGTATTTAATTTAAGTAGAATTTAAGTATTCTTACTGTATTTTATTTTGAAAAAATGACTTTCTGCCAAGTTTCTTGCATCGCATTCTTCTTGGCAATGATGGTCTTTCCGAATGTGCTGGTAGTTTCAAAAAGACATGTAAAAGAGCCCTTGGCGGCCAATTTGCAAAAATAAATTTTCATTTTCATTTTCAGGGAGTGGGCAAGGTTTTTCAGGATTTTTGAATCATAGTTGACAAATTCCATGCAGTCATCGATGTACAACGTGAACTGCGTCAGGGGCGGTACTAAATTTTGAATTAAAACTTAAATGAATCTGCTGGTCTGGGAGCAAAGAAAGAACATAGAATGTAGAATGCTTCTGTTCCGTTGGTTGGACGTTGGTTTGCATGTGTAACAGTTTTGCTCATTAAACTTTGATAATGACCCCGTAGAGGGATCGAAACGCATCAGTGTTTGTGTGGTGTAAGGGATAATTAAGTTTGTGGGATTTATATAATGAAGGGATTGCACGAAAAACATTATATATTTCTCACAGGCTTGGTTATCTTGCACGTGAGTAGCGGAGTACACACACATACATATACAAATCACGTCTATATCCCTTACGAGGTAGACACAGCCTGAGGTAACAAGACCTAAAGGCCACGTTTAGCATGATTGTAGGCGTACAGATGGAAAACGGAATCAAAATAGTGATGGGTTGCTAGCCGCATCGGCTATAGCATGATTCTTAAGAATTACGCCCATTGTCTCGATGGGCTTTTACCGTCTGCGCGAGACGAGAAGCAACTGATACGTTCTATGTTTTTCCTTAGCCCAGGCCAGCATGGAAGTAGCGGAGTAGCAAGGTAAATATATTGGTCCTTGTTTAAAACATAGTGCTTCTAGTGATTTAGCTTCGATCCGCCATATGCCGATACCCTGATTCAGGCAGGAAGTATTACGGGATATCACCGTCCCTAGTATTTGTTACGTCCTTTATCTTTTTGCTGCCACACATTTGGTTCAATTGATTTTGGTTCAGGCACCGAAAGCCATATTGTTTGTGGCTAAACTACTGTATGATAAGTATTCTTACATTTGACTAAATAAATAAATAAATAAATAAATAAATTTCTAAACGACAATGAAAATTAGAACAGAAAAATCCGAAAAGTAAAGCTGTGGCTGGGAATCGAACAAGGACCCTTGTCATTCCGTGGCGCGTGCTACCCCTACACCACTCATAGCAGGTGGGTAAGTTTCGATTGAACTGAGTTGTTAGCCGCATCGTCTATGACATGATTTTTGAAAGAAAGAAAATATTGTTTATTAGCTACCATTAATCATACCGTAAAAGTAAACATAAAAAATCAAGAACTGAAAATTCTCAATCCTTTTGATAGTACCCATAATTTGGAAATCAGCGTATTCTCTCGTCTCTGGTGAGCAGTGAATGTTCCACGGGAGTTTGTAATTGTATCATCACACACCATTCAAACATATGACGCTTAGCGATAAAAATTCACATAGTAACAAGGTCACGTGACAGCTAGTAACAGATAGAAAAATTCGAAGGCTTACCCACCTGCTATGGGTGATGTAGGGGTGCACGCGTCACGGAATGACGAGGATTCGGGTTCGATTCCCGGCCATAGCTGTACTTTTCGGATTTTTCTGTGTTGTAATGTTACGTGTCATTTAGATTTTTTTTATTTCTTTCTATACTTACCTATATACAGGGTGTTAGGTAATGAGTGGATAATCCTTGAACTGTGGATAGAGGGCACTTAGGACGTTATAATAAAGCTAAAATAGGTTTAGTAAAAGTGGCACGGTTTCGGAGATATTCGGACTTGTAGGTTTTTTTCGAAAATGAACACCCTTGTTCAATGTTTTGATCATAGCACCATTTTAAACTAACTTTTTAAATTTTTTATTTTTGCTCAATATTCTTGAGTACTTGTATTTTCAGATAGGCATTACTATTTTTGTGAGACTACATGGGATTTAAAAAAAAAAAATCGCAAACTTAATTTTTGCCTTTTCAATCGTACATTGATCGAATTTTCAGCTCTCACGGTGAAAAAAAAATACACTACAGCCTAGTTGCCAATAAGCTTAAAAACATGCCGGTTTAGTGACAATTTAAAAATGGTAATTACCTTTTGAATTTAAATTCAAAATGACAAAATAATAAAAAAAAATACACGCTCACCCACATTTTTCCCGATTTACTTTTTGTATCACGGGCGTAGAACTCAAAATTTTTTGTTGCAAAAATAACATTATTGGCCACTTATTTAAATGCAAATGGCATTTAAATAATTCCAAATTTAAAAACATGCTGACTGCCTTTTGTTTTTTTTTTTCTACTTCGATTTTGAATTTCGCTATTATTGCATAATGAATGGTGAAATTGTGCCTTGGAACTCACCATAAATGTAATGCATTTGGGCATATTCTATCAGTGTGTATTATATTCGAAGCAGTATTAAAGTAAAAAACTTCAACACAACGATCTAAACGCAAAATTAACCATTCATTACGCAATAATAATTAGCGAAATTCAAAATCGAAGTAGAAAAAAAACAAAAGGCAGTTTGCATGTTTTTTAGTTTTGGAATTATTTAAATACCATTTGCATTTAAATAAGTGGCCAATAATGTTATTTTTGCAACAAAAAAATTTGAGTTCTACGCCCGTGATACAAAAAGTAAATCGGGAAAAATGTGGGTGAGCGTGAATTTTTTTTTATTATTTTATCATTTTGAATTTAAATTCAAAAGATAATTACCATTTTTAAATTGTCAATAAACCGGCATGTTTTTAAGCTTATTGGCAACTAGGCGGTAGTGTATTTTTTTTTCACCGTGAGAGCGGAAAATTCGATCAATGTACGATTGAAAAGGCAAAAATTAAGTTTGCGATTTTTTTTTAAATCCCATGTAGTTTCACAAACATAGTAACTAATGCCTATCTGAAAATACAAGTACTCAAGAATATTGAGCAAACATAAAAAATTGAAAAAGTTAGTTTAAAATTGTGCTATGATCAAAACATTGAACAAGGGTGTTCATTTTCGAAAAAAACCTAAAAGTCCGAATATCTCGGAAACCGTGCCACTTTTACTAAACCTATTTTAGCTTTATTATAACGTCCTAAGTGCCCTCTATCCACAGTTCAAGGATTATCCACTCATTACCTAACACCCTGTATATCTAAGATTTTCGTCCATTCCATTTGCTTTTACTTGCGCAGGAAGAGAAGCAACTAGTACATTCTATGTTATTTCTTTGCTCCCTAACTGCTTGGAAATTACACAAACAGCGGAATTCCGGGGAATTTGGAATCCCGTAATTCTACAATAATTGGTTACCCTAGTCGCGAGTGTAACGGAGTGCGAGTGCCTGCGGCGGACAGACGGACATGTGAATCATGAGCCTTTTCATGTTTGCTTTGGTTGTTAATTTTCGTACTGTTTATGAAGCTGCCAAATTGATGATAGAATTGATTGACTTTTTTACTGTTGTTAAACATTGTCGCGAACTCCTTGTCTTTGATACTTTTTATGTTTTGTCTAATCAATTTTGTTTTTGAGTTCTTATCTTTGTTTTGTCAGTTGTTGTTCAACTATGCTATGCTGGGCTATGCTCACTTCTTGACCACATCCCCAATTCCGAAATTCGGAAACGGACTAGAGTTGTGGATGTCGGAACTTGGAACATAGCTGAAGTGACGATGGGCGACAGATGGTCAAAAGCGGTCACAGAGTGGTGGCCAAGACTGGGTCGAAGGCCAGTGGGCAGACCATGAGCCCGTTGGTCAGATGACATTCGGCTGGAAAACTGTGGATGAGACTTAGCCTGAAAAGAAAGAAGCCTTAGACTTAGGATGAAATTAGCAATAAAGTATATATTTTTTACCTTTGTATTTAGATATATTATAACTTTCCTAAAAATTTGATGTTTTCAGCCAACTTCAATTACACAAAGCAATAATTAGACCAATTAAATTAGGCCAAAAAATATAAGTCCTAAATTACTATCTGAATTAAGTTAAAATGTAATACGCCTATTTACAAATAATGAGCTGCCCTGAATTTATCGATCCCCTGGAGCAATAAGTCACCGACTAACTGTGGATCAACCGGACCGTTATCAACTAAGTTGGTCGGAGTTGCCGAAAGTTGCGGCCGAAAGTTGCCGGTCAAACCTCTGGCCCCTATGGTGTGATTTGGCTTGTGTGACACTATTTGTAAAGGCATTTAAATGTAACAGAGCTGAGAAAGTTTGGACATTCTCAACTAGGTGAAGATTGTAACAAGGCGGTATCCAGCCTTGTCTGTTTTCATCCTTCATTGTCAGTTTCATGTTTTTCTCTATTTTCAAATTCAAAACTTAGAATGCATATCGATCGTATCGTTCGATCTTTCATGACTCTATGTCATTACAAAATGAGATCTGGCATAATCCATACCTATTCATACCCTAAAATTTAAAATAAGTACTAGGATTGTGCAGTTTTTTAACCAATCTTATGCTGTGCTGTGATTTTCTATCAGTTAGGTACATTGTTATCATCATAATTGTTCTTCATTGTTTCCTCCACTATTCGTGCCTTAACCTTAACCTTAATCTTAATCTTAATCTTTACCTTTATCTTTATCTTTATCTTTACCTTACTTTAACAATCTAAATAAACAACCTCCTCCATATCCATCATCTCCTGAGTTTTCTTCCCTCTCCACATCTGGTCACTCCGTGACAAGATCAAACGTCAAATCTATACTCATTATGACATCGGTTACACTGGCTCTGTTCTTCCATGCTGGTCTGAAGATGATAAAAGCCCATCGAGGGAATGGGCGAAAATCTTAGGAATCATGTTACAGGCGATGCGGCTAGCAACTCATCCCTATTTTGATTCCTTTTTCCACCTATACGCCCCCAATCATGCTAAGCGTGGCCTTGGCTCTTGTTAACCTACGTTCTGTCTCCCCCGTAAGGGATAAGACGTGATTTATTTATAGCCTGGACAATGTTTGTACATAAAATACAAACTTGAAAAAATACTATAACGGAGGTAAAGCCGCGAATAACAGCTAGTTACTATCATCATCACTACATAGTATAAAACAAAGTCGCTGTCGCTCTCTGTCCGTCCCTATGTATGCTTAATTCTTTAAAACTACGCAACGGATTTTTAAACGGTTTTTTTAATAGATAGAGTGATTCAAGAGGAAGGTTTATATGTATAATACATGTATAATATAGTAGAGAAACACTGATTGCAGCCATGCGAAGCCGAGGCGGGTCGCTAGTCACTATCAACAAAATAGTATAAAACAAAGTCGCTTTCTCTGTCCCTATTTCCCTATGTCCCTATGTATGCTTATATCTTCAAAACCACACAACGGATTTCGATGCGGTTTTTTTTAATAGATAGAGTGATTCAAGAGGAAGGTTTTATGTATAACTCTACGCAGAAGAAGTCGCGGGCAGAAGCTAGTTTATTATAAAACAAAGTCCTGAGTCACGTCCGTCTGTCTGCTTGCGATAACTCAAAAGTTCTTATACGGATTGTCATATGGTTTTCGGCAACAGACAGGGTGATTTACGAGGAAGATTTATGTATATCTATACTAATATTATAAAGAGGAAAGATTTGTACCTATTTTTGTATGTTTGTAATGAATAGGCTCAAAAAGTACTGGGCCGATCTGGATGAAATTTGGAACATAGATAGATTATAGTCTGGAATAACACATAGGCTACTTTTTATCCCGGAAAATTGCGTGATTCCCGCGGGATAGCGATAAACGAATTCTACGCAGACGAAGTTGCGGGCAACTGCTAGTTATTTATAATTTTTATAATGTAAATGGGTTAAAAAGCAAAAAAAGTGTAAAGCAGTTCAATCTGCTCTAACAATTCTTAACTTGGTAACTAAACAACGAGTTAGGAGTGTTAAGGTATATTTAGCCATTTAATGTTTAACCTTTTCCGTGCTGGTCTGGGAGCAAAGAAAAACATAGAATGTACCAGTTGCTTCTCTTCCCGCGCAGATGGTAAAACCCCATCGAGGGAATGGGCGATTATAATAGGAATCATGTTATAGGCGATGAGGCTAGCAACCCATCACTATTTTGATTCCATTTTCCATCTATATGCCCACAATCTTGCTAAATGTGGCCTGTAGGTACCTGTTACCTTAGGCTCTGTCTACCCCGTAATGGATGAAGACTTGATTTGTGTATGTATGTAATGGGTTAAAATATAACTATAATAGCTAAAAGTATCGGACAAATTCAATTTGCCAGGGATATTTTTAATTCTGCGCGGACCAAGACTTGGGCAGCAGAACGAATAAATGAAATGTTCTTTATTTGTATATTGTTGTATTTTAAGGCCAGACAGTCTGACCGTGGCCTACGAAGGTTAACCGAAATAGCAGCAAATGCCAAGATTAAAATGCATTTTTAAACCAATCAGAATCGGCGCAGGCTAAAATTGAGTTTTACAGCCCTTGCCGATCGAAATTTAGTGGCACAATGCACACAGAAACGTGATTAGAGTCCAATCAGAATTAACACAGTATTTTAGCTAACTAGCTTCTGCGCGCGACTTCGTCTGCGTAGAATTATACATAAAAACCTTCCTATTGAATCACTCTATCTATTAAAAAAAACCGCATCAAAATCCTTTGTGTAGTTTTGAAGATATAAGCATACATAGGGACATAGGGACATGGGGACAGAGAAACCGACTTTGTTTTATACTATGTAGTGAAGTACAGACAAACGAGTTAGTGGGTTACAGGATGGTAGGTAATTACAACTGACCATGGACCTCCATATCACCGAAGCAAAATCTGCCCCTCTTCTCTCTTCCCTTTTCTTCTCTTTTGCTTCCCTTTTTAAATAAATAAAACAAAAGAAAAAAACCGGTGGTGCGAGCGGGGTTCGAACCCGCGAACCTCTGTTTGAGAAGCCACAGGTCAAACCACTAGACTACCACGGCCCAATACTCTACTATGGCCTTAAACTTAAGCTTTTGTACTAGTTTCTTTTGTTAAGAGCTTATAAAGCTCGCTGGCTCAGATAAAAGCTAGTTTTGAAAGTACTTGCCCTGAATTTTTCTAAAGTAGCTAGCTGTTATGTTCTCAAGATTACTACCACCATGAATCTATGAGTTTGAGTCTATGAGCTTTTAAAATGCCATTGGTTTGTTTTCTGTCTCCCTCACTCGGCCCATTCAAGTATCAAGCCCGTAAGAGTGAGTGAGACAACAAAACAAATCCAAATGGCTTTCTAAAATAAATAAATAAATAAAATAAAAGAGCTCACGAGGCTGTTGCTACGACTACTGCGCAGAAATTTATCCCGTGGGAACTATGCAATTTTCCGTAAAACTTTGTACCAAATTTGAACTATATCGTTTCAGCGGTTTAAGCGTGACGAAGTAACAGATAGACAGACACACTTTCGCATTAGTAATAGTACGGGTGACGGTGATTATAGTAAAAACTACTTTTATTCGTGTATTAATTTCTTCCATGCTGGTATGGGAGTAAAGAAAAAACATAGAGTGTACCAGTCTTCCCGCGCAGATGGTAAAAGCCCATAGAATCATGTTACAGGCGATGCGGCTAGCAACCCATCACTATTTTGATTCCCCTTTCCACCTTTACGCCCACAATCATGCTAAACGTGGCCTTAAGGTTATGTTACCTTGGGCTCTGTCTACCCTGCAAGGGATAAAGTCGTGATATAGTATATATTAATTTCACAGTACAATAGTAGAGATAGTTGCAACAGATAACAGAACAATGAACTGAATTAAACCTTATAACAAACGAAACACAGTAACAGACGGCTTTAGCGCGACATAGCTACAATCACACAAGCAGCGCCATCTAGCGGGTGCTAACAACAACGTTAACTAGCTCACCTGACATTGTGATCACAATACAATGGTATAACCTGCAATAAGTCAGTGCATATATGGCGTAGACGTGAGAGTAGGACACACGGACAGTGCGACAAAGAAGCACAATTTTCGAATCTTTGTATTAGAGTTTTTAACATGGATCCGTCCGGAAAGAGCAGTGCTTGGTCCGGTGCACCCTGGGCATCGGCTAATGATTTCCTGGCAGTTTCTGAGGGATATCATTGGCCATTGGCTAAGAGCCCGACAGGGAGGGGTCTTTGACCGTGTTAATGCGGCATCAGAAAAGGATGACAAGTGTAGCCTCACATGTTAAAAACTATCCTTCCTCTTCTTCTTATTTCAAGTCGATTTAGCGACGACAAAATGTCGGCAACGTTGTACGGTAATGGTCAAAGACCCCCTCCTCCCCTGTCGGGCTCTTAGCCAACCGTCAATCATATCCCTCAGAAACTGTCAGGAGGCATTAGCCGATGCCCAGGGTGCATCGGACCAAGCACTGCTCTTCCCCCCGGACGGATCCAAAAGCAAACCGCAGCCTCTTGACCACACGTGAAGGTATATAGCCCGACTCGCAACCCTGTGACAGAATTGGTTTTGGTTCTGTTTGGTTTTTGTAAACCATCGGGTTAAGAAATTTTGACTAGGTACAATTCTTAAACTACTTATTCAAATTGAATGAAATTTGAAATATACCGTGTTTATACAATGCCTGCTTGGTTACTGAAAATTCAGGCTTCTAGTATCCAGAACGAAGTTAAATGGGTCGAAAATGGTTAAATGGTTGCGGGTTGTAGGGCCTTGTGCAAGGTCCGTCCGGATCGCTACCACCATCTTACTCGCTAATCCTGCCGCTAAGTAGCAGTGCTCGCACTGCTGTGTTCCGGTGCGGAGAGTAAGACAGCCGGGGAAATTACGGGCACAAGAGGCATTTCATCTTAGTCCTCTAGGTTGGCAACGCATCTGCAATCCCTTCGGGGTTGCGGGTGTCTATGGGCAGTGGTGATCACTTACCATCAGGTGAACCACTTGCTCGTTTGCCTTCCTATTCATATAAAAAAAAAAAAAAAGAATGGCTTCGAAAAAAGGATGGTACGCCCGGATTGGCCCCAAATGTCTATCGTGTGCAGCCGTGTGTCAGCCACACCGTCTGCCCGATACATAATGCATGTAGACTTAATCTTCGTCGGCCGAGCTCAAAGTTGAGCCACGGATATTGCGGCCCAACCTGTAGCTTAGCTGAAATGCGATGCAGTACAATACACAATTTAAAACATCTTTGGAGTGTAGCTAGGTTAGTATACACGTACACCTACACAAATCACGTCTATATCCCTTACGGCGTAAACAGAGCCTTAGGAAACAAGACCTACAGGCCACGTTTAGCAAGACACTGAGGGCGTAGAGGTGGAAAGTGGAATCAAAATAGTGATGGGTTTAATATGCATATAACATGATTCCTATGATTTTCGTCGGGATGGGTTTTTACAATTTGCGCGGGAAGAGAAGCAACTAGTACATTCTATGTTTTTTCTTTGCTCCCAGACCAGCATGGAAGAAACTTTGAACACTGACGCATACTATTTACTAGCAAGATTCACTAAACATGAGCCCGTCTGAACCAGACGCGAAACTTTGACCGTTAACATGACTTTATACTACGTAGGCTGATTTAGTGGGGTGAGCGCGGAGCTAGAAGAGCAATAGCCAATCAGGGGCCAGACAATCGGTGTTGATTAGCGATATGACATGATTTATTCTAACCACAACGGGTGAGTGGAGAGCGTGTTACTGGCTAATGCAATTTGAGCTTCTCTTAAGTATATTGTTACCAGTTTTTATACGACAAGAAAGGTTCTTCCACGCTGGTCTGGGAGTAAAGAAAAAACATAGAAAGTACCAGTTGCTTCTCTTCCCGCGCAGACGATAAAAGCCCATCGAGGGAATGAGCGATTATAATAGGAATCATGTTATATGCGATGAGGCTAGCAACCCATCACTATTTTCATTCCATCTCCCACCTATACGCTCACAACCTTGCTAAATGTGGCCTGTAGGTACCTATTGCCTTAGGCTCTGTCTACCCCGTAAGGGATGAAGACGTGATGTGTGTGCATGTCGCTGGCGTTGAACCTGCGATGCTTATTTACGAGTCATTGGTGTCCAGGTTAATAGCCATACAAATCACACCACATATAGTTTCTTCTCACCTGTAACTGTATATCCAGTTGAACCAGTCGTGTGAGCAGCCCCTGAAAGGATTTACCCATGCGTATGGGGGGTCCGATTGTAGACACACCTTTTACCCTTTAAAGGTGATCCGATTAGATATCGGCATCCCGGGTATGATTACGGATGTGTTAAGCTATTGTTCGTGATTTCGGTAAACCGGAATTAATTGAATAAACTGCTTATCTTAACGGATTAGTTAAATTTCTGCGACACTGAAAAAAACATAAAATTCCGAAAAGTAAAGCTATGGCCGGGTATCGAACCCGGATCCTCGTCATGCCGTATACCTACACCACCCATAGCAGGTAATTAGCATAGGAGAATTAGTTGTAATTACTATACACACACACATGAGAAGAATTTTGCATTTCATTTTATTTCCCATTGAGTTACGACCTGGGTGCCTTTAACCCGTCGAGCGTCCTGTGGACACACGTGTGGCCACAACGTTATGCGCCCTGTGCACACGGGACGCTCGACGGGTTAAGAGGCGAGTGTACAATTTTCTGCAGGGCCGACAACGCACTGGCATCGCGTAAAGCGCTGCGGGTGTCTATGGACAGTGGTGATCATTTACCATCAGGTGACCCACTAGTTCGTTTGTCTGGCCTCTCTAACATAAAAAAAAAAAAAAAAAAAAGGAGTGTTGACATTTTTAAAGGGTCAGCTGCACATATATGCTAGTTCCTTGGACTTGTAAGCGTCCATAGGCAACGGTAGCTGCTTATTATCAGGCGGACCGTATGCTTGTTTGCCACGGAAGCGGTATAAAATTTTGGATAAATGATGTCTTTATCCCCTACGGGGTGGACGTAGCCTAAAGTAACAAGAGTAAAGGCCACGTTGGTATGATTGTAGACGTATAGGCGGAAAGGGGAATCAAAATAGTGATGGGTTGCTAGCCGTGTCACCCATAACATGATTCCTAAGATTTTTATGTACTATCTGCGCGAGAAGAGGAGTGTTGGCGACAGCCAATTTATTTGTTTTTTTTATATTTTTTCGATTTTGTTTGTGACGGAGTGATGGGTTGCTAGCCGCATCGCCCATAACATGATTCCCAAGAATTACGCCCATTCCCTCGATAGGCTTTTACTATCTGCGCGGGAAGAGAGGCCACTGATAAATTCTATGTTTTTTCTAATTAATATAGAGACGGCATAATAGATACCTAACTGACACTTTAGATAACAGAAAGTTAAGAGAGTGGTGAGACAAGCCCTCTGTGTTTTTCTTTGCTTCCACACCAGGTTCTCTATCCCTTTCGCTCCATCACATCAAAAACACATACATACACACACAAATCAAGTCTTTATCCCTTACGGGGTAGACAGAGCCTAAGGTAACAAGACCTACATACACGTTTAGCAAGATTGTGGGCGTATAGATGACAAAAAATTGAATCAAAATAGTGATGGGTTGCTAGCCGCGTCGCCTATAACATGATTTCTATGATTTCGCCCATTCCCTCGATGGGCTTTTACCTGCGCGGGACGAGAAGCAACTGGTACACTCTATGTTTTTTCTAATTAATATAGAGCCGGAATAATAGTAATAGACGCTGGCCCTGGTGTTTTTTCTTTGTTCCCACACCAGATTCTCTATCTTTTATTTGATGTCTTGAATTTCAAAAGACCGACTTATCTTTTCGCTAAGACAGGTATTTCCCCTTTTCACAGCAGATACGGTACTAGATCCACCCGGCATTGTCTGTTGGAGTGTCACCCCCACAAGACTGTAGCTTTCACCGGTAGTTTTCGATATCTAGCCACCAAATGCTGGAACAACATACCCCCGCCGATAAGACGTTTGCCTTCTAAAAGTTCATTTAAGAGACATATTAAGTCGCTACTCTTGCAGAAGCAAGGTGGTTGCTAGATAACCAATTTAGTATGTGACTTTAAAGTTTAAGATAAGTGTGGGGTGAACGCATATTTGTGTCAGGTGCTCAAGAGATGGAGAGGCTTCTGCATCTCTTTCGTTTCATTATTTTCTTATTTTATTTTAATATTACATACTTACGTACAATTTCGCTTTATGATGCTTACTGTCTATGCTTTTATTAGTTTTAGCGCTGTTCATTTTAATTTCAAGTTTTAAGTAACTGTTAAATAAGTGTTCATTTGTTTGTTCCGTTAGGAGCAATGTTGACCACTGAGCCATAGCCCTTTTGTGCTACTGTAGCGCACACAAACAAAGATAATGTTCTAGTTTTAAGTTTTGGCTTGATATGTTGATATTTTATGTAATCTTGATTGTGTGTGTTGGCAGTAAAAAATAAACGTTTTATCTATCTATCTATCCCTTTCGCTCCATCACATCAAAAAGTTACAAAATAATGATGTAAAATCAGCCTGTTTCCATTTCACTGGTAAGCGGCACTCTGACGCGTGAGTGAGCGATTAGAGGCCGGGATTAGGCGTCGTTGAGATTCCCTTTGATTAGGTACAGGCGGTGCCTCTTAGAGGCTTTGAAGGCAGGCAAGGCAGCATCGGAAATACAGCCGATGTTGAGTGAACAGGATCATAATCTATGATATCACTACATAGTATAAAACACTCTTTCCGCTGTCTGTCTCTCCCTATCACACACACATATACTCGTATCACGTCTTTATCCCAGGGGTAGACAGAGCCTAAGGCAACAAGTCAAGGCCACGCTTAGCATGATTGTGGGTGTATAGGTGGAAAAAAATCAAAATAGTGATGGGTTGCTAGCCGCATCGCAGCTGTAGCATGATTCCTATGCCCATTCCCTCGATGCTTTTACTTGCGCGGGAAGAGAAGCAACTGGTACATTCTATGTTTTTCCCTTACTCCCAGACCAGCATGGAAGCAACAGCATGGAAGTCTGTCCCTATGTATGCTTAAATCTATAAAATCTATGTGTGCTAGTATTTTGAATAATAATATTTTTTTAGGATTTCAACCTTTTTGGCTGTTGGTGGCTGGCTGGCGCTAGACCATTGCCACGCGCCGCGGCACATGATAAAAAGAACAATAAGGCGGCTGTCACTTGTTTCTAAATTGTCGGTGCACAGCCGGTCTTTTTATGCGGATTTATGTTTAAACTATTGTAAATATTGATTAATGTGTGTAATGTGTTCCATACAGGATACTTTGGCTGCTACGCTATCAGCGGCGGCTTGGGAGTTACGGTAGTAATGTCGGCTTGAATGTTACTAAGTATTTGGCGATGTGCGTCCTCCGGTATATTTTTGCACGATGGATGTCCCGAACAATTTGACGCCTTGATTGAGTCACTGTTAATGACCATTTTTGTGTTTCCAAGTATTAGACGATCTTGACTGCTACTTACTATATGACGCTGACTGTACATTGGGTTAAGTTTGAAAATTGTACCTTCCACTTATGAATTAGTAGTAGTTATCTCCTCTGGAGTAGCGGCGAAACTAATCTCGTCACTGTCACTCATGTTTAATTCGAATTAGGGATTATTTATTTAACACCATCGATTTCGCGTCAAATAACAAACAAAACTTTTAAATTTTCGTAGCACAAAAAAGAACTAATGAGGCGTCGTTATAAGACTGTTTCTGATTGGCCAATTACTTCAATTACTAACCAATCGCGTAACAGAAGAAAAAAGTTAGTGTGTTCAAAATTTCAAATGGAAGCAAATTTGCCAGATATTTCCAACTTTACATTGGGTGCGTTCCACTAAGCGCTCACGACGCTTAATCGAAGTAACTAAGTTCTAATTTTGAAATTATTATAGTCGTCTAGAGCGTTGTATAATAATCATTATAGTTGAGTCCGAAGTGCCATAGACTATCCAAGATTAAAAAGTATGTGATTGCAATTTTGTCTATAAACACATAATTGACGGATTAAAATCAACGAGTAGAAAAAGTTATATTATATTATACCTACAACAAAGGAGTTGCCAACCGCCAAGCAGTGCTTAGCCTGCACCCGGCACTGTTCTGTAATAGACCGTCCGACTGCTTGATATTCGAGGCGGGTAATGTAGCATTTTGCCCCACTCACCGGGCGTACAGGGAGCAGAAACGTACAATACTACCACTCCTTTACACCACAATACTTTACAATACTTACGATACTTTACAATACTTTACACCATATCGGTACTATTCCTTAGTATATTGTATTTCTCCTTGTTTTATATCTACGTGTATCGAATGTGTGTAAATAAATATTTCTCTCTCTCTCTCTCTCTCTCTTTCTCTATCTCTCTCTCTCAATAAGTTTTTGTCAAAAATTCCGTTTTGATAACAAGCTTTTTGCTGACTGTACTTACATTGTCATCTGTACATTTGTACCAAATTTCAAGTTACTCGGACCAACCGTCGTAGTCCCTTGTGGAGACGGTCCAGGCCGGGCCACTGCAATTCTTCTACCAGATTATTGTAATGTCAAAAATCTAAATTTTATTTTGCAAATACGCCGCAATGACTATTTCATACATCTTTTTTTAAACTACCAGCGCATTTGGAAAGACCATCATTGCCAAGAAGAATGCGCCGCACGAAACATGGCAGGAAGTAATTTTTACAAAATAATATCCATTTACAAAACTTAAATTCTACTAATTAAGTATTCTTATTCTTCTTTATTCCATGCTGGTCTAGGAGCAAAGAAAAAGCATAGAATGTATCAGTTGCTTCTCTTCCCGCGCTGATGGTAAAATTCCATCGAGGGAAGCATTCCCCTTTTCACCTACAAAACGAGGCCTTTAGGTCTTGTCACCTTTAGGCTCTGTCTACCTCGTAAGGGATAAAGACGTGAATTATGTTACGTTAAGTTCGAGGTGAAGAAAAACCAACAAATCAAAGACATGAAAACGGTGCAGCCTGATAGTGTAAATAGTCACTTTATTTTCTAAAACGCTAGCTCTGCCCGCGACTTCGCCCGAATATCCCGTAAGAACTACGCAATTTTCCGGAATAAAAAGTACCCTATGTTTTAATTTGGGCTACCAGCTATCTCCGGTCCAAGTTTGATCCCAATCCGTTCAGTCGTTTTAGCGTGAAGAAGGAACAAACATACACACTCACTCACACCGTCACAAACTTTCGCATTTATTTTATACTAGCTGTTGCCCGCAACTTCGTCTGCATAGAATTCTTTTATCGCTATTCCGCAGGAATTACGCAATTTTCCGGGATAAAAAGTAGCCTGTGTTATTCCAGACTATAATCTATTGATGTTCCAAATTTCATCCAGATCTGTCCAGCCGTTCTGGCGTGAAAGAGTAACAAACATCCAAACATACTCACAAACTTTCACATTTATAATATTAGTAGGATAGTAGGATTGCTCCTTCTGTATCCTGCCCTTGTTCGGATTATGTTTCCCTCAATTTAACCAGAACTCGGATACAAGAAACCGATGGAATTCCTAATTCATTTATTTCGCCTTTTTCATATTGATGGCGGAATTTGTTTAGAATCCGTGATGACATTAGCATCACAGTAGGTAATGTGTGTCATTGTGCCTTAAGGGCTTTGAGAGCTTTTCCGCAGCTTTCCCGTAGCTTTTAGGGGTCCGTAATAATAGTAGATTAATGCCGAGGGAAGTAGCCGATTGCTGGATGAGTAACTTGTTTAACACGAACCGCAGGTGAGTGTTATAAAGCTACGAATCCAGCAATTGCTCTTTCAGCTGTGGCAGATATAATGCTTTTCTCAAACATTGAGAGGGAATATAATTTTTCTTCGTAACTTATGCGGTTTTCACGTTACCGGCTTTTTTCTTTAGTTTTTTTTTTGGGTCATCTGTCACCGTAAGCTATTTGAGACATTGATAAAAACGTTAGAATCGAAAAAAGGTGCACTCCTTTGCTATTGTACATCGTTTGTATATATCGGTACTATTGCTAAGTATATTGTATTTCTTCTTCCTATTATATATCTACGTGTATCGAATGTGTGTAAATAAATGTTTCTCTCTCTCTCTCTCTCTCTCTCTCTCTCTCTCTCTCTCTCTCTCTCTCTCTCTCTCTCTCTCTCTCTCTCTCTCTCTCTCTCTCTCTCTCTATCGACTTGGCTGTATGACGTTGTTAACAACTATTTATTTATTTAAGGCCGGGTATTCCTGCCAAAGTAGGCGTTTAGCGCTGTCAAGACCGCGCGTCAAATACATCGCGCGGGCTCAGCGACTGTGAACTCTCATGACCCGGCAGCGTCACAGTGTAGAAATAAAACTTTATTTTGACTTTAGTAACGCATTTATTATGATCAATCTTTAGTAACTACCTAATTAATATGAATTTGAATAAATAGGTAATAAAAGAATAATTTAGTCAAACTTACAGTAGAATGCATTATAATTAAAACCGCAGAATTACAACAACCCTGAAAAATCCTTATTTAATTAGATATTTTGTTACTTTGGGCCTTAAATGCCTGAAATAAATGCCATATTATTATTTATCTAAAAAACAACCAATATTGAACCAAAGAAACATGTGTCTCAATAGATACCTACTCGATTTGTTTAAGAGATCATGCAATTTTTTATCTATTTGTGTTATGTTTATACAGGGTGTAGATGACGAACACTAAAACCCTAGATCCAGTTTTGCGCGCAACTTATGTACCTACTCTAAGTTTGTTATTCTAATTATTGTTACCCGTACGTGTGTGATTTAGTTTCACCGTAATTAACTGAATATATCGTTTCAGTCTTCGTCATGGTGTTAAATATACCCGGTATATTTGGGTTGTTTATTTCAGTCTTATTGGGTCAATTTCAACAGTGCTCATTTTTTGTATCATTTCGGTGTGATCCCTTATATTTGTTTTTTTTTTAGATTTTTAAATGTCAAACGATACCTTAGACTATTTTGCAAGACATATGTAAACATGAGCTGTGGTACAATAAAATAAGTTCAATATTTGATTTTAGAAATTATGCTACGGAACCATTTCATAATAATAAATTGAAGCTACATTTGATGTCATTCCGGTGTTATTTCATTTTGGTGAGTATTTAAGTCATTTTACTACTCCGGAAACACCGGAATAAATGTGGTGGAATGAGAAGCTCGACATAAAAATAAATATTAAAAAAATGTAAGCCTTGTGTTCTTAAACTAATTAAACTCTTGAAATCAGGACTACATTAGACGTGACATATATAAATTTCAAACAAAAGCGATACAAAATATAAAAGCTATGACTAACTCCGGAATGAAACTTTTTTTGTCCCCACACCGTGGCGATGATAAATAATCACGTTTTGCTCGGAAACGTTCGCCATTACACACGTCCACTCTCGCCGAGCGCCGCAGTTCGACTATCGCTCGGGGTGCGCGGGAGACGGAGGGGCTTAAGGATCAAACTCGGCAAATAAATCGTTCCCAAAATTTGCCCGCGGAATGAGAGCGTGTCTCCGGACAAATGTATATGCACATATTCAGAGGATTACAAATGAGGTAAAAATCAGGTGATGTGCTTTTTTGTTGCCTGTTTATGGTAATAAAACAAAGGTAATTTTTTATTGTTGCCACGCATAGTGTTCGACTTATCCAGCTTTTTGTAACTAAAACTGGCTCCGGGACAACCCACCTCGACGAGAAATATGGTCTAAATATATATTTTTTAATGATTAAATAACATAATATTTTAATTTTAGCTGTTGCCCGAGGTAGACAATAGGGGGTTGTTTTGTTTCCTAAAAAAATAGTTCTACATTATCAAAGCCTTCTGCACCTGCGTTTTAAGTCTTGCCATCAAAATTTACTGCTTGGGAAATTGACCCTATTGGCAAAAAAGGATAAAGGGTAACAAATAAAACTACAACTATAAAAAATATTATTATAATCTCAAAAATCATCAAAATTTATTAGTCGTGTGCTTGTACCTAGCCGCAAATATGATTGTGGCTCAGAAAGTGATAAGGCTATAGACTCTACAGAACCAATACTTCTCATTTGTGGCTCAGGTAATGGCAAGGCTGGGGAGTCTACAGAATTGTCATTTTCCTTGTCGTCTTGTAAGGACAACATTCTCAGCGACATTCCACGTGCGTGTATACTATCTACAATTTCCGGCAATAAACATTTCATGTAAAATTTTACCAACTTTGGCTCCATTTTCGTTTTCCAGAAATTATCATCCCTTTCGATGCGTTTTGTAAGCAGGGGTTCATTTTCTCCAGCCCAGATTCCAAGCAGACAGAGTGTTCTTTCAGTCACGTGAAGCTGCCCCTGTATCTGATAGAACCAATTAGATGTTTTTTTAATTGTGCTGGTGCAAGTCTTTTTGTCGTATTTTAATATTTGTATTTTGTTTTGCTGTATTGCATCTGTTAGCCCTTTTTTTGCTGCAGTTAAAGGGCACTTGATTTCCACTAGCATTATCATCGCCTACTAATCCGTTGTTATACTGATATTTTATACTATGACACTATGACCGTAATTTTAAGCCTAATATTTTTATAAATTATCCACCAATCAGAAATGGAAATAAAATGAAATATAAATTAACTTATTCAATTTCGATATGTTGTCGACAAAATTATATAAATATTTACTTACTTTGTCACATGTCTTTGGAGTGCATTCTTTTTATTTGTCATTCTTATGGCTTTGCGCGACTTTTTTCGTTTGCGTTGTTTATTGGCCATTATAAATAACGTTCAACTATTACACAAATTCGTCAAAAACTGCGTCTTTGGTGCACGAAACTGTCGCGGATAAAATTGACACAGGTCCGTCGTCCGTAAGCGCCAGCGCGCGACTGATTCGGCTTGCCTAGCCTCCGCGCTCGCACATGTTGTAGGTATTTAAACATAGTAATTAAGATAATCATTTTATCTATTCAAACCCTGCGAATTTGTCTACAAATATTTAATGGCTTTAGTTAAGTAGAAAATTTTAATTAAAAATGTGAATAGTTTAGTCATAATATTGAAAATGCTTTACGAAAAGAGGTAACTTTGGGATTTTTTTCTATCGAGTCAAGTTCATTAGATCGTGTAACGGAATACGACTTTGTCTATACTAGATCCTTAAGTAATACATATATTTTTTTCAGATTTTTAAACCCTATTTTCTACGTTTAAGATGGTTTTTAAAAACTCTAAAACGCGGCCTCTGTTGGCCTACCTAGCCTTAAACAAAAAAACATTACTTTTAACAGTAAATACATCTTACAAGGCATAGGCCTCCTCTTAGATTGAGAGGTCTTGCTGCGAATCACATTAAGGCTACCGGGAACGGTACAGAGATTGCCCGACTCGCTCTTGACGGGTTTTTCTTCACCCCCGCTCTAAGGCTAATGAGAAAATTAAATGAATGTACATAATTCATTATTTAGGTAAATTGCGCCGAGTTTGATGGATGGTAAAGTAAGTGGAAAATTTTAAGCACGTGCTAGCTACTTTATGTTTTGAAAGTTAAGATGTGTTTTAAACTTAAAGGAGTGGAATCGGTGAAGTGCGAACCTAACTTTACCACGATGGGTTCCGTAAAAGGGTAGAATAAGTATATCCCAACTAATATTACAGGCTCTGCCTACCTCGTAAGGGATATATACTTGATTTGTGTATTTACATACATACATACATACATATATCACGTATTTATCCATGATAGGGTAGACAGAGCCTAAGCTAACAAAACCTTGAGGCCACGTTTAGCATGATTAAGGGCGTACCTAAAGCTGGAAAGGAAAATCAAAATAGCGATGGGTTGCTAGCCGCATCGCCTATAACATTATTCCAAAGACTTTCGGCCATTCCCTCGATGGGCTTTTACCATCTGCGCGGGAAGAGAAGCAACTGGTAAATTCTATGTTTCTTCTTTACTCCCTGACCAGCATGGAAGAATATATAGGTATATACAAAAATATATGTTAAAAATAATAACGAAAAATTAAAATTTGAGTAAATAAAAAATCATTATTATAATTTAAATTTAAGAAGATCATATAACAGAATACGAGAAAAGGATTTGATCAGAAGCAAAAAAGAAAAATGTTAGATCTCTCCAATCTAGGACTATCAGGGCTCCTATCAGGATAGCGTAACAAAACACGGCTGTACAAGACAATGTGTATTCGAAGAAGAACAAACAAGCTGTTTTGACAGTTGATGGACTTAGAACTACCCGCCATATATCTTACATAATATCACAAAAAAAGAAGGGACTAAAGACAGGGAGTTGACTCAATTAGTGACAATTAGTGAGACTTGAGTTGGCGTTTAAAAATAGATAGAGTTTTAGCTTGTCTAAAATAAAATATAAATATTTTCTCAATGCTTCTAGTGACCAGCGGGCTGGCAGCTATATATTTTGGGCAACGAATTAGCCTCGCGATTCAGCGCGGCAATGCTGCCAGCCTTCTGGGCACAATGCGCAGTGACAGTGACCTGGGAGGGGTGTTTTATTTATAGTTTAAGTTAGGCTAGGTTTACGTTAATTTTGTACATAGTATTTAGCAATTTTTTTAATTTTTAATGTAGTTTAATTGCAATTTTTGTTTCATACAATAAAAATTTACTTTTAATTTATCGTTCCTCCTATACACGTACATAGATAGACAGTAATAAGAAGCTGGTGGTCGTCATTGTGAGTGGCATCTACTATTCCTATCAAGTAACTCTGTCTGTCTGTTACGCTTTCACGCCTAAACCACATAACCGATTTTAATGAAATTTGGTACAGAATTAGTTTTAGCCTCGAGGAAGAACATAACGCACCTTGATAATGAGACCGTCACTAAACAAAAATCCAACTTTTTGAGTTAATAACGCCATCTAGCTTGCAGAACTGTAAGACCTACAATACAAAAACTCTCGTCGTTTTAGTTCCAATAGGAGCCGTGGCAGCACTAGTGTCAGTTTAGGTTTGGGAGGGAATATGCTTGCAGGGTATTGGTACACTGTCATTTTCTTATTAGTGACAGCGATTTTGACCATATAACAACTGACTCTGTGAAGTTTAGCGTCATTTTTTGTTTAGTGACGTTATATGTTAAAATTGCTCGGAAAGTTGATTATATTTTATACGAAACAATGTCTTTAATGTAAAAGTGCCAGTGTAGTTGTAATAATCGCATGCGGTATTGAAGTCAAATTTGAAACAAAACCGTTACTTTTACGTTAGTGCCAGTGTGTCATTTACGTTTTACCCATTTAATATGAACTAAATGAACTAAACTGACACAATTTTTTTTAGAGGCAGTAACGAATTTAACTTATCGTTATATTTGGTATATCACAGAAGTGATATAATGTTTTTTTTTCGTTTACTGTCAAGATAAGTGTTAATTTTAAAACGTTTTGTTACAATTTGAGTGATGATACTATTAGCTTAGTGTCATAATATTATTAAATAGTTTGCTAGAGTTGTAATAACAATTCATAAGAAGACTAACACTTTATTTTTAATGCCGCATTAACAATGATTGAGTAACAAAAACCATATAAAAAAGTTTTTGACGGATGTAGTAATTGAGGTCATTGAAATCATAATTATATATTTTTTTGAAATAATAGTTTTTCTCTGTATAATTTCTATTGTCGTTTTTAAATATTAAATAATTATTAATGTTCGTTGTTGACAGTTCAAAATGCCAATACGTAACCCAAGATTACAGAATCTTAAAGCTTTAATTAAAGAAATGAATATGCCTACAGAAAATAAGAATAAAAACAGTTCTAGTTAACACAATGAGCCTTTTCCGACAACTAACTTCTTCTAGATCTTCCAGCTCTTCTGAATCTTCCAGCTTGTCCACCTCTTCCTGCTCGTCTACATCTTCCAGCTCTTCTGGATATTCCAACTCTGATTCTGAGTCACATATTACAAACGAATATATTTCAGCTCTAGACCAACTAGGCCAAAAGAGTCATAAACAAATAAAATTACAAAGAATTATTCGAGCAAGGCCTCAGTTGCAGAAACTATACTCATCTAAATTACCTCTGGCTGAACGAAAGAAGAAAGATCTTCGCAGTCTCATATTAAAAACGTTATTCCGTTCTCTTATCTTTCATCTTTTTACAATAATATACTTGATCTATAAAGTAATCATAAAATAGTTATGGCTAGTGCCAAATGAGAGTAAACAGTATTTTTTGTATTTTGATTTTATTTTTCTGACTTGTTTTGCGTTTTGTGTGTTTTTGAGTTCCAAAGTTAAGCAATTTTTTGAGTTTCTTTTACTTTTGGGATGTTATACGTCGATTTTTTTTTACCACCTAGTTCCTTGTGGTTAATATTTAGCTAATATTAATATATTTAAGACGATAATAGCAATGCAAACTTATTTCTTAGTAGTCTATAAAAACACTTATGACAAGTGCCAAATTAAAGAAAATGCATTTTTTGCGATTTTTTTTAGTTACCAAAGAAAGTTTTTGAGTTTCTTTTACTTTTTGGATGTTCTATGTAGGTTTTTATACCAAATTAGTATTGAGCTGATAAAAGGTGATAATAAAAATGCAAACTTGTCTTATTTCTTACAGTATTACAATACCATGATTGTAGATGATTATCAATGTACCTCTTTGTACTCATAATGTTTGTTTTGTTTTTGACAGTTTAAAATAATTATTTTTTTGCATTTTTTAGCACATTTAAGGTGTTATAAGACTGACTGTTAAAGCAAGTTTAGTGTGATTTAAACTTCAGAAGAAACATTTTGTTAAAAACTACAATTTGTATAAGAACTAGTAGAAGCCTGATAAGTTAAGAATATTTTTTTAAGTCAGTTCTATAAGAAGAAAGATCTCAGTTTTTGTGGCAATTCCGTACACCAAATGTGATTCTTAGAAGAAATAAATGTAGTACCTAATTATTTAAGGTGTTTGTTTTGAGGAAAACTTACAATTTATTAATATTCAACCCGCTGTCAAAAAATTATAAGCATTTGGTGTCGTTATTTATTTACTAGAATGTATTTTTATATTTATTATTTATAGTAACAGTGACACTTAGCATGATTTCATAAAAGAGTGACACTATTTTTCCAATAAAATGAAAATTAATCCATTAATTAAATTAATATTTACCTTAATATTTTATCATAGCTAATCTAACCCATATTTATATCGACATAATGGTCGTAGAAGTATCAACCTCTACATTATATACAGTTTATTTACGATTAAAGATTTCGTAAAATTTAAGCCCTTGCAGTAAAAAACGGTATTTTTTGTTTAGGGACGATCTCATTATAAAGGTGCGATAAGATAGTTATCCCGGAAAATTGCATAGTTCCCGCGGGATAGCGATCAGCGAATTCTACGCAGACGAAGTAGCAGGCAACCGCTAGTAAATATATATTAAACTACTATCAAATTAATCAAGAACTTTGATTTCTTGACTTTTATGTTTTACTTTTACGATTTTACCGTTACAAATTAAATTTCTAAATGTCAGTGAAAATTAGAACACAGAAAAATCCGAAAAGTAAAGCTATGGCCGGGAATCGAACCCACCTCGTCATTCCGTGACACGTGGTATACCCCTACCTAGCCATTGCTTTTCGGATTTTTCTGTGTTCAAATTTCCCACTGACATTTAGAAATTCGTATATTAAACTGTCTACCCCGCACGGGATCAAGACGTGATTTATGTAGGTATGTGTGTTTTAATCCGACCGTCTGTGTTTCCAAGCGACTGCGTCTTTTCACACCAAGCTTGGCTGCCCGTCCGGCGGCTGGAGTAAGTTCCTAAATCCACCCCAGGATCTAATCCGTGGGATAGTTTCATTCCAATGATTTTGGTGACGTACCCAGCAAATGTTTTAACCGGTGACGTAACTATAGGGTGGCAGGAGTGGCCTAATACCACGGGCCCCTAGCTCCCCCTACTAGGCCCCGAACTGGCTTGGTTTAGAGCAGGGATGTTACGGAGCTTCGACTCCGGTTCCGTTAAGTCGGAACTTCCGATTATTATTACACCTTCGGTTCCGACACTTTTGAATCGAAGGTTTTAATCGGAGGTCGAAGCATAACATAGCGGCGGCGGCGGCCTGAGTCGACTGTTATGAACAGGTTCATACATGTCGCGCGGGGAATCCCCCGACTCCCACTACGTGCACTCTATCGTCAATTATCCGACCCTGCCTCCGACTCCGATTCCGACTCCGATTCTGACTCCGATAAAGCAAATTTAAAAACTCCGACTCCGCCTTCGGTTCCGATAAAACTACTTCCGTTACATCCCTGGTTTAGAGCAATATGAATGATGTGTCTGCACGACACAATTACAAACTCCCGTGGAACATCCACTGCTCACCAGGGACGAGAGCTGTTTTTCAAATGATAGGTACTATCAAATGAATCAAGAATTTTTATTTCTTGATTTTTATGTTTTAATTTCTAACGGTAAAACAGTAAAAGTAAAAATGTATAGGTATCACTAGCCTTCCGTCCGCAGCTTCGCCCGCGATAAATTAATTTTCCCGTAGGAATAGGTATTTTCGCGCGGTAAAAAGTAGCCTATTTCACTCAGTGATAATGTAGTTGTCTAACGGCAAAAGAATTTTTAAAATCGGTCCAGTAGTTTCGGAGTCTATTCAATGCAAACAAACAAACAAACAAACAATCAAAATTTTCCTCTTTATAATATTAGTATAGATAAAAATCAAGATATAAAAATTCTTGATTAATTTGGGAGTAAGACGACTTTTTTTCTTTTATATATACAGATATTTTATTCGTTTTAAAACGTTTGAGCGTTAGTAAGTCTAAGATTTAAACTACGAACTCGACCAAACTCGACCAAGCACACCTTCCGTTTACGTTACTTCGGAACAGGACAAATGAGTATAAACACAGACTCAATTATTTGTAAACTCGCAAAATATTTGGGAAGTCATTAGGGGTCAAAGGTCGTTATCTGTCGACAATGACTGGCGTTCCCTTGACGAAGGTGCCGTGATGAACAACTAACAATAGTTGGAATCTTTGAGACAATTCAGGGGACTGTGCAGTTTAGTTCTTCTTCTTCTCTCCTTAACGGCGGCCGTAAGGCTTGGGCCAATGTCAGTGTGGTAAAAATATAATTCAAAAATCTTGTGACAAAAATGTCGGCAACGTTGTACGGTAATGGTCAAAGACCTCCCCCGTCGGGCTCTTAGCCAACGGATAACGATATCCCTCGGAGACCGCCAGGAAATCATTAACCGGTGCCCAGGGTGCACCGGAACAAGCACTGCACTTACCCTCGGACGGATCCAAAAACGAACCGCAGCTCTTGATCACACGCGGAGGTAACCCGACTCGCACACCAGCAGTTTGGTTGAACCTGTTGTCATTCTAGCGACTTTGGGGGTTACAAGTTCCCATGGGAGCAATAGGGAATATTCTTGTTTTTTTTTTTATACATACATACGCACAATTCATCTTCCATGCTGGTCTGGGAGCAAAGAAAAAACATAGAATGTACCAATTGCTTCTCTACCCGCGCAGATAAAAGCCCATCGAGGGAATGAGCAAAAATCATACCAATCATGTTATAGGAGATGCGGCTAGCAACCCATCACTAATTTGGTTCCATTATCCACCCATACGCCCACAATCTTGCTAAATGTGGCCTGTAGGTACCTGTTACCTTAGGCTATGTCTACCCCGTAAGGGATAAAGACGTGATTTGTGTACGTATGTATTAATCCGACCGTCTGTGTTTCGGGGTAGGCAGAGCAGATTTGTTTTTCTTTTCCAATAAAACCATTAACTTTATAGAAAAAGCTATCAAAGATTCGTCTCTATGTCTTTCTAGAGAAACAGAGCTGAACTATGGAGTTTTATGGGCGTTGAGACAAATTACGTCACATGACATATCGGATCTCTCTTTCTAACTGCTTGCTAATTAGTAGTTTAAAACTCTTACTGTTCCGTAGGTATTTAAGGACCAATAATTACGTTTTTATTTTATTGAATCAGGCGTTACTTTGCGGAAGTCCATTTCAATGAACAAAAAATTTTTTACCTTGCTACTCCGCTACTCACGTGCAATATAACCAAGCCTGTGTGAAATATATATGTTTCTAAATTCATATATTTTCCCAAACTACCCTTATATTTATGATTTTTATTGTACACAAAAAAACTACCTTCAAAATTTTTCCGACTACAGCAAAAACAGAAAAGTATTTAACAAAAACAATTACCTACTTTTAATTTCACTTTTTGTCATCTCCTTTACGATATTTTCACATTTTATTAAGAAATGTGTTTTTTTAATGCATACCTATTCCCTGTTGTTTACCATCAGGTGAGCCGCTTACTTGTTTTAAAAACTGTATAGATTTAGGCGTTGCTTTACGGAGTCCCATGTTTAAATAAATAGGACTTTACTTCGCTAACGGACCGAGCATCAGTAACCGCTGATGATGCCTAGGCGAGAGGTGAAACAAGTATCCGATGTATTTTCGGTTACTTTTTTAACCGACTTCAAAAAAAGGAGGAGCATTTCGATTTGGTTGTATTAAGATGTCCAGCAGGTCAACACGCCACAGTGATCTCGGCGCCAGTGCGCCAACACGGTAATTAAGAAAGCGCCAGCAACTTACTTCTTTATGAGCGCGAAGTTTTTTACGGCCATTTTTCTGTATCAAATTGACGGCTCCAATCTTTTAGTTGCGAAGAATATGCTCGTTTAAAGTTATCTTTGTCCGTTCATTAAAAAGAGGGGGCAGCCCCCAAGGGCGTAATGCTATTTTGCGCCCTGATTTTGAGCGTGTAAAACTGGCTTTTGTAACTTCACTACATAGTATAAAACAAAGTCGCTTTCTCTGTCCCCATGTCCCTATGTCCCTTTGTATGCTTATATCTTCAAAATTACACAACGGATTTTGATGCGGTTTTTTTAATAGATAGAGTGATTCAAGAGGAAGGTTTTATGTATAATTCTACACAGACGAAGTCGCGGGCAGAAGCTAGTTAGTTTATAATGTTGAGTTAGCGGCTTTGATAGTTATAACTTGTAAAAGTAAAGAACTTTATATAAAATTTTACAGACTTTCATTTAACTTCCAATATTTTATTGAATCAGGCGTTTGCGGAGGTCCATTTCAATGAACAAAAAATATTTACCTTGCTACTCCGCTACTCCCGTGCAAGATAACCAAGCCTTATTAATTTATAGCTACTGCCCGCGACTTCGTCTGCGTAGAATTAAACATAAAACCTTCCTCTTGAATCACTCTATCTATTAAAAAAAACCGCATCAAAATCCGTTGTGTAGTTTTGAAGATATAAGCATACAAAGGGACATAGGGACATAGGGACATGGGGACAGAGAAAGCGACTTTGTTTTATACTATGTAGTGATTTATAAAATCCAAGGAGTACGCAACAGATCGTTCATATTGGTCTTATCAATCGTAGGGTGACGGCACCAGTGTTGGACACTTTAAGGTGACAAGCACCAGTAATGGACACTTCATTCTTAATTTAGTGATGATACGGTTTTAAATTGAATGTTGTAAAATAAATGACTATGCCTTAGTGTCTTTTAAATAAGAGTTATTGTGCATTATTGGCCCATGTCCATTACTGGTACCGTCACGGTTGGAATATTTTAGTGTATTCGTAGCTCATCTGGGAGCACAAACCAGCAGCGTACAAATTGCCAGCATAATCAAAGTGTCTTTTTTTTATATGAATAGGAAGGCAAACACCTAAACCCGTATCAGCCACCTTTGATATGTTTTTCAGCTTCCTAATCCCAACAATTTGTGTCCTAAATTACCAATTATTTTTCGGAGCCTTTTTAAAACAATATTAATCAACCATTCAAATTAACTGTTCAAACAATAACGCGGTAAACAAAGAAAACCACGACTTTAGATATAAAGTAATTATAATATATATTGAAAAAATTGGGGATGGCAATCGGCAGCTGGAAGGGTACATAAAGATTAGGTGAATTAAAAAACATAAAGTTCTCTAATGTATTTTATCTTATCTATACACTAGCTTCTGCCCGCGACTTCGTCTGCGTAAAAACATACATAAAAACCTTCCTCTTGAATCACTCTATCTATTAAAAAAACCGCATCAAAATCCGTTGTGTAGTTTTGAAGATATAAGCATACATAGGATACAGGGACAGATAAAGCGACTTTGTTTTATACTATGTAGTGATAGTGATAATAATAAAGCAGTAGAAAGTTTGTGTCTGTACTTAAAATAAATTCATCAAAAGTAGAGTGCTAACGATCAGAGAAGAGCAATAAAATACAAAAAAGTAATTTTCATATTTTTTTTCTGTCTGTATGTATGGATGTGTTCATTAGTGTCTGTATTCGCTAATCTCCAAAATTACGCAAAGGATTTTATTGCAATTTTTACAAATATTTAAAACTTATATCAGGGCATATATTAGGCTTTATTTTTTTGGAATATAATGTCAGCAAAAAAAGTTATCGTCATTTAAAGTTTAAAGTGTTAAGCGCCTATATGTGATTTTCAGTGACATTTGATCTTTTGAACTGTAGTTGCGTTAGAAATACATAAATACATACATAAATCATGTCTGTATCCCTTACGGGGTAGAAGTTACTGGTCGATGGTGGAGTGTGCGAGAAATGCTTGAGATTCTGTGAAGTGATGGATGAGCGTCCGTCATCTTCTACCATTTTTTTTTTTGTATTTGTATTTTTTTTGCTATTTTGTTTTACTTAGTGCCACAGTTGTCATGCTTTGTAAGTTATTATTAATAAATAAATAAATAAAGTTACCCACAATACTAATTCCAGACGAAGTCGCAGGCAAAAACTAGTATATTTTAAACATACATACATACATACATACATACATACACAAATCACGTGTATATCCCTTACGGGGTAGACATAGCCTGAGGTATCAAAACCTAGGCCACGTTTAGCATAATTGTAGGCGTATAGGTGGAGAAAGGAATCAAAATAGTGATGGGTTGCTTTGCTAGCCGCATCGCCTATAACATGATTCCTAAGAATAGAATCAACTGGTACATACATTACATACATTACATACAGATTTATTTAAAGTACATTATGTTTTTCCTTGGCTCTCAGACCAGCATGGAAGTAATATTTTGAAAGAGCTATCTTTTTCATTCCTCTCGAAGTAAACCAACCATCTTCTGGAATATTCCGGAAAAATCTGAGAGATCTAGTGTCGTTGGTTATGATAATGCTACCTAAAGGCAAATCCTCCCGGTATTTCATTAGAGAGCTCTTTACCCAATTTTCGACGCTCAATTTTAAATTGACAACTTTTCTCATCTCAGTTTGTTTATTTTTGGGAAAAAGGAAGCTCACTGGAGTTTTTTAACCCGACGGAATTTCTGGTTTACTGTGGGATTGGAATTTCAAAGTTTGAGGAAACGTGTAGTGTTTTTCTTTTGAACTTTTGCGGTTGTTTTCATAAACTGTTTTTGAAAAACTTACGTGCAAACAGTCCCTATAAGCAAAGAATTCATTTATCGCTATCCCGTGGGAACTATGCAATTTTCCGGAATAAAAAGTAGCATATGATTTAATCTAGGGTAACAGCTATTTCCGATCCAAATTTGATCCAAATCCGTCAAGTCGTTTCAGCGTGAAGAAGGAACAAACATACACACATCGTCACATCCATCCATCCATCCTCACTCACAAATTTTCGCATTTTATAGTATTAGCAGGATTAATTCTAGTCGTTTCGTTATTTTTTTATTTGTGTGTTAAATGGGAAGTATCAAAATGTCATTGTGTCGTACAGACTCATCATTCAAACACATGACGCTTGGCGACAAAAAATCGCATAATAACAAGGTCACGTGACAGCTAGTAACTGTGGTTGGTGCTATGGGTGGCATAGCGGTATAGCACGCGTCACGGAATGACGAGGATCCGGGTTCGATTCCCGGCCACAGCTTTACTTTTCGAATTTTGCTGTGTTCTAATTTTCAGTGTCGTGTACAAATTTAAAGTAGGATTTAAAAAATACCGATATTTTGAAATTGGTAGCAACTAAACTCGAACATGAATCACACTTGACTGGGTTTTTTTTTAATTTATTTCAAATAATAAAAGACGCCTTGAAACTTTTGTACATTACAAAACTCTTAATGCTAGACAGACAGGCCGAAACTATGATAAGTCCATTCTGGCATTAGGATGAAAAAAAGGACTAAATAAATCGTTTACATAAAAAATCGCAGAAGCAAAATTAATAAATGAAAAAAGGATGTTCTGCAGAACCCTAAACCGCCATACATGAGTCAGCTGAGGCAGATGGTAAAAGCCCATCGAGGGAATGGGCGAAAATTTTAGGAAACATGTTATAGGCGATGCGGCTTGCAACCCATCACTATTATGATTCCCCTTTCCACCTATATGCCAACTATGCTAACGGCGGCCTTTAGGTCCTGTTACCATAGGCTCTGTCTACCCCGTAGGGGATATTATTATGATATGTGTATGAGTATGTATGAGTCAGTTAATAGTTTCAACAGTCTCGTCAATCCTACATGAAACAAGGCAACAGTTCACAGATCATTAGCCCTCTAAATGACGCCCCATGGCATTGTCAGCCGCATCAGACACATATCGCATTACGAGTACTGTGCGCGGCGTATGAATTTAATTTCGACCAATCAACGCCTCGCGAATCATAATTACTAGTGTTTGGAGCCAATGGTGGACCGCGGGCGATTTGATTTGAATTTAGATGCAGGGTTGTCAAATATACCCGAAACGAACAAACATAAATTAAGAGATTGATGAATCTGGATGAAGTGAAAGAGCTGTCAGGACCGTTAGCAAATGGAACAAAGTAGTCACTGCCTAACCCTGTGGGAAAGAGGCGTGACGATATATTACGTATGTACATACACGTCCATATCCCTTACGGGGTAGACAGAGGCCATGCCACGTTGAGCATGATTGTGGGCGTATAGGTGGAAAGGGGAATCAAAAATAGTGATGGGTTGCTAGCCGCCTATAACATGATTCCTAAGAATTTCGCCAATTCCCTCGATGGGCTTTTACCATCTGCGTGGGACGAAAAGCTCCTGGTATATTCTATGTTTTATCTTTACTCCCAGACCAGCATGGATGATGATGATGGTATGTATGTATTAGAAATACTATGAATGCTTATTTTATGCTTTAAAAAAACGTACAAAGTTGTGCCAGCCCTAGAGCTAATTCAACCGTTACATCGTTGCATAACTTCAATGTAAATTTCAAAATCAGAACGCCTCGACTGCAGTGAACAATGAGCGTTAAATTTTGAATTTGGAAGCGTGTCGAAACCTCAGAACAATAACTAAAGCATAGAACCCGGACTAAAATAAAAACTATAGTTCGTCCAATCATTTATTTTCTCGATGACAGCTCCCGTAGAATGTAACTGCGCTTTTTACGCAAAAATTAACTTTTAAATGCGAGGTATAAAAAATATGACAACTGCCTAATTTTGTTCCTTGATCTCATATAATATTCATCTAAGACAAATTGAGTCCATATATGCAGTGATATTTTTTTAAAGTGCGATAAACAATAAACATTTTCATAAAGTTACATTCTATGGGATTAATCATTGTAATTGTAATCCCATAGAATGTAACTTTATGAAAACGTTTATTGTTTATCGCACTTTAAAAAAATATCACTGCATATATGGACTCAATTTGTCTTAGATGAATATTATATGAGATCAAGGAACAAAATTAGGCAGTTGTCATATTTTTTATACCTCGCATTTAAAAGTTAATTTTTGCGTAAAAAGCGCAGTTACATTCTACGGGAGCTGTCATCGAGAAAATAAATGATTGGACGAACTATAATTATTATAGTGCGTTGCTTCTTATTCCAGTGTACTGAAACGATAAGTTAAAAAGAGAACAAACTTGTCAGTTTGTTCTTATTTTTCTGTTTCGTACCTGTCCAAACGTCAAACTTGGTTCCTTTACGTCACTTGGTTCCGATATATGATGCCGATTTCAAGAGTCAGATTTCTTAGCCCAATGACTTGTGTTGAGTGTCAACTTAACTTGTCTGTATGTGCTTATTGTGCTTCGGATGCGTGAATGACGGACAACTGTTGGAGAATTTTTTGTTTATTATTGTTAAAAATTGATTAAATAACGAATATTGGTAAAGCCAATTACTTAGTGAAACTAGAAAATGTCTTGTGCAGTGCCAGGATGTAAATCTAATGCGTCCAGAAAACAAAATGATAATGCGTTTATAAGTTATCATCGTTAAGTGATTTTAATCAGCTTCAGGGTCGCATTAAAATATATTGAGAGTGTGTTCTATAAAATAACACCATTATTGAATCCTGTTTGTCAAAGATATCCCTATTTACATATTATTTTAAAGAAAATATGAAAACAGTATAGGTTATCTTAGTGATGTGCCTGTGATATCGACTAAACTGTCAATCGATATTAAATGTAAATATAGAGATATAATTAAATATGTTTAATTCTTTCAGTTTTCCGACTCCATTATTGTTCCATATTGTTCCCTTTCTTTGGCCATAACTTTACTATTTCACTTTTTTTTGACTTGGCAAGTTTTTACTAATCTATTGGTATGCATAAATGTTCCTTTTATAGGGTTCCGTATCCAAAAGGTAAAAACGGGACTCTATTACTAAGACTTCGCTGTCCGTCTATCAACAGGTTGTTCATGAGCCGTGATAGCTCGACAGTTGAAAGTTTCACAGATGATGTATTTCTGTTGCCGCTATAGCAAAAAATACTATGAATAAAACACATATGAATATAACAATAAAATGAATATTTAAGGGGGGCTCCCATACCACAAACGTTTTTTTTTGCGATATTTGTTCGATATCAATAGCGGCAACAGGTAGACGCTTGAAATATTCAGTTTCATATTCACTTTAAAAATAGATAATTAAATCAAAATAAAATTAATATTTATCGGGTCCCATACAACAAACGTGATTTTTTGCCGTTGTTTTGTTACCAACCAATTCAAATACGAACGGACAAAAATGTGTTTTTGTTGTACGGTGAAACGGAATTCTCGGTGCGCGAGTCCGACTCGCACTTGGCCAATTTTCATAATAGATTTTTTTCATTATAATGATATCCGTTTAATATGTATTAATATCCACGACCGTCCCGATACCCATAAAAAATATCGATTGAAGACTAATCAATGACGGTTTGTTCCCTACACTAGCGAAATATATACATGTATAATTTAAAGCGCTTTGTATAGGTTACCCTGGTACGGAACAGACAGACGACTGTCTCGTGAATAGCATCTTTGTCTCTTTTTAACTTATTGTTTTAGTGCACTGGAATAAGAAGCAACGCACTATAATAATTAGTTTTTATTTTAGTCCGGGTTCTATGCTTTAGTTATTGTTCTGAGGTCGAAACGTTCCGTTGTGTGAAGTTTGTGCGAGAGTTTGCGACACAGCGATACTTCTGTGCTCTAAGTTTGTGGAGATTGTTAGTGAACAGTGGTTCCATGGAAATGTTGAGATGTCTTAGAATTAGAACCTTGTCATTGGATATAAAAAATGTAGCGATAAATAATAATTTGGTACGTAAGCAAGGGTCAGCGACATAGCCAAGCGAATTAGCTCGTTATAGGTGGCTATGGGCAAGCCAAGCCATATAGCAAGGAGAACAGATGGTCGTTGGGGCTAAAAGGTTCTCGAGTGGAGACCGCGGCATGCGCAGCGTAGGACGTCCACCAACGAGGACGGATGAGCTGTAGGCTTAATACCTAACTCGCTCGCAATCGCCATCGTGTTCGCTTTGACCGTAAAGTTCATGTATGGGCTGACAATTGGCATCGGAATCAGCCAGCTGTCACATTGAACTGTCAAAATGAACACGATGGCTATTGCGAGCGAGTTAGGTAATAAGCCTACTGATTAAAGTCGCGGGTTCACGGTGGATGCAAGCCGCTTCCGAGGCAACTGGAGGTCTATGGGGGCCTATGTCCAACAGTGGATGATCTATGGCTGATATGGTGATGATGTATTGCGACAAAGTACTAAAGGTGCTCAACATTTTGAATGGAAAGTGCGTATAATGAAAAAGGAGCGTAACAAATTTTGAATACGTTGTCGAAAGTTCATTTTTTGTTTATTACGTTTAGCATGATTGTGGGCGTACCTATGGGTGGAAAGGGGAATCAAAATAGTGATGGATTTCTAGTATCGCCTATATAACATGATTCCTATGCTCATTCCCTCGATGGGTTTTTAGTTTTTACCATCTGCGCGAGAAGAGAAGCAACTGGTATATATTCTATGTTTTTTTTATTGCTAGCCGCATCGCCTAAAACATTATTTCTTTACAAAACTCGTTAGATTTTACCCGATTATCGATGGACTTTTACCATCTACGCGCAAGAAGCGACTACTACGTTCAATGTTTTTGCTTTGCTCCCAGACCAGCATGGAAGTAAAATACAGGATGTTACATAGTGAGTGCATTGTATACAGGATGCGTTTCACACGTCCGAGGCATTCTCTGTTCACAGGATGCTATTCCTTCGACGTGCCTTGAACGCGAGAGTGGGCGTAAAACTGGACGCCTGTGGAAATGTTAAAACCTTTGCTATTTTTCAACAAAGTTATTTAAATTCAGAGTTATTACGGATTTCCTCATGCTGGTCTGAGAGTAAAGAAAAAACATAGAATTTACCAGTTGCTTCTCTTCCCGTGCAGATGGTGAAAGTCCATCGAGGGAATGAGCGAAAGTCATAGGAATCATGTTATAGACGATGCGGCTATCAACCCATCACTATTTTGATTTCCCTTGCCACCTATACGCCAATCATGCTAAACATGGCTTTTGGGTCTTGTAACCTTTGGTTTTGTCTACCCCGTAAGGGATAAAGAGGTGATTTATGTATGCATGTATGTATAGCATAGTTTGATTGATGATGAAAGTGAACCGCGATGGGATTAAATTTTGAATAAAAAAATCTAAATGAAAAATTTTTGTAGGGAAGTTTATTCAGTAAAATAAACCGAACTACCCGCTTTAATATTTTGGAACAATCCGAGAGAGCTCGTATGTCGGCAACGCGTTAGCAATTCTTTGTTGTTGCGGGTGCCCACGGCTGCTCACTTATCAACAAGAAACCTATCTTTGCAAACAAAATAAATAAATTGATATTTGGTATTCATTTTACATAAATGACGTCATTATCCCTTATTGGGTAGACAGAGCTTAAGGTAACAAGTCATAAAGGCCACGCTTAGCATGATTGTGGACGTATGGAAAGGGGAATCAAAATACTGATGGCCACATCGCCTATGACATGATTCCTAAGATTTTTTACCATCACGGGAAGAGAAGCAACTGGTACCTACATTCTATGTTTTTCTTTGCTCCCAGACCAGCATGGAAGTAACCACTATACTATTTTTTAGCTTTATAGTTTTACGCGCTCCTGACAAAGTCTTGACAGACTTCCGGACGGGCAACAAAGTGATTCCGTTTTGACCTTTAAACAGTAAAGATAAGGTTAACATCACCAAATTAATTCCAAAGCCGTCATAACCTCAAAGCGGTCAATCTCAAACCCATAAAGCACCCCCACAATCAGCCCTCGCCCCACCTTTACAAATCGATATCGCCCGCGGCGGACGTTTCACATTTTCCAAACATTTCGGCCCTAGGGAGGTAACCATCAACTTAATCTTTATGGCGAGCGTTGACAGCTACGAAGGTCTAACGGGTGTATTATGGCGCAATTACCGCCCGGATGGTTCAATTTCAAGTGTTTTTCTATAAAAGGCCAGCGTTTGACCATTATTACGCCTAATGGCGAGGATTACACGGCCAATTATCGTCTATCTCCTTTTCATGACGTCTTAATGCGATTCAATTCCGACTCAGTTTAGGTTCATCACGGCTTTATCCCTTACAGGGCAGACAGAGCCTAAGGTAACAAGACCTAAAGCCGGTTGTGGGCGTAGTGGAAAGGGGAATCAAAATAGTGATGGGTTGCTAGCCGCATCGCCTAAAACATTATTCCTATGCCCGATCCCTCGATGAGACAAAAAAATATAGGTGATAAAAATTATCGTACATCGTAAATAAAAAAGGATAACTCACGTATAAAAATCGTAGTCCTCCCCGGAGGTCCTACTGCTAGCAATGCTGGACTTTAATAAGTATGTAGGTAATTATTCGTTTTAGTTCAAACGTTTTAATATCCCGATAAATAAATATGGGGGTCTCAGCACCGAATATAACTTTGTCCCTTTCGGTGTTGGGACCCTTGGTCCGTGGGGTCCTAGCGCTGTTAGCCTCTTCAAACATATTTCGAAGAGGCTAATAGACGCTATGGGTGACCGCAGAGCTGGCAGTTTCCTTGACAGCGTATTAGTATCGCTTTTCCAAAATTTAGCTGTCATTTTTCTAAATCGATTTCATATTCAAAATAAACAATCAAACCCACATTAAATTGATACAAATCGCTATTTGTATTCATAAAAACAACAAAAGGCCAATAAATCGAATAAGCTAATTCGAAACTCGCGTGATATCTAATTTGGGCAGTTGAAAAGTATCATAAAACAAACTTGATCGTGCGTCCCGAGAACCTGTCAAAATTCTGACGCGCTCCTAATTTTCATCAAACTCTTGTAAGTAGCGGCATTATCAACTGTAATGGTAAGTTTGTAATTTTTTTTGTCGTTAATTTTTAAAAATACACGTCTATAATTATTTGGATAAGTTAATGGATACGCGGTTGACTTTAAAAAATATTTGTCAACTGTACTTACTATTACTTACTGTTCTTCCATGCTGGTCTGGGAGTAAATAAAAAACATAGAATGTACCAGTTGCTTCTCTACCCGCGCAGATGGTAAAAGCCCATCGAGGGAATGGGCGAAAATCATAGGAATCATGTTATAGGCGATGAGGCTACCAACCCATCACTATTTTGATTCCATTTTCCACCTGTACGCCCACAATCTTGCTAAATGTGGCCTGTAGGTCTTGTTACCTTAGGCTCTGTCTACCCCGTAAGGGATAAAGACGTGATTTGTGTATGTATGTATGTATGTATGTACTTACTATGTTTTGCCACGCGATTTTGTCTGCGGAGAATTCGTGTCGCTATCCGTGTGTGTAATTTTTTGTTTTTTTTAATTATTTTTGTTGTGCAACTATATATCACGAATAAATGTTTTTCTTTCTTTCTTTCTTTTTTTATCCCGCGGGAACTTTGCAATTTACATAAACCTATCCTCACTGAACGTAGTTACACAAACGAATGACTCACGTATAAAAGTCGAGTAATGCTCGACACGTTTCGGACTCATTCGTAGCCTTCCTCCTGGAGTGTAGTGGAGTGTTCTTTTGCCGGAGCGAGCGCTCTAGGAGGAAGGACTACGAATTATTCCGAAACTTCTGCATTTATAATTAGTAAGAGGTTAATATTAAACGTCTGTTATTTATTTTATTTAGTTTGTGAGGGTGTGAGTGTGTGTGTGTTCCTGCTTAACGCTGAAACCACTGGACGGATTTGGATCAAATTTGGAACGTCTGGTATCATAGATTAAAACATTGGCTAGTTATCCCGGAAAATTGCATTGTTAGGGATAGCGATAAACAAATTTTTTGCAGTAGAATTCTCGTGTGACAGCTAGTTGTCAATAGATAAGAAAATAAACTCTTTAATATATCAAAAACACGTCATAAGCCGTCTCTTGCGATTCAAACCAACTCCATTCACTCTTATCCCTTCATAGGTACGCTCCGTCTTCTTATTCTACCATCTCATTCATTCTATCATTCCTCTCACTCCCACATTTATTTATTTCCATTCATCATCCATCTCCCTATAAACGTCCCACTGCTGGGCACAGTGTTCATTTACCGAAAAGCTCGCACAAAAATTCCGAAAAAGAGGTGCAAGCCTTGGATTCGAACCCACGGCCTGCTGGAGAGGCTATAGGTAAAACCATTTAATTTATTTAGTCTAGACTAGCTGTTGCCCGTGACTCCGTCTGTGATGGAGTCGCTCTTTGCTATAAACCTCACGGAGCCCGAGACCTTTCCAACGAATGCAAAACCGTGGAAATCGGTTCGTGCGTTCTGGAGTTATAGCGTCAGGAAGGAAAACCAGACTTATTTTTATATAGTAGATGACTGTTTATTATCTACTAGTCTTTTTCTTCTTCTTTTTTAATATGGCCCCATCGATCGATGCGATGATTTCGCCAATGTCAAAGTAATAAATTCAGTATTCAAAAATCTTAAGACAAAAATGTCGGCAACGTTGTACGGTAGAACACGGTCAAAAAAGACCCCTCCCCCCACTGTCGGGCTCTTAGCCAACGGATAATTATATCTCTCACAATCTGCCAGGAAATCATTAACCGTTGCCCAGGGTGCACCGGACCAAGGACAGCTCTTCCCCTCGGACGGATCCAAAAACCGCAGCTCTTGACCACACGCGGAGATAGTCCGACTCGCACCCTCAAAGTCAAATCAAAAATTTATCAAAAACATTTCTGACATCTAAGCAGCGCATTCAGTCAGTGTAACCGCAGCCTTAGCCCATTGCTTCCAGTGTGTCCCAGCCTAACCTTTAATTAAGAATGGGCAGCTATTGGCTAAAGATTTCCCCACAGAGGTGTATTACCCTCGGGCCTCCAAACTAGAATAGGATAAAAGTCCTCTATCGAATCAGGGTTATTCTACTCAGAGACCACTCATCACTGCGCCCCGCATTAACTATTCACGGTCCTGTGATATATTATTACCAACTTGCTTCTGCTGGTGGCGGGATTTGGAACTAAATGTTTTGGTACGGTTTTTAGAGATACGTGAGGACAGTGGCGCCGGCCAGTGTTGGCGGTTTTGGCTTGCCTGTGTTTTTACGTAAGGGAAACATTTATATGGGAGATTGGAGTTACGAAATACGATGTATTATTTAGGATAATACATGAAAAATGATATGATTTAACATTAAACGTCAATGTCGTTGATATTACCTGTACATTTATCCCTTACGGGGTTGACAGAGCCTAAGGTAACAAAACATGTAAATTACCTGTACATGAGGGAAATGTATTCACGTTTTGACAAGCCGCTGTCATTTAAGTACGAGTGATACGGTTCTAAGGTTCTACGGTGGTACATTTGAAAGTCTGTTAATCCTTATAAATGCGAATGTGAGTTTGTAAGTTCCGCTTTCACGCCTTAACAGATGAACCGATAGCGATGAAATTTTGCATACGTCATAACTAATAGGAAAATTGTATAGTGGCTGGCGCACGATTAACTCCGCAGACGACAAAAGCAGTTATTGAATATTTGTCTGCTTATTCAATCACACAAAAATTGTGTAACAGATTTGGATAAAAATTTGTACGCAAATTGGTAATTTATTTTTTTTATTTCGAAAATGTTTGTATTTTACACGGAGCAGCGATAAACAGACAAAATGGTTGGCGTAAGCTAGTATTATAAGTTTTTAATCAACTCCCTGATTTCATTTTGTTCTCACTAAAGTGAAATATCTCAAGAGATCTCGTCCCAGACGTACTATTTTATTCATCAACCCGAAACAAAATATTTCTTACTCATACCACTTGGGGGCTGAGACTGGAAGCAACCTTACATTGTTTAATCGTCTAATCTCACTAGTACTATAGTAATATATAGCTAGGGTTGCCATCCGTCCGGGTTTCCCCGGATTTGTCTTAGTTTAGAGGGCATCCGGGGAGCGTCCGGGGAAGATTTCATTTGTAGACCGGTTTTAAAAAACAAATAAATAAAAAAAATTTGGGCCGCCCGCGAGACACGCACTATGCTCGCACACCACGATCAACCGACGAACCAAGTATAGTCACCATTCCCCCACCCCTCCCGTCACGATCTTGTTGACATGTCCGGCTTTCGGACTCTAAAATCCGGGGTTTTCACGCGTCTTGTCCTGTTTACCAAATTTTAGAGATGGCAACCCTATAAATAGCCCCTTTTATTCCGTTTCGCTACAATTTCAGTAGGTACATTGTGTAGTCTTTTTTTCTTATAATATATCGCCTGATTCGGCGTGCCTCATGGCATAGGCCTCCATTTTAAGGTATTGTTCCCACGCGGGCCCAGTGCGGGGCAACTTCACCCACACCATTGAATTGCTTCGCAGATGTGTGTTTCCTTCACCGAACAGCTCAGGGCAAATTTCATATGTAATTTCGCACATAAATTCTGAAAAACTCAGAGGTGCGAACCCGGGATTTGAACCCACGACCCTCTGCTTGAGAGGCCACAGGTCAATACAACAAAGCGATCTTATAAGGATTATTTTTCATTTAGAGGTATGGAACCCTAAAAAACAATCTAACACTAGCAAACAGTAAATAGAGCCCTTTTGATTTTTCTGTTTGACTTAGACTATGTTAAGATAACCTATCCCAAAAATTACACTTTACACAATTACAATTACAAATAATTGAAGACTTGTCGCTTACAAAATCATAGAAATTACTAAGAAGACAAAGTGCATTCAAAAAGTAACTAGAACATTACATAAATAAGTAACTAGACACTATCAAATGAATCAAGAATTTTTATTTCTTGATTTTTATGTTTTACTTTTTCGGTTTTACCGTTAGAAATTAAATTAGAACACATAGAAAAATCCGAAAAGTAAAGCTATGGCCGGGAATCGAACCCGGATCCTCGTCATTCCGTGACGCGTGCTGTACCCCTACACCACCCATAGCAGGAGGGTAGTCTCAAGAACACATAGAAAAATCCGAAAAGTAAAGCTATGGCCGGGAATCGAACCCGGATCCTCGTCATTCCGTGACGCGTGCTATACCCCTACACCACCCATAGCAGGTGGGTAGTCTCTAATTTAAGTAACCAGATCTATATTTTCTTTTTTAGTTTATTACGTCGCAACATTCTACGCGATAAATGATACGCCAAAGAATCCAACACAACGACAGCTTTCGCTTCTAAATCAATTTCACTCGGTCTCGAACAAAGCGCGATATTGTGTTGTAAAATATTTTCTAGTATTTTATTTCTAAAGCGAGTCTAAGTCGCAATTGTGCCGAGACTCAAACGACTAGACTAAGGGCCTGTTTCATGACTCTCTTTTAAGTTCCGGTTACCTTAAGTGTCAGTTACCTATGATGTCTCTGTTTGTTTCGTAGTAATAAATAAAAACAAAATCATAGATAACTGGCACTTATGATATCAGGAACTTTACAGAGAATGGTGAAACAGGCCCTTAGAATGTCATTCTGGATTGTTTTTTTTTTTTTTTATTTGAATAGGAAGGCAAACGAGCAAGTGGGTCACCTCATGGTAAGTGATCACCACTGCCCATAGACACCCACAACCCCGGAGGGATTGCAGATGCGTTGCCAACCTAGAGGACTAAGATGAAACGCCTCTTGTGCCCGTAATTTCCCCGGCTGTCTTACTCTCCACACCTGAACACAGCAGTGCAAGCACTGCTACTTAGCGGCAGGATTAACGAGTAAGATGGTGGTAGCGATCCGGACGGACCTTGCACAAGGCCCTACCACCCGCAAAATCGTCTCGCTGTCTCGCTCATTTTTATGGGCTTGATACTTCAATCGGCCCGAAGACACCCGTAACCAAAATAGCATTCTAAAAGCTCACGAAATGTTGAATCACTAAATCAATTCTAATCAAATGATTAATTCATAAACATTCTTCTCCTTCTTTTTATTTGTGGCGTATCAAGTCGTTATAGCGACGACAACTTCGCCAATGTCAAAGTAACAAAAACATAATTTAAAAAAATCTTGTGACAAAATGTCGGTAACGTTGTACGGTAATGGTCAAAGACCCCCTCCCCCTGTCGGGCTCTTATCCAACGATCCATGATATCCCTCAGAAACTGCCAGGAAATCATTTTAGCCGATGCCCAGGATGGACTGGACCGAGCGCTGCTCTTCCCCCGAGACGGATCCAAAAACGAACCGCAGCTCTTGACCACACGCGGAGTTAACCTGACTACAAACCCCCATAAATATTCACGGTGCGCCGTCAAAAACGTTGCGCCAAAATACACCCCAGCTCAAATGACATACATACAGAATCGAGCCGAGAGAGTCGACTGTCACTGTCATTTCCCCGCGTTCACTTTTCGTGCATATTGTGTAGGAAACTAAGATGACAGCTGTCAGCTCCAGCCTCCCCTTTGTCGGCGTCGGCGTAAATAAAACATCCTTGGTGCTTTGCCAGCTTCGATCGCGAGGGAGCATTAATTAATTTCAAAATGGGTAATAGTTTAGATGCAGCTGGGAACGTTTTTAGTTTCACGTATTACTTCCACGCTGGCAAAGAAATAACAGAATATACCAGTTGCTTTTCCCGCGCACGGTGAAAACCCATCGAGGGAATAGACGAATAGGCAGGCACACATAAAATAAATAAATCTCTTGGGACAATTGACACCAATTGACCTAGTCCCAAACTAAGCAAAGCTTGTAATATGGGTACTAGACAACGGATAGATAAATATAAATACTTAAATACATATTAAACATCCAAGACCCGAGAACAAACATCCGTATTTTTCGTATTCGTGTTCGTCGTGTTGTTTTTATCGGAAAGGATTTCTTTAAGGATGCACCTCCCCCCTTCTTTAGCGTTGCTTCAGTACGGTGTGATGGAGACGAACTATTAGCCCCGGTCGGAGATCAAACCTGGGACGTCAAACTTTGTAGTCAGCTTCTCTAACCACTAGGCTCCTCACTGGTCGTCTGGTAAAAGAAGGGTTGGTACTAAGCCAGACGAAGCTCAATTTAATCAAATATTGTTAAACGGAGTATAAATACATATTTTGATATTAAATTTTATTTTATACAGACTTCATAAACCTTTCACGTACATAAGCAATAAGTTGCGAGCCAACGCAATTCCTCGTAAAGTTTATGTACAGAACCGTTCTGGGGTTGACGTTAAAAAACCTCATTTATAATGTACATTTAGTCGCGGCTACAAAAATTGCCCATTTTAATACGCTATGAAATCTTCAACTAGATGTTGCTCGCTACTTTGTCTGTTTTGAGGGAACTCTATTCTTGTGCGTGACAATAATTTCCTAGACGAGAAAAAAATTGGAAGGTTTAGTAAACATTGCCGGTGTGGGGGCAAAATCATTCCCCTGATAGGCCCTGCGACGCGTTGGCCGGATGACCTTAGGACAGCGGGCAGTGGCTGGATGAGGGAAGCCCAGGATCGCGAAAGTTGGCGCAATATGAAGAAGGCCTACGTCCAGCAGTGGACGGACAATGGCTGTAGATAGATAGAGGGGCAAAACTGCAAAGCTATATAGCACCAAATTAAAAATGTAAAACCCCCCACGCGTTAATCAAGTAATAGGTACTTAGGTAAATAAAGAATAAAAAAAAATGCCTTACTTCCATCATTTTGGAAAAGAACTGATACTCTTCAAACTGCTTGGCCAATTTTTACCAAACGTAACGGAACCACTGCAATAAATAATGGCTTTCGAATAACAAACTTGCTCTAAAAGTAGTTTAGTTGTATTTTTAGACATAATTATAATCTCCATTTTTCAGGTAATTTGTTATCATCATTTTTTTCATTTGTTCCTATCCCTTCTGACCCCACTACGGGGTGAGCTGGGATTTGCCTATATTGTTAAAATTACAAAATTAAACGACATTACATTATCAAAAATTCATATCACCGGAACATTTTTTATCTATAAAAATCAACTTGCCACGTATGTTTTTTTTTTAGTCGACATTTGAACTTCCATTTTGTCTCTACTCACCCCGTTTTACTGTACGTACTATCAATAACAACGCCTACAGTTCTCAGAAAGCTTTCATAAAACTTAAATAATAGGTACTTAAGACATCCAAGTCAAACTTCTCCACTCCTTTATCCGAAGTCAGTTAAAAGTTAAAGAACCTTACGAAATTTGCCGAACAACATCAAAGTGACAAGGTTACAAACAGGAGTGTCATGGATTAGTCGGAGGGAAGTCCATCAAAGGAACTGAAAAGCACAGTTGAAAAAGCGGTGTTAACTGCAAAATGACACTTAAGGTTAAATCCCAAACCGTCAATAGTACACTTAAGTGCCATTAAACTTCGGGATGTTTTCTACAATATCTACATATATTATATGTACACGCATAATAAGTCACGACTTTCTCCCTTACGGGGTAGGCCGAGCCTAGAGTAAGTAGACCAAAATTTTTGTGTTTTATCACTCTTCCCTAATCGTTAGCACTCTATTTTTAAAGATTTTATTTAATGTACAGACACGAACTTTCTACTGACAATAATAAAAATGACGATGAAAACGAGGGTAGTTGTGCGCCGCTGTCAGTTGCGTCGAGCAGCCGCGCGAACAGCGCTGGCGCGCAGTGTTCGTTTCGCTGCCCCCGGGGTGAGCGCTCCAGGAAGAAGGACTACGAAATAGTCCGAAACATGTGGAGCATCACTTGACTTTTTATACGTGAGTTATCCGTTTATGTGTAATTATGAACTTTCTACTGATTTGTTTTATGCCAAAAAACTTTCCATCCGACATTGTACTGGTATTTAACCGGTAACAAAACCGAGGAAAATTACAGAAAGCACATCACTATTCTAGTGACGGGTTACCTTTGACGTAGAGACAGCAATAAACATAAACAGCGTCTTGCCGAGTGTGCTCATAAATATTGTAATAAATTTTTTTCGTCATCCGTCTCATAAAGTCAAATTTTATACTTATACACTCTGTATTACTATTGGAGTCATTTGAGTGACGTAAAGGTTTTTGAACGCGAATTTTGAGACGGCACGTCCTTTTGCAAGTGACATGAGTTATTGCATTCTAGGTGTCTACTTCAGCTGAGGTAATAAATTCATATTAAATTTCTTAGATACATTTTCTGATTTTAGGTAGCAGTCGCCTTAAATTGAATGAACTCGCTATACATTCTTTCTAGTATTATGAAATGCGAGGGTACTGCGCATGTTTGTCAATATTTCATGCTAAAATGGCTTCAACACAATACTTTTAACGGCGAAAAACAACATGATAAACTTCCATGCTGGTTTTAGGAGCAAAGAAAAAACAAAATGTACCAGTTGCTTCTCGTCCCGCGCAGATAGTAAAAGCCCATCGAGGGAATGGGAAATCTTGCATACATATACACATACACAAATCACATCTATATCCCTTTCGGGGTAGACAGATTCGAAAGGTAACAAGACCTAAAGGCAACGTTTAGCATGATTGTAGGCGTATAGGTGGAAAAAGGAATCAAAATAGTGTTGGGTTGCTAACCGCATCGCCTATAACATGATTCCTAAGAATTTCGCCCATTCCCTCGACGGTACATTCTGTTTAGTAGTTTACTCTCTTCGACAGCTTAAAAATTGGACTGACCTGATGAGGATCCGAAGGTGCTTCTCGGGGCCCCGTCTTCTTCTATATCCACAGGATTATCTCTGGATCTACTTGGTTTCACGAAGAAGTGTTCTTTGATTTTTTTTTAACGATCTCAAGCTGTAAGGTGCGCGCGTTCGCGTGGGCCGGCAGTTGGCAAGTGACAGCTGTCATATTGGGTTTTTAAACTTTGGCACAGAGATGCGGTCGGTTAGTCCATAGTGTAAACCATCGAAGAGACTGATTTAACCAAAGAAAACAAAAAAAAGGAAACACGCTGTGTTTTTGCTAGTTACAATACATAAATACGGAACACATTCTATGTTTTTCCTTTGCTCCCAGACCAGTATGGAAGTAATCTTAAGATATCTTAGAAATCATGTTAATCCGGCGACGCGGTTAGCAACCCATCACTATTTTGATTCCCTGTCCACCTACACGCCTACTGTCCTGCTAAACGTGGCCTTAGTGATACCCGAGGCTCTGTGTACTCCGTAAGGGATAAAAACGTGAGTAATTTATATGTATGTAAGCAAAAGCTAGAGCCATTATAAATTGTTTAACGCGACACCTCAAAACGGCTTTAAGGCCCTTCTAATTTCATCTCCTCCATCTGTCTCTCTGCCCATCTTACAATTCGTTTGTCAATCCGTCTGTCTGTCCGTCTCTCAGGACATAGGGCTCTCAGCTTATTTCTCCACTTAAGACGTTATCGCGCTGCAAGATCTTGCCCAGGGATGCCCTTCAGTCAGGGATTCTATTCATCAGTTTATTTTTGTCTGTACCTCCGTAAGTCTATCAGTACCTATGTCTGCATATCGATCCGTCTGTCCGTCAATTGTCCATCCGCCTGTCCCATATCTGTGTATCGTTTCGTGAGTCACAGACGGTTCTGGCTGAAAATCAGTGCTGCAGTCTAACGCCTCAGCGTAGCGAGCCAGCGACCGTTTCACGTTTGCGAAGACACAACGCTGATGATCTGTTATTCAAGTCTGTGTTTTATATTCTTGTTTCTTTTCTATAAAATTGTGTATATTCTCTTATGTTTGTGTGTTCTTTCTTTCTTTTTTTGTCACGATATGGACATACTCCCTATCATATATCTAGCAACCCATCACTATTTTGATTCCACTTTCCACTTTCCCTCAGTGTCTTGCTAAACGTGGCATGTTGGTCATGTTACCTTAGGCTCTGTCTACCCCGTAAGTGATAAAGTCGTGATTTGTGTATGTATGTATATCCTACTAATTTGTGATAAGATTGTGAGTATGTTTGGATGTTTGTTACTCTTTCACGCCAGAACGGCTGGACAGATCTGGACGAAATTTGGAACATAGATAGATTATAGTCTGGAATAACACACGCTACTTTTTATCCCGGAAAATTGCGTGATTCCTGCGGGATAGTGGTAAACGAATTCTATGCAGAAGAACATGCGGGCAACTGCTAGTATATCTATAAGAAAACAATTACCACAGCCGTGCTTTATTCCGCGCTCATAAAATATATATATGCGACGAACACTGCCATAAGCTATAACGTTGTGACGCGAGACGGTGATATACACGCGCCGCTATATCCGTGCTGCATGAATATTTAGCCGGCATCTTGGCTTTTTTGATATACAAATTTTTTACTCTTTTCGCTACATATTTGAGACGATCCGTCTAACTTCCATGCTGGTCTGGGAGCAAAGAAAAAACATAGAATGTACCAGTTGCTTCTCTTCCCGCGCAGATGGTAAGGGCCCGTCGAGGGAATGGGCGAGGGTCTGAGGAATCATGTTATAGGCGATGCGGCTAGCAACCCATCACTGTTTTGGTTTCCCTTTCCACCTTTATGCTCTTAATCGTGCTAAACGTGGCCTTAAGGATTTGTTACCTTAGGCTCTGTCTACCCCGTAAGGCAGTGGTTCTTAACCTTTCAGACATGAGGGACCATTTATCAAAATTTTTGTCTTGCCATGGACCACCTAGTAACTACATTAATATCTAACGTATGGCTTCGGTCGGTCCCAATGAAAGGAATTGCACCTTCACGCGCTGTGTCTGGTTGTCACTTATCTAATTAATTTACTTGATTGGCCCCGCGTACCACTTTGGATGCTTCCAGGGACCACCAGTGGTCCGCGGACCACCGGTTAAGAACCACTGCTGTAAGGGATAAAGACGTGATATAATGTATGTATGTGTATGTATCCGTCTAAAATTCCACCGAGAGACTTCCACCAAATTGATAACGATGAAAACTGTTCTATCTCAAAGATACATCTTCGCAATTAATTGCAAATTACTATCCACAGTTGAATAACTTTACTTATTCTAAACGACATTGAAAATTAGGAGATTGCGAACCCGGATCCTCGTCATTCCGTGACGCGTGCGCCCCTACACCGCCCATAGCAGGTGGGTAAGCCTTCGAATTTATCTATCTGTTACTAGCTGTCACGTGACCTTGTTACTATGCGATTTTTTGCCGCAAAGCGTCATCTGTTTGAATTATGTGTCTGTACGACACACACACACACACACAAATCACGTCTTTATCCCTTACGGGGTAGACAGAGCCTAAGGTAACAGGTACCTACAGGCCACAATTAGCAAGATTGAGGGTGTATAGGTGGAAAATGGAATCAAAATAGTGATGGGTTGCTAGCCTCATCGCCTATAACATGATTTCTATAAGTGTCGCCCATTCCCTCGATGGTCTTTTACCATCTGCGCGGGTAGAGAAGCAACTGGTACATTCTATGTTTTTTCTTTGCTCCCAGACCAGCATGAAAGAAATCTCTGTACGACGCAATTACAAAATATTATCTCCGTGATATAGTGAGTCAAGTCATGCTGCTTCTATCCTGGTCTGGGAGTAAAGAAAAAACGTAGAATGTTACAGTTGCTTCTCTTCCCGCGCAGGAGTAAAAGCCCATCGAGGGAATGGGCATAGCAATCGTGTTATAGGCGATGCGGCTAGCAACCCGTCACTATTTTGATTCCCCTTTTCACCTATACGCCCGCAATCATGCTAAACGTGGCCTTTAGGTTTACCTTAGGCTCTGTCTACCCCGTAAGGGATAACGTGATTTATATGTGTGCGTATTATTATTATAAGCCTGGATAGGTGTCCCAGGGCTCCCTTAAATTCGTCACTGCAAAATAGATAATAAAATATATGTATGTATGTATGTAAACTCTTTATTGTGCAAAATAAACAAGACAAATACAATTGACAAACACAGATACATGCACAAAGGCGGGCTTATCCCTTTAAGGGATCTCTTCCAGTCAACCTATAATAATATGTCAATGAAGTTGCGAAAAAAATGTTTTTTTTTTTTAATATTTTCTGGCCCAATTTTCAAACGAATTAGATCACATTTTAAAGTCATAAGCGTATTAGAACATTAATTACTTTTCATCGTGGCGTTTCCCCAGCTGTGGGAAGTCTAAAGGCTGCATTTTAATAATTAATCGTGCCACTGCCGTGGTATTAATAAGGCCCAATTATGCAAACTTGCGGCGTGGGCCAATTAAGCCCTTTTTCCATCGGCCTCATAAATTTCCCATTGACAGCCGATTACGTGGTTAGAGGTGATTCCAATTTAGGGTTCCGCGGGCTGAACACAAGGTGGGAAATGAAAGAAATTTATTTTGATGGAAAATTGCGAAGTCGGCTGGAACTTATCAGAAAAATTGTTTTAGACATACGACTTTATTAGTAAGTACACTTCTCAAGATAATTTCGTGGGCATAGCAAAACTAGATGAATATTTACAGAGCTATTTACCCACGTACATACATACCTACATATATCACGTCTTTATCCCTTACGGGGTAGACAGAGCCTAAGGTAACAAGACCTACAGGCTACGTTTAACAAGATTGTGGGCGTATAGGTGGAAAATGGAATCAAAATAGTGATGTACTGATAGCCGCATCGCCTATAACATGATTCCTAGGATTTCCTCCCATTCCCTCGACGGGCTTTTGCCATCTGCGCGGGAAGAGAAGCAACTGGTACATTCTATGTTTTTTCTTTGCTGCCAGACCAGAATGGAAGTTCAGTTGTTACTTTGCGATTTTGCAAATGTCCATGGTAATATAATAAGTAGTTTGCTACTCAGGATGACAGGCTAGCAGATGTGGTAACGAAGTACTAATACCACCAACAATACCACCAATAAAGCGCCAGAGTTAAGCGCGCGTAGAATTCTATTTTATCATTGGTGGATCGTAATTTCCCGCGCTACTAAAATTGGTCTACTGCGCAGGTACATCGTGGAGCTGTAGCAATGTCTTTGCTTTTGTTTCACTAATAATGAGCCTCTACAGATTTAGTATTACCCAATGAGGAGCTAGGATAGAGCATTTTACGGTATAGATATTGAATTAGAAGACGTTGAAACTAAATACAGAATTGGAGTACAAATTATCCAAACAATTCAACTATGATAAAATCTAAAAGTTAACTAAATATACAAAACTTAAAACTAAATAAATATACCTAACTATAAAAAGAAAACACCATCTAAAAGGCCCTCCTGCGGCATAGACCCCAAGACACTGGCGGCATTACCTCTCTGTACAGCCAGAGAAATTCGCTGGGAGAGGTGAGCGCCAGCTCTGGGGTCTCCTGAGGTCTCTATTAGCCGGGACGACAAGGCTCTCATGAAGGCCCTCATGTCAGCCGACCAGGGACCCATTGTCTCTACTGCGAGCGCCGCAAACTCATAATTAATTTTTTTTGTAATTCGATATAAATATTTATTAAATGTATGTATAATGTAGTTCAATTAAACGATTAAATCATTAACAATTCACAACAAATAGCTATTATTTACGACAATTACAAACATTGTAGATAGATAGATAGATAAAAACTTTATTTTCTCACAACACAGGTACATTACATTGTTAATAATTTTTAGTTGGAGATTGGAGATACTAAAGAAATGTTTCTTTCTAGCATAGTTCTTTTAACGTGTGTTTTGTTAATTTATTCCTCCTAAAAAAATTCTCACGCCGGTGCCGCCGGGTTTTTAGCTGCGCCGTGGACATCTACCTCTGTTCTAACTCATCGAGAAACTTAATCGTTTGTATAAGTCATTTTTACTGCATAGTTTTGTTTATTATACTCATACCTATTATTATATACCTACATACAACGGAACCCATCGCGAGACACAACAGCTCGCAACTTTCATTCTCACCTCGGCAATATTTCACAGGATTAACGAATAAAAATAATATTCGGATGAAGAAAGTAATTAATCATAATAAAGTGGAGGCCGTTTTTTTTAAGTCAGATGGGTTTGAAGAAATGGGGGTTAGCTTAATTGTTTACTGCAAATTACCAGTTCTCAGAATATGGTAATGAATTTCCTTTACGTAGTTGTTCAGAATTTAGTAAAATTGAGTTTGACGTGGCATATACTGCTCGTCTAGCTCGTTCGAGTAGACCTTAGAAAGTAAAAATAGCTTGCCTTACTATGGAATCGTTTACCTGTTGAGATCAGGCCGTCTCAGTCGGCTATCGCGCTGCGAAATCGCCTGATAGTCTAGCCGACAAGTTCTATACTACGACAAGGCCTATAGTCTTGCTAAACGTGGCCTGTAGGTCTTGTTAACTTAGGCTCTGTCTACCCCGTAAGGGATATAGATGTGATATGTGTGTGTGTGTATAAAACGTACACGAGCCTAAATTCATAATTACTGGATAACTTCCTTTTTGAAGATAGATTGCATAGAAAATTAACGTTAGAAAAGGATTATAATATTCCGCTCATAACATCTCTTTGGATATATTGTGTATCTGCTTAAGTCCTACACACCATATCGAACAAAAGCTATGCTTTGCTTAACAATAACTCCATTGACTCCGAAATTCTTAGCAACAGAGTTAAATACGGCCAGGTGAAATAAGGCCAAGTCTAATAACATAGGGCAAGCAGCCAACCGGAGATGCCAACGCAATTATTTATGTGTGTGCATGTGCATGAAGCTCAAACAAGTGTTTAACTATTTTACATACATATATCACGTCTTTATCCCTTACGGGGTAGACGGAGCCTAAGGTAACAAAAACTTAAGGCCACGCGACTTACGCTAAAAGACCGTCGTGTGTCGCGAACTCCTTAGTTTTGATACTTCATCACTATCACTACATAGTATAAAACAAAGTCGCTTTCTCTGTCCTTATGTCCCTATGTCCCTATGTCCCTTTGTATGCCTATATCTTCAAAACTACACAACGGATTTTGATGCGGTTTTTTTAGTAGATAGAGTGATTCAAGAGGAAGGTTTTTATGTATAATTCTACACCGATCAAGTCGCGGGCAGAAGCTAGTTTTTTATATTTTTCTAATCGTTTTGTTTTTGAAGTCTTGTCACTTTTTATGTGTTAGTTGCTACATATCAGTAAAGAAGCAGTTCCGTTTCCTGGTGTTCTTACTTGTCATCGATTATCCTTCATTTTGACGACCGGATAGCCTAGTGGTTAGTGACCCTGACTATGAAGCTAGAGGTCGTGGGTTCGAATCCCGATATGGGCAGACCAGTTGTATGATGAATACGAATGCTTGTGCCCGAGTCATGGATGTTGTATGTATTTATCTATATTATATAAGTTTGTTTATCCGTTGCCTGGTACCCGTAGTACAAGCTTTGCTTAGTTTGGGGCTGGCTCAATTGGTGTAATTTGTCCCAAGATATTTATTTATATTTATTTTATTTTCTTCACATTATCATTGTAGTCCTTATACCGTATGCTTCAGGCGGTGTTCATCAAAGTGCATGCCGCCTCCGTTAGGCTTCGTGCTCTAAGCACTAGGCTTAACCGCGAGTACCGCAGGCAACAGCATTAATAAGGCCCAGGCCTTTTAAATGAAAATTAATATTCTTCGGGCGTTTCATTTTAACGGTGGCAGATTTGTAAGATTTTCTTACTTCTACACTAATTGTATTTAGCTATTCCGTCCCCAATTTCCAAAGTCGTAGGGTCTCGTTTCCCCTGTCCTGCTTGTCTATTACAGGCAGGTAATTTATTTTTGCATGATTTAGTGGTCAGAACGTGAGAAATATTAATAAGTGAGGAAAGAATACGCTATGTTTGCAACACAAAGGGCTTGACGAGGAATTACTAAGCGCTCCGATACAGTAATTGCCGTAATTCTATGGGAGACGTGTTGGAGTTTGCACACTTGCACGTGACTATTGTCGACCCGGGTCGTAAGTAGCAATTTACCGCCCGCTTCGAGAGTTGGGCGAAAATCTTAGGGATCATGTTATATAGACGACTAGCTTCTGCCCGCGACTTCGTCTGCGTAGAATTATACATAAAAACCTTCCTCTTGAATCACTCTATCTATTAAAAAAACCGCATCAAAATCCGTTGTGTAGTTTTGAAGATATAAGCATACAAAGGGACATAGGGGCATGGGGACAGAGAAAGCGACTTTGTTTTATACTAGTAGTGATGATGACAAATTTGCACCTTAACAGCTAAAGCCAAAACGGCACAAACTTACAGTTTAACACAAAATAGCTATATTATTACCTACTAAACCGCATCGCCTATAACATGATTCCTAAGATTTTCACCCATTCCCTCGATGGGCTTTCACCATCTGCACGGGAAAAGACGCAACTTGTACATTCTATGTTTTTGCTTTGCTCCTTTCTGTGGTTTATTAATGATTAGCATGAACTTTGCCGTTGTTTTATATCTTAAAACCGACAAACGGGCGTGCGGTCTGTCTGATGTTAAGTGATCACCGCCGCTCATAGACACCTACAGTACCATTAGGACTGCTGGTGCGTTGCCGGCAGATTATTAAATATTGTACCCACAGTTATTTCAATGCAAGACCCACGTCACGTACCTTGAAAGTATTAAGTCTAAACGCCATTTTCCTTCAACAAAACTACCCTGCCCTTACACATTTATTATATATTTCCCCTAAAACAGAGACGGCTCATTTGAACTCGACAAAGGCACAGAGGAATAAAAAAAGGGAACTAGAGCTGTGTTTTGACATCCCTTAAAAATGGCCCAATACATCAGCGCGCGAAGCTCGGAACATTGGAGGCGGTTTCCGATGGAAATGCTTTAAATTTCTAAATGTCAGTGAAAATTAGAACACCTAGAAAAATCCGAAAAGTAAAGCTATGGCCGGGAATCGAACCCGGATCCTCGTCATTCCCGTGACGCGTGCTATACCCCTACACCACCCATAGCAGGTGGGTAGTCTCCGAATTTTTCTACCTGTTACTAAGTGTCACGTGATCTTTTTTGTTACTATGCGATTTTTTGTCGCTAAGCGGCATCTGTTTGAATGATGTGTCTGTACGACACAATTACAAACTCCCATGGAACATCTACTGCTCACCAGGGACGAGAGAAGGCGCTGTTTTTCAAATGATAGGTACTATCAAATCATATAGAAATTAAATTTCTAACGGTAAAACCGGAAAAGTAAAACATAAAAATCAAGAAATAAAATTTCTTGATTCATTTGATAGGAAATACTTTGTTTAAGCCTTGTGTCCCAGTGCTGGGCAAAAGACCTTTACCTACCATTCATTTAATTTGGTTGCTCTACATGGTGCAAGAAATACTCCAAGAAACAATAATTCAGAGTGTATTGCCGTTGATATAGAGTAAAAGCCCATTGAGGGAATGAGTGAAAATCATAGGGATCATGTTATAGGCGATGAGGCTAGCAACCCATCTCTGTTTTGATTTATTTTTTACCAATACCTATGTGGCCTGTAGGTACCTGTTACCTTAGGCTAAGCTCTGTATATGGATGATCTGCCTCCATTGGTTCCTTTCCTGCGCGTCCTTTACGACTGAGTAGAATACGAGTGAGTTGTTTACAAAAGGGACATACCCTTCAGACCCACCATACCCCTGGTACCCCTGGGGGTAGGGTGGGACTGAACCATACCACCATAGTAGTGCTGGGATTTGAGAAATTGAAAAAAACTCTGCGTTGCGCGGGGCTCCTATTCCTGGGTGGTTTGCCTTCCGAGCATAAGGAGCTACCTAACTAACCTACCTAATACCCGTAGCTTACAGCTCTACGGTGGTATGGTTCAGGCCCACCCTACCCCCTGGGGTAGTGCCAAGGGTATGATGGGTCTTAACCCGGAAAATACATAGGAACGGACTTAACATACACGTCCTGTATTTTAAAAATACACACAAAATAGGAACAAGAATAATGGCAACCAAAAGAATAGTCACGTGAAAAATAAAGATCCCGTAGGAGATGCGCGCCAGGAACTTCCACAGCCGAAAGGAACCAGTCGAGTGGACCACTTTGACAAGTTTTTTTTTTATATATAAGAGGGGGCAAACGAGCAGACGGGTCACCCGATGGAAAGCAATCACCGTCGCCCAGGGACACCTGCAAGACCTGGGGAACCACAAGTGCGTTGCCGGCCCTTTGAGGAACAGGAAGGCTCGCTTTTTAAAGATCCCTAAATTGTACCGCTCAGGGAATGCTGCAGCAGGAAGTTGGTTCCAAATCTTTACTGTGCGAGGAAAGAAATTGCGTTTAAAACGCACGGTGCTTGACGGCCAACCATCAAGATGTTGAGGATGGAAGGACAGACGGTTCCGCGAAGTACGGTAGTGGAATTTAGCCGCAGGCAGCAATCCGAAGAGTTCATCGGAGCACTCCCCATGATAAATACGGTACAGTATGCAGAGGGATAATCTCTCCTCTGAAGACATGCGAGAAGTACCCGAATAGCATTTACTTTATGCCACGTCTACGTATCCCTCTTCAATGTTTAATGAAAAATTGTCGTCTTTCCATCGCTAACACATTTTTATTTTCTACATCCTGCAAGGCGGCTCCATGCATAATTCAAAATTGTGTCCTGTATGTCATTGTGCTAGATACAGCTGCTTGAATAAGGGAGCACGTTTTTTGTGGAGCCAATGGTCCCAGGGAATCGACAGTTTAAGAAATTGCTGTTAAAATGGGAAGCAAGAAAAAAGAAAAGCGTGGAAATGGAAAATGTTAGCGGGTAGGATAGACAGGACGGATGCTTAGTTCACCTACTATGGCCGTATATTTTAGCGCTAAAAGCTGATTAAGTGAGACTCGAACTCGTTTCGAGGGGGTTCCGTAGAGAATTACATTACCCGGCCATAAAGATTGCGCTTCGGTCTTTGGAAAGAGACAATTGGCGTAAGTTAGAGCGAGACAACGCTCTACAAGCCAAAATTGGCCGAGAAGACCGATGTGCAATGTTTATGGCCGAGTACTTTAGGTATATCATTGGAAATGGAAAACAGTGATTCTTGGACTATTTTTACTTGTGAGATATTTGTTGTTAAGTATTTCTTACAGAATCACATACAGGGATGTACTTTTTAATTTCCACGATTTCTTGTGATACATGATACATACACAAATCACATCTGTAAACCTTAGGGGGTAGACAGAGCCTATGGTAACAAGACCTAAAGGGCACGTTTAGCATAATTGTGGGCGTAGGTGGAAAGGGGAATCAAAATAGTTGTTATGCTACCCGCATTGCCTATAACATGCTTCCTAAGATTTTTGTCCGTTCCCTCGATGGTTTTTTACCATCCGCGCGGGAAGAGAAGCAACTGGTACAGACTATTTTTTCTTTGCCCCCAGACCAGTATGGATGGAAATTATTAATGGTTGAAGGAATAAGCGGTTTTTCACTTGGACAAAGTAAATTAATATGGGGATACCAACATTTTATGAGTTAACCCTAACACTGTAACTCAGTCCAAGATGATGCTGGAAGGCATAAATCGCAGAAGAACCAGGTATCTCCTGAACATAGGCATGAGTTGCTTAAGAACTATAACTGGCATCATCACTGGCCGTAACACGCTACATAGGCACTTAAGCATCTATATATATAAAAGAAAGTCGTGTTAGTTACACTATTTATAACTCGAGAACGGCTGAAAGGATTTGGCTGAAAATTGGTAGGGAGGTAGCTTAGAACCAGGAGACGGACATAGGATACTTTTTATCCCGATTTTACCACGAGATAAAAATACGACTATTTATAACTCAAGAACGGCTTAACAGATTTGGCTAAAAATTGGTAGGGAGGTAGCTTAGAACCAGGAGACGGACATAGGATACTTTTTATCCCGATTTTCCCACGGGATTGGAAAATTCCGAAATGTTGTACTAATAAAGCTACAGACATTAAATTTAGCATGCCTACACATTATTTCTTGATTAGTATAAAGATGCACTTACAAAGGAATTTTTCAAATTTAAGGTGGAACAAAGTTCGCCGGGTCAGCTAGTAATAGGTATAAAGAACGACCCTTCCTGCCCTGCTTTTTCTGCTGGGAAGGAGGAGACGAGCAAACATGTCCTCACCGAGTGCGTCATATACGCGGCAGCGCGGCGCGATGCATTCGGGAGTGACGAACTGGAGGAGGACGAGCTAAGGGATGTCGAACTAAAAGATGTCTTTATGTTCGGCAGGAGAATAAGATTCGAGGAGAGTAGCTGTGTGGGAGCGCTGCTGGGACTGTAACCGGCGGCTCCAACCAAGGCGAATCGGGCTGAATGATCGCCACAGAGGATCGACAGCCTGCCTGACCCTGCTAGGCGTCCCCACCCAACATTAACACTGTAACTGTCGTTTTTTACGTTACGAATATAAAATATAATAACTTACCCCGTCCTGTTTAAAACACAAATTGAGAGCTTATCCCCACAAAAACATAGCGGCCACACACATATTTTTTGAACAAATTGTTGCTACATCAACGACTTAATTCCCCCCAAATGTGTACAAAATTACAGCGAAGACGGTTTGCACCCTTTTTTGCGGGGCCGTGGCAAAGTATAATAAGTCTATTTAGGGTAATTTCTGTGAGTGTTGCCGTGGTAAAAAAACGGGAAATCTGTGTGTCGCATGCCGCTGCGGCAGAGACAAATTATGCAACTTTTGTTACATTTAAAATGATGCTACTTCACAGTATGAAAAATCATTGATTGTGCGTTGGATATTTAGTATAAATAGATAAAATAAAAAAGTAAAATCTATAAGCAAGGAATATTAATAGACTAGTACTAGTAGACACACACACACACACACATAAGTCACACTATCCCTTACGGTGTAGACAAAGCCTAAGGTCAACAAGACCTAAAGGCCAAGACTAATAAAACAAATAGCAAATAGGAGACGTTTTGAAAAAGGGCAGGTCAGGAGTACCCGAAACCGACGAGCATGTAGGAAGAGATTGATGAATGTAGATGAAGCGGTATGTCAAATCGTAGCAATTGGAACAAAGTAGTCTCTGGCTTCTACCCCTATGGGAAAGAGGCGTGACTGTAAGTATGTATGTACCTTTGATAATTCCAAATTAATCCGCCGCATAGGGTTTGAACCCAAACCATTGCAACCAGATTCTCTCGTCACAAGGTACTTATTAAGTTACCAATATGGATTTTTTATTGTTTAAAAACTATAAATACCTAGCATTAACAAAAAAATTGCTTCAAGATAAAATTTACTTAAAACTGTTTTTCTAGGACACACGTGTCAAATTACATACAAAATAATTTTTAATTTTTATATTTGTGCTTCATTTAAACATAAATTAAAAAATCATCTAAGAAGAGTCATCATGAAAGGCAACCCCTGAAATCTGAATCTACCAAAAACTTTTGACACACGCATCGAAGAATCGACACGTATTTGTTTACAGTTGTGTACATACTGCTCTATAATCACTTCCCTTGTTTCATCAAACTTACGAAACTAAAACTATTAGTTTTTGGGTTAGACCCTTTCTCCACCGCGCCTTGTTACGTATGCGAGGAGAGTTGGAACTTTTGTTTTTTTATTCGATCTCCAGAATCAGTTTGATGCGAAAAAGGTTGTGTTGGGATTTTTACAAAAACGTTAGTGCCAGTTTTTGTGGGAGCGTGCCCGCGTCAGATTGCGTGCGTCTGTTATTTTTAGTGTTTTGTCTAACATTTTTGGGAATGGACTTTAACTAAAGTAAAATGGCGGGCGACTGAAATTTTGCTCATATATACGATGATTTTTAATCGGTGATCCACGGTACCAATTTTTCTAATTCAGTAATTGAAAGAGGTCACTTTAAAATCGCGTTACATCGAACCAGAGCTTGGTGCGATGTAACTGCGATTTTAATCAATATTTTTCAACTCCTGATCACCTGAGCCGCTCTAATGTGTATGCGACTTTATACAGCGTATATGAATATTTGCCTTAATTATTAAGTTTATGTTGTGTGCGTCACAGGGCGTCATGTTCTGACTTAAGCAAGTTTATTTGTAACATCTTCGTCTTTCTTTCTACTCGACTTTGCGAATAAATAAAATGAATACTTTCAACTTTACGCCTGTACACGTTTCTGAGAAAAACAGTCTTGACAGATAGACAGATAGACAACAAGGTGATCCTAAAACGGTGGAATTATATCTTTTGAGGTAGAGAATACATACATACACACATAAATCACGTCTTTATCCTTTACGGGGTAGACAGAGCCTAAGATGACAAGACCTAAAGACCACGTTTAGCATGATCGTGGGCGCATGGATGGAAAGGGGAATCGAAACAGTGATGGGTTGCTAGCCACATCGCCTATATAACATGATCCCAAAGATTTTTACCCAATCCCTCGATGGGCTTTTACCATCTGCGCGGGAAGAGAAGCAACTGGTAGATTCTATGTTTTTTCTTTGCTCCCAGACCAGCATGGAAGAGAGAGAGAGAGAGAGAGAGAGAGAGTAAACTGTCTTGTTCCAACAAAATTACGACTAAACCTTAAGTTTGTTTTTTTTTTAAATACATTAATGCCAACCAAAGAGCTTGCGGTCCAACCTAATGTTAAATGATCACCGCCGCTCATAGACACCTACATTACCATTAGGACTGCTGCGTTACCGACCCAAACTGCTTTTTTGTTTGCTCTGTTTTTCATTTAAATATCAAAGTTCTGTATTACGAAATGCTTGATTTATTAGCAAAATAAGGATATCCATTACGCTTAAGGAAAAAAAGTGAAAAGCTTCCCATCTCGCAAAAGCACACACGTTCTCTTTCCATCGCTAAATCACGCCATTCCTCATTTTTAGGAAAAATAAAAAAAGACCGTCAAGCGCGAGACGTACTGCGCACCTTGGTTCCTTACAAATTAAAATTGATATTAACACAACTAATATTACTACTACTAATATTAATACTACTTATTTGCGCATAATGACTGCTTGCCTTTTTGTCGTCAACTATTCCTTTCTGTAGGTTAGCTGGAAGAGATCCCTTCTTAGGTATAAGTTCGCCTTTGTACTTTTTTGTCTGAATTTCTGTATTTTTTAAAAATTTTATGTGCAATAAAGAGTTTACATACATACATACATACATACTAATGCTCGTTTTAACTGTTTTGTGGTAGCGCAAGCGAAAATAACTTCGATTTTTAAAGAATCCATACGGTGTTTCTTCCATGCTGGTCTGGGAGTAAAGAAAAATCATAAAATGTACCAGTTGCTTCTCCCGCGCAGGTGGTAAAAGCCCATCGAGGGAATGGGCATAGGAATCATGTTGTCAAAATAGTTGAAATATTCCGGATAATTTTAGAGAGACCTTGTCCTATTTTTTTTTTTTTTTTTTTTAATATGAATAGGAAGGCAAACGAGCAAGTGGGTCACCTGATAGTAAGTGATCACCACTGCCCATAGACACCCGCAACCCCGGAGGGGTTGCAGATGCGTTGCCAACCTAGAGGACTAACATGCAATGCCTCTTGTGCCCGTAATGTCCCCGGCTGTCTTACTCTCCACACCGGAACACAGCAGTGCAAGCACTGCTACTTAGCGGCAGGATTAGCGAGTAAGATGGTGGTAGCGATCCGGACGGACCTTGCACAAGGCCCTACCACCCGCATCCTAGGGTTTCTTTTGTAATTTTGGACTAAGGAACCCTAAAAAAGGAAATTATAATTTCAAACCCCGTTATTTAAGTCGGTTGTCTGAAACTCCGGGTATTTATATCCGGCCATTTTTCACTTTCAACCGAGCGATCAGTCATCCGGGCCAACCATTTTAAAACACCTATTTTTTGCTCCGATTTTGTACCCCTTATTATTTGGGACGTTGTAAAATCCTATTTTTTGCAGTTACGGCACTATGTTTGAATTTTTATAGGGATTGTTAATAATGGAAATGCGATTTAGTGCGAGGGAGAGAAACATTTATTTACACACATTCGATACACGTATATATAAAAGAAAGAAATACAATATACTTAAGAATAGTACCGATGTGGTGTAAAATTGGCCGACTCAGCATAATGTTGCGGCAAGCGGTAGTGGGCTACATTTTTGGGAGATTTACCTAACATGCATACATACATACATAAATCACGTCTTTATCCCTTACAGGGCAGACAGAGCCTGAAGTAACAAGACCGATCACGTTCAGCGTGATTGTGGGCGTGTCATGGAAACTGGAATCAAAATAGTGATGGGTTGCTAGCCACATCGCCTACAACACTGCCGTGATATGGTAAAAGGACGTTTCTACGCTAAAGTCGAAACGGAGAAAAAAATTGTTTTGTAATTAAAAAATTAAAAAATTCGCCGCCTCAAGGAAAATAAACAATTTAGCAGTTTTTTAATGCAAAAATGTGTAGGAATGTTTGAACTATATTAATGTAAATTCAAATTATAGATTTGTTTATTATTATAATAAATAAAATTAATTTTCTTTTTCTTCTTGGTAAAAAAAATACAACAAAATACGAAAAACTGCAATGAAAAGACGTTTCTGGCTAGATACGTTCTTTCAACTTAGTAATTTTATAAAACGCCTTTCCAACTTAGTGGTAACGTGATTTTAGTTTTAAGTAAACTAAATAAAAATAACGTATTTAGCCACTAGCTGCGTTTCAACTTAGTTTACGAACTATATTTCTATGAACGTTGAGAATATTTCGACATGCACCAGTTACATTTTTTTAGTTTTGAAACCATCTAGCAAACCTTAAACAATATATTATAGGAATACTAGCTGTTGCCCGCGACCCCGTCCGCGAAGAATAATAGCCTACGACCTATTCTCAGACCTACCGAATACAGATAAATAGAAAGTCAAGCCGTCTCGGAGGAGTTCGATAACAAACGAGATTTTTATATATTAGACATTTTGTGAAATAATAAAAACTTATTAGACCAAATTTACGTATTAAAAAAAACTGTAACAGTTACAAACCTCTGTAACGTACAACATTTAACTTTTTCACGTACAAAAACAAAAACTATCAATAAAAACGTGCTGTCTTAATACGATAGGAACCATATTATTTAATCACAACCTCAGTGATATCAATTTAAATTTACGATACTATATTTACTTATTAATTGTAAACTAAATGGATGACTTTTTTTTACATTCATTAACATTACATCCTGGTTTTAGTTTTTATTTATTTACAATATCTTTCATTTGTTTCATTTGTTTCCTCTGTGCTAGTGACTCGATATTCTTTTTACGTTTCCTGATTTGCCCTTTCTTTGTTAGACTTTGTGGTGTGTTTTCGACGCTCGAGACTTAAGGTGACTCAGGAACGATCAATTTGTCCGGCTGCGAATTGGAAATGGTATTCACAGAGCTATCAGATTCTTCCAAAAACATTTGAAGCTCTAAACGTGGAGGAACATAATCTTTATCAAAAACTGAATCATCCGAATCAAAATCCAGATCGATGTTATTTAAGAGATCTTCGTTATTTTCATTTGTAACTATAGACAAAATCAGCTCCTCGTTATTTGTATTTGTAGTATCAGGTAAAGTCAGCTCATCATTATTTTGTATTTGTAGTATCAGGTAAAGTCAGGTCATAGTTGTTGTTATTTGTAATATTAGGCAAAGGCAGATCTTCGTTGTTAGTATTTGCAGTGTTAAGCAAAGTCAGGTCCTCATTGTTAGTATTTGTAATATTAGGCAAAGACAGATCCTCATTGTTAGTATTTATAATATTAGGCAAAGACAGATCCTTATTGTTAGTATTTGCAGTATTAAGCAAAGGCAGGTCCTTATTGTTAGTATTTGTAATACTAGGCGAAGGCAGATCCTCATTGTTAGTATTTGTAATACTAGGCAAAGTCAGATCGTAATTGTTAGTATTTGCTATAATATAATAAACCATAAAATATTTTATGGGATGGTTTCATAATTTCGGCACGTAAAGCCTGGGCGCAACTGATTCAACTGGTTTCCTACCGCAATCCCCACTTCACCCCTCACAGCTTACCTTACTAAGTAGAAAAAACGCTACTACCACTTGCGCCCGAGTAATAGTTCTATTACCAAGATGAAAGGGCGCATATTTTGCAGAACCGTTTTTTCTTCTTCAAAACATGCAGATACGTCATTTCATTTTATGACCACGTAAATAATTCTTAAATAAATAAAACGCTTCTGCGTAATTGTTTCTTTTTTACTTAGTATAGATAAGAAATGTTTTTTCAATTTAGGAATATTGAAGTTTTGTCGCAGATGTGCCCTAATTGCTTGTGCGTTTCAAGGGGTTGTGGTTCTTTTTAGTAAAGATTAAAAATACTGGCAGATCCGCCTTTTTTTCCTGATTTCGAATATATACTTAACTCAATTTCAACAAAAATGTTAGATGCGTCCTTTTTCCGTATGACGGCAGAACATGATTCATAAGGTTTTGCCCATTCCCTCGATGTGCTATTACCATATTTTTTTGTTTTAACTAAATAATAAATAAATATCTTGTAACAAATTACACCAATTGACCCAGCCCCAAACTAAGCAAAGCTTGTACTATGGGTCCAGGCAACGGATAAACATAATTTATAATGTTTAAATACATACAACAAACATACAAAGTGTATGGTAACCAGTAACCAATAAAAAAAACTAGCTGTCGCCAGCGACTTTGTCTGCAAAGAATTCGTTCATCGCTATCCCGCGGGAACTACGCAATTTTCCGGGATTAAAAGTAGCCTATGCGTTATTCCAGAATAGAATTTATGTCAAAATTTTATTCAGATCTGTTCAGCCGCTCCAACGCGAAAGAGTAACAAACATCCATACCTACATCCATACACAAAAACTTTCGCATTTATAATGTATTCGAGAGCAAAGAAAGTTGTGTGAAAAGTGAGCCCGTTTCTTTGCTCCCCAGTACATTAGTAGGACGGAAGGTAGTTTATTGGACAGTAAACGTATATTATGGACAGGGAACGTGCTGGTGTAAAAGAGGATATAGTGACTAGGATAGAAAAAAGTGGGTGCGTAACGATGGCTATAAATTTTTTTGGTATAATATTAGTAGCAATAACGCTCATTTGATATAATTATTAAATCATATAACAACACTTAATATATTTACATATGACATAATTATAATTTCTTATAATGATCATTTGATATAATGATCATTTAATATAACATTCTTTAAGTATAATGCTTATTTCCTATAATGAACATATGGTATAACGTTATTTAATCACAAAACGAACTGCTATCAAAAAGTAGGTTAGGTTAGGTTTGAACTGCGTCCCCCAACAAAAACGAACTGCTATAAAAAAGTTGGTTAGGTTAGGTAAATAAAACACAATGTTCATTATATAAAATGAGCGTTATACCATATAATCGTTATAAGAAATAAGCGTTATACCGAACGATAAATATACGAAATAAATGTATATATTTTAAAATTATACCAAACGTTTATTATACACAATGAGTGATTATACCCTTTGAAATTATATCAAATGTTGATATATTGATGGAAAATATATTAAATATTTTTATATCGATCATTACACACCCGAAAAAAGTATGCTTAGTTGGTTTGGTCACGTTGAGCGGATGGATGAAAGACTAACTAAACAGATCTATATGGAGAGTGTGAATGGTTACGTTGGGAGGGGAAGGCCTAGCCGTCGGTTCGACACCAAATAGGAGACGTTTTGGAAAAACGTCAGGTCAGGAGTACCCGAAACCGACGAGCATGTATGAAGAGATGAGTGTGGATGTAGCGAAAGAAGTATGTCAGGATCGTAGCAAGTTTTTTTTTTTTTATATGAATAGGAAGGCAAACGAGCAAGTGGGTCACCTGATGGTAAGTGATCACCACTGCCCATAGACACCCGCGACCCCGGAGGGATTGCAGATGCGTTGCCAACCTAGAGGACTAAGATGAAACGCCTCTTGTGCCCGTAATTTCCCCGGCTGTCTTACTCTCCACACCGGAACACAGCAGTGCAAGCACTGCTACTTAGCGGCAGGATTAGCGAGTAAGATGGTGGTAGTGATCCGGACGGACCTTGCACAAGGCCCTACCATCCGCAAAAGCGGAACAAAGTAGTCTCTGCCTACCCCTGTGGGAAAGAGGCGTGACGGTATGTATGTATGTATGTAAACGTATATTTTTGCTTACTTTCAAACCTACGCCCCCTGTAAAAGTGATCCCGCTCCAAGCTAAGGGGTGTTCTGCGTTTAGCAAACGAGGTCGCGTTAACGGAACTGCATGGTATTACAGGAATGTGCGTGGAACTCCTCCATTTGTCCGCTTTTATAAGCACAGGGGGTATATAGTAAACAGTATACATACATTATACACATACACATCAACGTCTTTATCCCTTACGGGGTAGACAGAGCCTAAGGTAACAAGAGCTACAGGCCACGTTTAGAATGTGAGCTTATAGGTGAAAAATGGAATCAAAATAGTGATGGGTTGCTAGCCGCATCGCCTATAACATGATTCCTGTGATTTTCGGCCATTCCCTCGATGGACTTTTACCATCTGCGTGGAACGAGAAGCAAGTGGTACATTCTATGTTTTTTTTACTCCCAGACTAGCATGGAAGAGCACCATCAACATATTTGTAGTGTACGAGTATGTTCGAGGCCTGTCTGGCTTTGAGTAAGTCACGTTTAATGTCTTTCGAATGGGCTTATTTGACATTCAGTCAAGTTTAAAATAAGATGACTGCGTGTTTTGTGAAAATTTTAATTAAATACATCATCTCGGTCATAAATAAATAAGAAAAGTTTAGTGCTCAATACCCGGCACAATTACGACAGCATTTATGATTGTTAAAGTTTCAACAGTTTGCCCATTTCAGACGTACAACGTTAGAAATGTACTGACGATTCAATTTTAACGAAATTATATTATTGAAATTGTACTGTCTGAAAACTGTGTGCTACGATAGGAAAGTACTATTTACGTCCCTTGATGAAGGCACTCTGTCTCCGCTAAAAAGTTTTATCCTTTTATTATTCGTTTTTTGCGAGAATTTTGGCAACGATTTAATAATGTAATTTGTCAGAAAGATCTGGGTATTTATTTGACACCATCCTAACAGCACTAGCTGTATTTATCTCTCGCTTTTTTACCTATATAAAATAGTGCCTCACTGACTGATTGTCCATGACATTGCCAAGTTTATTTTGCAAGGAAGATCAAAGGGATTTTGCGACAGAGCCCGCCCGATTAAGACGGTTTAATGGTTTTTTCGCACCTCTCATTCAGAAAAGTAAACTTTGCTCCCCTATCGAGAGGACTCAAAGTGCAACTTTTCTGTTCAAGGCTTTTCTAAGTGTTTTTTGAAAATGCAATTTTTTTAAGTTGGTAATTGTAAAATCACGCCGTTTTCTACGCTGGTAGCTCTTTAATTATATTTAGAATAATTTTTTCAAGTTTGTTAAATGTTCTGTGTGGCAAGTTGTAGGAGTCACTCGAGAGCAAAATTATTTTCATTTTGGGCGTTAACACTTGAATCCCTCATTACGCTCTGGATTCTACTTTAAAATCCCTCGCTACGCTCAGGATACTATTGTAGAATCCTTCGCTACATTCTGGATTTAATGTAGTGCCCTCGCCGTAAATACATCATTTTGCTCCCTTTCGACACAAATAATCAAGTTTTTTTATGAAAGTCCTTGGTGTCCCTTTATAGCCATAATTAAAATAATTAAAGTTTAGCCTACTTACTTCCATGCTGGTCTGGGAGCAAAGGAAAAACATAGATTGTACGTTGCTTCTCGTTCCGCGCAGATGGTAAAAGCCCGTCGAGAGAATGGCCGAAATTATGTTATAGGCGATACGGCTGGCCCATCATTTTGATTCCTTTTTCCACCTATTTGCGTACAATCATGCTAAACGTGGCCTTTAGGTCTTGTTACCTCAGGCTCTGTCTATCCCGTAAGGGATGCTCCAATGTCTTTGGCTTCTATATAAGCGTTGCCAGATTATGGAATTGTTCCCCGTTTAGTGGATGTCCATGATTTCCGAAATTCCCCCAATTTCGAATTTACCCCAATGCACCTTAATGGTCATAATATTTGTATGGTAAAACCTTCTGTAGACGAATAATGACGGGCGAATTAAAAGGTAGTAAATAAGTAAATGCTTGCATACACATACCTACACATAGGGGTAGGTGTAGACCTATATAAGGTAACAGATACCTTTAGGCCACATTTAGCAAGATAGTGGGCGTATAGGTGAAAAATGAAATCAAAATAGTAATGAGTGGCCAGCCTCATCGCCTATAACATGATTCCTATGATTTTCGCCCATTCCCTCGATGGACTTTTACCATTTACGCGGGACGAGAAGCAACTGGTAAATTCTATGTTTTTCCTTTGCTCCCAGACCAGCATGGAAAATATAAAGAAAGAGACAAATCACAAAAAAGACCTTAAATGCACAAAGGCGAACTTATCCTTATAAAGGATCTCTAATAGTTAACAATACAATACAATACAATACAAATACTCTTTATTGAACACCACAAATCAGTACAAAACAATACAGAAACAAAGAACAAAGTAGACAATAGGCGGTCTTATCGCTTAATAGCGATCTCTTCCAGACAACCAAAAAGCTAAATAAGTTGGAGACAGTTTAAGTAGGTGGTGGGTGGTAGGTGGGTGGTGGTAGTTAACCTTTGAGTAAACGAAATGTTGGTAGTTGAAGGACCTTCAATGCAAATTCTGATAACACGCGCAAGAAGTCGCGGGCATCAGCTCGTGCTGATATAAAATCCAGTTTCAGAAAGTCTGTGTTTCCACCCCATTACTTACTCGTGAATTTGTAATTCCCCAAGGGGTCTTGTAAAATAGTTTGTGAGTTAGGTTGGCAGTATTGTTCAAGCGGACTTAGTGGCTTTCTGGAATTAGTTGTGAAGTATTTGCAATGATAACGCGAATCGAACAATGGACCAGTTCGGCATCTGTCTGAGAATCGATGGGACTTACATTCATACATACACACATACACATATCACGTCTATATCCCTTACGGGTTAGACAGAGCCTATGGTAACTAGACCTGAAGGCCACGGTTAGCATAATTGTGAGCATATAGGTGGAAAGGGGAATCATAATAGTGATGGGTAGCTAGCCGCATCGCCTATAACATGATTCCTAAGAGTTTAGCCCAATCCCCTCGATGGGCTTTTACCATGCGCGGGAAGAGAAGCAACTAGTAAATTCTATGATTTTTCTTTACTCCCCGACCAGCATGGAAGATGTTTTTTTTTACAATATATTAGTTACGGCTTGACAAGACAAAGTACATAGTTTTATCGAGGGTCGAGATTTATTTTAAAAGGGTTATTCGATTTAGAACAAACTATAGGTTAGACCCTAAAAGTTGAAGTTGAAAGGGAATAAACCGTTTTCAGCGTAACACGTCCAAACTAGTTATTTCTTGTGATAACATGATTTATATTTTGTATCAATACTTATTGAAGCGATATTCTTGTAGGTATATAATGTTTTATTGAATCAGGCGTTACTTTGCGGAGGTCCATTTCCAAAAAATAAAAATTAACATTTTTAAAATACATAACCCTATTTGTTTTTACTGTAGTCGGAAATTTTTTTTGAAGGTAGTTGTTAGTGTATAATAAAAATCATAAATAATAGGGTAGTTTGGAAAAAATATGAATGAAGGTACATTATGCTTATAAATACGGTTTCAGATCAGTACGACGTTGGTTTGCATGTGTAATAGTTGTGTTCATTAAACTTTGATAATGATCCCGTAGAGGGATCGAAACGCGTCAGTGTTTGTGTGGTGTAAGGGATAATTAAGTTTGTGGGATTTATATGTGTTTTATTGGCAGCAGTGGAGGGAGGGTTTGCATGAAAAACATATATATTTCACACAGGCTTGGTTATCTTGCACGTGAGTAGCGGAGTAGCAAGGTAAATTTTTTTGTTCATTGGTATATAATGTAATGGCTTTCATGGGAAGGTGTACATTTAGTTACAAGCTTTCATAGGCCTTTATTTAACTTGCAATGTACGTTTGTACCGATGGAATTTTGCAGCTTGCGCCTAAACTGCTAACCCGAAAATGAATGAGATGACATAGGCTATAAAAAAATCTAATATTTACATACATACATACATAAACCACGACTTAACCCTTACGGGTAGACAGAGCGTAAGGTAACAAGACCTAAAGGCCACGTTTAGGTGGAAAAGGGAATCAAAATGGTGATGGGTTGCTAGATTCTTAAGATTTTCGTCATTCCCTCGATGGGCTTTTACTATCTGCGCGTCAAGAGAAGCAACTGGTACATTTTGTTTTTTCTTTAGTCCCAGACCAGCATGGTAGCAACTTTCATATGACGGAATTTTAACCTCAGATCTTTCCGTGTTCAAGTATTGTATTGTTGTCCCGAATTTCCTTTAAATTCCTTTTCTTTGCACCGTTTATAATGTTATTTTCCTTCGCTGAAAATTAGCCGACGCGCAAGCAGAAGTTGGTGGAATAAGCAAACTTAATGCTTAAGTAAATTTATTTTAGACGCCCCGTTTAGCTCTCAAATAAGATGGCGGGTGTGAAGAAAGGATTGGAATGGCTCGAGATGCCAATTATCTCTCTGAGATATTTACAGACGACCAAGCAAGCGTTTTAGATACCATTTTTAATGAAAAAATCGAAATAAAAAATCAAAAATTATTTTTTGCAAATTGGCCGCCGAGGGCTCTTTTATATGTCGTTTTTGAAAGTTCCAACGCATTCGGAAAGACCATCATTGCCAAGAAGAATGCGCCGCAAGAAACTAGGCAGACATTTTTTTTTCAAAATAAAATTAACTTACGTGTACCTATAATTATCAATAAACGATTTGAATTTGAATTTGAATTTGAAATACATACATACATACCGTCATGCCTCTTTCCCACAAGGGTAGGCAGAGACTACATTGTTCCACTAGCTACGATCCTGACATTTTTCAAAATAAGATACTGTGACGTAGAAATTTACAACCCTCGTACCCTATTGGCAGAGTGCAAAGCGGGTGGAGGGGGTAGGCTAAACGATCACAGCGCTCGCTATGGCTAAAATTGTCATTTTTGTCGCTGACTTGAGCTGTCAAATCCATATTGCAGTAAACATTTTCTAATCGTTTTTGAGATAAAAATATGGTCCTGGTAAGATGTGTTGTTGCGAATTGTAATAACACCAAGGAGAATAGCGTCTGTAAATTTTACCAATTTCCAAAGACCATGGTGGAAACGAGACCAAAGAAATAAGTGGATATTTGCCGTAAGAAAAAAAAATAAGTTACCTAACCTCTAAAATTTTCACTGAAAACAACAATTTTAATGTTATTGGCAATAATGTTACTGACTACCATTGTCCAAAATTGTGTAATATAGTAAAATAACACAATATTTCATTAATATTTTTCACAATATTTACTTATTTCTTGTTTGACAGCGATGACAATATTGTCCATAATGGCCGCCTATCACGTGGCGCTGTCGTCGCGCACGGTCCCAATAGATTTACTTTAAAAATAAACGCTCAATAAACGCCCGATGCATGGTACTTCGTCCCTTTGACTTTTTTCTAATATAATAAAACCTAAGGAAGTGTCAGTTGCGTCTCGCCTTGTCAATTTCGCCGGCTGTCATGAGTGTCATTCGTCCAGCGGCCGGTTGTTCGATTCTCACTTTTCTTTTGGACTCGAAGCCTGCTGGACGAGGCCGCTTCCCCTCATCTGCGGCGGAAGACCTAAACGAACGCACTGTGCATCATTTCGCAAACGCGACGCCAAATGTCGCATGGTAAGTAAATTTAATTGAAATTGTGGGGTACCTACGGCTACCGTCCCAATTGCGTGCCCGTTTCTAAGTATTTAATTCGTTTCAGCTTAAACGCCCCTCAAGGAGAATCCAGAGACCTCCGAGGAGTTGACAGACGTCGTCACCAGCCTGGCCAGCTATTGTGGGACCCTCATTCCTCCTCGGTAAGTCAAGTCTCCACACCTTCAATTTTTTTTATCATGTGGGTAGGAACATTTTCCCTGTGACCCAGTTTCGAGGCCATTCCCTTGACTTACACCCTTGTTCTCTTCACAGGAGGTTTCTGGGCTCGGCCCAAGGGCACCCTTCTTTGTTCGACCCTTCCACCTGTGGCTGTCTGCTGGTTCCGGTGCCAAAATTGACCCGGACAGCGTTGCTAGAAATTAAGGGTAGTCCCACCCTAAAGGTACACAAACCAATTTAACTTGTTTTCGGACCAGTCGCCGTTCGACTGGTGGCGCCCCTTTTCTTTCTCCAAAACAATAAGCAAGCAAAATTATATTTTATCAGTGGCATAGACTCTAACCCTCCCCAGCTCAAAAATGTACCCATTGTGCTAGCCGTGGCTTTCTTTTACATTTAAAAATAAATTCATTTTTTCTACATAACTGGTTTTATTTACAATTTTGTTGGTCGTAACCGCCCCGGCTCAGGTCGGGTCGGATATGTCACAGCGGCAGCCCATCGTGTGGCTTATTTAAGAGTTTAGTTGCTATGTCATTGTTTGCTATAGTAATAGTCCGCTGATACGTTTTGCTTGCTTAATTGTTACTTTGCTATACTATATTCAAAAATTTAAATTGCATTGTTAGTTTTCACAAATTGGTAGGTAGATGTATATTGTGAACAGAGAACTTTCTAGAAGCAATAGTAAAATAACAATAGTAAATACAAATTAAACAACACAAATTTAAAATAGTATTGTCATAGTGTATTTAAATTTTAATGTAACCATAGTTCCGAAACAAAACCTATTGAGTATTATTGGTTTTATTAGTCTTGTTGGTTTTATTGGTGTTCTCTTTGGCAAATGTATAATTAGTCACATAAATAGGTAATTCTAAAATTGACTGCAATAGTTTATGACTATTCAATTTCACTATAGTTTGTTTTTAATTTGCATAAATTGGCCTCCTTGGTACAGTCAGCCACATTAGTTAGTATTATTTGTTGGTACAATCGGCCGAATTTATTGGTACTCTTTTTGTGCATAATATTTTCTTACCTTACCTTATTTTCCTTATTTTCTGGTATAATCAGATTCAGTTATTAATACCTTTTTTTTGTACACTCGGCCACAACCATTAATAATTTCTTTGAAAACTGCCATAATTTTTTTTTTGCACACTTGTGTTGGTTTAATCGTTTCTGTGTATTCAGCCATAATAACTAGTGATTTTGTTCTTGAACACCCGGCCATATTTTTTTTTTGTACACCTTTACATATTGTGTTAGTAATTTCTGTGTATTCAGCCGTAGTAACTAGTAACTTTTTTGAACACCCTACTATAATAATTTTGTACACCCCTTTAAATAGTTTTTGACACTTTTCTGTACACTTGGCCTTACAAATTTTCAACTTTTTTTTTGAACACCCTGCTATATTATTTTATACATATCTACTCAAATTGTTTTGGATACTTTTCTATACAGTTGGCCCTACCTATCTGCAAGTTTTCTTTGAACACCCTGCTATATTTATTTGAACACCCTTTCAAATTGGTTTGATTATTGTTCCTGGACATTTAACCATACTAATTAGCAATATTTCTTTGAACACCCTGCTATATTTTTTTGAACTCCCTTTCAAATAGGTTTGAATATTGTTCCTGGACATTTAACCATACTAATTAGCAATATTTCTTTGAACACCCAGCTATATTTTTTGAACACCTGTTATATTTTTTTGAACACCCTCCCAAATTAGTTTTAATACCTTTCTGTGCATCTGGCTATACTTATTTGCAACCTTTTCTTGTACACCCGGCTATATTAAGTTTGAACACCTTGTAAAAAAAAAAAAATTTCAAAATTTGATACTTTTTTGCGTATTTCAGCTATATTAATCTGGTATTTTTTTGTACACCCGGCCATACAATTTTTTTGTACACCCTGCAAAATTATTATTTTTGAATTTTCTGCATATTAGGTTCTACTGTTTTGAAACTATTGTAAACACTGCTTTACTTATTTGGTACAGTTGGCTACATTAATTTATGTAACCTTGTTTTTATTTAAACCAATTTATTTTGAATTTTTTGTTTTTCTTATGCACTTCGTGCTACTGTAATTCAACTTTTTTTTGTTTGTAATCAAAAATTGTTTTCTCGATTCGATAGTAACCGTTGCTGCACTTCTGAAGCCAGTCTTTGCAGTCGTTGAGTAGTGTTTTTTGTATTACCATTTTTTTTTACCCCCATAAACTTACCTGCGCAACTGAAATCAGAATGGAGGAACGGCCTATCACATGGAACTTACTTCATAAGGATGAATTAATTTATGAGGTGAACATAAGGCACGATGTGCCAGCTGGAGATGTAAACGCTTTGCGTACGCAGCTACGAAAATTAGTTAAGGAATACCCTTCAGATGAAATTGTAAATTTTGAGGGAGATGTTGTTGTGGAGCTGGGCAACACATCTTGTAAACTAGAGGAGCTATCCCAATTGATTACACCTTCATCGCGTAACCTAACCTTGAAATCTCTGAACCGTATTCAGGCCTTGGCACATCATCTTTTTCACCGTTTAACGCGAATTACCCCAGATAATGCAAACCTTGTTACTTGCAATGAGCAAATGGAGACCCTCAACAAATACTTGTCCAAACTCGACAACTTGTTTCAGATATTTAAAACTAGCACCCAGTATCATATACCTGATGAGCCTCCTGAGGTGGTTGATCCGGCCCCGGTTGCCGTAGGCAAATACCAAACTGTCGGTTCGCTTAACTTAAAGTATGATGGTCGTACTTGCGTCAAAGTCTTTCTCCAGCGACTGGACGAACTCTGCAAGTCACGCGGTATCCCTGAGGGAAGGTTGTTTGTCTCAGCCGTAGAATTATTCGAAGGAGATGCATTGCAGTGGTACAGATCGGTGCGACCTGAGTGTACTTCATGGGCTCAGCTTGAATCTCAGCTCTTAGTGGAATTTTTACCGTTTGATTACGACAGACGACTAATGAAAGAGATTCGCAGCCGGACCCAAGGCTCACAGGAGAGCATAAGTTCTTATATCGGTGTAATGTTAAATTATTTTGGTCGGTTATCGTCACCCCTTACGGAGAAGGAGAAGTTCGATATTGTGTACACGAATCTAAGACCGGACTACTCTGTTCCTTTAGCGCTCGCTCCTGTAGAGTCTCTAGGTGAACTGAAGCGTGTTTGTCGTGTTCTCGAAGATAGCTGGCACCGTGCCAATACTTTTGTGGAGCCTCCGAGGCCCTCTTCAAGTGCACTAGCTCCTGACTTGAGTTGTAAATCTAGTCCCAGGCCTAGGGTAGAGACCGCTTCGCCGAAAATATTTTGTCCCCGTTGTAGGTCGGACGCTCATAGTCTTCGGGATTGTCGTTCGAGGGACATTGTCTGCTTTAGGTGTGGCAAGAAGGATGTGAGGAGTACTTCTTGTCCTGACTGTTTAGCTAAGCCTTCCGGTTCGGGCCAAATGCCAAAAAACTAAGTAACCCGAACCGCAGTAACAAACTCGTTTCGAGTTCCTTTGGTTTTAAACACAGGAACTCTTCTCGTGATAATGTTGTTCAGGATGGTGGCGAGTTAAATGCATTTGTCTCTTCTAGCGTTTCCGCGGTTCGGAATTTCATCGATCGTAATGACGATCGTCCTTATATTTCAGTGGTCATTCATGACCGTGAGTTTAATGGTTTGTTGGATTCAGGCTCTTCGATTTCTATATTGGGGATGGACCTGTCCGATTTGTTCTTGTCTTGGGGAGCTCCGTTACACGGTTGCCGTGACATAACTTACATAGCCACCGCTAACGATTCCCAGGCAAAGGTGAAGGGCTATTTATCTTTACCGGTCAAGGTTGGTGACTTGACCCGTATAATCAGATTTTACGTTATACCGGATGTGACTACTCCATTGATTTTAGGCGTTGATTTTTGGAGGGCCTTTAACATTGCTCCTGATTTATTTAAAAACTTTAGCATTAACAATAATGTTTCTACCCATAATTCTATTTCTGAGGTTCGCTTGCATTCCATTGATCGGCTTGAACCCGATCAAAGAGCTATCGCCGATAGTATAATTCATAATTTCGAAAGTATCTCTTTTGAGAAGAGGGGATTAGGACGTACGGATCTGCTTGTTCACAACATTGATACCGGCGAATGTAAACCTTTAAAGCAACGGTACTACCCCATCTCTCCGCACAGGCTGGTAGAATTAAATCGGCAGCTGGACGAGATGCTGGAACAGGACGTGGTCGAGGCTAGCACGAGTGCCTGGAACAACCCGACCCTCTTTACGCCTAAGTCTAACGGAGAACTTCGTTTCTGTATAGATAGTCGTAAGTTGAATTCCGTCAGCAAGCATGATGCCTATCCCTTGCCTTATGTGTCTAGTATCCTTGATCAATTAAGAGATGCTAAATTTCTTTCTTCTATAGATTTAAAAAGTGCTTTTTGGCAAATTCCCCTAGATGAGCAATCGAAAGAACGCACCGCGTTTACTGTTCCCGGTCGCGGACTTTTTCAGTTTAAAGTTATGTGTTTTGGTTTAACAGGCGCTCCGGCGACACAGCAAAGATTGATGGACAAGTTATTTGGGCCAGAATTTAATGGCAGGCTTTTCGTATATTTAGATGACATTATCATTGTTAGCAAAACGTTTAATGACCATATTGACCTACTTAATAGAGTTTTGGATCGTTTGAAGTCTGCCAATTTGACTATTAACTTCGGCAAATCCAGTTTCTTCCGTAGCGAATTGAAGTACCTTGGATACATTGTAGATGAGCGGGGGTTGCGCACCAATCCGTACAAAATTGAAGCTATTGTGGACTACCCAACCCCGAGTAATCGAAAAGAGGTTAAAATGTTTCTGGGTACAGCTTCCTACTATCGCCGTTTTATTCAAAATTTTAGTGACATTGCTGCTCCATTGAATGCATTGACGAGTACTCGCAGGAACGCTCCTCCTTTTCACTGGTCGGACGAGGCTGATAAATCTTTTCGGAACCTGAAGTCTGCTTTAGTTTCAGCACCCATTTTAGCCTGTCCCGACTTTACTAAACCTTTTTCTGTACACTGCGACGCCTCCGGATACGGCATTGGCGGAACTTTGACCCAAATGCTTGAGGACGGTCAAGAGCATCTAATCGCCTTCGCGAGTCGATCCTTAAATAAAGCTGAGCGAAATTATTCGGCAACAGAAAGGGAGGCTTTGGCAGTTGTGTTTTCGGTTGAGCATTTTCGTCCTTACTTAGACGGGGGTCAACGTTTTCAGGTGGTCACTGACCATTCTAGCTTAAAATGGTTTTTTAACTTGAGTAATCCCACCGGTAGGTTAGCCCGTTGGGGATGTCGCCTCTCGCCCTACGATTTTGAAATTATCCACCGTAAGGGTAGAGAACACGTTGTCCCGGACGCGTTATCGCGCGCCGTACCTGTCTTGGAGATTCATTCATGCGATTGGTATAACAAACTTTTCCAAAAGTGTAAACAGTTTCCCACTTCTTGCCCTAACTATACTATCACTGACGGTAAATTATATCGTTATTCTAAAAATAAATTTAATTTTCCCGGAGAGTTTGACTGGAAGGAGGTGGTTCCCTCAGACCGTCGCTCCGAGTTGCTTCAATCTTGTCATTGTGATGATCTTTCTCATCTTGGAGTTTTCAAGACTTACAAGCGTCTGTCTTTAAATTACTTTTGGCCTGATTTATATCAGGATGTGGTAAACTTTATTAAAAATTGCGATGTGTGCGCGGCTTATAAGCACTCTCAGAAGCCACCCGCAGGTCTTATGGGGAATCCCAAAGTTTGTTCACGCCCTTTTGAGTGTATTAGTATCGATTTGGTGGGTCCATTACCCCGATCGCGGGCTGGATACACGTACATTTTTACAGTCGTTTGTTGTTTTTCCAAATATGTTTCGCTATTTCCCTTGCGTCGAGCCATTGGTAAAAATATAGCACAGCGACTTGAGGATGAAATATTCCTTAAGCATGGCATCCCTCGTACTATTATAGCTGATCATGGAAGTCAGTTTACCGGAAAGGAGTTGAACGATTTGTTTAAGAAATTCGACATTCCGCAAGTACATTTAATCCCGCGACATTGTCCACAAGTTTCCACAGTTGAGCGATACCACCGCACTTTGATGACTGCTGTATCTATTCTGGTTCAACAGGACCACCGTTCGTGGGATATCACCTTGCCGAAGGTCCAGTTTGCGCTTAACACTACTGTTAACGAATCTACCCGTTTTACTCCCTTCTTCCTGGTCCATGGTCGCGAGGCTGTTCCTTGTGGTAAGGTTTACGGTAGTCGAGTAACCTCTCAATTAGATTTGTCGTTCGCTTCTCCGGAAGACTACGTTACCAAATTGGGACGCTTGAAAGATATTTTTGATAGGGTTTCGTCTGCGTTGGATAAGGCTCACGAGCGTAATGCCCGGAATTACAATAAGGGACGACGGACTGAAGAATACGAGGTAGGAGACGTAGTATGGAAGAAAACGTTTCCCCAGAGTGATGCCAATAAATTTTTCATGGCTAAACTCGCACCCCGTTTTGAAAAGTGCCGTGTTTTATATAAACATTCTCCCTTGGTTTACGAACTGGAAAGTTTGATCAGTGGTAAGAACTTAGGTTCTTGGCACATTCAACACCTTAAAGGTGATTAATTTTTTCTCCCTTGCATGAGTTATTGCAGGCCTTCCACTGTAAGACGCTGGACGTGCAACCCGTTGTTGCTTCACGGCTCGTTGCACCGCCAGGGTCTCAGTGTTGACGCTAGTTATTTAGATTTTTCGTTCAGCCAGCAGCTGCTTAAGCTACTGACTGGTAATACGCGTGGGTTCGATTGGGTGTTGTTTCTTTTCTTTTCAGTCTCAGACTAAATGAGATCTGATTGTGTTCTGCGCTGTTAATTAATTATGTATATTCATTTATCAGTTTGTAATGGTGTGAGCTTGTTCAGTCAGCCGCTGCTTAATAAAGCTACTGACTGGTAATACGTGTTAGTTTGATAAGTTGTTGTATTTCAGTTTTCTGCCTCAAGACTAAATGAGATTTTTGTTGAGTTCTGCGCATTTGTTCGTATATAAAGTTATGTACCCGGTTGTAATGGTGTTTGAGGAGTGTTAGGGTGAGCCGAGCCGCTGGTTGTTTCTTGCTGGTGTCTCTGCCGTTTTCCATTTCTAGACATGGGAACCTTTATCTTTTTTTTTGTCTTTTATTTCAGGTAATTGTTTTGAGTTCTGGGTGTAAGGTAAAAGCTGGGGACCAGCTTAAAATTTTGCCTTGCGTCAAAATTTTCTTCGGGTTGGGGAGTACTGTGACGTAGAAATTTACAACCCTCGTACCCTATTGGCAGAGTGCAAAGCGGGTGGAGGGGGTAGGCTAAACGATCACAGCGCTCGCTATGGCTAAAATTGTCATTTTTGTCGCTGACTTGAGCTGTCAAATCCATATTGCAGTAAACATTTTCTAATCGTTTTTGAGATAAAAATATGGTCCTGGTAAGATGTGTTGTTGTGAATTGTAATAACACCAAGGAGAATAGCGTCTGTAAATTTTACCAATTTCCAAAGACCATGGTGGAAACGAGACCAAAGAAATAAGTGGATATTTGCCGTAAGAAAAAAAAATAAGTTACCTAACCTCTAAAATTTTCACTGAAAACAACAATTTTAATGTTATTGGCAATAATGTTACTGACTACCATTGTCCAAAATTGTGTAATATAGTAAAATAACACAATATTTCATTAATATTTTTCACAATATTTACTTATTTCTTGTTTGACAGCGATGACAATATTGTCCATAATGGCCGCCTATCACGTGGCGCTGTCGTCGCGCACGGTCCCAATAGATTTACTTTAAAAATAAACGCTCAATAAACGCCCGATGCATGGTACTTCGTCCCTTTGACTTTTTTCTAATATAATAAAACCTAAGGAAGTGTCAGTTGCGTCTCGCCTTGTCAATTTCGCCGGCTGTCATGAGTGTCATTCGTCCAGCGGCCGGTTGTTCGATTCTCACTTTTCTTTTGGACTCGAAGCCTGCTGGACGAGGCCGCTTCCCCTCATCCGCGGCGGAAGACCTAAACGAACGCACTGTGCATCATTTCGCAAACGCGACGCCAAATGTCGCATGGTAAGTAAATTTAATTGAAATTGTGGGGTACCTACGGCTACCGTCCCAATTGCGTGCCCGTTTCTAAGTATTTAATTCGTTTCAGCTTAAACGCCCCTCAAGGAGAATCCAGAGACCTCCGAGGAGTTGACAGACGTCGTCACCAGCCTGGCCAGCTATTGTGGGACCCTCATTCCTCCTCGGTAAGTCAAGTCTCCACACCTTCAATTTTTTTTATCATGTGGGTAGGAACATTTTCCCTGTGACCCAGTTTCGAGGCCATTCCCTTGACTTACACCCTTGTTCTCTTCACAGGAGGTTTCTGGGCTCGGCCCAAGGGCACCCTTCTTTGTTCGACCCTTCCACCTGTGGCTGTCTGCTGGTTCCGGTGCCAAAATTGACCCGGACAGCGTTGCTAGAAATTAAGGGTAGTCCCACCCTAAAGGTACACAAACCAATTTAACTTGTTTTCGGACCAGTCGCCGTTCGACTGGTGGCGCCCCTTTTCTTTCTCCAAAACAATAAGCAAGCAAAATTATATTTTATCAGTGGCATAGACTCTAACCCTCCCCAGCTCAAAAATGTACCCATTGTGCTAGCCGTGGCTTTCTTTTACATTTAAAAATAAATTCATTTTTTCTACATAACTGGTTTTATTTACAATTTTGTTGGTCGTAACCGCCCCGGCTCAGGTCGGGTCGGATATGTCACAGTAAGAATACTTAAATTCTACTTAAATTAAATACATTTTAAAAAAGGATGTATAAGGTCCCCGAGCCTTCAATTATATTAGTCTATGGTAGAGTTTACAACAGACTGACGTTGCATTTTAAGTTCAAAAGAATTCTGTTCATCGTTACTAAAATACACACTTTTGTTACGTTATCATCCGTTTCATTCTGTAGTACGCAATTTGCTATAAGTATAGCCAATAAACAATTGCAAGTTGACAACAATGACAGACCATGTAATCTTGATCACCAGATCACAGACTTAAGTGGTGTTACGTCACAATAGCTGCCATTATACCCATTATAAATGATCGATTATTAAGTGATGATTGAGGGAAAATGACTGACTAACATAGTATCTGTCGCGAAATACATATTGAGTCATAATCACACACTAGCTGTTGCTGCGACTTCGTCCGCGCATCGTTAAATATGCCTATGACACTCACAAGTAAATTGGCTTTCTATTGGTAAAACAATTTTCGAAATCGGTTCAGTAGTTCCAGAGATTACCCCCACAACCTCACAAACTCTCAAACTTTTACCGCTTAATAATATTAGTTAGTCAGATAATCAATCTAAAGCAGACTTAAGAAGTAACAGATGGATGTTAATACGACTACAATTAATTTAAATGAAAATATTATGCTATAAATTTGTTATTTATTCTTCCTAAAATAAATACGTTAAAAAAAGTTATTCATAATTTAATAATACATAACAGTCAAGGTCAACAATATGTATAAACCACAATGTCGCAAGACTATTATGTATTCATGACCTTACACGTATACATTATAATGTATTTGCAACATTACTCAAATACATATTTATGACCTTGACCTTACCTTTTGACGTGACAACGTCTTATAAATTGGTTTGCCGGGTGACACTTCAAGAAACTGCGTTACGCTCCGCTCACGTTATGCGCTCACAATGAGAGCGAGTGAGAGGCATGGTTAGCCCGCCTAAGAGCGAGAGAGACAGACATAAAAAGTGAAAGGCACGCGTCCCTTCCACTCGAGCACAGTTAGCCCGCCTAAGAGCGAGAGAGACAGAGCGAGAGAGAGAGAGAGTGAGAGAGATAGGCATACACACCGGTTCATGTCTTGCGCTTCTATTTCGCTTAGGCGCCTGCATACAAGTTTACACGTTGCCAGTTATCCTACTATTATTTCATCCTTTTTCAAGGTATTTTGAGACAAGTTGAAACCTTTTAGATACAAATAACTAAACACTAAACTCACCTGCGTAATACTCCAATAGCGGTCCAGCGATATGAGGCACAGGTTCATTATAGAAGCGGTACACAGCAGCACGTCCATCGCCGAGTGTATCTCACACCACCAGAACCCAAAAATCCAATAACCCATCAGTTCATTCGCCAAAGAGAACGGCATTATTATGAGTCCGAGGAAAAAGTCCGACACTGCCAAAGACGCTATGAACCAATTCTGTATATTCTTCAACGCTTTCTCTGTTACTATTGCTATAATCACCAGCATGTTGCCGACCACCACCATTATCATTAGGACCGTCACAACCACCGACGCCAGTATTATGTGAGCAGGCGAATAACCACTAGGATACCAAGTTTTCAGAACGACTTGGCTCAACGAATCGTTTGAAGTTGAATTCTCCGTCGCATTTGGCATCTGCAACGCAAAGAACTCTTCTTGGCTCAAGTACGTTGGCACCAGGAACGTTGAGTTGAGGAGTGACCCATTGAATTGCGTGGAGACAGTCGTCTTTGCCAGGAGTGTAGTCGCGTTGGTAACCATCTTGGTTTTCTCCGCGCACCTTCGTCCCCGCCAGTTCGTAGAATTGTACTAACTACCCGTTTTAAAAAGAATTGATTGCTTGGCCCCGTATTGGAAATTCAGATGTGAAAATTAGATTTATTGCCTATAGGAACGGAACATTACTTCGTCACGCTAACCACGTTATTTACACTATTTATTTATTTTTATACCCGTTTCTTATCCGAACTATGCGCGCAAACGTATGTATTTAACACGACACTATACACGATTAAATATTTACAAAACGAACTAACGAACAAGCGTACGGCCTTACCTAATATTGCTTTTAACACCGAAAAAAAAGAAAAAAAAAACTATAGACGCGCAAAAAAATATTAAAAATGTACTCTCACGTCGAACGGCACAGATAAACAAGCCCTACACTATTAAAGCCCTAAATTAAAAAAGTTATTTTATACAGTCGTAGAACCGTCTAGCCGTCATCGTTCGCCTTTACACCGGCTCCTGTCCCGAAACCTATTTAGTACGTCCGCCATTTTGGTTTCACGTCACGCGGCCATTTTGTCACATCGTCACACCATCTTAGCGCGCGGGACTGTGGCGCTCTTCAATCGGCCATCGACTGTGTTACAATATTGCGTGTCTGTCCGTCCTCGGCGTTAAAAACTGTAATTTCCTCTATTGTCCGCTGACGTCCAACTGCAACAAGGAAAATTTTACACGTTAAACAATTACATTGAGGATTATTATGTGACAATTCTTATGTCAAACTCTTAAGGAGTCGTTCTTACTGAATGACACACCGACATGGAAAGACAGTTATGTTTTTAAACTTTTTCTTCACAAGGAATGCATATTGAGTAATATTATGTTTTAAATTCATTGAAAGGATATTTTCTAATAATAGCTATTCACAAGTTTTAATGAATGGTTAGATTTATTATAATAATATTATAGTTTTTCAACTTAGGTAAATTATAAAAGCACGGTCTAAAATCAATAATCTAAGAACAATTTCGAAACAAATTGCAAATGTCACCTATAAACAAGGTCGAATTGTACCTACAAACGTGACAAATATTAATACCTACAGTCCTATGCCCTTCAGCTAAAAAAAACCTCCATAACTACACATTATAACCCAATTAAAAAAAAGATGTACACATAGATTAACACATAGGCTACTTTTTATCCCAAAAATTGCATAGTTCCCGCGGGATAGCGATAAACATGTGAATGGTCGTGGCTGTCTAATATAAGTCTAATTTTACGCGGACGAAGTAGTATCACTAGCAGAAGCTAGTATATAATAAGTGTGAATTAATATTTTGTGGATTAAAACAGATAAATAAAAAAATAGTTTAACTACACATTTTGGAATCAACAAAGCGTAAATCAATCTCTCTTGCTTCTCAAAACAAACAAATCTGCAGGCCAGTGTAAATAATATTGAGGAAGTCAGAGGGCGACCCTCAGAAAAGCCTCTAGTATTTTTCCCCTACAAATGATTACGAAAAATATTCATTTATTCGAGATCTAGTTACCGACAGCAAAAAAAGTCGAACGCGTGCAAATTACTTGCAAATCCGAATTTATTCCGTGGCAACACTTCGTTTCTTTAAAAAATACTTTTTTTTTTTGTCTCCACTTTGAACGACTTTTGGGGTTCTGCATCTAAAACGGCAGCGCCTTTCGACTTTCATAATTGTTTATTTTAGCATATTTAAAAACTTAATCTAAGTCACAGCTTTAAAAGATTCACGGGCAATAACATAAGACATATTTTTGTGTCCAACCTAAATTTCAATTCCGGTTTCGGTTTCGGCCAAAGATTCGGTTTCGGTCAAAAAAAACAGTCGAAGCCTTCAGCGTCATCGAAACTTACAATATCGCACTTTCATGTTAAGTTTTCCCTTATTAGGGTAGTTAAATTTAGCCCGCAATCATCATGCTAATGGTTCTTGTTGACTTGGATTCGTCTACCCCGTAAGAGATAAAGACGTGATTTCTATTGTGTGTTTGTGTTAATTTAGACCCAGTAGAAACTATGTTGAAATTTCAATCCGAGAAAAGTGAAACTTAGAATGTAATATTGGGGCAACGAGAAGTTTAATTATTCATATTTTTGGTAAGAACGGCTCACTGGCATTTTATTCAACGTTTTAATCACATTTATAAAAGGTTCTGTTTCGGATTCGCCGAAACTGTAATCGAAACCGAACTTCGGTTTCGGATTCGGCAATAAGACATGTTTCGGTCAGACACTACATATTTTCAACGAGATATCTACCGCGATTACCATAAACAAGCTCCCAATATTCACGCAGTTGCAGCATCATGAGCATGAAATATCGGGACCTCGTTAAAGATAAGCGCGATCTATATTCCGTTGTTAATATACATTTTACGGAGGAGGCCTATGCCATGAGGCACGCCGAATTACGCGACAATTTAATAATAAAAAGAAACAACAACAACAACAACAAAAATGAAATTGTAGCGAATTCGGAATAAAAAGGCTATATAAATAAATAAATAATACATTTTACGTACACTTTAAAATAATAAATGACATTAAAGTCCCTTGTAAACGTTATTGATCATAATAAAGGGAATCACATAATTCCTAAGATTTTCGTCCATTCCCTTGATTTGCTTTTACCATCTGCGCGGGAAGAGAAGCAACTGGTACGACCTATGTTTCTTCTTTGCTCCCAGACCAGCATGGAAGAATACTTAAAACTTATTTTCGTAATTAAAACTGCGCTGGAAACTAGAGGAAAGTCTTACAGCAAACCAATCATAAAGAGTCTTGTGGTGAATTCGAAAATTCCGCAAAATGAACTTTCGACAAACTTCGGAGCTAACTAATGCTTGAGAGACGGGTTGTCAGACCGCGGAACTACCGCAGCTTTTATGGTTACACTCTACTAGTAATTTACATAAGTTTTATGCTAAGACTTAAGTTTAAAGACAAGCTTTTTGTAGTGTCCAATCGAAGTTTCGGTTTTGGTTTCGGCCAAACTTTCGGTTTCAGCCAAAAATAGCCGAACCTTTCGGCCGCGCCGGAACTTACAACATCGTAGGTTTTACAGTTAATGTTAGGTACGTGTTCCCTTGTTGAGTAGTTTAATTTTGATCCAATGTCACTATGAAAATGTTGAAATTTAAACGTGTTTAAATTAAAACGTGGAACCTTGTAATATTGGAATAACGAAATGTTCCATTAACCATGTATCTGAGCCTCTAGTTTAAGTTTTTGCATAAAAAACGTCTCAAACGCGTTCACGTAAGTCTCAATTACTATGAACAAATTGGCAGCGCCAGTTGCGGATCGAACGGCAACAAACTGTGCTCATAGTATCTGACATTTTAACGCGAACGCATTAGAGACGTATTTTGTGACCGAAAACCTACGCTAAGCATACTGGAAACAATTGCCCAATGACATTTTATTCAACGTTTTAATCACATTTATAAAAAATCCGGTTTCGGCTATAATCAATACCGTATCTCGGTTTTGGATTCGGTTTCGGTTTAGGCAAACAAGCATGTTTCACTCGGACAATACGTTTTTTCTTTCGAGAGTTGAACTCAGTGTCGTCGGAGCTACTATTCCACAATGAAGGTCATCAATATGTATACAACAGAAAATATGTACCTATACACATCTTATTGTTGTGGTGATAGGATTGATTTATGCATATTTATACATGTTTTAGCAATGACCTTGACTACACTAAATTACAAGTCAGTTTGAATACTGGAAGTGGATCAAAATTTGTTTATGTGTTTGAATCTAGAACTTCCAACCAATAAATGAAGAATATAGGTACGAGTAGGTACCCAGTAAAATTAAGTAATCCTTTAAAAAAAAAATTAAATATTTGTTTATTTTTTATTTGTTTATTCAACACATCCACATCATGTATATTACAGTGTGAGCCATAGAAACTTAATCGGTACATTAGTCTGATATACACGACAATAACGGAGTACATAAATCATTGTCCATACTGCGAGATGTCTATTAAAATATAACAATAAAAAAAAAAAAATATCCACCTACCAATCCTTAAAAAAGTATAAGTATATTGAACGGAATCCGCAGCAAGCGCCGTCTCTCGCACTTACTCCATAATCGTAGTCAGCCATCTTTTTCTTTTGTCGAATGTCGAAACTTGGAGTCATTAGAAATCGAAATTTCGCCTTGTTTAATTAGAGAATGGGCGAAGTTTCAATTATTTATATTTATTCATCTGTTTCGCAGAAGTTTCGATCGCAGTTCGAATAAGTGAAGTTATTCATTAATTGTACAAGTTTTTAATTTGATCGTCTTTTGTGTAATCTTTGATTGGTGCTTTCCAATTGACAGTTGTTACACTGGTTTTTGTCGTCATAACGTCTTAGATATCATAATTACATATAAACTGATAGCTCACGTATAAAAGTCGAGTAATGCTCGACATGTTTCGAACTAATTCGTAGTCCTTCCTCTAGGAGCACTCGCCCCGGCGGCAGCGACACGAACACTGCGCGCCAGCGCTCTGTTCGCGCGGCTGCTCGACGCAATTGACAGCGGCGCACAACTACCCTCGTTTTCATTGTCACTTTTATTACTGTCAAATGTAGGGCAGCACACAACACAGATCACGTCACTCCGTAAAGGTTCGCTCACACTCACCGTTTGGTCAATATTTAAAACAGTTTTCCAACTCGGGGGCACCGACCATCCGCCGCGAGCGCTCCTAGAGGAAGGACTACGAATTAGTTCGAAACATGTCCAGCATCACTCGACTTTTATAAGTGAGTTATCCGTTTATATGTAATTATGATTAAGTCTCATGGTAGTTTCATGTTGAAAGTCTTAGAAATCGATGAACGCCGGCTGCACCCACGAAAAAGCATGACTCATTGCGTTACGTCAGAGAGTGCAAGCGAGAGCGCGGAACAAGCGATAGAGAGGCACGATCTTTCGCGTGACGTCAGAGCTAGCAGTTCGAATATGTTTCTTTGTGACGTTATCACGTAAAACTATCGTTCGTAAACCGATTTTGCAGACAATCGGTTTTGTTTTTAGACACAGTGTGGTGTTCAGTTTAGGTTCACTCGCTGTCAGATCCATACTAAAAATGACAGCTAAAACCTGGACTGAGTCGGAATTGAATCGCATTAAGGCGTCATGGTAAGGCCCCAGTTTTGAGAACTGTTAAACAAATTCGTTCACATGTTTACGCGTGATTAAGGAACAGACTGACTTAACAAAAGTTCGCGTTCGTTATTGCATTAGAATTTGTAGAATTCAATTTTCAACTAAATTATTAGTTGGGAACATTGCGGGTACAAACCTTTGAGAACTATTGAGGTCAATATGGTTAGAATTAGAACATACTGGTACATACAGGATGTCCCGTTAGTAGTACAAAAAACTTAAGTCGGAGATAGGAGGGCAGGTCAACTACTAATAGAGATAGAGAGAGAGAGAGAGAGAGAGAGAGAGAGAGAGAGAGAAACATTTATTGACATAATATTCAATACACATACAGATGCCATTTATGACAAGCGACAAGTTGACCTAGTTTTGTAGTAACTTGTAATTCGTTTGTGTAATGTAATGTAATGTAATGTAATGTAATGTAATGACGTTTTATACAAGGTCTTGGATTTATTCCGAACTAGCTTCTACCCGCGACTTCGTCTGCGTAGAATTATACATAAAAACCTTCCTCTTGAATCACTCTAACTATTAAAAAAAACCGCATCTAAATCCGTTGTGTAGTTTTGAAGATATGAGCATACATAGGGACATAGGGACAGAGAAAGCGACTTTGTTTTATACTATGTTGTGATTATTCCAGCAAGCTGTTGGATTAGTGCCTTCGTTGGGTTAGATTTATCGGGTATAGCCACCTACCCTCATAATATAGAAAAAAGTTCTTGTTGTTTGTTGTTGGCCTGAAGGTCTTGTTACCTTAGGCTGTCTACCCCGAAAGGGATAAAGACGTATGTACTTACGGGACCTTCCATGCTGGTCTGGGAGCAAAGAAAAAACATAGAATGTACCAATTGCTTCTCTACCCGCGCAGATGGTAAAAGCCCTTGGGGAATGGGCGAAAAATTATTGGAATCATGTTATAGGCGATGAGGCTAGCAACCCATCACTATTTTGATTCCATTTTCCACCTATACGCCCACAATTTTGCTAAATGTGGTCTGTAGGTACCTGTTACCTTGGGCTCTGTCTACCCTGTAAGGGATAAAGACGTATGTACTTACGGGACACTCTGTATAGAAGGTACAGATAAGGTAATACATATACCTACATCCAAAGGAATGTCGAAATTAGCATCAGAACGACCTTTCACGCTTGACTGGACCAAAGTACTACATGCCGACTTCCGAACACCTAATCCACAGTATTTCCCGCAAAATTCTCCTTAAACTAAAGCTGTAAGAGATATTATCCTTTGAACTACTACTAATCATAGAGGATCCTAGTTTTCCGATCTATTTCTGACAATGCAAAACGAAACGTATCCCCTTCCAATAGAAGCTGGTTTCGTTATCTGGTGCTTATTTGATACTGCCATTACATTCCACGTTTGGGTTTCGACTTTATTTCGTGCTGGATATAGTTTATTTTAGATCTTTGACAGATTTCCAAGTACCATTCGTGACTATTACATAAATACATACAGCACGCCTCTTTTCCCATAGGGGTAGGCAGAGACTTTGTTCCACTTGCTACTATTCTGACATACCTCTTTCGCTGCATCCACATTTAATCTCTTCATACATGCTCGTCGGTTTCGGGTACTCCTGACCTGACCTTTTTCCAAAACGTCTCCAATTTGGTCTCGGAACGTCCGTCTAGGCCTTCCCCTCCCAACGCACTCATTCACACTCCCCATATAGACTCATGGCTATTGGTGGTCACGAAATTAAAAATACCCCCAAATGCGGTCTTAAGTTTCTTCAGTTGTTAATAGTTAGTTATAAAGGTTCTACAGACAACCGGGGAGCAAAGTTCTCGAGTGGTGACCACGAACCGGAAGACGTAGTTGGCGCAGGTAGTTTCAAAAAGACAGAGAGAGCCCCTGGCGGCCAATTTGCAAAAATAAATTTTCATTTTCATTTTCATGGCAGGCCTCCCACTAGGTGGACCGACGACATCGTGAAATTCAAGAAGCATCCATACAGGTGGCGAGTTGTCGTTCATTGTGGTGTTCTAAAGAAGAGGCCTTTGTTCAACAGTGGACTTCTTCAGGCTGATGATGATGATGATGAAAAATTCAAGCAGGCTTAAGAAGATATAATATAACTTCATGGTTACATACATAAATCACGTCTTTATCCCTAACGGAGTAGATAGAGCCTAAGGCTCAAAGCCTAAAGGCATGATTGTGGAGATATAGATGGAAAAGGGAATCAAAATAGTAAATGAGTTGTTAGCTGCACCGGCTATAACGATTCCTAATATTTTCGTCCATTCCCTTGATGGTCTTTCACCATCTGCGCAGGAAGAGAAGCAACTAGTCGCTCTTCGTTCATTAATTCGTTTGATAGTACCTATCATTGGAAAAACAGCGCCTTCTCTCGTCCCTGGTGAGCAGTAGATGTTCCACGGGAGTTTGTAATTGTGTCGTACAGACACATCATTCAAACAGATGACGCTTGGTGACAAAAATTCGCAGAGTAACAAAATCACGTGACAGCTAGTAACAGATAGAAAAATTCGAAGGCTTACCCACCTGCTATGGGTGGTGTAGGGGTATAGCACGCGTCACGGAATGACGGCTATAGCTTTACTTTTCGGATTTTTCTGTGTGCTCTAATTTTCTGTGTCGTTTAGAAATTTATTACATTCTATGTTTTTTTGGTTTTTTCTTTGCTCCCAGACCAGCGAGGACGTGAAAGAAATAGTCGTATTGGTAAATATTCGTTGTTTACCGCAGTGGTTTTCAAACTTTTTCACAATACGACCCCCTAGTATGAAAAAATTTTTTCGCGAAACCCCCCCCCCCCCCCCCCCACCCTTTCTTCTTCTTCGTGTAGGTATTTTATTTATGTTACAAATATTCAATTAATAATAATAATAATAATAATAATAAATATACAGATTAATAATAATAATAATAATAATCATTTATTTCGGACAAAATCCATAGACGTTAGTTACACACAAGAAATAGTGTTAGTAAGTAGGACAATTAATAGGACACCTTTATGCATTTGCATAGTAAGCAACTTTTTTTTTGATGAGGTAGTTTCCGCGACCTCTCGCGACCCCCTCGTTGAAGCTTTGCGACCCCCCAGGGGGTCGCGACCCACAGTTTGAAAAACACAGGTTTACCGCCTTATTTTGGTAATCAACAATGACGACCGGACAGCCTAGTGGTTAGTGACCCTGACTATGAAGCTAGAGGTCCTGGGTTCGAATCCCGGTAGGGGCAGATAGTTGTATGATGAATACGAATGTTTGTGCCCGAGTCATGGATGTTGTATGTATTTAAGTATGTATTTATCTACATTATATAAGTATGTTTATCCGTTGCCTGGTACCTACTGGCACAAGCTTTGCTTAGTTTGGGGCTGGGTCAATTGGTGTAATTTGTCCCAAGATATTTATTTATTTATTTATTATTTATTTATTTATCACTTCAACTTCTAACCCTCTATTCGTGTGTCGCCAAATAGCAAGACACGTGATTCCATGTAATGCCAGCGAGTGAAGGGGTCAAGTGAAGACGGTCTTTCGAGCGCTCTCACTTTCTCGAAGAGATGATTTTATATTAGTTTCTAACCGCGACTTCGTCTGCGTAGAATTAGACGTAACAACTTCTGCAATAATTATTAACGTTGTGATTCCAGGCAGCTACGGATCTTTGGCATGTTTATCGCTATCGCGCGGGAACTATGCAGTTTTCTAGGATAAAAAGTAGCCAATATTTTAATCTAGGTTACCAGCTATCTCCGTTCCAAATTTGATCCAAATTCGCCCAGTCGTTTCATAGTGAAGAGGGAACAAACATACACACTGACATCCTCACAAACTTTTTCTTTCATAATACATATTTGTATGATTTAATGGTAGAGTTATAGAATATGGTGTTATAGGCGATGCGGCTAGCAAGTGATGACTATTTTGATTTCCCTTTCCACCTATACCCCCTTAATCAAGCTAAACGTGGCCTTTAGGTTTTGTTACCTTAGGCTCTGTCTACCCCGTAAGGGATAAAGACGTGATATATATGTATGTATGTTTTAGAATTTATTGATACCTATATAATACTCAGTAATAATCGAGTTTCACGCTCATACTCCAAATACTTAGCAACTATATAACGAAGGTATAAAAGTGTAGTGCGCTCCCTCATTCATCTTCTGTTTCACTCGCGGAACTTGACAGCTCGCCTCAGTATGAGTGAAGGAGACAGAGAGCGTGTTGACGAGCGGAGCGATTAAGGATACGATTTAAAAACGCTTATTGTAAAGCACCACCTGCTCAGATCTGTTCTGTTCTCCAGTCCATTATGGTTGCCTGGTAGAGATCGCTCTGTAGCGATAAGGCCGCCTATTGTTACCTTGTAATATTCTGTATACCTTTTTTCTGTTTTGGTTGTTATATGTGGTGTTCAATAAAGAGTTATTGTATTGTATTGTAAAGACATAAGAGGCTAGGATGGACGTCTTGTGTAGATAAGAAAATGCCTAGCAAAGTAAACGCTGCGTGAAATTCATTTCCATCAGCGTAAGCCTTGTGTGTGAGGGCAGAATGTGATGTTTAGTAGATTGGTCTGGGAGTATAGAAAAAACATAGAATGTACCAGTAGCTTTATGGTAAAAGCCCATCGAGGGAATTGGCGAAAATCTTAGGAATCATGTTATAGGCGATGCGGCTATCCATCACTATTTTGAATTCCCTTTCCACTTGTACGCCCACAATCATGCTAAACGTGGTCTTCAGGTCTTGTTAGGTACCTCAGGCCCCCGTTAGGAATAAAGACGTGATCGGAATGGAGATATAAACTTCTGTCCTACCGGTAGGCATGTATGTATGTATGTATGTATGTAAACTCTTTATTGCACATAAAAATTTTAAAAATACAGAAATTCAGACAAAAAAGTACAAAGACGAACTTATCCCTAAGAAGGGATCTCTTCCAGCTAACCTACAGAAAGGAATAGTTGACAACAAAAAGGCAAGCAGTAATTATGCGCAAATAAGTAATGCATGCGTGCTGTGCTTAAATTTGTGTCGTTCTTCGTTGATCGCTTGCAGTCACTGCATTGTATTAGAACCATGCTAAAGCAATGGCTCACAGCTGTATTAAAACAGTCGCACGCCAGCTACTGGTCTGGGAGCAAAGAAAAAACAAAGAATACACCATTTTCTTCTCGCCTTAACTATGTCCAGATAAAGAGAGAACAAGAGACAGTAGTTGAGGTGACTTAGAATGTAGTAGCTGTCCGTTTTCATCTTCAGTTAAAGCCGCTTCACGCTAATCGCTCCGCCTGTCACCATAAGCGGTCCACGCCAGTAGGAAAACAAGGAAAATGCTTTTGGAAATTGTATTCACCGCTATTAGAGTAGTTGGTCGAGAAGGGGGGGTTATCTTCAGCAATCCCATTACGGGATAACGCCGGTCCGCCGGCAGTAAGACGGTTAAAAAATAAAGATTACTGTTTAAGGGTTGGGTTATTGTGCGTATGTACATAAGGTGCCTACAATTCCCATAGTATAGTGTATTTATGGTAAGAAAGTCTAGCGTTCACGTAATTTTCGAATACTAAGTGTTAAGCGGGTGGTAGGGCCTTGTGCAAGGTCCGTCCGGATCGCTACCACCATCTTACTCGCTAATCCTGCCGCTAAGTAGCAGTGCTTGCACTGCTGTGTTCCGGTGTGGAGGTTGGCAACGCATCTGCAATCCCTCCGGGGTTGCGGGTGTCTATGGGCCGTGGTGATCACTTACCATCAGGTGACCCACTTGCTCGTTTGCCTTCCTATTCATATATATAAAAAAAAAACTACCACGTTATTTTAATACACATACACAAATCAGTCTATATCCCCTATTGGAGACAGCCAAAGGTAACAAGAGCTACAGGCTACGTTTAGCAAGATTGTGGGCGTATAGGTGGAAAATGGAATCAAAATAGTGATGTGTTGCTAGTGGCATCAACTTTAATATGATTCCTATGATGTTCGCCCATTCTTTCGATGGGTTTTTACCATCTGGGCGGGAAGAGAAGCAACTGGTGCATTCTATGTTTTTTCTTTGCTCCCAGACCAGCATGAAATTTATTTAAATAATAACTTTAATTTAAAAATTAAATTACCATCATCATCAAATTAGTCATCTCCAGTCTATATAGGTACGTCCAACAGGCCTCTTCTCAGATCGAGAGGGCTGGTTCCCACTTCCGACGAGGCCCAGTGCGGATTGGAAAATTCACACACACCATTTAATTGCTTCGCAGATGTGAGCAGGTTTCCTCAAGATGTTTTCCATCCCCAAAAAGCTTATGGTAAATTTCAAATGTAAATCCACAGTAGTGCAAGTCCGGGATTCGAGCCCACGACCCTTTGCTTGAGAGGTCACAGGTCAACCACTAAACCACGGCTTAATCGAGTAATCATACGTAAAAAAAAACAATGTTATGCCAAAAATGCCTTAAAAATTATGGAAAAGCGCTGATGTTCAAACTACTGGATCGATATTTACCAAACATGACTAAGAACCTTCGCAAGGAAACTGGCTAACCGCATCCAAATTAGTCCATCCGCTTGAGAGCTACGATGCCTCTCAAAGACAGACACACACCGACACAGAGAGAGAGACAACAAAGTCAAACTTAAAACTCTCCTCATTTGCGTCAGGGGTTAAAAAGCTGGCAGCGTCGGCTTGTGGATTGCCCCATGGGTCGAGTTATCTCACTATGACAAATGATTACACTATGGCGTAGGTATTGTAGGAATTCTGCGGAACTACGAGCTGAGCAGCGCACCAGTTCTATCTAACCCGAGACCCGCGCATTATAATATCCGATACATTGTTCAACGATAAACTTATATTACCAGGAATACAGTTGAGTACTAGCTAGTATTTCAAAAGTATATTTCACAGGGAAAAATACTAGTTAAAATATTCTATAGAATCAGGCAGTACTTCCTTCCTTTTCATCTTAATACTTTAGGTTTTGTGTATCTCGTAAGGGATAAAGACGTGGTTTGTGTACGTGTACTTGCATGCGTTACTTTGCTGGGGTCCATCAAAAACACCTTGCTACTCCGCGGCTCACGTGTAGTATTTAAATGTTTTGGTTCGTTGCTAGTTTTAATTAAAAACCGAGAAAACTTTAAACGAATATACAGATTGCATCGATACAAGTGGAAATAGATAATCGAATACGACATCAAATTCATGTGTACATTTTATGTGAATCATATTGCAAAAGAAGTTATAATGAAATGAAAAAATCAATGCATCCATGCTGGTCTGGGAGCAAATAAAAAAAAATAGAATGTACCAGTTGCTTGTATGCCCGCGCAGATCATAAAAGGCCGTCGAGGGAATGGGGAAAAATCTTAGGAATAATGTTATAGGTGATACGGTTAGCAACCCACCACTATTTTGTTTCCCCTTTCCACCTATACACGAACAATCATGCTAAACGTGGCCTTTAGGTATTTTTACCTTGGGCTTTTCTAACCCGTAAGGGATAAAGATGTAATTTATGCATGAAAAAATAAATCGCACCCTTCGTGGAAGTAAGACGTAAGTCCTATTAAGGCTCTACAGGACTTACGTCTTTCTTCCACGAAGGGTGCGAAATCTGGACGCAGTAAGCTAGTGAGCCAGTGTGTCATACATGCTGCGGGTTTGCTAATTTGTGAAATACTTTCCGCTGGTGTTCTTATCGTCACAGTGCGGTGTTTGTATTTTTTGGTGTTTATTTATTACAATCATACTTAGTACATGCTTGAAAACTAAAGTTTTCAATCAATGCGTCCTACCCGTCATGACCTACGGAGCTGAGACGTGGACACTCACGGTAGGGTTGGTCCACCATTTCAAAGTCGCTCAGCGAGCTATGGAAAGAGCTATGCTCGGAGTCTCTCTGAAGGACAGGATTCGTAACGAATACATCCGACAGAGAACCAGAGTTACCGACATAGCTCAAAGAATTAGCAAGCTGAAGTGGCAGTGGGCCGGCCATATCTCGCGAAGAACCGACAACCGCTGGGGGAAACGTGTTCTTGAGTGGAGACCGCGACTCGGCAAACGTAGTGTAGGACGCCCTCCGGCCAGGTGAGATGACGATCTGCGAAAGACTGCAGGCAGATGCTGGATGCGTCAAGCTGAAGACAGGGCGCTATGGCGCTAATTAGGGGAGGCCTATGTCCAGCAGTGGACTAATATAGGCTGATGATGATGATGATACTTAGTAAGACCTTTTTTATACTATTTGGTACCATTTTATTTCCCATATTTTAAACAGGTAGTATAATTGTATGTTTTACATTCACTCTTGCCTTAGAAAGTTTTAGACTGAATGTCCAGAAATGTAAACAAGGGAGTCGAACTAGTTAATAAACTGCTTTGTAGAAGCAAATTGAACGTCAACAGTGTGTGGGTAAAAATACTTACCCCATTTTTGGATTGCTTTCAAATAACAGACATTACCCAACTACGCTGTTCTTCATAGAGCGTATTTCACAAAAAAATACCTAGTATTTGTCCCTAGTATTTCCTACTCTATAACTCTACTTTTGTTTGATATCTCTCCAGAGGACAATCCGTACTTGTTTGCTTTGTACAAGCAAATTGAACGTCAACAGTGTGTGGGTAAAAATACTTACCCCATTTTTGGATTGCTTTCAAATAACAGACATTACTAACCCAACTACGTTGTTCTTCATAGAGAGTATTTCACAAAAAATTACCTAGTATTTGTCCCTAGTATTTCCTACTCTATAACTCTACTTTCGTTTGATATCTCTCCAGAGGACAATCCGTACTCGCGGATTAGGGATCCACGGGATTATTTACGATCGCGAAGTTTCTTGTTTTGATCGTTATTATGTTGTGTTAGTAAATTAGAGCGCTTCGTAATTCGAGTATCGTATACTGTGTATCGAATTACTTGGTATCGACATGGTAATTCGGTAATTGAATATTTGGGTTCAAAACAACAGCCTGTATACATTACATATATTAACGGTGGGTACATTCAAGGTTAGGTGACTTTCATAAGCCATAGACCTGCAGTTGGCTCGGTTGGAAGTGGCTTGTATCTACCGTGAACCCGCGACATTAACCAGTAGGCTTATTACCTAACTCGCTCGCAATCGCCATCGTGTTCATTTTGACAGTTCATGTATGGGCTGACAATTGGCATCGGAATCAACTAGCTGTCACATTCATACAAGAACTGTCAAAATGAACACGATGGCGATTGCGAGCGAGTTAGGTAATAAGCCTACAGGTCATCCACCTCGTTGGTGGACGTCCTACGCTGCGCATGCCGCGGTCTCCACTCGAGAACCTTTCGGCCCCAACGACCATCTGTTCTCCGAGCTATATATGACTTGCCCATTGCTGCTTCAACGAACTATGTCTGGCTATGCCGGTGACCCTTGTCCTTCTACGTATCTCCTCATTTTAAGAGACTTTATTTTGATATTCTTCTATGCTGGTCTGGGAGTAAAGAACAAACATATAATGTACCAGTTGCTTCTCTACCCGCGCAGATGGAATAAGTCCATCGAGGGAATGGGCGAAAATCTTACCAATCATATATATAGGCGATGCGGCTAGCAAACCATCACTACTTGGATTCCCCTTTCCATCTAAACGTCCACAATCATGCCAAACGTGGCCTTTAGGCCTTGTTACCTTAGGTTATGTCTACCCCGTAAGGGATAAAGACATGATTTAGTGTAGTCTGTGATGTGGTTGTCTGTGTTTATCTAGTATTTTTATTTTAATGGCAAAGGGGTTGGTGGACACGCAACCGCATCGAAGTATATGATTATAAATGTAAATGTTTGTTTTTATTGTAGTTTTATATACATGTACTAGCTTTTGCCCGCGGCTTCGCACGCGTGAACCATGAGCATTTCGAAGCGAACACCCAAACCTGCAAGCATGTAAGTATGCAAGCAGGCATGCAAGCAGGCATGCAAGCAGGCAAGCAAGCATGCAAGCAAGCGTGCAAGCAAGCATGCATGCAAGCGAGCGTGCATGCAAGCGAGCGTGCAAGCAAGCATGCATGCAAGTAAGCACGCAAGCATGCATGCATGCATGAAAGCAAGTATGCAATCAAGCATGCAAAGCAAGGACTCAAGCAAGCATGCAAGCAAGCCCCCGCATTGCCCCGCTGCCTTTATTTTTCTGAAACTGTAAATATTGCAGGATTTTTATAAAACAAACCTAACCTAACCTATAGGGCTGTCCTAAAATATACCTACCCCAAATAGCTTTTGCCCGCGACTTCGTAGTTACGCGCTAAGATGTAAAACGAAAAAATAAGTTTTTTCCCGTTCCCGCGAAAATTTTGGGGAGTGCTTTCGGAGTAGGTACACTTAAAGCCTTTAAAGAAAGACACGTTATAAATGTTAAGTCTCTTTCTTCCGCTGTTTCGTCTGGAAACGTAAAATCCCGTTTTTTCCCGTTTTAGTGTTCCCCTACACTCCCGAATAAACCTACGTGACAAATTTCAACTTTTTGTGTCCAGTAGGTAAAACGTAAAAGCCCGGTTTTTCCCGTTCCCGTAAAAATGTTAGGAAATCCTTTGTTAATGCTCCCTTACACTCCCTAAGGAAGCTAAATGCTAAATTTCATCTTTCTACGACCAGTAAAAGGAAAAATCCCGTTTTTCCCTATCCCGTGGGAACTTCGAAAAATACCTTCTTAGTGCACCTCTAGGATACTCAAGGTATATGTGTGCCAAATTTCAAGTTTCTAGCTATATTATGCCTACCGCAGTATTTCTTTGTAAACAAATATTTTTCCCGTTCCCGTGGGAATTTTGGAAAGTACTATTTTAAATGCTCATCTACACTCCCGGAGCAATCTACATGCCGAATTTCAACTTTCTGCAACCAGTAAAATGAAAAGTCCCGTTTTTCCCGTTCCCGTGGGAATTTCGGAAAATCCTTTTTTTAGTGCTCCCCTACACTCCCCAAAGGAACTTGAATACCGAATTTCAGTTTTATACGACCAGTAAAACGAAAAATCGATCCCGTAGAACTGAATATATAAATCCCGTTTTTTTCCTTATCCCGTGGGAATTCCCAAAAATCATTAATATATTATTTTACTATTATAATCACCTACTTCTATGCCAAATTTGAAGAGTCTAGTAATTGTAGTTCATAGGATTTCGTTAAACTGAATATATAAATCCCGTTTTTTTCCTTATCCCGTGGGAATTTCCAAAAATCCTGAAATCAGTTTCTTCGTTTTGTAATCGCCTACTTTTGTATCAAATTTGAAGAGTCTAGTTATTATAGTTACTGAGATAGCGTCACTCGGAGTCGAATATATAATTCCCGTTTTTTCCTTATCCCGTGGGAATTTCCAAAAATCCTTCCTTAGTGGATGCCTACATTGTATAAGGTATCTATGTGCAAAATTTCAAGTCTCTAAGTCCAGTGGTTTGGGCTGTGCGTTGATATATAGTTAAGTCAGTCAGTCAGTCAGTCAGTCAGTCAGTCAGGACTTTGATTTTTATATGTATAGATAACTATTGTATTTTTAATTGTTTGTGTCGATTCGGTTTAGGTTCGCTCGCTGTCAGTTTCATACTAAAATGACGGTTAAAACCTAAACTGAGTCGGAATTGCATCGCATTAAGACGTCACGGTCAGGCCCCAGCGTGGAAGATAGATTATAGTACATTTCGGATTCTCTCAGCACTCAGAAGTTTCGGTTTAATTATTTAACTATACTACTAGCACATTATAAGCCACTTAACACTATTTAGAACTGGGGCCCGATTTTCGAAAGCACATCGCTCGAAAGTGGGATAAATGTGTTTATATCTTCAAAACTCTAACTAATCAAATTTTTTACTAAACTCGTCGCAAAATAAAAGGCCCGTTTTGACAGTTCACTCCCATGAAGTTCTGTATTTTTTACCGATCGAAATGTTTTGAAGGTAATTACATTTTTCATTGATGGTTACCGCCCACTCCGTTAAGTGCTGTGAATAACGATTTTTTTCATACTGTCCACAGACTATTAATAATCGGTTAAGGAAAAAAATAAATCGATCAAAATATATTTTTAAGGCCGACTCGCACTTGGCCGGTTTTATTTCTTTAAACACTTGTGTTTGGACAAATAAATTATTGATTTCTTTTGGTGATTGAGTGAGTGTTATTGTAACAAAAATATTAAATGAAAGAAAGTTGACGTATCGTAACATTGTATCATTTCAAAATACTTACAATATCAGTTTAAGTTAAATTTTCTTATTAGAACTTTTATCCAATGCACTTTACAGTGCATATTCAAATCGATCAAATACTCATACAAACTCAAACAAATCGATTTATCGTGAGTATCGATTACCGAGTCATATGGTTACATCACTAGTTACGTCGCGAAGACAAATGTCAAAACGGGCCTCTTATTTTGCGACGAGTTTAGTTCACAAGATTTATTTATTTATTTATTTATTTATTTATTAGCATCAAATTGAAAAAATACAATTTTACCCATAGGGTGTAGCCAAATACATATTAGTTCCAAACAAAACAAACATTAACATTACATAAAATAATCCATTTCAGATATAATAATTATTGCCAACATACAAGAACCTCAATATATAAATCATAATAGTATCATTAAATAATGTCATTTGTTCACTTTACACCAGGAATTTAATTTATAGTCATATTTAATCAGTAGTCATTTCACACTAAGTAAGTATACAATAATTAACTAACATTATAAAATTCGTCTAGATTATAAGGACATAATTCAATCAGGTGCTTTTTCAAAGCAACCACAAATTTTGAATATGTCAAGCACTTTATTTTGTTTGGTAAGGCATTATAAGCTTTAGCTGCAACAACCTTAGTACATCTCCTGAACCCAGCCGTTCCGGCAACAGGCACATAAACATCCAGAGAAAATATGTTTTTTAACCTATCGCTTCTAAAGTCTTTTGGAGGAAATTTCTGAGGATATCGCTTTACAAGTTTACAAAGTTCCATTATATATAACGAAGTCAAAGTTAGTATTCCTAATTTTTTAAAAGAATTTCTACAAGACACGCGATTTGACTTAATACCATCCAAAATACGCACGCATCTTTTTTGCAGCTTGAACAGTCGATCCATGTCCGTGCATCCACCCCATATGGGCAAACCGTACAGTATGTGGGACTGGACAAATGCATAGTACGCTTGAACTGCAGCGGTCCTTGTTGATGACCTTGCCAAAGCTCTTAAAGCAAAAGCGAAACTACTAAGCTTGCTGGCAACGTAGTCCAAATGTTTCTTCCATGTTTGTTTGCTATCAATAATCACGCCAAGGAACTTAGTATCATCTACAATTTCAATAGTATCACTATTTAAAGTAACATCTATCATAACACTATCAGTCCTAGGATTTCTAAAATGAACAAGCTTTGTTTTGCTAATATTTGTACATAGGTTCATGCCATGAAGCCAGTTTATTACTGTCGACAGGGTGTTTTTAATTAAGTTACTAAGATTTTCAATGTCATTACGCTTAAACCTGAATAGAATAGTGATGTCGTCAGCGAACATGATTAGCTTATGCGGTACTAGTCTTGGTAGAAAATTTACATAGAGAAGGAACAAGATGGGGCCGAGTATGCTCCCCTGAGGGACCCCATATTCCAAACACGCACTATTCGATTTATAATCCACCACAGAGTTAGACTTATGATCAAAAGTTGAGATTATAACAGACTGTTCACGGTGCTTAAGATATGATTCAAACCATTTATTACTCACTCCACGGATACCATATCGATTTAGAACGTCTAACATAATGTCATGATTGACACAATCAAATGCCTTAGATAAGTCTAATAGGATTGCTATCACGTTGTTTTGTTGATTTAAGGCTTCCGAGACAAAATCGGTCATATCAAACAAAGCATCTGTTGTTGAGACTCCTCTCTGAAAACCAAACTGCTCTGATGCCACGATTCTACGAGAAACCAAGTATGTATATAGGCGATTAGCCATTACCTTCTCATAAATCTTAGAAAATATCGTAAGAAGAGCTATTGGCCTGTGATTACCAGCCTGCAACTTACTTCCCTGCTTGTGTAAAGGCTTAATGTTCGCTATCTTCAATCTTGACGGAAATGTTCCATCAGATAAGGAAAGATTGATAAGGAACAAAAGTGGTTGCAATATTTCATGAGCGACACATTTTACAACTCTGGATGGAACTCCGTCAAATCCACTGGATTTCTTGTTTTTAAGGCTCAATATAACATTAAGTAGTTCAGTTTCACCTACTGGCTTAACAAACATGGTGCCAGATTCAAAGGGTGGCAGGACTGCCCTTGGTTTTGTAGAAGGATTTTTATTACAGTCTTTCACCACAGATCTGAAGTAGTTATTGAAGATATTAGCAGCTTCACTATTTGAATTTGCCGTGGTCCCCCCATCTGAGAGTCCTATGTAATCTGCGTTAAAGTTCAATCCATGTTTAGGAGTCTTCATGTTTTCATTAATGAGCAGCCAAGTGGCTTTGACTTTATTTTTAGAGTTAGTTATCCTACTTTCATTTACCCTTCTCTTTGAGACTGCTATAACTCTTTTAAGTAAGGCATTGTATGATTTATAGTAAACCAATAATTTATCATCTTTACAAAATTTTGTTTGAATAAATAGTTTACGTTTAACTACACTTGATTTTCTAATGCCTTTTGTAAGCCATTTCCTGTTTTTCCCTGTACAATTTTTTATTTTAATCTTAGTCATAGGTATACACTTGTTAAAATGAAACATAAAAATATCATGAAATAAATTAAATCCAACGTCGGCGTCTTTTGCTTTATACACAAATTGCCATGATAACTGCTCTAAGCATGATCTTAGTTTATCTAGGTTATGGTCGCTTATAATTCTTACCCATTTATAAAAACAATGTTTGTTGCGCCTTTGCAATGGTACAGGTAGGCTAGCAAATTGCATAGTGTGATCGGAAATAGCAAGATCTATCACAGTGACATCTTTTAGCTCCATATTACTTATGATATTATCAATACAAGTACTGCAATGACTTGTAACTCGTGTTGGTTCGTTTATATGGGTCTTAAGATTAAATAAATTTAATAAATAGACAAATTCTTTGGCTTCGTTGCTATTAATTAATAAATTTATATTAAAATCACCACAAATTATCAATTTTGGAGAGTTCCTGAACGTTTCTAGAAGTGTTTCCAAATGATCCAGAAAGTTATCATTTTTCATTGTGTTTGGTCGATAAACGCACACTAGATGCATATCATTTAGTTTTATTCCACAGATCTCAAATATATTTTGAATAGAGGCATTCTTTACATGTGGCAACTCCTGAAATAACAGGTTTTCTTTTACAAAAATACAAGAACCACCACTACTTTTTTTACTAGGCCTACAATAATAGCTAGCCAGAACAAATCCTGAGATTTTAATTAAGTTCAGCTCTGACTTTTTTCTGTGATGTTCAGTAACCATGAGCACATCTACATCTTTGCCATCGACAGAAGACAGCCATATTTCTACTTGGGAAATCTTGTGGGTATTAAGACTTTGAACATTAATGTGTGCAACTTTACTGGTTTTCATTGGAATGGAAGTTACTATAGATGTATTTTTCGTGATTTTTTGATTATTTTTGGGTTCATGACCCAGTTTTTTGCCGCTAGGTGATTTACTATAATTTGGAACATCATACGCTACCTGGTTCTCGTTACAATTCACGAAAAAAGTTATGATTTTCAGCTTTCATGTTTAAGTTTTCACCAATATTCACAACCAACTCTCTTATGCAATGAAATATTGAATTAATGCCCCTTCTATTGATTTGAAAGTCAACTCTAGAAAACATAGCATGAGAGTACTCCAAACAGTTGTTCGTATCCATTATAAATGCATATTCATATTCTAGATTATCTCTATACAGTTTACTATTAAAATCTTCTATGCGTCTATTGAATAAAGAAGCTCGGTCGCTTAATTCGTTCGCGCTTAGTTCGGTCGCGATTAATGAGAGCCGTATCTTCTAAGCTACTCGTATTTCAAATTCAGCACAATTTTTCACCACTTTCGAGTGGTATTTTCACACATGTGCTTCCTTCCATACTGGTCTGGGAGCAAAGAAATAACATAGAATGTACCAGTTGCTTCTCTACCCGCGCAGATGGAAAAGGTCCATCGAGGGAATTGGGCGAAAATCTTAGGAATCGTGTTATAGGCGATGAGGCTAGCAACTCAACACTATTTTGATTTCATTTTTCACCTATACGCCCACAACCTTGCTAAATGTGGCCTGTAGGTATCTGTTACGTTAGGCTCTGTCTACCCCGTAAGAGATAAAGACGTGATTTGTTTATGTATGTATGTATGCTTTTATAAATCGGACCTCTGCGCTTGTGAGTCGACAATGGCGGGCAAGTTGGTGCACTTTGAGTGGTTCACTCTCGTTTTAAGCCGTCCATTAAAATGCGAGCCACTCTCCATTAGGATAATATTAATCCACCCCCAGATTATTAAAACGGTGTTTTAGATTACTCTGCTTAATAAAACATATGGTAAGCGCGATTTACTTGTTTCCTTGGTTAGGGCTTAATTTTCAAGGGTTTCGTTCCTCTTATACGCCCGCAATCATGGTAAGCGTGGCCTTAAGATTTTGTTATCTTAGGCTCTCTTTACCCCGTAAGGGATAAAGACGTGATATATGTATGTTTGTATGTATATATGAGTATCAAATAGGTGTACTAAAAAGTGATTTTCTTAAATTCCCACGGGATAAGGATCTAGTCTGTTTTTTGAATTGACAAGTCTCGCAAAAAAAAACCGAGCACTATTAAATTCTAGAAAAAAAAACCTCCTTTTACCTAGGTACTAAATGCTCACAAACTAAACCTTATGACATTGAAAATAGAGCAGACTTTACCTAGACCTTGCACGAAAATGTTTGCGTCAAACTCCGAAGTTATCCCTCTGTAAGTGTTCCTATTATAGAACCATGCAGCATCAAACCAACTGGAGGTGAAGCATTAATTTGTCACAAACTAAAAGAAACAGAATCGCGAAAAGAAGATGTTTGTGAAAATGTAACAGACAGACACACTTAATTTTTAATATTAGTAGGTATGGATATATTCTTACACTTATATTATTTGTGTCATTTTTTTCACTTTATAGCACTGAAATGAGCCTATTCTTTTCCTATAGGGCCGGCAACACACTTTTAGCACCCTATATTACGAGTGTCCTTAGGCGGCGGTAATTGCTTTGCATCAGGTGACCCCCTTGCTCGTTTCCCCCCTATGATATAAAAAAAAACTGTAACACACTGGCTTCATCTCATTCAGAGTGTTGCTTTCAATTTTTTATTCTGACACAGCTCTTCTTTATCAATAGAGAAATTAGTTTAGATTCGATAGAACCGTCATATTAAAAAACTGAAGATAATAAAATAATTATTTCCAGCAAAGGACGATGTTTTAAATTGAAGAATTTCACATTACTTTAGAGATTTGATTCCATTTTCCATCTATACGCCCAGAATCATGCTTAACGTGGTCTTGAGGTTTTGTTAACCTTAGGCTCTGTCTACCCCGTAAGGGATAAATACGTGATTTGTGTATCTATGTATGTAAATCAAAAGATAATAGTGGCCAGTAGTTATTTAATTACAAAACCCTTTCCTAGAACGATTGTTTGTACGTATGAACGTACACCTCTTTAAATTTTATGATGATACTGTGGAAGAGTTTTCTCAACGAGTATCTCGTATACTCAAAAGAGGCACCAACACACTACAGAGACTGTTGTTCTAATTTGAAATACTAAATAAATATTTGCCATTTTCATATTTTTGAGGTACGTCGGCTTCTCCGGTAGACTTAGTGCTCTAGTACAGAACCCTTATAGAACTACGCTCAAAACTTGTTCAAAGGGTAAAACTAATTTAATATAGCAGCAAGTCAAGGCCGAACGAATTGAACTTAATAAACAAATAAATAAAATAAAATATACATACATACACACACACATACACATATCACGTCTATATCCCTTACGGGGTAGACAGAGCCTGAGGTAACAAGACCTAAAGGCCACGTTTAGCATGATTAGAGGCGACTAGGTGGAAAGGGGAGTCAAAATAGTGATGGGTTGCTAGCCGCATCGCCTATAACGTGATTCCTAAGAATTTCGCCCATACCCTCGATGGGCTTTTACGATCTGCGCTGGACGAGAAGTAACTGGCAAATTCTATTCGGTCTCACAATATGTTTTAAATACCTCTCTCTCTCGAATGAACACCAAACGCAAAAACATTTCTGAATTTCCTTAAAAAAAACAACTTGTGATCCCAAGTGTTTCCAAACAACTACAAAGGGCGACTCCGTAATTGACTTTCAAAATCGACCGGCCAAAAATGCGTAATTAAATTGGAGATTGTCTTTGGGGCCGGCACCGGAATCGGATTAGGGTAATCCTTTTTAACGGGCCCTGTCGGAACAGGTAGGCCTGCCACTTCCGCGGCACGAATATGCTTAAAAACTGCTTTTTTCCACCGACTTAGGTATCTCTTCAACTGCAAAGTATAGAAGTAAAGGTCGTAAAGGGCAAATAAGTAAATTAAGTATTAAAAGACAATATGGGTAAATTTAGCACTATACGTCGTTGTTTATACGTCATGATTTCCTTTACGTTCCATGTGATTTTAGGCTTGTTACTTACACCCACAAAAAAGCCAAAAATACGGGGCGTAAAGGTCCAATTTTACGAGATGTCAAAATTTCGAGTATACAGTTCGATAGAGCTTGAAATTCTGAACAAAACTGTATATTTAACTCATTTTCAGTATTTTGTCTTTTACGCCAATTGACCCTAAAGGTATCGAAATATGGTTTACATACTAAAAAAAGGCTCAGTAGGCTTCTACTAACTTAACCCGTCATGCGTCCAAGCGACTACAGTAATCCCTAACTTTTTCGGGCGGGAGGCTTAAAGAGAGAGCGAGAAGCATATATAACGACTTGTCGCTGGCTCTTCCAAGGGAGGAAGACCTGGCCAGTGGCGTGAATGCATAATGCAGTCCCTAAGACATTTCCCGCCCAAAAAAGTTAGAAATACTGTAGTCGCTTGGACGCTTGACGGGTTAACAATCGTTTGTCCTTACCTGTCACTTTGACGTTTACCTTTCACAGATAAGGACAAACGATTGCTGTTGGGGTGCGAGTCGGGTTACCTACTCGTGTGATCAAGAACTGCGGTTCGTTTTTGGATCCGTCCGAGGGGAAGAGCAGTGCTTGGTCCGGTGCACCTTGGGCATCGGTTAGTGATTTCCTGGCGGTCTCTGAGGGATATCACATCCATTGGCTAAGAGCCCGACAGGGAGGGGGTATTTTGACCGTGTTCTACCGTACAACGTTGCCGACATTTTTATCACAAGATTTATTTATTACTTTGACATTGGCGAAATGGTCGCATCGATGGGGCCATATTAAAAAAAAACCGGTCAAGTGCGAGTCGGACTCGCGCACCGAGGGTTCCGTATCATTATCTATAAATATATAAAACGTAAGCAGAGCCCTGCTCCAAAGCAAAATGTACGCAGTGTGGGGTTACTTTATATTGGTCACTGCTATATACAGACATACATACACATTTACGGTTTTCGCAATTATTCTTTAATCTGTGCTATAAGACCTACCTTCATACCAAATTTCAAAATTCTGCGTTCACGGGAACTACCTTGTAGGTTTTGATTCCCTTGAGAGTTGAAAATTTGCGGAAATTTGCGGCATAAACGGCTGTATCTTTTGATTGCGTTGGCTTAGAATTTTGATTTTTTCACAGCTCCAAGGGGCAGTAGACTTGAGTATTTGATATAAATTTCAGCTTGATACCTCCACGCGTTCCTGAGAAAAAGGGTCTTGACAGACGGACGGACAGACGGACAACAAAGTGATCCTATAAGGGTTCCGTTTTTTCCTTTTGAGGTACGGAACCCTAAAAAGAAGATTGCTAAGTTAGCAAAAGCTGGAGCGTTTATGAATAAGGGGGGAAATGTTTAAGCATTATTCTGGAACCAGCTGTTGCCTGCGACTTCGTCTGCTAAGAATTCATTTACCCCGCGGAAACAAATTAATCTATCCCTGTGCCAAATATGATCCAGATCTGTCTAGCCATTCTGGCGTGAAAGAAACAAACATCCATACTCACAAACATCAGCATTTACAGTATTAGTAGGATATTTCAGCAGGCGTACGGGCTCTGTCTGCCCCGTAAGGGATATAGACGTGATTTGTGTATGTATGTTTGTATGTACCAATGTTTATTTATTTATGTGAACCAAAACCAAATAAAGCACGGTCATCCAGGTACTTTTGACTTTGGTTGACGAAATGTTTCCACACATTGGACGGTGGCCAAAGTGCAAGGCGTCAAATGGGAGAATTTAAAATATAGCAAAAAAACTTTAAGGACTTTTAAACGTTTTTCGGAAATAGAAAGAGAGGATCGGTTGTTAAAAAAGATACAACGTATTTGTGAAAAATAAAGTAAAAAGAGAACAAACCGTCAATGATGTCAACTAAGCAAATAGTACAGATTTTGGTGTAAAAGATACGCCATTTTGAAAAAAAATACTGAACAGACCAAAGCAATATTTTTTGAAAATGAAAAAATGAAATGAAATGATTTTATTCCAGACTTGCATCCATAATAGAATTTCTGTGATAAACTCAAGAGATAATAGTGACCAGTAGTAACTTAATTACAAAACCCTTTCCTAGAACGATTCCTGGAAGTTTCATAATTGGTTGCAAATTAAAATAACGAAGCAAAACACTTAGAATAACAACTGAGTAATTGCTCGATATAACAATTGTATTTTTAGCTAAATGAAACAGTAGAAAAGAAAGGGCTTCCAGGGTTCCGTAGCTACAGGGCCAACGGAACTTTATTACTCGACGCCATCGGGCCCCTAATTATCGCCAACGCGACAATTCTCGGTGACAAGTGACAATTATGTTTACATTACAACATCAACGGAGAATCTACGATGTTTGGCTTTATTTCAAAATGCCTTTGGGCATATCTATCTTCTATCTATCTATACTTATCTATACTAATATTATAAAGAGGAAAAATTTGATTCTTTGTTTGTTGAATTGAATAGGCTCCGAAACTACTGGACCGATTTCAAAAATTCTTTTGCCGTTAGAAAGCTACATTATCACTGAGTGACATAGGCTACTTTTTATCGCGGGAAAATACCTTTTCCTACGGGAAAATTAATTTATCGCGGGCGAAGCTGCGGACGGAAGGCTAGTATATAAATAAAAATGAATTGTTGTTCGTTAGTCTCGCTAAAACTCGAGAATGGCTGAACCGATTTGTCTAATTTTAGTCTCGAAATATTCGTGGAAGCTCAGGAAAGGTTTAAACGGTGAGAAAATATTGAAATTTAGAAGAAAAAAAACGGGAGCGAAGCGGCGGGCAACAGCTAGTATTTAATGTATTTTTTGTGAAATGTCTGTTTCTGTATATTTGAACAATAAAGCATTTACTTACTTACTCACGTCTTTATCTTTTACGGGGTAGACAGAGCTTAAGGTAACAAGACCACGTATATAAAGGTCACGTTTAGCATGATTTAACAATGATGAAGGGAGAAAGATAATGGTTAACGCGTTTTCGAGTGCCTTTGAGAAAATGACCTCTTATGGGGTAGACAGAATAGACAGGCCCTAGGGTTTCAAAGCAAAAAGGGCACGTTTAGCGTAATTGTGGGCGTATAGGTGGATAGGGGATTCAAAATAGTGATGGGTTGCTAGCCGCATCGTCTATAACATGATCTCTAAGACTTTCGCCCATTCCCTCAATGGGCTTTTACCATGCGCGGGAAGAGAAGCAACTGGTAAATTCTGTTTTTTCTTTACTCCCAGACCAGCATGGAGGAATTTGAATGGTCCTTTGAATTTCCTCAGCCTATAATTTGTGGTCAAGCCATTACTCCAAATGCCATACAAGTAACCATTTAATCTGGAATCTGGAAGGCAATTTGTAACTGCCCCAAATTACTCCATAAATTAGCCAGCGAGTCCATGATTCGATAGAATGAAATATTGGGACGACTTCGACTGTACACGACCTTGCCACAGTATACCTCAACTAAACAGTAAAGCAGGCAGATTTCTCCACATTTTGTGAAGAAAAAACGATAGACCTACGTGAATGTGAGGGCAAGATAGACGAAACTATGAGAGAGCTGAGATTCGTAAATGAGGAGAGAAAAGCATATTGTTCTTTTTCTTTGACACGAACCGCTGGGGTTTTACCATGACGCCTTAATGCTATTCAATTCTGATTCTAGCTACGTTTTAGGTTTTTTTTTTATATATAAGAGGGGGCAAACGAGCAGACGGGTCACCTGATGGAAAGAAATCACCGTCGCCCAGGGACACCTGCAAGACCTGGGGAATCACAAGTGCTTTGCCGGCCCTTTGAGGAACAGGAAGGATCGCTTTTTAAAGATCCCTAAATTGTACCGCTCAGGGAATGCTGCAGCAGGAAGTTGGTTCCAGATCTTTACCGTGCGAGGAAAGAAATCATTCATCATGGTGTCATTTTTGTATGGATCTGACAGCTAGCGATCCAACTTTGGTTCGGAATTGAATCGCAAGACGTAATGTTAAGGCCCCTGTTACATTTTAAGTTTCGTTTCAGCCATTTCAGCGCCGATCTACAAAGTAGGTAGTTTTTACATATCATTGCATAACAGTGTAAATCGGAAAGATTTCGACGTCCATGATACAACAAAGTCAAATTATCCATTAATTTTATCTGTATCTTTACTGTTTTCACAATGATCTCCGTGCCCTTTGAATAAAGGATTAACAGCTCTGCTCTTGGCCATAAAACAGAGTGATGGCTGCGGTCAAGGTGGGAGGGTTAGATCCGGCCTACGTCTTAAACACTTCAGATAGTAGAATTGCCCTGCTGTTTGTACATGGTAGGGTGTGGCGAAGTATAGATTTTTTTTTTAATTAAATAAATTTTCCGCATAAAAGGAAAATGATCTTGGGTATGGAATTTAGAAATCAGAAATATAAATATACTGACCTTGTTTTAAAACTACATATGTACCTATGTATATTAAGGGGCAGCTTTTATTTAACATACATACGAAACAAATTAATTAATCCGTGTGCCAAATTTGATCCAGATTTGTTTAGCCATTCTGGCGTGAAAGAGAAACAAACATCCATACTCACAAACATTCGCATTTACAATATTAGTAGGATCTTTCAGCAGGTGTACGGGCTCTGTCTACCCCGTAAGGGATAAAGAAATGTAAAACATCCAAGACCCGAGGACGAACATTCGTATTTTTCATACAAATATCTGGCCCGGGAATCGAACCCGGGACCTCAAGCTTCGTAGTCAGGTAACCACTAGGCTATCCGGCCGTCGAAGACTATGGAGAAGAATTGACAGTTCAGGAGTTAGTTATTTGAATGGCTTCTACAATGGAGCTGATAAACTACTTTAGTACATACCTACGGGACCCTTCCAATGTAGGGTCGGTCTAAGTGAGACGCTTATTACCTACTAGCTGTTGCCCGCAACTTTGTCTGCATAGAATTCATTTATCGCTATCCCGCAGAAATTACGCAATTTGCCGGGATAGAAAGTAGCCTATGTGTTATGTTCCAAATTTCATCCAGATCTGTCCAGCCGTTCTGGCGTGAAATAGTAACAATCATCCATCCATACTTATAAACTTTCGCGTTTATAATATTAGTATGACGTATACTCAGCGGAATAAAATTGGTATTGTTCGTTTGTTTCATTATTTAAACATAAATACATAAATCACGTGTTTATCCCTTACGGGTAGACAGAGCCTAAGGTAACAAGACCTAAAGGCCACGTTTAGCATTATTGTGGGCGTATAGGTGGAAAGGGGGATTAAAATAGTGATAGGTTGCCAGCCGCATCGCCTATAACATGATTCCTGAAATTTCCGCTCATTCCCTCGATGGGTTTTCATCTGCGCGAGAAGAGAAGCAACTGGTACATTCTATGTTTTTTTCTTTATTCCTGGACCAGCGTAGAAGAGATTACACTAGAGCACATACTTTGCACACTTTGCATACTTTTTCTTGACGGTTTAAAAAAACGATTTCATCTCGGTTAGTGCACATCTCGTAGCATGCTACAGGCTATCGTAGATGAGCTACGGCGTAGCATGCTACGAGTCTTTAAAAAAACACAAAAAACAAAAAACAAAGCTCGGTGCCCTTCTAAGAGATCGCTCCCGCTTGCAACTTGGGCGCTACTATCGGAATCTCCCGAGCCGTCAGCAACGAACGATATTAAAATGATAAGTACCCCGCCGACCTTAATATAACCTTATTGGCCCAGGATTTGAAAACGTTACCGAATCCTAAAAAGGGATCAGCGTTTTTCAATATTTTTCAATTAAGTCTCGCTCCGGTTATGTTTGGACGTACTCTGGGAAGAGACTATGGGTGCAAGTCCAGTGGCGTAGCTAGGTAACCAAGGGCCCTGGGGCAAATAAAAAAAATGGGGGCTCACAACTATCTAAACTGGTTAGCTTTAAAATATTAAATATTACTTCTGGTAAGGATTCGAGGGCCCCTGAGCTTGAGGGCCCCGGGGCACTGCACCGCCTAGCCCTTGCACAGACAGTTCTTAGGTTTCTATTCTCTAAAAAGAAATAATGACTAGGACAAAAAAAATTGAAAATATGAACCGTTGCCCAGGGTGCACCGGACCAGGCCCTGCGCGAACCGCAGCTCTCGACCACACGCGGAGGTAGTCGAAAAGCTCAAAAATGTTATACGGTTGTATGGGGATGATGGCGGTTATGTTTGGACGTATTCTGGGAAGAGACTTTGGGTGCAAGTCCCGAAAAACAGTTCTTAGGTTTCCATTCCCTAAAAAGAAATTATGACTAGGATAGTAAAAAATATAAATTTTTAACCGTTGCCCAGGGTGCACCGGACTAGGCCCTGCGCGAACCGCAGCTCTTGACCACACGCGGAGGCAGTCGAAAAGCTCAAAATGGTTATACGGTTGTATGGGGATGATGGCGGTTATGTTTGGACGTATTCTGGGAAGAGACTTTGGGTGCAAGTCCTGGATAAGTTCTTAGATTTCTATTCCCTAAAAAGAAATAATGACTAGGATAGAAAAAAAATAACCGTCGCCCAGGGTGCACCGGACCAGGCACTACGCGGACCGCAGCTCTTGACCAGACGCGGAGGTAGCCGAAGAGCTCAAAAGGGTTATACGGTGGTATGGGGAAAATTGTTCATTGAATTCTGGTTTTATACTTAGGTACTTCCTTTAATTATTTAATTAATGATGACATTTTGAAAATTCTTCCATGCTGGTCTGGGAGTAAAGAAAAAACATAGAATGTACCAGTTACTCATTTTCCCGCATAAATGGTAAAAGCCTATTGAAGCAATGGGCGAAAACTCTAGGAAACGTGACAAAATCGATTTTATTACAATTTTAAAACTATCCTTACCAAAACTAGTCCAAATACTAAAGGGGATTTACGGTAATTGTTAGCGACTTTAAAATATTTCAATAAGAAAGTAAATTCGCTTGTTTTAAATCTAATTTTGCTATGGGCAAGCCGATTTTTCTTGCGTTAATTAATTTCCTAATTTCCATCAAAACTTAAGCTTGAGAAGTTTTTGTTTGACCAAGACGTCAATTTTGAGGATAATTAGATTCTGTTAAATTCAATTTGTGCTCCGAGATATCCATTTTTGGCCAGAAAGTTAAAAGGTGCTAAGCGCCACGTCAATTCATAGCAATATTGTGCTGGTGTGGAGAGTAAGACAGCTGGTGAAATTTGGTGAAACACAAGAGGTATTGTATGCTAGCCCTCTAGGCTGGCAACGCATCTGCAATCCTCTAGTGCTGCGGGTGACTATGGATGGTGGTGCTCGCTTACTATCAGGTGACCCACTTGCTCGATTGCCTTCCTTGTCGTATAAAAAAAAATGAACGAAATTATTTTTTATTTTCTAATTATTTAATTTAATTTAATTTAATTTAATTTCAAATTTAATTTAATTTTAATTAATTTTAATTTAATTTTGTTTCTTTTTAATTTTAGTCATGTAATTTTGAAATTTATTATGGGTGATTACTTACCTGTAATAAACATTTTTTTTGTAAATCAATTTGGCAAAAAAAAAATGCAAAGGGTTACACAATAGTCTTCACTAGCTATTGCCCGCGACTTCGTCTGCGAACTATTAAGATTTGCATCTGAGGCAGCTTGTCTTTTCCGGAAATTTCCAACAATTATCGTTATATTTCTTAAACCTTAATATTTAAAATCAAAATTATTAATAATAAAATAAATTATTTTGATTTCAAATTCTTATACGCTCTTAATCATGCTAAACGTGGCCTTAAGGTTTTGTTACCTAAGGCTCTGTCTACTCCGTAAGAGATAGAGACGTGATATATGTATGTATGTAAGTATGTATATTCAGTTTAGATTGCTTTTAATACATCTACTAACGGCCCTACACAAGCACACCTCCGGGACTGTAAATATACAAAAAATTAAACTTCTCTAGTGTGGGTTGATCTATGCAGGGTAGGGAAAACGTTTAAATCACCCTTTTTTTCTGCCGCTGACGTAGATCGTGTTTCCCGTGGGAATTTTAAATATCCCAGGATAAAAATAGTTCGGTCTCCGACTGAGAAATATACGGTAACGTGTTGGTAGTTGGCGTTTGTAGGAATTTATACGGTGTAAGCTAAAATCCATGTCTGCCTTAACTCTGTTAATCTACACTTATATTGTAACTAGCAACCCGCCCCGGCTTCGCACGGTATATTATACATGTATTATACATATAAACCTTCCTCTTGAATCATTCTATCTATTAAAAAAACCGCATTAAAATCCGTTGCGTAGTTTTAAAGATTTAAGCATACATAGGAACGGACAGACGGCGGAAAGCGACTTTGTTTTATACTATGTAGTGAAGAGAAAAGATTTTATATTTTTAACTAGTTTCTGCCCGCGACTTCGTCTGCGTATTATACATAAAAACCTTCCCCTTGAATCATTTTATCTATTAAAAAAACCGCATCAAAATCCGTTGTGTAGTTTTGAAGATATAAGCATACATAGGGACATAGGGACAGGGAAAGCGACTTTGTTTTATACTATGTAGTGATAGTGATACATACATACATTTCTAAACGACAGTGAAAATTAGAAAAATCCGAAAAGTAAATGGCCGGGAATCGAAAGGGAGGTAAAGGGACAAAGACGTGATTTATTTATGTATGTATGTATGTATGTAATAAACTCTAACACTACTGGACGACTGATTGTAGATATCATCTATTGAGCAACAAAAGGGTATTAACCATTCATTTTTCTTGTTGCCTAAAAACCCATAAATTTCACTACTTCAGTAACTTTTAACATCACTACATAGTATAAAACAAAGTCGCTTTCTATGTCCCTATGTCCCTATGTATGCTTATTGTTCAGTACAATACTGAACATATAAAAATTAAAGACAGTGTGAAAACACTTTATTGTTAAAATCTTAGATTTAAGAAAAAACTATGTTTTTGTCTATGATCTGTTCTCTCTCTGCTCCAGCCTCCTTATGAGCTGGCGTTTCTATTTGTGTGTTTTTACTTTCAATAAAGTAATTTCCTACAATCTTGCATTTTGTTCTCATCACTTATATCTTCAAAACTACACAACGGATTTTGATGCGGTTTTTTTAATAGATAGAGTGATTCAAGAGGAAGGTTTTTATTTATAATTCTACGCAGACGAAGTCGCGGGCAGAAGCTAGTAACAAATAAAATAACGTTCAAACAAACAAATTTTCCACTTTAACCTGAACGAATTCTTCAAATTGATGAAAATCTTGATCATCTGACATTCGGATGTCGTAAAAAATGCCTGTTACAATGATAATAAAAGTCAACCCCCCTCTACTGAGCCCTGTTCACACCAATACCCACGAAATCAAGTTCGGGCTTTACCCTACAAAGAACCCTTTCTGCGCTTAAAAAAACCAACGGTCCCTATAACTACGCCTCCACTGTTAATTCGTCTGTCTGTCTGCCACGGAGTTGTATTTACGTAACAATACCAAATATTTTCAGTGTGTACCAGTTTCGCTTATATAAATGGTAATCATTACTGACAGGTTTTAGTCAAATTCGTTTGACAAAAATACAACTTTCGACGACAAATCTACGCTTTAATTTAGATCATCATCAGCATAGACACGCTCTCTCATAGCACGTCATTATAATAATAATAATATCTTGGGACAATTGACACCAATTGACCTACCCCCAAACTAAGCAAAGCTTGTAATATGGGACTAGACAACGGACAAACATACTTGTATAGATAAATACATATTAAACATCCAAGACTCGAGAACAAACTTTCGTATTTTTCATACAAATATCTGGCCCGACCGGGGATCGAACCCGGGACCTCGCTTCATAGTCAGGTTCTCTGACCACTGGGCCATCCGGTCGTCAAAATTGCCTCTATCTTCAGCTTTCCTCTGATCCCTGCCTTAGGAATGTCATCGCCCCACCGCACCTAAATACAGTGGCCATATAACGCGCGGACGCTCGTGTTTGCTATCACCATCTCTTTCTAACCTCATCCTTTATCATGTGATAGAAGGAACGCTACATGCGATTATGATTCCAAGTGCATTAGACAATGAGGCTTGCGGTCCGTGGTTTGGAAACACGTTACAGCCGCACTGGTTCGAACAAGCTGTCCCTTCAGGGAGACTATTGAAAGCAATAAACATCCGCAGCGCGAATTTCAGCTCCAAATGAAGAAGAGTGCATAAGCTCTTGATAAGCTATGAGTTTGAGAAACTAGAATACTTAGAGCCCAGGGGCCCGATTTTTGAAAGCACATGTGTGAAAATACCACTCGAAAGTGGTGAAAAATTGTGCTGAATTTGAAATACGAGTAGCTTAGAAGACAATCACAGCTCTCATTAAACTTGTGCACTGTCAAAACTTTGATAAAAGCTGTAGTTTAGAAGATATACGCTGATTTATACCACTTTCGAGTGGTATTTTCACGTGTCCTTTCAAAAATGGGGCCTATGGCGATTTTTTTTTTAATCTACTCCTGTATAGAGTCCAGTTCAAATCTCTTATTTCGGACTTTAAATCCTTAGCACTAAATTGTGACCCTTAGCACCAATCTGTCGCTAGAACCGCTACCCATTGACGATTGCAGATTGGTGCAATGATGTCATGGAGCACCTGATTTTGTACCCTTGTGTACCCTTCAACGGCCAACTATACTATAATAATAAAGATCTCGCAGTAAGGAACCTTAGACTTAGAACGACTTTGTCTAGATTTCATTAATTTTTAGAGATAAACAAGCAGCTCTATCGAGACTTGGCTAGTTTTTTACAGAATGTTTTTGGTGGGCATATTATACATGAAACACACATTTATAATAAATGGAGATATAAATACACACTTTTGCGGGTGGTAGGGCCTTGTGCAAGGTCCGTCCGGATCGCTACCACCATCTTACTCGCTAATCCTGCCGCTAAATAGCAGTGCTTGCACTGCTGTGTTCCGGTGTGGAGAGTAAGACAGCCGGGGACATTACGGGCACAAGAGGCCATTCATCTTAGTCCCCTAGGTTGGCAACGCATCTGCTATCCCTCCGGGGTTGCAGGTGTCTATGGGCAGTGGTGATCACTTACCATCAGGTGACCCACCTGCTCGTTTGCCTTCCTACTCAAAAAAAAAAAAAAAAACACCTAAAAAAGCCGGCTACAAGATTCATGCACAAGATATCAGATAGTGCTCCTTCAACATAGATTTAAATATGGGTAAAGATTTTGCGCGCCTTATGATAGGCAAGGAATTATAAATTAGGCAAGTAGTTATTTGAGTTCCATCTATTTTCCAGCTAGATAGCAAATCGTCAGGAGCCCGGTCTCATATCCGCGCGGTAATAACTCGACTTTGATCAGAACTGATTGCATCTGTAAGGAGATTAGGGTGGACGCGGACATAGAGCAAACCACCTAATAGAGTGGAAACGTCATGTGAAATAAAATTACGCCCAGCCGAAACTGGCGATTACTGCACTCTGATTGGCACAGAAAATCAGGGTTAACAAAGTTAAGCGAAAAGCTGTTATGATCGATATGGATGGTTAATGTTCAGTCGATGTGTGGCATACCTAGTGATTACACAATTTATTTTAACGGAAATCAAATATAAATATAAAGTCAAAGTTCTAATAACATAAATGGGTTTGCTCCATAGAGGAAAATCAGTCGTGAAAAATTTGCGTTGGTACGGTATATGTCGAAAAAGACAGATGTGTTGCCATAATTTTATAGCCCTTGTCACCACTCTAATTGTTTATTTCCTCTATGGGCGCAAATGAATTACCAGAAATGAAAGTTTTACTGTTTCTTAAAATTAATCCTGAATGCTTCCGTAGATTGGATTAACTTGAAAACCTACGTCGACTACGTTGGTTTGCACGTGTAACACTTGTGCTCACTAAACTTTGATAATGATCCCGTAGAGGGATCGAAACGCGTCAGTGTTTGTGTGGTGTAAGGGATAATTAAGTTGGTGGGATTTATTATGTGTTTGCATGAAAAACATTATTATTTCGCACAGGCTTGGTTATCTTGCACGTGAGTAGCGGAGTAGCAAGGTAAATATTTTTTGTACATTGAAATGGACCTCCGCAAAGTAACGCCTGATTCAATAAAATATTTGAAACCTTTGTAAATGAGCGTTTTTCAAAAAGTATCCTTGTTTTTTTCCAAGCATTTAACTATTTTAGGTTTTTTTACCCATCGATTCTCATACAAGAAAAAAATAGTCCCAGATTTTTTTCTGTTCGTCACGTTCCGTACCTATAAAAAAACGACAAACAAAAAAGTGATGAACTGGAATGGAAGTTTTGGGACGCATTTTTTTTTTGTATAAGATTCCAAGTAAATGATTCTGACTAAGAAAATCCCATCGAGGGAATGGGCGAAAATCTTAGGAATCATTTTATAGGCGATGCGGTTGCAACCCATCCCTATTTAAATTCCACTTTCCACCTACACGCCCAATCTTGCTAAACGTAGCCTTTAGGTTTTGTTACCTTAGGCTCTGTCTACCCACTAAGGGATACAGACGTGATCTAGAATATCTAGATAAATGTTTCTAGACTGTTTCTAATTACTATGTGGTAACATGGACATCCTATTCCGCTGTCGCTTGTCTGATGCTTCAATTGGAGGAAAAAAAGCAGTCGGTTCTGTCAGACGATCGGGTGCAAGTGACAAGCGATAGCGGTTTAAAGTTTTGCGTTAAGATGATTGGATATGATTCACAGAACGGAGTTAAGGTTTAAAAATGTTGGAGCACCATTGCATTATAAATCGCGTACAAGTGCGTGATCAGTGGGCTTAGTGTAACTTTCAGTGACAAAATACGTTTAGACCGCGTTTGCGTTAACATGTCAAAGAATTTCTACATACATACATAAATCACGTCTTTATCTCTTACGAGGTAGACAGAGCCTAAGATAACAAAACCTTAAGGCCACGTTATGCGTGATTAGATGGTAAAAGCCTATCGAGGGAATGGGCGAAATTCTTAGGAATCATGAATATAGGCGATGCGGTTAGCAACCCATCATTTATTTTGATTTCCCTTTCCACCTATACGCCTTTAACCATGCCACAAAGAATTTCTATGAGGATAAAACACTATCAAGTACATTTAGATTTATTTTAGTTTTAGTTCAATTAATTTATCTTTTAATACATTTGTGTTTTTATATTGAAGTAGTTAGTATTATATATAGATATTTTTTAGATAAAAGTACATCAAATACAAAAGAAATACTACTATTCTATTAAGATACTCGTGAGTAACATTGTTAGCTATGACTAGAAAATTATTAACATTATAACAATATTTAATGACATGTTTCCGAATTTAATTAATGTCCATGATCATATAATAACCACTACATGCCATGCAATACTTAACATGTCCCACGAGAGCCAGCGATTTTTACCCGCTATAAACTCATGCCTTACACCAATCATAGCCTGGCCTCTGGACGCTTCTCACGGGGGATTTCAATTAGTGCTGTAAAACAGCATGCAGTCTAGATTGCAGAAATGGTGCTATCTTGCAAACGCTCTTATTACCGTCGTGTTACGGTTGATTCTTGAGCGATTTTGTAGGAGCGCCATCTATAGGCCGGTAGCGGGTGTTATTTTTGATAAAAGAGATAGAGCTATCTCAAACGTCTTTATCCCTTACGGGGTAGACTTAAGGTAACAGAACCTTAAGGCCACGTTTAGCATGATTATGGGCAATTATAAAAGTATCCTAAGTTACTCTCTATAACATAAGCTATCTGCCACAAGTGTTGCCGTTTGGTTCCGTTTCTTCCGTTTTTCGGAACTTTTGACACCACCGCGAAACTTCGGAACTTTTAAGAACTTTTCGGAACTTTTAAGGTCCCGGCAAAAGATAATTTTTTCTTGTTATTAACACTATAAACAAAAATATTATTCCTAATTCCTATGATGAGGTAAAAAAAAAAACTCGTTCCCGAAGATTTAAATGAAAATGGAACTTTTCTACCAAAAATGGAACTTTTTAGGGATACCAATGTGATTTTTAAGGGAAGCGACCTGGCAACACTGCTGCCACTTAAGGTCTCGTCAAAATCGGTCGAGCCGTTTCAAATAATAGCCAGAACAGACAGAGACATAAAATAAAAAAATGTTTTTTGGATGCAATTATTGAAAAGCTGTTGGAAATTAAAAACGGACACTACAATTTTATAGAAATACTAGCTGTTGCCCGCAACTTCGTCTGCATAGAATTCGTTTATCGCTATCCCGCAGAAATTACGCAATCCGTTCTTTGAGGATGCCTACGTCATAGTAGCTTTATTCATGCAAAGTCTGAGCCCGATCGGTTTAAAATTGTCAAAATTTCATCCCCTATTTTATCCCCTTGGGGGAAGAATTGATCAAAATCCTTTCTTAGCGGATGCCTACGTCATAACATCTACCTGCATGCCAAATTTCAGCCTGATCCGTCCAGTGGTTTGGGCTGTGCGTTGATAGATCACTATGTCAGTCAGTTAGTCAGTCACTTTTGAGTTATATAATATTTAAGAAGATGAAAAAGATAGACTAGAAAGAGTAACAAGACTTTCGTCCATTAAGCCAGCCAAGAATTAAAAAAAAAACACTCCTAGACGTCAACTGTAGCGTATTCAGCTTTGTGAATAGGGGTCAGCGGTCCCTTTAGATAAAAACGTCAGTGCCTGGTGGAAGGGCGCGCAACATGAGTGACCAGGGCGGTCGGCTGTTGACTAATTAATTGACCGACTAGCTGGGACTAGTGAAGAACGTCACTTTTTAATAATAACATCCAATAAAATAATATCTTCCATGCTGGTCTGGGAGCTTGAAAAAAACATAGGATGTACCAGTTGCTTGTCTACTCGCGGAGATGGTATATTTTTTATTCCTGTTCGTCACGTTCCATACCTATAAAAAAACGACAAACAAAAAAGTGATGAACTGGAACGGAAGTTTTGGGGCTCATTTTTTTGTATAAGATTCGAAGTAAATGATTCTGACTAAGAAAATCCTATCGAGGAAATGGGCGAAAATCATAGGAATCATGTTTTAGGCGATGAGGCTAATAGCAACCGATCAGTATTTTGATTCCATTTTCCACTTACACGCCCACAATCTTGCTAAATGTGGCCTGTAAGTACCTGTTACCTTAGGCTCTGTCTACCCCGTAAGGGATAAAGACGTGATCTGTGTATGTAATACAATAATAAGAATAGAATAAATTTATTTGGTAAAAAATACGTCAGCAGTATAAAAAATGATCCCGAACTAGGCAGAGCCTGTATCTTGGGACCTTGGAGTGCACTATACAAGACAAATTAGCTTACAGTGGTTAGTAGATGACAGTTAGAAGTCAAAGTAATTTCTAACTAATAATAATAAATAAAATAGAAGCAAAACACAAAATAAAACAGCTTTAAGAACGCATTAATCGAATAATACAATTTTATGCCAAAAATGCCTTACACTTTGAAAAAAGCTGATACTCCTCAAACTACTGGACCGATTTTAACCAAACATAGCTAAGAACTACCGCAATAAAACTGGCTTTCAAATGAAGAAAACCGTATCGAAATCGGTCCATCTGTTTGAGAGCTACGATGCCACAAACAGACGCAACCACACAGACATTGCGGGTGGTAGGGCCTTGTGCAAGGTCCGTCCGGATCGCTACCACCATCTTACTCGCTAATCCTGCCGCTAAGTAGCAATGCTTGCACTGCTGTGTTCCGGTGTGGAGAGTAAGACAGCCGGGGAAATTACGGGCACAAGAGGCATTGCATCTTAGTCCTCTAGGTTGGCAACGCATCTGCAATCCCTCCGGGGTTGCGGGTGTCTATGGGCCGTGGTGATCACTTACCATCAGGTGACCCACTTGCTCGTTTGCCTTCCTATTCATATAAAAAAAAAAAAAAAAAAAAAGACATCGCGTCATAACACCCCTTTTTTCGAGTCGGGCATTAAAAACAACTTTTCAAACACTTTTAACCGTTCGCAAAAGAAATTCCCAGCACCAAATCCTCTAGCTCTCAGCCAATTAAAGTCAGCCCCGATTTAAAGTCGACGTCGATAAAAAAACGTCGATAGAAAACATCGACGCCCGTCACTACGCCCCGCTCTAATTGCCGCTGCCATTTCTGCGATCTGCCGAGGATTTGTCACGTGGGTCCTGTTTCAGACCAACTATTTTATACACACACATACATACATACATAAATCACGTCTGTATCCCTTACGAGGTAGACAAGACCCAAAGGCCACGCTTAACATGATTGTGAGCGTATAGGTGGAAAGGGGAATCAAAATAGTGATGGATAGCTAGCCGCATCGCCTATATGATTCCTATGCCCATTCCCTCGATGGGCTTTTACCATCGCGCTTTGCTGGCAGTTCCCAAGGCGCGCACTGTGTCACACAGGAATTCACCACTTGTTTGCGCCTTGCGAAATCTCAATGCGCTTCTTGCATAACGTGACCATTTATTTATTTTGTCAGACCGGGACACATCTGCGGAAATATATAATAAAAAAAAGTGTTTAGTGTTTTACAAGTATTTTATAATAGAAGATAGAATAACACAAAATAATTAAAGCTCTAAACACAAAATAGTTAAGTTGGCACGACTTAGTAACTAAGCCCCCAGTAGTGGCGTGGCTTCTAGTCGTATTTTTGTATTTGTCAACTGAACAATTTTTTTTTAAATATCGGTTCTTGATCTATAACAAATAAATATCGGTTTTAGATACGTGTACGTATAATTTTAAACTATCGTTGGGTCTGCTTGCAAAACCGGGCCGAAGTTGGCTTCGCTGGGGACACCGGGACAGACTGCCTGAAACCGGGACTGTCCCGCCCAAACCGGGACGTATGGTCACCTTATTCTTGCATCAGCACCTGACTGCGATATATTTGCTAGTAGCTGGAGGACTATAAGCTGTGAGTGTATGAAGTTCTGTGAGGCGAAGGATGACCGTCCGTCTTCACTTAATTGTTTGTAAATGTTAATGCTGTTTGCTGTCTATTTTTTGTGCTATGTGTTATACTTGTTGTACTGCTGTAATTAAGTATGTGTATGAATTTCACAGTGCCTTGGCTTGTCTGTAATGCTGTGTAATTATTTCAATAAATAAAAAATTAAAAAATCAACCATTATCATACTATTTTATTTCTGTACAAAAAAAACATTTACCTTCGAATACTTCGCTGACACACGAGCAAGACAATTAAAGACAAATACAGCTATGCGAAATAGACATATAAAAATAATTTATTGAATCAGGCGTTACTTTGCGGAGGTCCATTTCAATGAACAAAAAATTTACCTTGCTACTCCGCTACTTACGTGCAAGATAACCAAGCCTGTGTGAAATATATATGTTTTTCATGCAATCCAATAAAACACACATAAATCCCTCAAACTTAATTATCCCTTACACCACACACACTGACGCGTTTCGATCCCCCTACGGAATCATGAAACACATTATATATTTCACACAGGCTTGGTTATCTTGCACGTGAGTAGCGGAGTAGCAAGGTAAATTTTTTGTTCATATAAAAATAAATCACGTCGTTATCCCTTACGGGGTATACAGAGCCGATCTCAGACGCATTCGTCACTTTTCAACTAAGTTCCTAAAATGGAAGGAATTAGGTGGAATGAGGAATCAAAACATGGATTGCTAGCCACATCGCCTATAGCATGATTCCTAAGACGGCCGCCGGGCTCGGCGGCCATTTACCTGCGCGGGAAGAGAAGCAACTGGTACATTCTATGTTTTGTCTTTGCTCCCAGACAGTATGGAATGTAATGTGCTAGGCTGTGGGACGTTTATAAGGATGGTGATGATGTTGATGATTCCAACCGATGACCACAACAACTTTCCGTATTGAACCAAGTAATACATAAGCGTGTTCCAAAAAAAGGTCCACATGTAAATTTTTTCCAGAATTTAAATATTGTGGGTTTTTCTTAATCAGAATCGTTTACGCTATCGATTTTCATACAAGAAAAAATGTGTCCCAGATTTTACTTTAGATTTTTTTCCTGTTCGTCACGTTTCATACATACTTTTGCGAAGACACACAACGCTGATGATCTATTTTTCATGTCTATGTTATTTTTTGTTATACCTTGTTTATTTTCTATAAAATTGTGTATATTATCTTATATTTGTGTGTCTTGCAAAAAGGAACAAATGTCTTCTTTCTTTCTTTCTTACCTATGTGAAAAAAGTGACGAACTGGAATTGAAATTTTGAGACACGTTTTGTCTTATATAAAGATCAATAGGGTAAACAATTAATTCTGAGTAAGAAATACCCAAAATAGTTAAATTCTGGAAAAATGTATATGTGGACTTTTTTTGGAAAACGCTCATATACTGTACAAACATACCGTCACGCCTCTTTCCTTTCATTCATCAATCTCTTACATGCTCGCCGGTTTCGGGTACTCCTGACCTGACCTTTTTCAAAACGTCTCCTATTCGGTCCCGTCCGTCTAGGCCAAGTAATTAATTAAGAAAAAGGCAATACAAACACAAAAGTGCCAGCCCTAGTCCCAAATACCCGTCACATTGACAATGACTGTTAAAATATCTCGAAACACAACAAAGGCTATTCTGTACGTTCCTTTTTACATTTAGCTGTTGTCATCAGTTAGGCTATTACGCGGATCTCCCGCCTGAGTACCCCATTGTGTACAAAGTCAATGAGCTATGCCACCTTTTTTAGCCTATCTCTGTTATACGTAAAGAAATTTCGAGATGATAATGAAAGGAACTGATAAGGTCGGGGTCCGGGTGCGTTGGGGCGGTCGAAGGTCAACGGACGGTGACTTTCTCGCATTTTCCAATAGTCATATTCAATGTCTAACTGCCTGTTTAATTCGTTTTCAACTTGCAACGTGTGTTTGTTTGTCCGGGTGGAATGCGACTCAATTTTGATATCTGATCTACGAATAATAATAAGTCAAGAAGTGTAACTCCCTAACAGTTGCCGCTTCGATTGTCATTCCACTTACGCACACAAACTAACAGCAATGCAAACGTAACACCTGTCACTCAGCAGACAATACTTGCACGCGACCTGTGACCCAGCCAGGACCGTCTAATAAGCCTAAGGTAACAAGAACTAAAGGCCACGTTTAACATGATTATGGGCGTATAGGAAAGGGGAATCAAAATAGTGATGGGTTGCTAGCCGCATGTCTATAACATGATTCCTGACATTTTCACCCATTCCCTCGATGGGCTTTTATGCGCGGGAAGAGAAGCAACTGGCACACTCTTTGATTTTTCTTTACTCCCAGACCAGCCTCAGCTCAGCTCAGGTCAGCTTACCATCAGGTGACCCACTTGCTCGTTTGCCTTCCTATTCATATAAAAAAAAAAAAAAAACCAGCATGGAAAAATATTTTTTATGAGACATGTATAAACTGCAAAGGAAAAAAATAGAATATACCAGTTGCTCCTCGTCCCGCGCAGATGGTAAAAAGCCATCGAGGGAATGGGCGAAATTCTAAAGAATCATGTTATAGGCGATGCGGCGAGCAACCCATCACTATTTTGATTCCATTTTCCACGTATACGCCTACAATCATGCTAAACGTGGCCTTTAGGCTCTGTCTACCCCGTAAAGGATATAGGCGTGATAAGTGTATGTATGTATGTATGTATAAACTGTATTCCCATAACTGGGATTTGAGATTTAAGCTTGATTATTAAAAGGAAATCATCTCAAAGTTATTCAACAACTCGCAAAGCGAAGATTATTAACAGTACGAACTCAAGAACTAAGTCTTAAGTTAAATTTGGTTACGCTTATCGTAAATTTCAATCTACTGTGGATATATCTCAAAGTTTACTCGGACAATTAAAGGAGCGATCACACCGCCGCGTATTCGCAAAGACTTTCTTGCGTAAATACACCGCGTCAACGTTTTTTCGCACCGCTGTGGTCGCACCTTAAAGTCATTGAAGATATCAGGAACTTAACAGACAGTAGTGAAACAGGCCTTCAGTGTCGTCGTTTCGGGCCTCTAGCCAGCCAATCTTCCGAAGAATATTTAAGAAAACCCCGCCTTTGGCATTACAGCACCACGATTTAATAAAGACGGCCTCCGGTGACCTCAATTGAAAATTCTTTCCATTTTTCAAGGGGTTTTTGTTGAGATGCAAACTTTTGTTGGAAGCGACTTGCGAGGGCTTTTATTGAAGGGGAAAATTATAAAGCTCGGGGATTATAATTTTGGGGATTAAGTTGAAAGACTAGTGACAGCAGTCGGTTTAGTGGATGAAGTAGTTCGTCCATGCTGGTCTGGGAGTAAGAAAAAGACAGAATATACCAGTTGCTGCTCCTACTTTAGTGAAACATAATTTATAGCACGTCTCCAACAGTAAAACATCACAAACAGCATTGCAAAACACAGATTCATACACACGAAACACCAAAAGCTTGAAATACGTTGTTTCGAAACAATATACTTGGAAATTGGCACTCCGCGCACGTGGAGCCACCAAAACATGTCGCGCTGTGAGGGTCACAGCACACAGTAAATTTGGCAGTAACACAACAGGTGATTTATAATATAACTAGCTTCTGCCCGCGACTTCGTCTGCGTAGAATTATACATAAAAACCTTCCTCTTGAATCACTCTATCTATTAAAAAAACCGCATCAAAATCTTGAAGATATAAGCATACATAGGGATATTGGGACAGAGAAAGCGCCTTTGTTTTATACTATGTAGTGATTGCAGTGCACAGACAAAAGACATGGAGGTATAAAGACTGACTGAATATCAGAGTATTGACGACTAGATAGCCTAGTAGTTAGAGATTCTGACTACTACCTGCTACTGCCCGAAACTGAGGAGCATGTATGAAGAGATTGATGAATGTGGATAAAGCGAAAGAGGTAGCTACGACCATTCACATGTTTATCACTGTACCGCGGGAACTGTGCAATTTTTCGGAATAAAAAGTAGCCTATGTTTTATTCTAGTGTGCCAGCTATCTTCGTTCCAAATTTTATTAAAATCCGTTCAGTCTTTTCAGCGTGAAGAAGGAACAAACATACACACTCGTCACGAACTTTCGCATTTATAATATTAGAAGGATAGGATAGGATAGTAGTAGCCGACCCAGTAAATTTTATATATGTCTTGACATTTATAATTTATGAATTATCTTCTACATAATATATACTAATATAATTTTTTGACATGCGGATTTTACCTCTTTCTTTTACATATTTATTTGAATCGTTTTATCATTTATAAAGCTCCTTGACATAAAAAATAGCTAATTTAAATTTAATTTAATAAATACTATAAAATTGCATGATTTACATTATTATAATATTACATATTGACATTTAAATTGATATTAGATTAAGTGATAAATTGTTATTGTGTGCCCTTGCAGGGCGTCATGGACTGACCAATCATTTGTAACATCTTTTAATATAATGTACATGACATTACAATGTAATAATAAATAAATAAATAAACTGTGTTTCGCCTTTGAATCAGTTGCCGTCATGGCATCAGAGATGGCGTCGCATACGATATATTTCTTTCTTTTCGACACATTTTCATATTATTAAACTGCTATTTGGAATGGAAACCAATCCAGCAAATCAAAGATTATAAAAACCAGTGCAGCGGATTTTGAGTTATAAACGGTAAATAACCTTACTTTGTTTTACTTATACCTATAAACATACATACATAAATCACTTTAGGCTCTGTCTACCCCGTAAGGGATAAAGTAAAGACGTGATTTATGTATAAATACTCGTATTAGAGGTGGAAAGCCCTACGCCCTCAATGTCTTGCTAAACGTGGCCTGCAGGTCTTGTTACCTTAGCCTCTGTCTACCCCGTAAGGGATAAAGACGTGATTTGTATGTGTTTGTGTGTGTACTCGTATTAGTAGGATATCAGTATGCTTAGTGTAAGTTTTCTATAACACAATAATGTCTAGATCACGTTTGCGTTAAACTGTCAAATACTATGAGAAGTGTTTGTGCCGTGTTGAAGTTTATGAATTATGTAGTATATTTTATCTGTGTATCGTTTCGTGAGTCACAGACGGTTCTGGCTGAAAATCAGTGCTGCAGTCTAACACCTCAGCGTAATGCTGAGCCAGAGACCGTTTTACTTTTGCGAAGACACACACAACGCTAATGCTCTATTTTTCATGTCAGTGGTTTTTTTTCTTGTTTTTTTTTTATAAAATTGTGTATATTCTCTTATGTATGTATGTCATGCAAAAAGGAAGTTTTCTTTCTTTCTTTGTTCCGCTAGCGGCACTGTCAAGTTTCCCATAGTAATTGAGACGTTTAACTTTTTCGCGTCAAAAACGTACACTAGAGTCTCTGTACTGTTGCGATCGTGTCGACTGCGGCGACGTTGTATTGTTTTCATTTGGCGTTTGTATTTCTTTGTCCGCGTAACCCGCGTCATCCGCTACTCGTATCGGGCTTCAACCTTCGCGAAAATCATTTTAATATTTTCTCATGTTTTAGCTATTATTCACAGAACTACCACAAAGGGCGTTAATATTTGTACACACAGATTATTATTTGATCATTTCCATTTATAATGAGATTAGTAAAGATATCACAGAGCAAGCATAGTACAAACATTAATTTTGCTCCTTCAAACACTTCTCAGAGTACACATATAGTATACTAGCTTCTGCCCGCGACTTCGTCCACGTAGAATTAGCAATTCGCATTTTTTTCGCTATCCCGCGGGAACTATGCAATTTTCCGAGATAAAAAGTAACCTATGACCTGACCGGTAATTTTTTAAATAATTTAGTAAAGTTTTTATCAAAATCCGTTTAGCCGTTTTCACGTGATGCGCTCGCAAATGTACAGATAAACAGACAAAAATTCTAAAAACTGTTAGGACGTGATTTGTTACCGATTCTAAGTATCAGCAGCCAATTTTTAAAGTGAAAACTTCTTTAGCGGCGTTGTGTGCAGTTTTTTTTGGGATGGGTAAAAAATGCTAAACTCGCGTCAGGTCAGACGGAGGGAGAATTAAAGTACCAGGACCGCAGATCCTCTAAGAGCTTATTTTGAAATACGAATGAAGCTATCGCGTTCGATTATTGAAGTGTTTTTGTTGAGTCGCGGAGAAAAAGTACCAGGACATAAGCACGTTGTTAGAGGTCTGTCCTTATAGAGAGTTATGGAGGTTGTGTGTTCCGAGCTTCTTTGTATGTGCTCCCGAACTTTGATTTGAATTTATTTAAATTTGGAACGCCGCCCACGTTTTCAATAAAGAATAATCGCGCGAGAAGGAAGTCAAGACAGCAGCCTATAGTAAGAGATGTGTGTGTGTAGTTTGCACTTCTGCTGGCACTCCCGGAGTGCTACCTCTCGTTTATTTATATCTTCCATGTACAGACTTTCGACTTACATACATACATCACGTATTTATCCCTTACGGGGTAGACAGAGTCAAAGGTAACAAAACTTAAACGCCACGTTTAGCATGATTATGGGCGTATAGGTACAGGGGAATCAAAATAGTAATGGGTTGCGAGCCGCATCGCCTATAACATGATTCCTAAGATTGTCGCCCATTCCCTTGATGGGCTAAACCATCTGCGCGGGAAGAGAAGCTAGTACATTCTATGGTTCTACGTTTTTGCGGCCGTTAGGTCTTGTTACCTTAGGCTATGTCTACCCCGTAAGGGAGAAAGACGTGATTTGTGTATGTATGTATTGTATGTGTCATGTATGTGGGTAGATTTAAGCTTGTGTGCGTGTCGTTAACCAATGTATGCCAGTCTGGCAATACACGTAAATGAGAACGCTCGCGGTTTCCTTTATCTCCTCTCAAGTATCCTAGACATCTTTCCGGCTACCTTAGGACCCTGAAGCCTGGACATAACAGTATGTAGTATTTCACAGCGATCGAATTCCCAAACAAGGCCAAGCTGAGGCTACTAAAATACAATCAAACTCCTTCCCAATTAAACTCACCCCAATCGAACAGGTTACAATACGTCCCCTGAAACTTCTAGGCCCTTTGCAATTGTAATAGAATTGGCCACGAGTGCCCAAAGTAGGCCAAAGTGTACCCAAACTTTGGGATATTCAGATTAGGTCCGAAGACCGATTGAGACGCGCGTTTATTCCCAGACGGGTAGTTTTGAAAAGTTCCCTGCTTATCCTGAGGCGATGTTTATAACACAGCACAAAAAAAGGAACCACGTTAATCATTCGATACCTCCCATTTGTTCTATGGAACTGTGACGTCATAGAACTGTTAACATTTTTCTATCCCAGCAGTTCCATGGTAGAACTATTAAAACAAAAAATGTACTATTTGTTCTATAGAACTAAAAGCACCTCAAGTTTCCCATCACAATCTTGAGGTGCTTTTAGTTCTATAGAACAAATATCACATTTTTTGTTTCAATAGTTCTACCATGGAACTGCTGGGAAAGAAAAATGTTAACAGTTCTCGGATATAATACTCTTTTCATCCACTCAAAGGTTGACTGGAAGAGATCGCTTATAGGGATAAGTCCGCCTTTGTGCATGTATCTCAGTGTTTGTCAATTGTATTTGTCTTGTTTATTTTGCACAATAAAGAGTTTACATACATACATACATACATCACAGTCCCATAGAACAAATGGGAGGTACCCAATCATTCTGTAGTTTCAAGTTTCAGAAATGGTTCGTTTAAGACTAATTTCCACCAAACGGCTCGCATCGGATTGGATAGAATACGAACGGATCCGGCGACAGCCGATCGCATCCGGCACGATGTCGGATTTTACACCAAACGTCCCGCATGGCAAAATGCGAATGGAGAACGCGGAAAGGGGAATGGATGGTATGGTTTTTGGTGTGCTAAAAAACGTAAGTATTTTTTTACAAATACAGATACAGATACAAATACATTTATTTCGTCATCACAGGTAATAATAATAACAGATTGTAAAATGGGGTTTTCAGTACGGAGACCATGATGAGCCCATTAGGCATACGAAAATCAAATTAGGTACAATGTAATGCTAAACTGAATACAAGAATAATTATGTCAAACAAATAATAAGATAATAAATTATGCCAAATATTACAATACAATAAATTAAAAAAGAAAAAAAATGATGTCGTACTGTGGCAGTAATTACTTATTTATTTAGGCATGCTATTGTCATTAAAATAATCTAAAACACTATAATAACACCTTTCGAATAACAAGTTAAAAAGCCTTCGTTTGAAATTGTTTATGTTGCATTTACGACACATAATTACCTCTGCTATGGCCCTATGTTTAACATTTTTTTCAGTTTTGTTTCTTTAAAACTAGGAACCGGGAGAGGAGGTTCAGAAGAGAAGCTTTTGTCTAGGCTAGTAAAAAAAAAGTAATGGCCTTCGAAAACCAAAATTAACGAATTTCGATGTCAACACAATCATTTCATTCATTTTAACGTGACAACACGCAACATAGCCGAAGTCCTTCGTATATTTTAATACCTGAAAATGGTTTAGTTTTGAAATAAGAAAGAGAAGACTATGAAAGGTCTTCTTCATCAGTTTTCTGTAGGTATGATCAGTGTGGACTGCATTCGTCACTTCGTTGCTCTTTCCCGAAGCATTGCATGGATGGAACAGTTCCACGTTCCGAGGGTGAAATAAAAAATCTCTTTGCCAACCTAGAGGACTAAGATGAAACGCCTCTTGTGCCCGTAATTTCCCCGGCTGTCTTACTCTCCACACCGGAACACAGCAGTGCAATCACTGCTACTTAGCGGCAGGATTAGCGAGTAAGATGGTGGTAGCGATCCGGACGGACCTTGCACAAGGCCCTACCACCCGCATATTTACCTGGGATATCTCCGATAAGTCCATGCACGAAACTACACCAGACTGGGCATAAGGTACCAATTTTTATATTTCCCCTGCTCAACATTCTGTTCCCAACACATGAGCTAAAGGCGAGGGCAATAAACATGCGACCCGAGGATTTCTCAATCACCGCCCGAGGTGTGCACACAATTTTACGTCTTCCCCTGGTGATGAAGTGAGGCAACGTAAAAACATTTATTTTCTACTAGCTTCTGCCCGCGACTTCGTCTGCGTAGTTATACATAAAAACCTTCCTCTTAAATCACTCTATCTATTAAAAAAAACCGCATCAAAATCCGTTGTGTAGTTTTGAAGATATAAGCATACATAGGGACATAGGGACAGAGAAAGCGACTTTGTTTTATACTACGTAGTGACTAGCTTCTGCCCGCGACTTCGTCTGCGTAGAATTATACATAAAAACCTTCCTCTTGAATCACTCTATCTATTAAAAAAACCGCATCAAAATCCGTTGTGTAGTTTTGAAGATATAAGCATACATAGGGACATAGGGACAGAGAAAGCGACTTTGTTTTATACTATGTAGTGATAGTGAAGATGTATAAATAACTTAAATATCCGCATCCGCTCACGGCTGGTACATAGTTAAAAATAATATGACCTCTATTCCGAGCTGCGTCACGCTAGATTTCATTGCTCTTTATACCAATCCAAAGATCTAAGGGAAATCGATGACCTTTTTGTCCTTTTTAGCTATTTATAAGGCCACCCCGAATTCCCTGAGAAACGCAAGAACCGTAAATATTTCAGTTTGGAAAAATATATCGGAGCAATGACGAATTATTTCGCTACCTGAAGGGCCGAGGGCTCGAAGGGTTTTGTTATAATTAGTGGGTATCGGACTACGACGAAAGGGTTGCCATTGATAGGAACACATAGCACTCAAAAGAATATAGAGGCAGCTTGATGCATTCATGAATCACGTCTTTATCACTTGGGCACACAGAACCCAAGGTTAAAAGACCATAAAAAGATCTATTTAATTATTATTATTATTGGTTTGTAATTGTGTCGTACAACATCATTCAAACAGACGACGCTTGGCGACAAAAATTCGCATAGTAACAAGATCGCGTGACAGCTAGTAACGGATAGAAAAATTTGAAGGCTTACCCACCTTCTATGGGTGGTGTAGGGGTATAATAGCACGCGTCACGGAATGACGAGGATCCGGGTTCGATTCCCGGCCATAGCTTTACTTTTCGGATTTTTCTATGTGTTCTAATTTTCAGTGACATTTAAAATTTTAATTTCTAAATAAAATAATAAATTTAATAATAAATTTCTAACGGTAAAACCGTAAAAGTTAACATAAAAAATTAAGAATACATTTTTTTTGATTATCAGTTGATAGTACTTACTTATAAATATAGATCTATTTAATTATTATTATTATTTGTTTTTAATTGTGTCGTACAGACTTCATCACAATGTCCGATTGTACATCATTATTTAATTTACTGGAAGACATTCAACATGGTCCAAGTATTGACTGGTCTGGCTGTACTACAACGGTTTTCTACTTCATTCTACGGAACGCTGACGTAAGGAATTCAAATAACTATTTTGTGTCTCGGATCCTCTGAATTCTTTGCGACAAACCCATACCCAAAAAGACCTTGAACGTTTACTTGATAGTATTTAATATGCTGTTCCATTTTTGGAACACATTTACTGGAAGAAACACACAAACACGTTTAGGATTCTGTAGTTCTAAGTTTTCAAAACTGGAACCAGGTAGCAACCCATCACTATTTTGATCCTCTTTCAACCTATACGCCCCCAATCGTGCTAAACGTGGCCTTGTTACTTCGGGATCTGTCTATCCCGTGAGGGGAAAATACGTGATATATATGTATGTATACATGTATCCTAATCAATAGTGAGTCAGGGCTGTCAACAACGACCGTTCTCAACATGATTGATGCAGGGTTGTCACTCAAGCCAAATTGTCTTTACACATACACAAATCACGTCTTTTTCCCTTACGGGGTAGACAGAGCCTAAGGTGACAAGACCTACAGGCCACGTTTAGCAATATTTGTGGGCGTATAGATGGAAAATGGAATCAAAATAGTGATGGGTTGCTAGCCGCATCGCCTATAACATGATTCCTATGTATTTCGCCCATTTACAATTAATATAACAATTAAATACTTACCCTCTTATTCATAAACGCTCTGGCTTCTGCTAACTTAGTAATCGTTTGTCCTTATCTGTCACTTTGACATTTACCTTTCACAGATAAGGACATACGAATGCTAAGTTAGCAGAAGCTTATAGAGCGTATATGAATAAGGGGGTTACAAGTAAACATATTGTGCTGGATGAGGCCCGCGAAACTGTAGGCTTATTACCTAACTCGCTCGCAATCGCCATCGTGTTCATTTTGACAGTTCTTGTATGAATGTGACAGCTAGCTGTTCCGATGCCACTGTCAGCCCATACATGAAGTGTCAAAATGAACACGATGGCGATTGCGAGCGAGTTAGGTTATAAGCCTACTGGTCTTCGTGGCGCTCTTTGGGGGAGGCCTATGTTCAGCAGTGGACGTTTCTTGGCTGATGATGACGCCTCTTTCCCTTAGGGGTAGGCAGAAACTACTTTGTACCATTTGCTACGATCCTGACACACCTCTTTCGCTTCATCCACATTCATCAATCTCCTCATTCAAAACTTCTCGCAAATTGGCCCGTAACTTGCCTGATGACGATGATGATGATGGTTATAATAAGTAAGTAAGTAAGTAAATGCTTTATTGTACAAATATAGAGAAGTAGAAACAAATCACAAAAAAAGACCTTAAATATATGCACAAAGGCGAACTTATCCCTATAAGAGATCTCTACCAGTTAACCTTTGAGTAAATGAGAGGAGCATTAAGCGAGAGACCGACAAAGAGTGAGTTTAAAATATCCATCATAAGTCTTCGCTTCGGAAGTCCGCATTCATGTAGATTTGTTGTAAAAATTGTTTCTATGCCTTCACTCCCCGTCCATTACGACCAATGGGCTCATTTTAATTGCTAATCCGTGACCAATCGGAAAGTTCCGCGAGTTATTTCCTCCAATCAGAGCGCTCCGTTGTTCTGCTGATTAGATTACTTGTGTCTTTTTTTGTTAGAGTTTTGTAACAATGTTTCTGTGCTTCAGGTTTTCAGCTAGTACTGGATTTAATCTGGATTGCTATTGTTCGGCCAGAAAATCGTTTTTATCCAGCGTTGTTAACCTCCATGCGAACATGTTTCAACATGAAACTACCGTGAGACTCAATCATAATTATAGTTGAATTATCGAGAAGATGGAATTGCATTTGTAGTGGTTGTACCGTTTGCAACAAAAGGAGAATAATTTTCTCTTAACTTAATAAAATGACATACCCAAGAAGTGGAATAAGTAGTAGTCCTCTGTTTTTTTCTTTTATTCGCTATCATGTTCTTCATCTGAGCTGTCACAAGTATTGATAATAAAATTTTCAAAATATTTATAACAGTTGAAAATTATTTGCTTACTTTGACTCTCAATAGGACCAAAATTACTTACAGCCATATTTTTTTTAAATATAGAAATTATTCGTAGTCGTACGGGCGGACACAATAATTAATTGAGAATACAATCAAATCAGATGTAAAAATATACGCACAACGTAAATAATATTGACAATTTCACACTGACATTATTTTTGTTTTTAGTTCTTCGATATATATATAACAACCTCTTTGTATGCTGATAGTACAAGAAAATAGAAAATTCAAATATAGAATGCCTGTAAACAAACAATACTACTACATATGCAATTCCACGCTCTCGATGATTCAACTATACACATAAACGGATAACTCACGTATAAAAAGTCACAGCGCGAACAGAGCGCTGGCGCGCAGTGTTCGTTTCGCTGCCGCTCGAGCGAGCGCTCCAGGAAGAAGGACTACGAAATAGTCCGAAACATGTCGAGCATCACTCGAATTTTTATACGTGAGTTATCCGTTTATGTGTAATTATGTTACATGTTTATCATCATCACCATCACGTCCCACGGCTGGGCACTGGCCTCCTCTCACAAGCTCTGCCCACGACTTCGTCCGCATAGTAAATATGTGTGTAAATAAATGTTTCTCTCTCTCTCTCTCTCTCTCTCTCTCTCTCTCTCTCTCTCTCTCTCTCTCTCTCTCTCTCTCATAGAATTATACTTAAGAACTGAAGTTAACAGTATATTCTGCAATAATTATTTACGTTTCGACTCTAGGCGCGAGTCGGGTTACCTCCGCGTGTGGCCAAGAGCTGCGGTTCGTTTTCGGATCCGTCCGTGGTGAAGAGCAGTGCTTGGTCCGGTGCACCCTGGGCATCGGTTAATGATTTCCTGGCAGATTCTGAGAGATACCGTTATCCGCTCGCTAAGAGCCCGACATGAGGGGGGGTCTTTTGACCGTGTTCTACCGTACAACGTTGCCGACATTTTTGTCACAAGATTTTTGAATACTGTGTTTATTACTTTGACATTGGCGAAATCATCGGATTGCTCGATGGGGCCATATTAAAAAAAGAAGAAGACTCTAGGCAGCTATTCCACGGGAACTATGCAATTTACCGGGATAAAAAGTAGCCTTTGTTTTAATCTAGGGTACCAGCTATGTCCGTTTCAAATTTGATCTAAATCCATCCAGTCGTTTCAGCGTAAAGAAGGAACAAACATTCCTTTATTTATTACTACGAAATAGACAGAGTCATCGTAGATAACTGACACTTAAGATAACTGGAGCTTAACAGAGAGTGGTAAAGCAGGCCCTAAATATTCCAAAGTACAAATTCTAAGACAAAGTATTAATATTAAACACACAATTCAGACATTTCCTATTCAACGCTTAAACGAGATTTTAAAGATGGGAAAGCATTTCCTATTTAATGCTACAAGTTTAGCCGCTTAGTCTTCCGTTAAATAAGAAACAAAGCATTCTCAGGAATGCGAATTAATTAATTTAATGTTCCATTCACGACCACAATTAACATTCAACTCCGGATGCCTCTTGGAATGTAATCGAGGTATTTTTCCTACATAGTTGGAGGTGCTACGTGTTCAACTGAAAAAAAAATTATCCGATAAAATTTGCAAGAGACTAGAAGGCCGTCTTCAAATTGAAAGAAAAAAGAAAGAAAGAAAAGGGTTTATTTGGTGCAAAATCCAAAAAAAAACAAATAGCGTACAAAAAACAGTATCATTATAAAAACGCCAAAAAGGATGCCGTTCAGCATGTCCCAAAACAAAGGCGCTGACGCTGATTTTCAGGCAGATTATATGTCAGAAATATACTACATAAATATACACACACAAAATATACTAAGTCCACTTGAGAAGATTCATCAAACCAATACTTCTTCAGACGATTTGAGTCAAAAAGTAAAAATATAGGTACCTACTCTCAAATAAATCAAGAATTTGTAATTTGACGGGAGTTTGTAATAGTGTCGTACAGACACATCATTCAAACATGACGCTTGGCGACAAAAATTCGGATAGTAACAAGGCCACGTGACAGCTAGTAACAGATAGAAAAAATCGAAGGCTTACCCACCTGCTATGGGTGGTGTAGGGGTATAGCACGCTTTACGGAATGACGGGGATCCGGGTTCGATTCCCGGCTATATAGCTTTACTTTTCGGATTTTTCTATGTGTTCTAATTTTCACTGACATTTAGCCATTTAGAAATGTAAAAATATAACTTAAAAGCTCTTCCTATCGTTATAAGACATCGTAGAACCGGTTAACCAACCAGTTAACGTTTACGTATGTATGTATGTATGTATAACTCTTTATTGTACATAAAACACAAGAAAAAGATGAATACAGGACAACACACATGTACAAAGGCGAACTTATCCCTAAAAGGGATCTCTTCCAGTTAACCTTTGAACGATTGACAGGACATGAGTATTAAGCAAGAGTAGACACACAGAAAAAGTAAAAGAACCGATCGAAACCTAAAATAATCCTAAATGTCTAAATTTTAAATAATGTAAGATATAATAATAAACTACACATAATAGATAAATACGATAAACTAATAAACAACAAATAAAATATACTACATAATATATAAATATATACATACACACACAAGTTACAAAACACTTCACATTCACTTAAGAGGATCCATCGAGCCAATACGCCTTCAAGCGATTGCGCAGGGTAGCAACAGTCTGCGATTGCCTGATATCATTTGGCAACCGATTCCAGAGTCGAACAGCGTGCACGGAAAAGGAATTGGAATAGAATTTGGATCTGGAGACGGGAAAAGCGAGAGAAAGATTGTCACTCGACCGCAACCGGTTCTGGGAACCAGCAGCCAAGTAACTAAATGTTTGAGAAAGGTAGGAAGGGGACTGTGGATTAAAAAGGACGTTAAAAAGCAACGACAGGATGTGAACATTACGACGTAGACGAATAGGCAACCACTTAAGCCGAGCGCGAAAATCAGACACATGGTCATATTTACGGAGGCCAAATATGAATCGAATACAGACATTCTGGAGCCGCTCAAGCTTGTCAAGCAGCTGCTCAGAGAGGTCGAGGAAAGCTACGTCACCGTAGTCGAGCAGCGGGAGAAGAAGGGATTGCGCAAGAGTAATCTTGGTACGAAGGGGGAGAAAATTTTGCAGGCGCCTGAGAGAGTGGACCGAGGCAAAGAGCTTTCGGCTGACCTCGGAGACATGAGCCGACCAGGAAAGCGTCTGATCCATAATGATACCCAAATTTTTGACCGTGGGAGAGAAAGGAATAGGGGTTCCGTCAAAAACTAATTCAGGCATCACCAGGTCATACAGCTTAGAGGTGAAGTATGGGCTTCCAACAACAATAGCTTGCGACTTCTTTGCGTTAACCATTAGACCAAAATTAGCCGCCCACACCCGAATGGCCTCAAGGTCAGCATTAACGCGTCTAATCAGGTCGGGAAAGTCATCAATATCAGCCGCCGCATATATCTGAAGATCGTCAGCATAAAGGTGGTAAGAAGATTTCAGTGATGCCGTAATGCCGTTTATGAAAATAGAGAAAAGAAGAGGCGAAAGCACTGCCCCTTGGGGGACACCAGCAGTGAGACTGTTCCACTGAGAAAAAGCGTCATCTAATCTCACCCGCTGGCGCCTGCCCGTGAGATAGGACTGAAACCAGGACAAGGCCGAACAGGAAATATTTAAGGTTTTGAGAATTCCCAAGAGAATATCGAAATCCACAGTGTTGAAGGCGCTACTGAAGTCGAGAAGAACAAGAACTGTGAGCTTTCTATCCTCCATATTGCGGCGGATGTCATCAGTGACCTTGACAAGAGCTGTGACAGTGCTGTGCCCGGGGCGGAAACCGGATTGAAAAGGATTAAGGAGATTATGGAGATTGAGATGGTGTGACAAGCGTCGACATACAAAATGTTCAATAACTTTAGAGAGGACTGGGAGTATCGAAATAGGACGATATTCAGAAAAAGTGGAAGGGTTGGAAGATTTTGGGAGAGGAATAACGTGTGCCAATTTCCACAACATAGGAAAACACCCTGAAGAAAAGGAAAAATTAATAATATGAGCGATAACAGGAGCAATAAATTCCGCCACCGGCGCAAGCATATCCAGACTCAAGCCATCCTCACCGACAGCCTTCGTCCCAATAGACCGCAGCAGCTCCAACGTTTCTGTAGGAGAAATAGACCCAAGGTCGAAACAGGAGAAGTCCAATTTAGGGGTATTGGCGAGCACATCTAACGTTCGCTGCTTAAAAGAAGGGTCTAAAATGACTGGGGAAGTGCTAAAGTGTGAATTGAGGGCATTGAGATCAATAAAACCCGAAGATTTTTGTTTGGATTTGCCTAACCCCAAGGACTTGAGGAAGTTCCATAACTTTGTAGACGGAGAATTTTCTATAGACTCATGAATATAGCGGCGTCTGGCATCCCTACATCTCCTATTACACAGGTTACGCAAAGCAATATACTTTTGATGACTTTCCCCACCCGGATCATGGCGCGATACCACCCGCGCACGATTCCTTTTAGCCATTAAGACCTTAATTTCGGGCGTCAGCCATGGCGCAGGATAGTGCTTGACTCGTACGGGCCTCATGGGGGCGTGTTTGTCAAAAATCCCAAGTAAGATGTTGTTGAAAGCCTCCACCTTAAGGTCCACAGTGGCGCATGCCTCAACAGGCCGCCAGTCAGCGCCGCCGAAATCCAACAACAGAGCCTGCAAATTAGTCTCACAGAGATTGCGGCGAAAAATGACCCTGTGTCTACGCTTAGGGGGGCGAAATTTAAAGGACGCAAAAACCAGGTCATGGTTAGAGAACGCAGCAGCGTTAAGCTGTCCGTGGAAAGAAACGTGGTCGGGGGAAGAAGTCAATATGAGATCTAATAGAGAAGGCGGGCCGTTATGTGGAAAATGAGTGGGAGAGAGAGGGAGAATGCTAAAATTCAGAGAGTTAGTAATAGACTTGATTTTGAGAGATCGATGGTCATTTTTAACGAGACATGTATTGAAGTCACCCATTATAATGGTGTGTTGAAACTGAGGACTGAGATCAACTAAGGTCTTCTCAAAACATTCAAAAAAATTTATGCTAGATGAAGGACAATAATAAACGCCGAGAAGAACTTTGGTGTGGTGCAGGGAAACATTCAAAAATAAATATTCAGGTGTTTGAGAATAAAAAGATAAAGAGGGTGACTGAGCAACCATTTGGCACTCGATGTCATCTCTTAAATAAATGGCAACCCCACCTCCGCGAACAGTGCCTCGTCCATCATCCCTGCAGCCAGTCCGGTCGTTGCGAATTAAATTGTAACCAGGCAATGGATAGAGGGCAGACGGAAGAGAAGGCTTAAGCCAGGTTTCGGAGATTAGAAGGGCGTGGATGTTTTTACCCGAAAAGGACGAAAGAAGATCAGGAAAGTGGGCAGGTACACTCTGTGCGTTTATGTGCACAACGTTGAAATTTTTAGCAAAAGAAGAAAAAGTACTCTGCAATCGATCACCGAGATCAGGCATATCCGAAACATCGCTCAAAGAATCGTACTGGCTCGACGAGGATAAAGAAAAAAAGTCACTCTCACGGTAACTACACCCCTTAGCAAATCTCTACACGTATTTTACCAAACAAACTTTAAACCCAAACACATTGCAACGGCGGGGTAATACCGAATATTCCCTCTAATTTAAGTATAGGAGACGGCATAAACTTTAAGCCGACACTACGGGTCGAATCGCACAAGACTAACAAGACCAAACAAGGGCTGGATCGTTGTACGACCCTACCCTTTTAGGGTTGCCTGTGTCAGATTGACGGGTTCGATGAAACTTTGGTAGTGAATAAGTATTTCGATACCAGCCCGGGAGCTGCGGTGGCCCAGCGGTTTGACCTGCCGCTTTGGAAGTCGGAGGTCGTGGGTTCGAAACTAGAGAAAAGCGTTATGGATGACCGCGTTCTACCGTACGTTGCCGACATTTCCGTCACAAGATTTTTGAATACTGTATTTATAACTTTGACATTGGCGAAATCATCGCATCGAAGGGCCATATTAAAAAAAGAAGAAGAAATGAGCGTTTTGGACTTTTGAAAATTTTCCTAATTGTTAACATGCGCCCACAATCAACTTATTACCTTAGGCTCTGTCACCCTGTAAGGGATCACGTGAATTGTGTATGTGTATAGTATGTTAACATATATGAAAACCTCAGCAACGCAAGCACTGCTGCTCAGCAGGATTAAGACGGTGGTAGCTATCTTCTTCTTCTTATTTGTGGCGTATCAAGTCGTTATAGCGACGGCAACATCGCCAATATCAAAGTAGCAAAAATGTAATTCAAAAATCTTGTGACAAAATGTGGGCAACGTTGTACGGTAATGGTCAAAGATCCCCTCTCCCTCTCGGGCTCTTAGCCAACGGTCAATGATATCCCTCAGAAACTGCCAGGAAGTCATTAGCCGATGCCCAGGGTGCACCGGAGCAAGCACTGCTCTTCCCCTCGGACGGATCCAAAAACGAACCGCCAGCTCTTGACCACACGCGGAGGTAACCCGACTCGCACCCCGTGGTAGCTGTCTGGACGGACCTTGCCCCCCCACCGGACGTTTTTAAGTTGACACAACTTTTTTAAATTCTAATCGTCCCGCCTTAATTGGTTATTCTGAGTGTAACAACCAGTGATTAAAATTTCAAACTCACTTAGTATCCCATTTTAGGAAAAAGAAATGTAATTCTGTGTAATTCCTAAGTTACAGTTGATACGGACAGACGGAAATTAAATTATAAAGGTTTCATGTTACGACTTGTTCAGAGTAATTTCTACTTTTTAACCCCGCACGCCCACTTGTTATAGGGTACCGTGGGCACTGTGCAAAACCCTTGCACTCAATTATTTTTCTTTCCTTCATTTTTTTACGAATAGGACATCCATATTTATATGTGTATGTATGTAAACTCTATATTGTGCAAAATAAACAAGACAAATACAATTGACAAACACTGAGATATATGCACAAAGGCGGACTTATCCCTTTAAGGAATCTCTTCCAGTCAACCTTTGAGTGGATGAAAGGAGTATTATATTAGGGATGGACGAGTGAGTTTAAAAATTGCAAACACTGAGTGCCACAATACATAACTTTACCGAATATTATACATATAAACTCTTAAAACCTACCAGTCAATATTTTATAATTCGTATTTATAATATGACTAGCTGTAGCCCGCGACTCCGTCCGCGCAGAACTCACTTATCGCTATCCCGCGAATTATGCAATTTTCCGGGATAAAAAGTATCTTATATCATTCCTCGGGACTGAAACCATTATGTATACCAAATTTCAGCTAAATCAGTCCAGCGGTTTAGACGTACAAAGGTAACCGACAGACAGACAGACAGTTACATTCCCATTTATAATATTAAATAGGGAGTACTAATATTACAAAGAGGAAACAATTTGTATTCTTGTATTTTTAAATGTTTATTTGCACACAAAAAATCGCATAGTAACAAGGTCACGTGATAGCTAGTAACAGATAGAAAAATTCGAAGGCTTACCCACCAGCTATGGGGTGTGTAGGGATATAGCACGCATCACGGAATGACGAGGATCCGGGTTCAATTCCCGGCCATAGCTTTACTTTTCTGATTTTTCGGTGTTCTAATTTTCAGTATCATTTTCGTTCGAAATTTAACTGTGATTTTGTTGAATATAAATTTAAATAACATTCAATAAAAAATTAAAAAAACCCCAAGCATTAATCGAGTAACCATACGTCAATAAAAAATTAACCATTTTTATACCATTTTGCAAAAGAGCTGATACTCTTCAAACTGCTGGATGATTTTTGAAAAAAACATAGCTAAGAACCACCGCGGCTGATTCTCAAATGAAAAAACCCGCATCACAGTTATCCATCCACTTGTCAGCTATAATGCCTCAGACATCTGTGCCACACAGAGAGAGAGAGAAAGAGAGAGAGAGACAAAGAGAGAGAGAGAGAGGGAGAGAGAGACATCGTCGTCAAGCTTATTTAACACCTCTCTTTTTGCGTCGAGGGTTAAAGGAACCCATTATACTAAACAAGGGCGTACTTGAAAAAGTTTTTTTTCCGTTTAGACCACGCTCCCGCGATCGCGCAAAACAAATAACTTTAATATACAATTCGCAACTTTTAGCGAAATTAACTGAGACGTACTCGTTCAGAAATTAAACAAGAAACGGGAGGGAAACAACAAAGAATTTTATATTCACCTGTAACTTTTGATGAAGCCAATTCGGGGACACGTTGGAAACATAATAATAAAATAACTTTCTGTAAATTCCCAATGGTTGGATTGCCCTAGTATTCTGTACCTAAAAAAACGGACATTCTTCGTCCGTCTGTCTTTCTATCCGTCAAGACCCTTTTTAGAGTTCCGTACCCAAAGGGTATACTAGCACTCCTGTGTTCGTGGTCTGTACATCTGTCGCCAGGCTCTCGCGAACCGTGCTAGCTAGACAGTTGAAAATATTCCACAATACAATACAATACAAATACTCTTCATTGAACACCACAAAACAATACAGAAACAAAGAAACAAAGTAGACAATAGGCGGTCATATCGCTTAATAGCGATCTCTACCAGACAACTAAAATAACAGAGACATAAGTTGGAGACAATTTAAGTAGGTGGCAGAAACAAATAGACAGGATAAACGCAGGGATAATAAAAACAACAATACCAACATAAATATAATACATAGCTAAATAAATAAAATAAAATAATACATACATACATAACATTATTGTATAATACTTAAGATAAAATAAATACAATGTATTTATGATGCCGTTATAAAAACATGGATGGGTGAAAGTAGACTAACTAAACAGATCTATAGGGGCAGTGTGAATGGTTGCGATGGGAGCGGAAGGCCTAGACGGACGTTCTGAGACCAAATAGGAGACGTTTTGGAAAGGTCAGGTCAGGAGTACTCGAAACCGACGAGCATGTATGAAGAGATGAGTGTGGATGAAGCGAAAGAAGTATATCAGGATCGTAGCAAGTGGAACAAAGTAGTATCTGCCTACCCCTGTGGGAAAGAGGCGTGACGGTATGTATGTATGTATGTCTATGTATAAAAACAAATAGGTCCTAAAAACTTAATATATTTACGTCTGTCTATGTAAGTAACCAATATAAAATGACCTCACACTGCCTACATTTTGCTCAGGAGCAGGGCTCTTCTAACACTGGATTTTATATTGACTTGTCGAATTTGTACAGAACCCTCGGTACGCGAGTCCGACTCGTACTTGACCAGTTTTTTTTAGGAAAGAAGGCTTCTTGCTGTACTGCTATAATCTTGCACGGATGCAAAATGATATTTCTCTAGACTTCGTTCTTCTTTCCTATTCTTTCTTCTTTCCTGTTCTTTCTTTCCTTTCATTATTCTTCCATGCTGGTCTGGGAGCAAAGAAAAAACATAGAATGTACCAGTTGCTTCTCTTCGTATAAGCCCATCGAGGGATTAGGTGAAAATCTTAGGGATCATGTTATAGGCGATGTGGCTAGCAACCCATCACTGTTTTGATTCCCCTTTCCATCCATACGCCCACAATCATGCTAAACGTGGTCTTTAGGTCTTGTCACCTTAGGCTCTGTGTACCCCGTAAGGGATAAAGACGTGATTTATGTATATATGTATCTAGACTTCGTTATCATCATTATCTACAGCCTAGATACGTCCCACTGCTGGGCACAGGCTTCCTCTGAGAGTGAGAGGGCTTGGGCTAACCATTCAATTGCTTCACAGTTGTGTGCAGGTTTCCTCAAGACGTTTTCCTTCACCGAATAAGATAGGAGTTTTTTAGCCAAAATCTTTGCCAGAGGTACGAAACCCAAAAAAACTGTTGTTAATCATAAAACAGTAATAAGTGAAAATAATCCAAAAAGTCTTGATTATTTATTACCATCACATTTTTTAAGATTTCTGCGTCCAGTCACATTTAAATATGAACAGCCAGACTTATTTGTGAAGAGCCCGCAATCCGCGGTCTTTGCTCGCTTCGAATGTTTTTAATTAAGGCTTTTTGTATACTAATTAAGATGTTACGCAAACCTCTGATTCCTACGGTAAATGTTGTAAATGGACGTTTTTACAAGATGCTTAGAAAATACGTCTTGTTAGTCTGTAGATCATTTTAAGGGTAAACGGATTTGTGAAATAAGGTCAGAAGGCTCAAGAATAAAAATCTATAAGAGTGACCTTCTCCGACCTGATAACCATATAAAAACTATTTTATAATACCTATAGAATAATGTACACACACACATGCACAAAATCATGTCTATATCCCTTACGGGGTAGACAGGGTTTAAGGTAACAAGACCTAAAGCCGTAGTTTAGTTAAGTTAGTTTAGTTTGGTTGGAGACTGAAAAACAGCGACCTCGCTGAGTCTCCCTTCCATTTTACCTTCGCATCTATTTCTACTTTGTAATTTTTGAATTTTTGTGTTTTTTTTTGTGTTGGTGAATAAAAATGTCTTCTTCTTCTTCTAAAGGCCAGGCTATTGTGCCACACTGCTGAGCAAAGGCCTCCCCCGCTTCCGCTGCTCTCGGTCTGCCGCGGTACGTATCCAGATAAATAAAATTAAATAAAATATATTTTATTACCTGACAGATACTTAGATTAAGTTGGTTTACTTATAGAAGAAGGTACAATATCATCATTATCGTCTCCAGCCTTATGTTCCACTTTTCTGGACCTCCTCTTCCCAGAATAACCTCTCCACTTAACATATAGTTCACTAAAATAAGAGCTTACAAATAAAATGTTTAGTTTTACAAAAAATCCAGCGAATCATCAGACCTCACTGTACTTTACAAAGAACATGTTCTTTGTGAAAGTTTTAGCTTAATTTAACGAATCACATTCTTTCTCGTCCTTTGGCGATACCTATGTTAAGAGCTACTTCCATGCTGGTCTGGGAGCAAAGAAAAAACATAGAATGTACCGGTTGCTTCTTCCCGCGCTGATGGTACCGAGAGAATGCCCATCGAGGGAATGTATTTAGGAGTCATGTTAACGGCGTTGCGGCTAGCAACCCACCACTATTTTGGTTTCCCTTTCCAGCTATACGCCCTTAATCATGCTAAACGTGGCTTTAAGGTTTTGTTATCTTAGGCTCTGTCTACCTCGTAAGGGATAAAGACGTGATATATGTATGTATGTATGAATTAAGATTCTCTAAATCTAAATTTATACGGGTAATTTTTTCTGAATTAACAAAATGAAACACTATCTTTTGATCGTCCAACGCTACTCTATAATGATTAATATCCATTTGATATAATGATAATAAATCGCATAGTAGATCCGCATTTAGATAACTCATAAAATACACCGTAATAGCAGCTGTCCACAAAGTTGTGCTATCATTTAACATGAATTTACTTAATTGGGCAGAATTAGCTTTGAAATGTTGCGGAGGTCACGTCAAAAACCGTAGGACAGTCCGTCAAATGTGCTTTATAGTAGCCAGAAATAAACAAATAAATAAAGTGTGAATGGTTACGTTAGGAGGGGAAGGCCTAGCTAGACGGACGTTCCGAGACCAAATTTGTGACCAAACGATCTTTGAAATCATCGCCTCGATCGATGCAAACATGCAACATCGTCTGCATAGAATTCGTTTATCGCTATCAGCTGTCTCAGCCCGATCGGTTTAAAATTGACAAAGTTTCATACAAACTTGCATCCCCTATTTTATCCCCTTGGGGGTAGAATTGATCAAAATCCTTTCTTAGCGGATGCCTACGTCATAACACCTACCTGCATGCCAAATTTCAGTCCGATCCGTCCAGTGGTTAGGGCTGTGCGTTGATAGATCACTATGTCAGTCAGTCAGTCACCTTTGAATTATATATATTTAGAAGAAGAAGAAGGAGACAGCTAAAACCAGAACTGTGTCGGCATTGAATCGCATTAAGACGTCATGGTGAGGCCCCGGGTCAAGTTAAAACAAAAACCTTTAAAAGGCTGTGATTTTATGTTGGTGTTCAAGAAAATGTCATGGTGTGACATTGTGTTGTAACATACATAAATCACGTTTTTATCCCTCACGGGGTAGACAAAACCTAAGGTAAAAAGACTTGAAGGCCACGTTTAGCATGGTTGTGGGCGTATAGGTGTAAAGGGTAATATTAAATAGTGATGGGTTGCTAGTCGCATCGCCTTATATTCCTGCGATTTTATGTTGGTGTTCAATAAAGTGTCGTTGTGTGACATTACGTTGTATTCCTATAGAATAAATAAATAAATATCTTGGGACAAATTACACTAATTAACCCAGCTCCAAACTAAGCAAAGCTTGTACTATGGGTACCAGGCAACGGATAAACATACTTATATAATGTATAGATAAAAACATACAACATCCATGACACGGGCACAAACATCGTATTCATCATACAACTGTCTGCCCCGACCGGGATTCGAACCCAGGACCTCTAGCTTCATAGTCAGGGTCACTAACCACTAGGCTATCCGATCGTCAAACTTCCCTAACACTCAGAATGGGGTTCTTTTTCACAATTCGGATACAGAACCCTAAATATAGTATCTTATTATATCTTGGCTGTGTCACAAGCCTACGATAAGAATGATATATCGCCAAAGGAATGTATCAAATATCAGAGAGAGCCAATTACTGAAGCCAATAATGAGAAAGCTGGAGATGTATATATTTATTTCGTACGATAGAACCGAGATTTCATCTAAAGTATTACACAAGTAAGAAATATCGTGCTATGATTAGGGTGCGCTTCCAATAAACCATGTTTTGTGCGTTTCAATTGAGAACCAAAGTTGGGTCGCTCGTTGTCTGATCCATACTAGTCTAGCAGCAAAATGACAGCTAAAAAGTAAAATTGAATAGGAATTGAATTGCGTTAATAATGGTAAGGCTTCAGATTGTTTTATGTTGGGTTCAAATCCTACAAGACAAATTCGGCCCACTGTAGCCGTCAAAATGCCATGTAATTTGGTATACTTGTTATAGGATAGATGACAATGCAATTACAGTCAACAAAAAGTACAGTCAGCAAAAAAGCCCGAATTAATAATGTTTTTAACACATACTTATATTCAACTAGCCTTCCGTCCGCAGCTTCGCCCGCGATAAATTAATTTGCCCGTAGGAAAAGGTATTTTCCCGCGGTAAAAAGTAGCCCATGTCACTCAGTGATAATGTAGCTTTCTAACGGCAAAATAATTTTTGAAATCGGTCCAGTAGTTTCGGAGCCTATTCAATGCAAACAAAGAAACAGACAATCAAATTTTTCCTCTTTATAATATTAGTATAGATGATATATTTTATACATTGTTATTATCATGTTATAGGCGATGCGGCTAGCAACTTATCACTATTTTGATTCCCTTGTCCACCTATAGGTACACCCACAATCATGCTAGACGTGGCTCTTAAGTCTTGTTACCTAAGGCTCTGTCTACCCCGTAAGTGATAAAGACATGATTTATGTATGTGTACATACATACCGTCACGCCTCTTTCCCACAGGGGTAGGCAAAGCCTACTTTGTTCCACTTGCTACGATCCTGACACATTTCTTTTGCTTCATCCACACTCATCAATCTCTTACTACATGCTCGTCAGTTTCGAGTACTCCTGACCTGATCTTTCCAAAACGTCTCCTATAAGGTCTCGGAACGTCCGTCTAGGCCTATATTTATGTTTATATTTTATATATTCTGTGGCTTTGGCAAACTTTCCAGAAAATCCACATTTTCGCTTCGAACTAACTCAATATACAATATATCTTCGAACTACGTGTCACATATTTCATTTTAAACGGGTAAAATATAAAACTGCATCTCCCCTAGCTTTACGATGATACTTTATAACAAAATAAATTTTGGTTTACGTTATTCTTACATACATACATAAATCACGTCTTTCTCCCTTACGGGGTAGACAGAGCCTAAGGTGACAAGATCCAAAGGCCACGCTTAGCATGATTGTGGGCGTAATAGGTGGAAAAGGGAATCAAAATAGTGATGGGTAGCTAGCCGCATCGCCTATATGATTCCTATGCCCATTCCCTCGATGGGCTTTTACCATCTGCGCGGGAGGAGAAGCAACTGGTACATTCTATGTTTTTTCTTTAGTCCCAGACCAGCATGGAAGCAACGTTACGTTATTCTTATACGATGTTAATATTTCCTGAAACGATTTATCCCCGTAACTTGAATTAAATATTTATACATTTAGAAGGTCTTTCCATCATCCTCCTTATATATTTATATTGATATTTTTTCAAGTTACGGGGATAAATCGTTTCAGGAAATATTAACATCGTGTAAGAATAACGTAACGTTGCTTCCATGCTGGTCTGGGAGCAAAGGAAAAACATAGAATGTACCTACCAGTTGCTTCTCCTCCCATATTTATGTTGATATTGTTGTTTTTATTATCCCTGCGTTTATCCTGTCTATTTGTTTCCGCTACCTACTTAAACTGTCTCCAACTTATTTACCTTATTGGTTGTATGGAAGAGATCGCTATTAAGCGATAAGACCGCCTATTGTCTACTTTGTTCTTTGTTTCTGTATTGTTTTGTACTGATTTGTGGTGTTCAATAAAGAGTATTTGTATTGTATTGTATTGTATTGTGTTTTTCCATAAAACATGTCCTCTTTCTAATGTGAAAAAAAAACAAAGTCCAGTATACAGATAGAATACAGGTACAGAAAAAGCGTAATAAAGAATTAAGAAAATACCGCAAAGCTCGGACGCCAAGGCAAATATTATCTATTGCCTTTATCATAACTTATTGAATTCTTATTGGTACACAAATATTTCTTTTGTTGATCCGATAAACTGTTACTATTATTAAGAAAAACAAGCTTGTTTTTAGATCACTTTGCTGCAAAATGGAAGAAAAATACAAGTGTGGTAAGCCCGGGGCTTTTTTTAGTCTGTTTCTTTGGGTCAAATCTGACAAGTGAAATTAAATTGATAAAAAACAGAAGTGGTACATTTTTACGCAAACGGATAACTCTCGTATAAAAGTCGAGGGTTGCTCGACATGTTTCGGACTAGTCCGTAGTCCTTTCTGTTGGAGCGCTCGCCCCGGCGGCAGCGAGACGAACGCGCGCCAGCGATGAAAACGAGGGTAGTTGTGCGCCGCTGTCAGTCGCGTCGAGTAGCCGCGCGAGTAGAGCGCTTAGCTGGCGGACAGTGTTCGTTACGCAGCCGGGGCGAGCACTCCAAGAACTAATCCGAAACATGTTGATCACCACGAGTCTCACGGTAGTTTCATGTTGAAAGTGGTACATAGCTTGTGAATAGCTTGCGATAGATGTCACCATACGCCACTAATGGCGTATGCGAGAGTTAAAGTTTTCGAGGTCTGATCCGCAGGCACAAAGTCTGACAAAGGGTCAAAAATCCGGACATGTTCGGTCAAATATAAAAATATTGTATAAATAAACACAACTACAATGAATCCTGTAGGCTTATTGCCTAACTCGCTCGCAATCGCCATTGTGTTCATTTTGACAGTTCTTGTATGAATGTGACAGCTAGCTGATTCCGATGCCAATTTTATTGTCAACCCATACATGAACTGTCAAAATGAACACGATGGCGTTTGCGAGCGAGTTAGGTAATAAGCCTACCGGCCCTATTTCACCAATTTGACAATTGTCAGTGACAAGTGTCAATTCTGTCCTTCCACGCTGGTCTGGGAGCAAAGAAAAAACATAAAATGTACCAGTTGCTTCTCTATCCGCGCAGATGGTAAAAGACCATCGAGGGAATGGGCAAAGCTTATAGGAATCATGTTATAGGCGATGAGGCTAGCAACCCATCACTATTTTGATTCCATTTTCCACCTATATGCCCTCAATCTTGCTAATTGTGGCCTGTAGGTACCTTAGACTCTGTCTACCCCGTAAGGGATAAAGACGTGATTTGTGTGTGTGTGTGTGTCAATTCTGTTTACATTACAAACTCTACGAGAATCTACACCGGTTGCCTTCTTATTGGATACACATTGCATTTCGAACTGTCACAAATGTGGCCGACAATTTTATTGTCTAGCCATAGCCTTGAAGCGCGGGTTCAACCCCCGTTCAGAACACGGAAAACAAAGTCGATTTCCACTGTCTGTCTGTCCCTATGTATGCTTAGATCTTTAAAACTACGCAACGGATTTTGATGCGGTTTTCTTTAATAGATAGGGTGATTCAAGAGGAAGGTTAATACAATACAAATACAATACAAATACTCTTTATTGAACACCACAAATCAGTACAAAACAATACAGAAACAAAGTAGACAATAGGCGGTCTTATCGCTTAATAGCGATCTCTTCCAGACAACCAATAAGCTAAATAAGTTGGAGACAGTTTAAGTAGGTGGCGGAAACAAATAAACAGGTAGGTAGGTTAATATTATGTATAATACATGCATAACATAGTAAAAAACACTGATTGCACCCGTGCGAAGCCGGGGCGAGTCGCTAGTTTATATATAAACTTGGGTTTCGCTGGCGCTTTGCTATAAAAAACAAAATGATATTGTGAAATTTTCAGAATACCAGAAAAACTTAAAAAAATTTAGGCATTTAGGATTATTTTAGTTTTCGATCGGTTCTTTTACATTTTCTGTGTTCTGCTTGCTTAACTTATGTCCTGTCAATCGTTCAAAGGTTAACTGGAAGAGATCCCTTTTAGGGATAAGTTTTGTGCATTAGTGTTGTCCTGTATTCATCTTTTTCCCGTGTTTTAAGTACAATAAAGAGTTATACATACATATATAAAAGTTATTCCAAACAAGGAAACGGCGGCAGCGGTTATCACGTGATCTTCAAAGGCTTTGTTACAAAAAACATAGTATACCCCTCAGCAAATACATAAGTAACCCATAGACTGTTGACTCGGGTCAGTCTCCCCGGGCAAACACGGTGGATGTTTGTTCCCCGGTATAGCATATCGATTGCTCTTCGCGACTCGCCTTTTGTGTTTTGGTTAAAATCACATGTGGAGTATTTTTGGGTTACGTGCATTACTAGACAAGATTTTGTCCGCAGTTCCCTTTAAACAAAATTAAAAAGATTGCTTTCACGCTGATCTGGGAGTGAAGAAAAAACATAGAATTTACCAGTTGCTTTTCATCTCGCGCAGATGCTAAATGCCCATCGAGGGAATGGGCGAAAGTCTTAGGAATCATGTTGCTAGCAACCCGTCACTATTTTGATTTCCCTTTCCACCTATACGCCCTTAATCATGCTAAACGTGGCCATAAGGTTTTGTTACCTTAGGCTCTGTCTACCTCGTAAAGGATAAAGACGTGATATATGTATGTATGTATGTATTTATGCACAATGACACTTCCATGATAAACTTTCTCCGTCGAAATTCACTCTTACTTGTCAATACCAAAACTTCGGCAACTTCGAATCATCAAACATGCAAATTGTGACCCACATTTGCTTTGACTAATTGTTATTTGTGAATATGGAGAAAATAACCAAAAAAGTAGTAACACGGTGCCATCCAACTCAGCAACACATTTTTCGCGATTTTCCATTATCTCCTACAAGGAACAAAAGCACTTAAATTAACAAAACTTATTTACCTTGCTTCTCCGCTACTTCAAGCCGCTTAAGTAACGGAGTAGCAAGGTAAATGGAAATGAATTGAAATGGACCTCCGCAAAAACGCCTGATTCAATAAAACATTTAAAACCAATTAAGTTATTAGAATTTTCGACACAAGTTCCTTTTTTTATAAAGTATAAATGAGTTTAATTCACAGTGCCGCGTAACCATTAAACACTTCTTCTTCTTCTTCTTCTTCTAATTTGTGGCGTATCAAGTCGTTATAGCGACGACAACTTCGCCAATGTCAAAGTAACAAAAACATAATTAAAAAAATCTTGTGACAAAATGTCGGCAACGTTGTACGGTAATATCCCTCAGAAACTGTCAGAAAATCATTAGCCGATGCCCAGGGTGTACCGGACCAAGCACTGCTCTTCCCCTCGGATGGATCCAAAAACGAACCGCAGCTCTTGACCACACGCGGAGGTAACCCGACTCGCACCCCTTCATAAACTTAGCAATTACTCAGTCCTTCTGTCACTTTGACATTTTGACATTTACTTTTCACAGATAAGGACAAACGATTGCTAAGTTAGCAGAAGCCTATAGAGCGTTTATGAATAGATAGATAGATAGATTAGATAGATTTATTTATCACCCTTTTAAAAATACAATTAAATGTCAAACATAAGTAGTAATTCACAAAAGGATCGTCAATTGTAATAAAATAGTAGGTAATAAAAAACAAAATAACAACAAACAAAAATAAAGCATAACGAAATGTCAATGTATATTCACAAAAAGATCGTCATGGGTACATAAAAAGAGAAATAATAACAATTTAAATAAGCAATTTAAAATGTCAAATAAATTAAATAAGGGGGTAACTATTCATATCGATCATACTAGCAGCTAGCCCGACTCTAGCTTACAACACCACTTGCTTGGCAAATTTGTTTTACCCCTTGCTAAGCTGCTCGTCTGGCGGCTCGCCTTCTCTCCGGTAAGCTGCTAAAGCCGTCTGAGACTACAAGCCCATGGACAAAAAAAACATGTGAAATGAACCAGCGTGAATGAAGCTTAGAAGGCTGTTACTATTGGGACCGAGCGCGACGTCAGCGCCACGTGACAGGCGGCCATTATGGACAATATTGTCACCGCTGTCAAACAAGAAGTAAGTAAATATTGTGAAAAATATTAATGAAATCTTGTGTTATTTTACTATATTACACAATTTTGGACAATGGTAGTCGGTAACATTTATTCAATTTAATACTTGTATCAAATGATAACGTACTTTAAGTAAAATTTTAGAGGTTAGGTAACTTACGTTTTTTTTCTTACGGCAAATATCCACTTATTTCTTTGGTGTCGTTTCCACCATGGTCTTGGAAATTGGTAAAATTTACAGTCGCTATTCTTCTTCGTGTTATTACAATTCACAACAACACATCTTACCAGGACCATATTTTTATCTCAAAAACGATTAGAAAATGTTTACTGCAATATGGATTTGACAGCTCAAGTCAGCGACAAAAATGACAATTTTAGCCGTAGCGAGCGCTGTGATCGTTTAGGCTACCCCCTCCACCCGCTTTGCACTCTGCCAAAATCATAAAATAACTCTGAGCGCTATGCCGTCTTTTCTGAGTGGTAATTTTTTTTCCCATACATTGAAAAAAAAATGCACTTCCGGCACCACCACTTTAAAGCGGCACTAGGTCTTTCGTCATTTATTTTTAATCATCTATAAGCTATAAAAACGCCGTTAATTAATAATTAGTCGTAATTCCTCACTTGTACCTGAGAAATTCCATAAATGTACCGCTCAGAAAAGACGGCATAGCGCTCAGAGTTATTTTATGATATAGTAACAGCCTTCTAAGCGTGTTTCACGCTGGTTCATTTCACATGTTTCTTTTTCCATGGGCTTGTCTTTAACAGCAATAGTCCGCTCGAAAAAAAAGGCGAATTTATTGCCATATTTAATCCAGCCTACATAAGTACGTCCCACTGCTGGGTACAGGCCTCATCTTAGAATGAGAGGGCTCGAGCTATAGTTCTCATGCAGGAATTGCTTCGCAGGTTACCTGTGCTGCCCACGATGTTTTCCTTCACCGAAAAGCTAAAAGTAAATTTCAAGTGTAACTTCGCACATAAATTTCTTAAAACTCAGAGGGGCCACCTTTTTTTACAAATGACCACGGCATTCATTTTTTCTTCCATGTAGTCTTAAGGTCTTGTTACCTTAGGCTCTGTCTACACCGTAAGGTATAAAGACGTGATTTATGTATGTATGTATGTATTCTTTTACAACCCTTCAAATTATAATTATTAATTATTAATTTTGCGGGTGGTAGGGCCTTGTGCAAGGTCCGTCCGGATCGCTACCACCATCTTACTCGCTAATCCTGCCGCTAAGTAGCAGTGCTTGCACTGCTGTGTTCCGGTGCGGAGAGTAAGACAGCCGGGGAAATTACGGGCACAAGAGGCATTTCATCTTAGTCCTCTAGGTTGGCAACGCATCTGCAATCCCTCCGGGGTTGCGGGTGTCTATGGGCTGTGGTGATCACTTACCATCAGGTGACCCACTTGCCCGTTTGCCTTCCTATTCATATTAAAAAAAAAAAAAAACTACTCTATTACTTATTTCCTCTATGCTTATAACCAACAAATTACTCAATTACCATGCGGAGCTCGGGTAAAATCCAAACTGCAAACTGATAAAATGAAACAAAAACATGGGTGGTAATTTTAAATTCAAATCAATTTGGCCAAGTTTTTGCGCATTGTATCGGTTTTATTGTTTGGCCAGCGCTATTTGTAAGTCAGCTACTGTATCAGCACGAAGTTAGGAAAATATAGACGAATAAATCAAACGCTGCACAGTAAAAGGGCTAGCAGTAACACAGGGTGACTTTGAATTACAATACATATATCACGGATCCCTTACAGGGTAGACGGAGCCTAAGGTAACAAAAGCTTAAGGCCACGTTCTGCATGATTAAAGATTAGGTGGAAAGGGAAATCAAAATAGTGATGGCTTGCTAGCCGCATCGCCTATAACATGTAAAATAAGCAGCGCGGCTTTTCCGATTAAAATACGTTTATTTAGTACCTCATTTACAAGTCATTTTACAAAACCAATTTTTCATTAGACACTGACATTACTTTATATTTCAATTGGTTGCCAGTCCGCAACAACATGATTGCTAAGACTTTCGCCCATTCCCTCGATGGGCTTTTACCATTTGCGCGGGAAGAGAAGCAACTGGTAAATTCCATGTTTTTTCTTTACTCCTGGCTCTGTCTACCCCGTAAGGGATAAAGACGTGATATATGTATATATGTATGTACAAACTATTTTGCTTCCAGCCGTCGTTTTACATTACTAATCAAATATAGTACATAAGTACTGTTTTTTGAGTGCTATGTCTCTAAATAAACGATACAAAAATATATATTCTCGTCTGCTCTCTAGTGAAATATGGTATTGATACAATCATACAGATAATATGAACGACCAGAAGTAGGAATTTATACAATAGTACACACACAAATCACGTCTTTATCCCTTACGGGGTAGACAGAGCCTAAGGTAACAAGACCTAAAGCCTTTATTTGGGAGCAAAAGGCACTGGTTTTCGGTGGAAACAAAAGTATAATCAAAAATCATCTTAAAAACTATAAACAATTAAAAAAGGTACAAACTATCTGAAAAGGTTGTGCAGTCTTGCACAGCCACGTTTAGCATTGTGGGCGTATAAGTGGAAAGGAGAATCAAAATAGTGATGGGTTGCTAGCCGCATCGCCTATAAAAGACATGATTCCTATGCCCAGGTTATATACAAGTCCGTACCCACTATCTGCCACTATCTTTCCAAGCTGGTCTGGGAGCAAAGAATATACATAGAATGTACTTCTTGCTTCTCTTGCCGCGCAGATAGTAAAAGCATCGTATAGTATCGAGGGAATTAGCTAAACTCTTAGGAATCTTATACGCCCTAAATCATGCTAAACGTGGCCTTAAGGTTTTGTTAACTTAGGCTCTATCTACCCCGTAAGGGATAAAGACGTGATATATGCCCACTATTACATAAACCCCCAGAGGGTTTCTCAATAGTGGCATATGAACCCCAATTCTGTGTATTTTTATATATATATTAAATAAATAATAAAAAAAAAAATGTATGTATGTATGTTTATGGTGTTCATACTCTTTCTATATGACTTTTTTACACTTCACTTTTGTCAGCGCAAAGCCAATAAAGAAGCAGCAGTTTCTTGTTGTTTCATTTGGATCTTCTAATTTTCCTTCTCTGTCTATATACTAATACCAGTTCTCACATCGTAGGCTCCAGTAACAGTTATCATCAAGTATTTTAAACCCACTGAAAGTACCAAGTAAAAATACCAAGTATTTCAAAATACGCGCTCTAGTACAGTGGGCAGCGTAACGAGTATTTATCAAATAAAGCGGGGTGTTAATTGTGACTTTCTTGTTTATCTCGTTTCTGCTTTAGATTAATATAATTAATTCGCGCAAGGGGCTGGCAATTTTAATGGGGCATTTAATTTAAATGACAATTATGGTGATCGCGCCTTTGTTTAGGCTTTAAGTATTGTTTGAGACTTTTAGAACTTACTAGCTGTTGCCCGCGGTTTCGCCCCAGTTCCAGTTTTTTCTTCTATTTCCACAATTTTGTACATTATAACCTTCTCCTGACAATAACGAACACAGCAAAAAAAGAAGTAGCGAAATCGGTCCAGCCGTTCGCGTGATGCGGTGACCAAGGGAGATAGGGATTCATTTTTATATATAACTAGCTTCTGCCCGCGACTTCGTCTGCGTAGAATCTAAATATATATAACTCAAAGGTGACTGACTGACATAGTGATCTATCAACGCACAGCCCAAACCACTGGACGGATCGGGCTGAAATTTGGCATGCAGGTAGATGTTATGAGGTAGGCATCCGCTAAGAAAGGATTTTGATCAATTCTACCCCCAAGGGGATAAAATAGGGGATGAAAGTTTGTATGAAACTTTGTCAATTTTAAATCGATTGGGCTGAGACTTTGCATGCATAAAGCTACTATGACGTAGGCATCCTCTAAGAACGGATCGCGTAATTTCTGCGGGATAGCGATAAACGAATTCTACGCAGACGAAGTTGCGGGCAACAGCTAGTTATACATAAAAACCTTCTTCTTGAGTCACTCTATCTATTAAAAAAAACCGCATAAAAATCCGTTATGTAGTTTTGAAGATATAAGCATACATAGGGACATTGGGACAGAGAAAGCGACTTTGTTTTATACTATGTAGTGACTAGCTTCTGCCCGCGACTTCGTCTGCGTAGAATTATACCTATAAACCTTCTTATTATACATATTAAAAAAAACCGCATCAAAATCCGTTGCATAGTTTTAAAGATATAAGCATACATAGGGATATAGGGACATAGGGGCATAGGGACATAGGGACAGAGAAAGCGACTTTATTTTATACTATGTAGTGATAAGCTTATTTTTTTACATACATATATCACGGACAGACAGCGGAAAGCGACTGTTTCATACTATGTAGTGAAGATAGTTTGTTTGTTAATTTGATTGTCATTTCAGGCCGTGTGCAGGGTCGTACTCGCTAATGCTGCCGCCAAGCAGCGCTGGCGCTGCTGTGTTCCGGCGTGGAGCACACAAGATTAACTAAACAGATTTATATGGGGAGTGCGAATGGGTGCGTTGGGAGGGGAAGGGATAGACGGACGTGCCGTGACCAAATTTACCTTTTTAAAAGGTCAGGTCAAGAGTATCCGAAATCGATGAGCATGTATGAAGAGATTGATGAATGTGGATGAAGCGAAAGAGGTGTCAGGAACGTGGCAAGTGGAACAAAGTAGTCTCTGCCTACCCCTGTGGGAAAGAGGCGTGACGGTATGTATGTGTATTGCAGATGGATTTTTATTCATGACTAGATTCTGCCCGCGACTTCGTCTGCGTAGAATTATACATAAAAACCTTCCTCTTGAATCACTCTATCTATTAAAAAAAACCGCATCAAAATCCGTTGTGTAGTTTTGAAGATATAAGCATACATAGGGACATAGGGACATAGGGACATAAGGATATGGGGACAGAGAAAGCGACTTTGTTTTATACTATGTAGTGATGATTGCGAGGAAAACAATTTTTCTTGTTTAAAATCACTTATAATCTTTATGTCAAATCTTGCATAGCAATATATTAAACTTCCATGCTGGTCTGGGAGAAAAGAAAAAACATAGATTGCACCAGTTGCTTCTCTTCCCGCGCAGATGGTAAAAGCCCATCGAGGGAATGGGCGAAAATCATAGGCATCATATTATGCGGCCAGCAACCCATCACTATTTTGATTCCATTTTCCACCTATGCGCTCACAATCTTGCTAAACTTGGCCTGTAGGTCTTGTTACCTCAGGCTCTGTCTACCCCGTAAGGGATAAAGACGTGATATGTGTATGTATGTGTATATATTAAAAAAATACAATTCTAAATTTAAAAACAAATTATAACAAAGGTCGCTATTGTTTCGAACCCGCACCTCTGTCATCCAACTCCGAACCCCATCATAATTCAAACGAGATCATAAAAAACTCAACCCATCAGCATACTTGTGCCTTTAATTCACTTCCAAAGGGCTAAATTGATATCTAGTACAGACAAGAAGGGCCCATTTGCGCCTCCAGCCATTTCTTCACAAATTTACGATGCCTCACACCATGGGACCGCTGTAACCTGACCCGCCCTGCCCCTCCACCTACACAGACCATATTCCTCCGCGGGGCAACCGCCCTCGGCACCCGGGCTCAACTTAACGTGGTCACAACGCGTGAAGTGCTGTTTTGCCCCTAAAACGTGATGAAATTTCTAATAGCACATAATAGAGGCCCGATAGGAAATGACCGAGTACCCAAATACCCCAGGGGTCTATTATAATCTTTACAAATCATGTTAGTCCGTTTCCATTGGCGGCTGTAAACGAGCCAAGGGAATAGAAGGTCGAACGATTCGGCTAATTTTTTTGAGTTCCGTAGCGAAATGGCAAAAATGGAACCCTACACATACATTTTTTGACGTGACAACGTCTTATAAATTGGTTTGCCGGGTGACACTTCAAGAAACTGCGTTACGCTCCGCTCACGTTATGCGCTCACAATGAGAGCGAGTGAGAGGCATGGTTAGCCCGCCTAAGAGCGAGAGAGACAGACATAAAAAGTGAAAGGCACGCGTCCCTTCCACTCGAGCACAGTTAGCCCGCCTAAGAGCGAGAGAGACAGAGCGAGAGAGAGAGAGTGAGAGAGATAGGCATACACACCGGTTCATGTCTTGCGCTTCTTCCTACTATACGAATGAATATTCACATAAAAATTATTTTACCACTCAAAGTCGTTGTCACGTAAAACTTTCGCCCGTATACCGACTTTACAGGCAACCGGTTTTTTAAATTAAAAGGGGGCAAACGAGTAGACGGGTCACCTGATGGAAAGTAATCACCATCGCCCAGGGACACCTGCAAGACTTGGGGAATCACAGGTGCGTTGCCGGCCCTTTCAAGAACAGGAAGGCTCGTTTTTAAAGATCCCTAAATTGTACCTAAATAAATATAAATACATCACGTCTAAGGCAACAAGACCTAAAGGCGAAATGGCAAAAATAGAACCCTATGAAACACATAGATCACGTCTCCCTCACGGGGTAGACAGAGCCTAAGGTAACAAGACCTACGTGCCACGTTTAGGAAGATTGTGGGCGCATAGATGGAAAATGGAATCAAAATAGTGATGGGTTTCTAGTCAATTCCCTGGATGGGTTTTTATTATCCGCGCGGGAAGAGAAGCAACTGGTACATTCTATGTTTTTTCTTTGCTTTCAGGCCAGCATGGAAAAAATGGAACCCTAATGATTTCACAATCATGCTAAACGCGGCCTTTAGGTCTTGTTGCCTTAGGCACTGTCTACCCCGTAATATAGACGTGATTTGTGTATGTATGTATATTTTTAATACTTTCGTCATGAGGTCCGCCAACAAGTCAGATAATAGGCGGTCTTTTCGCTTAACAGCGATCTCTACTAGTCAACCAATAAAATAAATAAATAAGTCGGAACAGTTTACTGGTTGTGTTTTGTTTTAATTGCTAAGCATAGAAATATAAACCAATGTTTATTAAAGTCTGATTTCAATAGTTCCAAGATAATTTTCTGCTTGTCTCGGATTCCGTGAAAAAAAACAAACGGTACCTTTATTCTTACTTAACTTTTATCTTTTATGTACTTTGAAAATTATCCACAGACTTTTTATGGTACCCGTGCACGATTACAACACACACTTGACCGTTTTTTTTTTAGTTTTGCCTGCACCCGCCTCGCTCTCACACAAACCTTTTCCCACAAAAGACCATTCAATCCATCCCGGACTGTAACAGACAAACATAAACCCAATCACATTTAGCCCCAATAAAAAAGAAGCACGCCATCAACACAATAAATAAATTAATCCAAAAATCCATAGCAAAGTCGCATGAGGAAAAGGAACCCGTATCTTTTTAGGGTCCCGTAGGAACCCAGTGGAACCGAAAAGAAGAGCCGAGACGGCTTAGTGGTTTGACATGTTGCCTCTAAAGCAGACGCTCGGGGGCTCGAATCCTGTCTTCCTCTATTCTTCTATACATACACATACACAAATCACGTCCATATCCCTTACCGGGTAGACAGAGCCGGAGGTAACAAAACCTATAGGCCACGTTTAGCAAGATTGTAGGCGTATAGGTGGAAAAAGCGATCAAAATAATGAATCCTAATGTTCGCCCATTTTCTCGGTGGGCTTTTACCATCTGCGCGGGAAGAGAAGCAACTGGTACATTCTACGTTTTTTCTTTGCTCCCAGACCAGCATAGAAGACATTTTAAATTAACCATGAACTTCTCGATGAAGGAAAATATGGTGAGGAATCCTGCACACACCTGCGAAGTAATTCTATGGTGTGTGCAAATTCCCACTTCAAAATTTACTATTGCAAATTGGCCGCCGAGGGCTCTTATACATGTCTTTCTTGACACTACCAGCGCATTCGGAAAGACCATCATTGCCAAGAAGAATGCGCCGCAGGAAACTTGGCAGAAAGTCATTTCTTCAAAATAAAATACATTAAGCTACTACAATACTTAAATTCTACTTAAATTAAAAAAGGGGTGTATAAGGTCCCCGAGCCTTAAATTATATTAATCTATAGTAGAGATATATAAAGTATCTACTAGCCAATCTACACTGAGCCCGCTTGGGAACTAACAAAAGCCCTCTTGTCCTCAGAGGAGGCCTGTGCCCAGCAGTGGGATGTACTTGTATACACACTAGCGGGAGATGTTTATTGGTTGCACGGAACTCTTGGTAGTTGAATCCAACTCTTACTTATCCGGTTTTTTCATTACCTGCGGTGTCTATAATTTTGGGGATCTTCAGGGTGTAGAAGGGATGTGTTAATTCCCACTGCGCTTAAGGTTCAGGAAAATGGCCAAGCGTGTTTCGAGCTACGTAAGGTACGGGTGAAAAGGGTGTTCATGGATAAATGAGAAAAATGTTAAGTTCATTGATGAATGCATCGCGTAGAAAAATTGTTTCCTCAGTACACCAATAGGTGGCGCTGTACGCTCGACGAAACATGCTAACGTTTGGTCCACCTGGAGGCCATATATTATTTGAATGCTTTTGTTCCTGATATGGATTTAGTAACATACTAGCTAGTTGTTTTATTTCTGAACGTAGTGATCGGCAGTTTTTGGATAAGTACGAGTAATGTACAAAGGGTTCTCAAAAGATCGCTCGCGAAGCGGTTTAGATGCAATCACAAGATCACAACCTGGAGGGACCTTCGTATGGTCTAACAATTTTTTGGTCTAACGTAGAGTTTGACCAATCTTTTGGTCTAAAATTTTAAAAAATAAAATTATAACTGATAATATTACAGAAAATGTTTTACATAGGCTAAGGTGACGGGAGCCAGTAATAGACAGGGACCCAATAATACATAATACATACACACATACATGAATCACGTATTTATCCCTTACGGGTAGACAGAGCCTAAGGTAACAAAATCTTGTGACAAAATGTCGGCGACGTTGTACGGTAGAACACGGTCAAAAGACCCCCTCCCTGTCGGGCTCTTAGCCAACTGATAACGATATCCCTCGGAGACCGCCAGGCAATCATTAACTGATGCCCAGGGTGCACTGGGCCAAGCACTGCTTTTCCCCCGACGGATCCAAAAACGAACTGCAGTTCTTGGCCACACGCAGAGGTAACCCGACTCGCACCCCTGTGCCAGCTTGAGGTAACAAGACCTAAGGACGACGTTTAGCATGATTGTGGGCGTAAATGGGAAGAGGAATCAAAATAGTGATAGGTCGGTAGCCGTATCACCTATAACATTATGGTCCGGCCACACCAGTGCGCAAAAGACGTTGACGGTGCGTTTAAGCAACAAAATGTGTGAAGAAACTGTGAGAGAACGTGACGCATGCGACACGTCACTGCGTATACGCAGCGGTGTTATATCTGGGTCCTACTGAAAAACAGCGTTGCGGCTTGCCGCAATATTATGCTGAGTGGGGCCCATTTTACACCATATCGGTACTGATGCTAAGTATATTGTATTTCTTCTTCCTATTATATATCTACGTGTATCGAATGTGTGTAAATCAATGTTTCTCTCTCTCTCTCTCTCTCTCTTGTCGCTCCTTTATTCCTAAGATTTTCGGCCATTGCCTCTGCTTTTATCTGCGCGGAAATAGCTGATACATTCTATGTTAAGTTATGCTATGTGAAACATATAACGGTTTAAAAGATACAGTTATGTGATGAAGGGACAGACAGGCAGATGAGGGCATGTCGGTGGCCCCATTGCATACTGAACTCTAAAAGACCTGTAGGTAAGCTGACCTCTATCAGCCCAAGGGAGTTCGCTTCACCAGGATAAGCTCATGGATTACAGGGATGTGACTCTGTAAGCTCTGGCCCCTATTTCACCAAATCGACAATTGTCGGTGAAAGTGACAATTATTCTGTTTACATTACAAACTCATACGACCACGCATTGCAATTGGAATTGTCATGTCTCACCGGCAATTGTGGAATTAGGGGTCCTAAACTTTAAATGACGACAACTTTTTTTGCTGACATTAGATTTCAATAAAATATAATTATGCTATAATTATAATATGCCCTGATATAAGTTTTAACTATTACTAAAAAATCTGTTGCGTAGTTTTGGAGATTAGCGAACACAGACATTAATGAACACATCCATAAATACATACATACATACAGAAAAACAAAAATTATAAAATCTACTTTTTTGTGTTTTATTGCTCTTCCTTGATCGTTAGCGCTCTATTTTTGATGAATTTATTTAATGTACAGACACGAACTTTCTACTGATTTATTATATGTATAGATATGTATAGATAAGATGTATGTATGTTGCATGCACGCTGGTCTGGGAGCAAAGTACCAGTTGCTTCTCTTCCGCGCAGATTGTAAAAGTCCGAGGGAATGAGCGAAAATCTTAGCAATCATGTTATAGGCCATAAGGCTAGCAACTCATCACTTTATTCCCCTTTCCACACAGCCCACAATCATGCTAAACGTGGCCTTTAGGTCTTGTTCCCTTTGTCCAACCCGTATGGGATAATAACGTGTGTTATATATATGTATTGTTACGTTCTAGGGGTGGGTTCGTGATTGAAAAGCACTATTAATACCGATGAATAAGAGTAGGATTTATTTCCACACTTTAGCTTTACTTTACACTAGTCAAAACACTACACAAATCAACACACAGTACTTCGCACTTGATAATTTCGCACTCGATCGCTTCCAGTCGCAGTTATTCCTTGTTCACTCGTTGCTCTCTGAACTAGAACTCCCCTGCGCCGGTCGGCCACGCGTTTTATATTGGGCGCGAAGGATTCCCGAATATTCGAGCGAGAGCGGCCGTAGAAGGTACGAGATCGTTCGGGAACCTTTCTACGGCTGTCTCGCTCACTCTTTTCTCGAATGTTCGACATACTGCTATCTTTGTCTTTGATCGTGTCGTCTCTGTCACACTCTTCTGGAATGTTCTCAGTATGTCTCGCTCACTCTTTTCTCGAATGTTCGACGTACCGCTATCTTTGCCTTTGATCGTGTCGTCTCTGTCACACCCTTCTGGAATGTTCTCAGTATAGCTGTCTCTGTCTAATCATGCTATCTCTTTCACTCCTACTGGAAATTTTGCCATATACTGAAATGTACTTCAAGGGCCCATAAGGGGTCCTGAAAACGCCTGAAAACGGGTTTTCAGGTTATGGCGTCATCGGATAGAGGGTGGCCTGAAACGGACTGAAAACATGTTTCAGGCGCCTGAAAACAACGGCAACTTGGGCAAAATTTCGATAAACTAACATGTGACAGAGCACCCTCTGAAACGGCCTGAAACGATATTTCAGCCTGCTGAAAACGTCTAGAAAGCATAGAAAAACACGATCAAAGTGTGAGCACTACTCTACGGGCGTAACAGTATGATAAGCAGAGATCGGACAAATTTGCGTCATTGCTCGCAATAATGTGGACATGACTCCAAAATTAATCAAATATGTAATCGTTTAATTAATTTCTTACTTGACTTAATTTTTAATTCCTAGTCAATAAATACAAAAGTTTGTTAAAGTATAGATTTATTAAAGAAAATAATCAGTATTTTTCCAAATTTTCTGCAGTCAGTCTATTTTTTTTTACATCAAAAATATACTTAAGTGCTGAAAAACTCCGCTCGCACTCCACTGATGTTAATGGGGCAAACTTAACAACTGCCACTTTAATTAACATTTTGCTAATAATTTTATGCATGTGTAAATTTTTATCAAATTTTATCAAGCTCAAATTTTATTTCGAGAAATTAATTAAATGATTAATTATTTGATTAATTTTTGAGTCCTGTCCACTTTATTGCGAGCAATGACGCAAATTTGTCCGATCTCTGTGATAAGGCAAATTTGATAGTAAATCGTAAAAAAATTCAAGCACAAGCAAGAGCGAGGAAGCGCGATGGCTTCCACTAATAACGTAGTATTGGCATTTTATGAGGTCATTCAGCTATAAATAAGGAAGGTGACACTCTGGTACCATAACCGGGTAATTGACTCGCTCGGGGCTTCTAACTCAGCGCTTTACGAGCTTCGGAAAGCTTTAAGTTTACGATGAAGTTGTTTACAAGCACTTTTTAGCTGACAACCGGAAGTACACTTTGTAGTAAACAAAACTATATTAAAACTGTAAAGAAAGAAAGAAAGAAGACATTTATTTTTGCAAGACACACAAACATAAGAGTACACAATTTTATAGAAAATGAACAAAAAACACACAGATATGAAAGCGTTGTGTCTCCGCAAAAGTGAAACGGTCGCTGGCTCAGCATTACGCTGAGGTGTTAACACCTGCAGCACTGATTTTCAGCCAGAACCGTCTGTGACTCACGAAACGATACACAGATAAAATATACTACATAATCCATAAACTTTTACCTTGCTTATGTCACTAAAAAAATACATAAATGTATTAAATAGTTTACAAGAAACAAAAAATATAAAGGAGGGAAAAATAAATTGATCAAAACAACAGGCTGGCATATCAATGTGCAAAGTGCTGGAGTAATATTGAAAGGATTTTGGGAGCGTCAACATTAAACGACATTAATGTACATTAAAAATTAAAAAAATAACTAAATACTATGTACAAAATTAACGTAAACCTAGCCTATCTTAAACTAATTTTAAACGGGCCCAGGTCACTGTCACTGTTTTTTTTTTGTGTTCGCATATTTTAGGTTTCCGTACAAGCAAAAGGAACCAGTACAGATCACTTCGTTGTCCGTCTATTTGTCTGTCTGTTCGTCGACACCCTTTTTCTCAGGAACGCGTAGAGATAAAAACATTGAAATTGATGTCAAATACGGTCTGCGGTCCTTTAAAGCTGTGAAAAAATCAAGCCTTAATAAGCGACCACACCGCCGCGTATGCGCAGAGACGTGTCGTAGGCGTCACGTTATCTCTCCGTATCATCACTATCACTATCACTACAAACATAGTATAAAATAAAGTCGCTTTTTCTGTCCTCATGTCCCGATGTATGCTTGTATCTTCAAAACTACACAACGGATTTTCATGCGGTTTTTTTTAATAGATAGAGTGATTCAAGAGGAAGGTTTATATGTATAATACATGCATAATATACCGTGCGAAGCCGGGGCGGGTCGCTAGTTTTCATATATTTTGTTGCGTAAACGTGCCGTCAACGTCTGTTACGCACAGGTGTGACTGCACCTTTAAGCTAACGCAATCAAAAGATTCGCATAGAGAAAAAAAACCTATAGGGTATCCAGTTGTCCTAGAACTTTGAAATTTGGTATGAAGATAGCTCTTATAGCACACCTAATGAAATAGATCTAAAAATCTGATTTATTTAAGTCTATGTATTTAACCAATATAAGATGACCTCATGCTGCCTACAGTTTGCTTAACGGCAGGGCTCTGCTAACACTGGATTTTATATTCACGAGCCGAATTTGTACTAAACCACCAGAGCGCGAGTCCGAGTCGCTCTTTGCCGGTTTTTTTTAAATGACGCGTGGCCATGTTTGTTGCGGCGAGTCTTTTTCAAAATAAATTACTTTCTGCCAATGTCATTTTTTAATACTACAAGCCTTTTACTGACTGTTACTGTTTTGTAGTTAACTGTACTTGCATTGTCATCCATTCTACGTTTTTTATGCTAATTTCTCCATGGTCCCTGGCCAGGCCATCCAGTATTCCACTACAGTTGCCTTTTCCTTTTTCTTTTTTTTCATGGGATAAAGGTGTAATTGTATCCCTTGGAGTGCGTGGGTGGTGCCTTGTCATTGTTTTGCGAACTTGGCTAACACACTGCCGTGTCTAGTAAAAAAGATTGGTGCAAAATCCGACCATTATCAAAGCCGCTACACGTAGAAATTGTCACGCCCGTAGAAATTCGATTTTGTCGGATAATAAAGGTAGGATAGATTGTTTGTGGACAGGTAAATAAGTTATTTTTGAACGCGAATATGGTGATCGACTAGAGAGGGAGTAGCCTGGGTGGGGGTCAAACGCTTTGTCATAACTGCATTGACGTGCAAAAATAATGGGCTATAGTGTATTCATAACGGACAAAAATTAATTCAAGGGCAATTTAAGTGCATATTTATACCCGAATGCGGCGAAGCTCAAAAGACCGTTTGTGTATTTGACCTGTCTGAAAGAAAGAAAGAAGATATTAATTCCTTTTTGCAAGACACACAAATATAAGAGAATATAACAATTTGAATGAATTTGTTTGAATGTAAGTATGTACTTATGTCCGTTCCTATGCCCGCTTGTAACTATTCAGGGGCTCCATCGACTTTGATAAATGATATGTCACTAGATTTATCTTAGATTTTAATAAAGATTAAAGTTGTTTTCTAAAAGCTTTCCAAGTCGCACTATAGCGTAGCAAGAAACATATAAGTACATTTCAAGCTAGCTGTAATCTAGAGAGCTTTGGAAAAGCTTAGTTTCAAGTTAGTTTTCACTTCCTTTATTAGAAAAAAAGAAAGAAAGAAAAAGTTTATTTATGACAAAACAAAAGTAGGTATAGTTAAAAAACTAAAAACATAAAAAATAAATTGTTATAAAATGGTCCCAACTCAGCATTTGCTGGCCTTACAGCCAGCGCTGGTCTTCCGTTGGGGCCATCGGGTGATGCGTACACCGATATTTACCGAAACCGTTTAAGAACTTGTCATTTTTTCACCATTTGTGTTTTCATGGCATTTAGAACCACCCTCAAACATAAGTAATTTTGTATGGAGACTCAGCCAAATTTTTTGCCGCTAAGTATATTTTGTCACAGAGAGTCGAAGGTCAGTGGGCAGACCATCAGCCCGTTGGTCAGATGGCATCTGTCATTCGGCTGGAAAACTGTGGATGAGACTGGCACAGGACCGGGCAAAGTGGCGTGAAAATGAAGAGGCCTTTACTCAGCAGTACCTACGGATGTGGGCTGATAAGATAAGTATATTTTGTAATAATCTTCAGACGCAATCCCAATACGGAATAAAACAAGCCAAAAAACCTTTTTTACCTATAAAAAGCCTCGCTGCGGCCACAATATTACCCTAAGCTGGCAACACTACGCTTCCCCGCAACCCGTTACTAAAATAATAATTGGCAATACCGCGTTTAAAAATCTTTCCGGCCCGAAAGCCTTTGCCCAATTCCTGGCAAGTCGCCAAGGCTGGCAACCCCACTGAATACATAGTTAGAATGTACCAATAAAATTGTGCGCTTAAGCGAACATCAGTTATTGAATTTCGCTAATTGAACAGTTAATTTTTATTTGCTTTTGTCTGTATTAATTGAAGATATGCTTTTGAGTGCGCGTTATTTCCAAACTGTACCATGACGTCTTAATGAGATTCAGTATGCTTAGTGTAAGTTTTCGGCCACAAAAACAAAATGCGTCTCGAACGCGTTTACGTTAAAATGTCAAATACTATGAGAACAGTTTGTTGCCGTTTCAATCCATAGTAATTGAGACGTTTACGTGAACGTGTTCCGTTCCGCACCACAAAATCGAAAACCTGATACAAGTTTTATTTATGTTTAAAGCGAAATAGTCGGTCACATACACACAAATCACGTCTGTATACCTTATAGGGTAGGCAGAGCCTGAGATAACAAAACCTAAAGGCCACGTTTAGCATGATTATAGGCGTATAGGTGGGAAAAGGAATCGAACTAGTGATGGGTTGCTAGCATCGCCTATAACATGATTCCTAAGAATTTCGCCATGGGCATTTACCATCTGAGAAGCAACTGGTGCATTCTGTTTTTCCTTTGCTCTCAGACCAGCATGTCAAATTGACTTATCACCTTTGACGTCACGTTTGTTTACATGGTTTACGTATGGATGAATTGATACTTAATGAATACAACTTATGAACAAGCTCAAAGTAGCCCAACGAGCTATGGAGAGGGCTATGCTGGGAGTCTCTCTGCGAGATCGAATCAGAAATGAGGAGATCCGTAGAAGAACCAAGGTTACCAACATAGCCCAGCGGATTAGCAAGTTGAAATGGCGGTGGGCAGGGCACATAGCACGGAGGACGGATGACCGATGGGGTCGAAAGGTCCTCGAGTGGAGACCACGCACCGGCAAGCGCAGCGTGGGCCGTCCACCCACAAGGTGGACCGATGACCTCATTAAGATCGGAGGATAGCGCTGGATGCAAGCCGCTTCCAACCGGTCTTATTGGAGATCTAAAGGAGAGGCCTATGTCCAGCAGTGGACTTGTGATGGCTGAAATGATGATGATGATGATGATGAATACAACTACCCGTAAGGGATAAAGACGTGATTTGTGTGTGTGTGTGAATACAACTCCATACAAACAGAGGGATTTATCAAATTATTTTCAATCTAGTTCCACCTGTGTGCAGACATTAAGGTAAATAAAACCTCCCACAGGACGCGCGGTAAAAGTAATAATTCTATCTCATAGTAATTCAAGTTCGCAGCCAGCGCGGCTCGCGGGACCGGCTGTAAAGTTTACTGCTTGCGCTTAGTCGGTAAACAGAAAGAGACAGTCTTACAATGTAATGCTGTGCTGCGGGAAAGTAATGGAGGCGGCAAAAAAGTATGGAACGACTAGCTAGCTTTGCTGATCCGCCAGGTAAAAAGAGATCGAAAAAAAAACTAATCGACACTGAAAATTAGAACAGAAAAATCCGAAAAGTAAAGCTATGGCCGGGAACGCGTGCTATATCTACCCCTACACCACCCATAGCAGGTCGGTAAGCCTTCGATTTTTCTATCTGTTACTAGCTGTCACGTGACCTTGTTAGAAAAATTCGAAGGCTTACCCACCTGCTATGGGTGGTGTAGGGGTAGCACGCGTCACGGAATGACAAGGATCCAGGTTCGATTCCCGGCCATAGCTTTACTTTTCGGATTTTTCTGTGTTCGAGTTTTCAGTGTCGCTTAGAAATTTAATTTCTAACGGTAAAACCGTAAAAGTAAACAGAAAAAATCAAAAAGTAAAAATTCTTGATTTATTTGATAACCTATAAAAAGAGATCGTTCAAAAACAACATGGCGGCGCTCTGTTGAAAAAGTATTACAAATATTACAATCAATGCACGGGATCCCGTAGGCTTATTATCTAACTCGCTCGCAATCGCCATCGTGTTTATTTTGACAGTTCATGTATGGGCTGACAGTTGGCATCAGCTACCAGTCTTCTTCTTCTCTTCTTAATGGCGGCCGTAAGGTTTGGGCCAATGTCAGTGCGGTAAAAATATTATTCAAAAATCTTGTGACAAAATGTCGGCAACGTTGTACGGTAATGGTCAAAGACCCCCTCCCCCCCGTCGGGCTCTTAGCCAACGGATAATGATATCTCTCGGAGACCGCCAGGAAATCATTAACCGGTGCCTAGGGGGCACAGGAACAAGCACTGCACTTCCCCTCGGACGGATCCAAAACGAACCGCAGCTCTTTGATCACACGCGGAGGTAACCCGACTCGCACCCCCAGCTACCTGTCACATTCATACAAGAACTGTCAAAATGAACACGATGGCGATTGCGAGCGAGTTGGACAATAAGTCTACAGAGCTTTGGGGTAACAAGGCCACGTTTGTGATATGTGTATACTTGTATAGGTGGAAAGAGAAATCAGATCAGTGATGGGTTGCTAGCCGCATCGCCTACAGCACGGTTCCTAAAATTTTCGCCCGTTCCTTAGATGGGCGATCAAATCTTTTTTTTTATATGAATAGGAAGGCAAACGAGCAAGTGGGTCACCTGATGGTAAGCGATCACCACTGCCCATAGACACCCGCAACCCCGGAGGGATTGCAGATGCGTTGCCAACCTAGAGGACTAAGATGAAATGCCTCTTGTGCCCGTAATTTCCCCGGCTGTCTTACTCTCCACCCCGGAACACAGCAGTGCAAGCACTCCAATCTATGCCACATCCAACATTTCTCTTAAATTCGCTGCCCGAATTTAGACGCATGTGACTAATACAAAAGCACGAACAATCTTTGCAGCGCCTCCGTGGCCTTATTGTTTGTGTTGAACATAATATGTTGAACATAACATGTTGAACATAACATGTTGAACATAACAACGCTGAACATAGCTCGTGTTCAACACGTAGCATGTTGGAATTTCGCAATTAAAATGGTAAGTCTCCGGTAGAGACGTAGGTAGGTTTTTCATTAGGTTTGGGGTATAGGAATTTTGCTTTTATTTATGTTGTAAAACGGAGTTTGCTGGTGAGATTCGTTGCATAGTCGTAGGATGTTGGGAAAACTAAAACGAATATAATGGTTTTGGTAACCTAGTGGTTTGAGCGAGGTTTCACCTCTGAGTTTTTCGGAATTTATGTGCGAAATTATATTTGAAATTTGCCATGAGCCTTTCCTGAAAACCTGCACGCATCTGCGAAGGGATTCAATGGTGTAATATGAAGTTCTCAAACCGCACTGGGCCGCGTGGGAACTATAGCCCAAGCCCTCTCGTCCTGACAGGAGACCTGTGCCCAACAGTGGGACGTTTATAAGCTTGAGATGATGATGATAATGTAAGTCGAAAAAGTAATTAAGTCAATGCTTTATTGTACAAATATAAAGAAACAGATACAATTCACAAAAAATAAAAATAGCATATAATATATGCACAAAGGGGAACTTATCCCTATAAGGGAGTACCAGTTAACCTTTGAGTAGATGAGAGGTGCATTAAACGAGGGACCGACAAAGTGTGAGTTTAAAATTCCAGATAGTGAAAGCCACAATAGAGCGCACATCTCTAAACAATAAACAAAACATAAAATAAACTACTAAAATATTATTAGACACAAATACATACATACAAAATACAATAAGAGTACACACATACAATATCTAAGGAGATGGTGTGAGCCATATCTTCCTCAAGCCTTCCTTGAACGACGCCGCGGAGGCAGACTGCCTGATGGAGGTCGGTAACCGATTCCAAACCCTGATGAAGCCTGAAAAAGACTGATGTGCTGCCATAATTTTGCAGCCAAGGGGGCGTTTAAGTATTACGTAACGCAATTTACTGTCGTAAAACGTTACGATGCGTTACAGAGGCGGGGGGGGGGGGGGTCTTTCTTACAACACGTTACGTAACGTTTTCTTTTTTTTAATAAAAAAATGTGGAATTAAAACTGCCAAGTTAACAAACTACGCATGTATTGCGGGTCAAAAATCTTTTGTGTTATTTAATATTATTACTGCCAAGGCGATTAAAACTATAACAAGGATATTATAGCGACTTTCTTGTACTTTGCGCAACATAAATTTTGACACTTTTGGGTAAAAATTGGTCACTTGGGTGTTACGTAACGTTTAGATACATACATACATCATACATCTATCACGTCTCCGTCCCTTACGGGGTAGACAGCGCGGGTAGACAAGCAACTGGTACATTCTATGTTTTTTTCTTGCTCCCAGACCAGCATGGAAGTAATAGTAATAATAGTTTAGATGTTACAGAAAAACGTTACGGCGCATTATTAGGGGGAGAAGGAGGGTCAAAAATCTTCAATAATGCGTTACGTAATACTTGAACGCTCCCCAACCACTCTGAAGATTATTTTCTCTGTGGGTAAACCCTGACTGTAGAAGTAGAAAAATCACAGAGGTCTTTTGGTGAAGCAGAACCGCCCCAGCGATTGCAGCAAGGCCCGACACAATTTGTCAGGGTACCAACGTCACCGTTGCCGTATTTAATTAAGGCTGTCGATAAGCTGGCATCATTAATTACCGACATTATGGTCCATTACCCTTGCCATTCGTCCACGTCGGTAAAAAAGACGTATTGATGGATCGCTCGGGGGTATTTGGTTGCGCAGGGCGGGGCGCCGTCGAGTGTGGTCAATATTGGGGTACATATAAATATAAATAAATAAAATTGTTATGTATGTACTAGTTGTGTGGGTAGATTTGTATGAAAGTACCCACAGATTTACGCAATAAATAACTACCAGTCCAACTCGGTGTTTCATTGTGCTCGTACATATCAACTGGCGACGGGATTGGATTTTTGTTTACTAACCGAATATAATTGCATTCAGAGATAGCAATGCCACTCGGAAGTGTCGAATGTTTTCGAATCGGGTCCGACTGGGATGCATACGTGCGCCGCGTGAAACAATTTATCGCGTTAAATAGCATCCAGGCGTCGTTACACGTCGCTTCGTTAGTGACCTTAGTGGGTGCGGAGTGTTATGAACTTATGTGTGATTTATGTGCACCGGCAAAGCCTGAAGACAAGACTTTCGACGATTTGGTTAAACTAGTCAAAGAGCACTTGGAACCCGAGAGATCGGAGATAGCGGAACGACACGTCTATCGCCAAAGAAAGCAGCAGCAGGGAGAAAGCATACGCTCATATCTGCAAACTTTGAAACATTTGGCGAAAACCTGCAATTTTGGCACGAATCTCGAGGTCAATTTACGCGACCAATTCGTGTCTGGACTGCTCAGTGAAGAGATGCGGTCGCGGCTATTTGCCGAAAGGAACATAGATTACAAGCGCGCCGTTGAACTGGCGCTGGCGTTGGAGGCGGCGGAGCGGCACGCGGCGACGGCGAGCGCTCCGACTGGCGCGGCGCTGGCGGCCGGTGGGGGCGGCGGGGCAGCGGCCGACGACGGCTTGCACCGCTTCGGGGCGGCGCGGCGGCGCGGAGCGGGCCCGCAGCCCGGCGGTAGCGCGCCTCGCCATCCGTGCGCGAGGTGTGGCAAGACGAACCATGCGGAGGGCAGGTGTCGATATAAACAATTTACATGTGACGCGTGCGGAGAAAAGGGACACTTAAAAGTGGTTTGTAAAAAGGATTACAGTGCATCCAAGCGGTCATCGAAAGGTCAGTACTTTTTGAATGATTCGGACTCGGAAAATAGTGATTGTCATTTTTACAAAATCGTTAGCAGTGATGGGGACGGTCCCTACTACGTAGCTCTAACTGTTCAGAATAAATTATGTAAATTCGAAGTGGACACTGGAAGTAAAATATCCGCCGTATCTAAAAAATTTTACGACAAACATTTCCCTCAGTTACCTTTACAGAGTAAGATGCTATGTTTAAAATCATATACCGGGGATGCCATCGAGACACTAGGCTATGTGAACGTCCAGGTGTCGCTCGGTGCGAACACAGCCAATCTTAAATTATATGTTATTGAAAATGGCGGACCGCCGCTCATGGGGCGGACGTGGATTAAACAGTTAAAATTGGCCGTAGTCGACTGTTTTAATATTAATGATGAAGTATCAATGTCCGAAAAACTCAGGCGGGAATTTCCCGAAGTGTTTGCTGAAGGCTTAGGCACGTTCAGATCGCGGCTGCAGCTTCGTCTCAAGGACGACACGCCGGTGTTCGTGAAGGCGCGCGCGCTGCCGCTGGCACTGCGCGCGCGCGTCGAGCGCGAGCTGGCCCGGCTACAGCAAGAGGGGGTAATTTATAAGGTCGAGAGGTCCGATTATGGAACGCCGATAGTCCCGGTTATAAAAACAAATGGCGCAATTCGTATATGCGGCGACTACAAAATTACAATTAATCCCCGCCTTAAAGACTTCCATTACCCGCTTCCGCGGATTGAAGATTTATTCGCGTTATTAGGAGGGGGTGAACAATATACGAAGCTGGACTTGTCTAATGCCTTCCAACAGTGTGTGCTCGAGGACGAGTCGCAGCCGATGACGGCCATCACCACTCACGTGGGCACGTTTGTGTATAGGCGCGTGCCTTTCGGTATCAAATGCATTCCTGAAAATTTTCAAAAAATCATGGAGGAGACGTTGAGTGGCTTGCCGTCCACGGCTGTGTTCGCCGATGATATTTGTGTGACAGGGAGAGATAAAGCGACACATATGAAAAATTTAAAAGCCGTTTTACAAAGATTAAAAGAAAACGGTTTGCGAATTAATTTCTCTAAATGTAAATTTTTTCAAGATTGTGTTAATTATCTGGGATATAAAATCGATAAATTCGGTTTGCATACCGATGATAGTAAAATAGTGGCTATAGTCAAAGCTCCCGCTCCCAAGAATGTAACACAACTTAAAAGTTTTATGGGATTAGTTAATTTCTATGCAAAATTTTGTAACAACATGAGTGATATTTTGAAACCACTATACAATCTATTAAAGAAAAATGTAAAATGGTATTGGGACGAAACTTGTAATCAAGCATTTAAAAGAATTAAAAAAGTGTTAAGTAGCTCTCCGGTGTTGGCGCACTACAACCCGTCGCTGCCACTGGTCCTATCGGTGGACAGCAGCGCGTACGGGCTGGGCGCCGTGCTGACGCAGCGCGGCGCGGACGGCGGCGAGCGCACGCTGTGCTGCGCCTCGCGCACGCTCAGCGCCGCCGAGCTCAACTACTCGCAGCTTGACAAGGAGGCGCTGGCGATAGTGTTCGGCGTCACCAAGCACCACCAGTACGTCTATGGACGGCGTTTCATTCTACGCACTGACCACAGGGCTCTCAGCTACATATTCGGGAAAAACAAAGGTATCCCGGTGACGGCTGCGAGCCGCCTGCAGCGTTACGCGGTTAAACTGGCCGCGTATGACTTTGACATCGAGTTTATAAGGTCGGCGCGTAACTGTCATGCGGACGCTCTCTCTCGTCTTCCACTGGATGCACCTAAAGACAAGCTCAGGACAGAAGACGAGGGATGTAGCTATTTAAACTTTGTTGAAGAAAATTTTCCACTCAGTTTTAAAGAACTTAAAACAGAGTTAGCGAAAGATATCTTGTTGAATAAAATTTACGGATACGCTATGTTCGGTTGGCCATCGACTACGAATGATGAAGCCGAAAAACCGTATCTGAGTCGAAAAGAAAATATTCATATTGATCAAGGTTGTCTAGTTTGGGGTTACAGGATAATAATACCGAAGTCGTTGCGCGAAGTTGTTTTAAAAGAAATACACAGCGGTCATCCCGGCATAGTAAAGATGAAACAGATCGCACGAAATTATGTTTGGTGGGAGACGCTGGACGCGGACATCGAGCGCGTGGCGGAGCAGTGCGCCGCGTGCCGCGCGCAGCGCGCCGCGCCCGAGTTAAAGGTGTTGACAGCCCTAACATCTCCTTTATCAGCAAAAACTAACGCATCTTCAGCACTGCCGAATTGAGGACAATACGTCAATGCTGAAATGCATAATATTAGTATAAATAGTAGTTATTAATTTATTTTAAGCTAGAATACTCTTAACTGTAAAACTGGATTGTTACTCTGTTAGTTTGAATAAAAATAAGTAATAAAAGTATTTTTTTAAATTAAAGTCCTGACGATCCACTTAATTGGCGCAGCCGTTAGGATCCTTGTCGTTATCCTTCTGCGTCCTTAAATCGATAAAATTTCGGTTTCGCGTCGCGCCGGGAAACGTGTGTTTCTACACTTCAACAGGGAGACATCGAACAAACAAATCTATTAAGTATCGTCAAGAGGCCGCTGCAGAAGCTGTCCAGTTCCAGCCGATCCAGTTCATCCAGGAAGCTGTCCAGATCCAGCTCATCCTGCCAGTCCAGAGATTCCAACCAGCCATAAGGACGCGTGAAAGCTGCCGGGGGGAATGTGAGTCAATCTTTTTCATCATCCTTTCTGTTCCTTTTATATGTGTCCTTATTTGCATTAAATATATGTGAAGAAGAAGAAAGAAAGAAGAAAGAAATATATGTGTGTTATTAGGGATTAGCCAACGCCGTAATAACATCGTTATAATATTGCAGTGTTAAATTCCACTCGCAATATTGACCCAGTTATTGTAAAAGCATTGTGCCTGAGTTTTGTTGTGTGTTCTTTTTATTTTTTTTTTATTATAATGGAAGGCATTAACCGGGTTCCTGGGGAGATAGTCAAGATTATCCCGACCTTTGAAGGGGATGCGAGACAGCTCCCTTTATTCGTAAAAAAATGCGAGTACATTATAAGTAAATTTGCGGGGGGTGACGCTCAGAACGAGTATCTATTTCATGTAATTACGAGTAGACTCGCAGGACCTGCTGCTAACCTGGTAGGAGAACGGGACCAGATACATACCTGGGAAGAGTTAAAAAATTTACTCAGCCAACATTTTGGCGACCCTAGAACTGAGGAATGCCTACTGTTAGAACTAGAAGCATTAAAAATAAATAGGGGCGAAAGTTATTTGGATTTCTGTCATAGAGTTCAACACCATAGAAGTATTTTAATAGCAAAAGTAATCGAGACTGTTAATGACGCCACATTACGCACCGCCAAAACGCAGATTTATACACATACTTCCTTGAATGTTTTCCTCTATAATTTGCCACCATTTTTAGTTCGTTTAGTGAGATTAAGAAACATAACGACCTTAGAAGGTGCCCTTAAAACTGTCATGGAGGAACAAAACTTCCAGACGGTTTATGACATGAAAAATACATCTAAGACATTTAGAGTTAACAGATTGAATTCTAGTATTTCGGAAAATAGCCCTAGAAATAGTAGTATAGGTTATGAAAGTCAGCAACAGCAGAACATAGGCCATAGGCCACCGAATAATTTAGGTAGCTCAAGTCAGTTTAGAAATAATAGACCGCAGAATAGTAATAATTCACATAATTTTAGAAATCAAGCGCAACAGCTGAATAGGTTCCCGCATGGTCAGCAGATTGCGGCCAATGCACCTTTTAATGCATCGTCGAGTCAGCACAGACTGGTCAATGTACCTCCTCGCGCGACATACGGTAATACAACACCGCATGGGTCGTCGGGTTCAAACACCGATGTCACAATGCGAACGGCAAGTGCAAGGCGAGTCAATTATACAGAAAATAACGAGCAAAACAATCTGTTTTTTGAGCCCAACGGGGAACCCACACCGGGACCCTCACAGTATTATAACGGTGAAGTAGAAAATTTTTTCATAAGAGCCTCGAGAAACGGGAACGAATAGAACTAAATTGTAACAGAATAAGAAGCCTTCCGCACGTTTTGATACCAGAATTACAGGCCGTTTTTATGATAGACACCGGAAGTACAAGGTCTTTCATAAGCCCTCAGAAAGCCGAACAGTATTTCAGTAAGTTTAAACGGCAGGAAAGCTTCGAGGTAGTTAGCACTCATGCGACAAGTAAACATAATGAAGTTGTCTATATTCCGCTGCCAAACATTTTTAAAAGCCCTGATCGTCATAAGTTTTATGTTTATAGCGTAGATAGTAAGTACGACGGCTTGATAGGTAGTGATCTACTAAAACAGTTAGATGCAAACATCGACATGAAAAGCCAAATGCTTTTCACTAGAACGGCCCAGATACCGATAATTTACACACCTCCTATGAAGGAAACATATAAGCTGCCTCCGCGTAGCGAGCTTAGAGTTAAATTGCCGGTAAACATATTAAATGGCGATGCTATATTAAGTTTTAAACAATTCACGGAAGGGATAAGAATGCCCACCGCGTTAGTTAAGTGTGTGAATGGTTACGCAACCACTGTCATACAAAATTGCAAGCTTGAACATATGACGTTAGTGGTTACGGCACCTTTTATAGTAGAACCTTATGTTAGTAAACAAATTAGCATTAATTATTCTGATAGCGTAAACGATACGGATCGATTGTTGTCCGAAAATCTCTATAAATTGAGATTAGACGACCTGAATGTGGAAGAAAAAAAGGTGATAGGTCAATTGTGCGAGGAGTATAAGGACATTTTCTATTGTGAGGAAATACCCTTATCATTTACGAATCAAGTAAAACATAAGATTAGGACAGTTAACGAGGACCCAGTTTTTATTAGAGCACATAGGATGCCTCCGGTACAAACCGAGGAAATTAGAAGGCAGGTAGAAAAAATGCTAAAGGACGACGTAATCCGGGAGTCACATTCTCCTTGGAGTGCTCCAGTTCATTTAGTTCCTAAAAAGGCCGACATGTCAGGACAACAAAAGTGGCGTATGGTGGTCGACTATAGACGCCTTAACGACGTTACGGTCGATGACAAATACCCTTTGCCAAATATAAATGACTTGTTCGATATGTTAGGAAAAAGTATTTATTTTACTACATTAGACCTGGCCAGCGGGTATCACCAAATTGAGGTGGACCAACAGGACAAATCGAAAACGGGTTTCAGTACACCTTTTGGCCACTACGAGTTTAATAGAATGCCGTTTGGCTTAACACGTTGGCTGCGAGACTGTTTTTCATGTTTGTTATTTTGGTGCGTTGATAGGTCCAAAGAGCCCCTACCCTACTTAAACTTCAGTGCGGCATTAGGTCCATTGTGCCCCACCACGGAAGAAAAAAAAAACTGGATATTTTTCCGTGGAGGTTTACTGTACTGCATATAGATTAATACCTGAGCAATCTACATTAGTTCAGCAACATGGTTCTGGCTTCGCCCCGGTCTCGGACTTTTAGAACTATTAAAAAAAAAAATGCAAAATGTGGGGTCTTTTAGAACTTTTGCCGCACTGAATTGACCGATTTAAGCAATATTAGGGATGGGAAACGATTACTATATTGTTGGGTGATATTAAGCCGTGTGTCCGAAGAAGGTTGTATGGACATGGCACAAACGTATTCTCACCGGACGACATCAGATAAATAAAAACCATGTATATTTTTTCGCCTTATGACGTTTTAAGTTGAAAATACTGTCATCACTATCCGAATCAAAAAATGTATTTATGTCCACGCTGGTCACATTTTCGTTATTTATATTTTCTGTTACTCATCATTGTTTTCTTCACGGATAAATAATCCAACTTTCTTCTGATGGTGCACTCATTTTTAGACTACACAATTTCGCACAATCGGCTATCGCTATTCGCGTGCGGCACATCACTACCTGTTGATATTGGTTGACACTCAGTGCGGATGGGGCGTGCGAGGGGTCGAAGGTCTATTAGACCCCTTCCCGCACTGAAATGAAAAATAAGTCATTCAGTGCGCGAGGGGTCCAATGTGCCTCTCACGTAAACTAAGTATGCCAAATTATCAAAATTTAATAGATATACATAAAACAATATTTGTATCTGTCCTACTCCAACGATTGCCTTAGATAAGCTTCCCGCACCGTACGAAAGTACGCCAATTTCGCTGCCGCACAGGCTTTCGGCCACGGATGGGGCTTTTTGTGCCTTTTCCCGCAGTGAACGTGTTAAAGACGGCTCCAGCCACGTTCCAGCGGGCAATGGACAACGTTCTCAGAGGTCTACAAGGCTTACATTGCCTCGTGTACCTCGACGATGTCATAATATTTTCTAAAAGCTTGGAGGAACACGTCCTTAAGCTTCGTGCTGTATTTGATAGATTTAGGGAAACAAACTTAAAAGTACAGTTAGATAAGTCTCATTTTCTTAGGAAGGAAGTCCTCTATCTAGGACATACCATTACGAGCGAAGGTCTTAAACCAAACAATGATAAGATTGAAGCGGTACTTAACTATCCGCTACCGAAGACAACAACTGAAATTAAGAGCTTTTTAGGACTTGTAGGTTATTATAGGAAATTTATTAAAGACTTCGCTAGGATAACTAGACCATTTACAGTATGTTTGAAGAAAGGAAAAAAGATTGTGATAGACGATGAATACAAGAAAAGCTTTCAGCTTTGCAAAGAGCTTTTAACGAATGCTCCTTTATTACAGTTCCCAGATTTTAAAAAGCCGTTTATCCTTACAACAGACGCGTCAAACTTCGCGATCGGTGCAGTCTTATCCCAAGGGACCATTGGGTCAGAAAAACCCATAGCTTATTTCAGCAAAACTTTAAGTGACACACAGGCAAGATATAGTGTGATAGAAAAAGAGCTTTTAGCAGTAATAGAAGGTGTCAAGCATTTCAGACCCTACTTATACGGGAATAAGTTTACCATTTTTACAGACCACAGACCATTGGCGTGGCTGTACTCATTAAAGGAACCCAATAGTAAGCTGACAAGATGGCGTTTAAGGTTACAGGAGTATAATTTCGAGATATGTTATAAAAAGGGGAGTCAAAACACAAACGCCGACGCATTGTCTCGTATAAGACTGAATATAACAAACGACGACGATGCATCCATGAAAGTTAACGTAGACGATGAAAACTTTGACTTAGACGAATTCGTTAACGAAGCAGCCACAAAAATGCTGGTAGACACAGAGTCAGACACACAGGTAGATTCGCCGGAACCTGAGATGGAAATTGTGGAAATCTCAGACTCTGACGATGGGGCCACTGCCCATTCTATTTCTAATAGGGAACACGAAGGTATCCCTATCATGAACGAAGCCATAGACACAAAACCTAGACAAATTCTCGTCTACACTTGGCTCAAAAATAGTATTAGCGTTAAGGATATATCTAATAAAAAACAGAAAATTTTAGAAGTACATATGCCTATAAACAACCCAGAGTTAGTTAAGAAGTTTTTAAAAGAATACACCAATATGAAAAATAAATATTACGTGTATTTTGAGGAATCTGCGTTCAGAAAAACCTTTAGTTGTGTCGTGACGAAACTTTACAAAAAAGGAACGCAAAACCTAATAGAATGTACAGAACGGGTTGTTAATTTAACAGAATCTGAGGAGGATCAAAAAACAATTACAATTCAGTACCACGAAGGTAAAACTTGCCATAGGGGTATAAATGAGACACTAGCGAAAATTAAAAGGCATTATTGGTGGAACAATATGAAAGAAACGATTTCCGCAATAATCAATGCATGTGAACAATGTCGTAAGATGAAGTATGAAAGAAAACCTATCAAACCACATATTCAACTTACCCAGACCCAAGAAACCCCATTCCAAGAAATTTTCATGGACCTTCTATTTATTGAAGGCAAGTATTACTTGACCGCAGTAGACGCTTTCAGTAAGCTAGGCCAAGCAATAGCCATACCTAACCGTAGCACTCCGGAGGTAGTAAGAGCTTTAATTAAGTATTTCAGTATCTATGGCATACCCCGAAAGCTCAGCTGTGACTCAGGAGCAGAGTTCAACAATGAACTCATGAAGGAGTTGTTAGTCTTGTACAAAATAGAGTTGCACATAGGTACGCCGAACAACCCCAACTCTATGTCAGTAGTAGAACGATTTCATTCAACTATAATAGAAATTTATCGTTTAGCTAAATACGATAAGAGCGAATTAGATGCCGCATCGGTTATGACATATGCTATCATGGCATATAATAATACTATTCATAGCGCGACAACGTTTACACCGTTTGAAATCGTTTTCGGACATACAGACTCCGGTAACCCATTCAATATAGATAGAGAAAGAAACCTCCTACAAAAATTACTTCAGGACCATAGAAAGAGACTTAAAGTCCTATATGAATATGTTAGTGAAAAATTAGTTAACGATAAAATTAAAGTTAGGGAGAAGAAAGGCGGCGAAACCCCACCCGAAATCAAGGAAGGCGATATCATATTTATGAAGGACACTCGAGTCCGTAAAGCGAAACAACTTCCTAGATATGACAAGGCCAAAGTAACAGGCACCCCAGTTAGAAACATTATCCCTGTACAGACTAAAAAGCGAAACACTCGCGTAGCAGTTAAAAATATGAAACGACCTCCACAGGTGGCGTGTGATATTACTGACGGTCCTGGCACATCAGGGATGCAGCCTCAACATCCAAAACCTGGAGCGGAATCCAGGGATAGCCCCAGTCAGGATAGGTACAGCTCTGATGAGGACTAGCTCTTGGAGTATAATTAAAGTAATAGATTTAGAATATATAAGTGCACTTTTCGAAAGTAATTTAGAACAGTATAATAAGTTAAAGCACCTTATCGATAATAATAGTGAATCTCGAAAAGAACTAATGGGTTTGGAAATCCAGGTTGAGTCCTTTATAGATTTATCCAGGGATAGACTACGCCAAATTTTGCCATCAGCGAGAGTAAAAAGAGGCATTCTTAACCCATTAGGATCAGTAGTAAAAATAATAACAGGAAATTTAGACAATGACGACGCCGTTAGATTTAACTCAATAATAGGTAGTTTAAAACATAAGGAAATTTCTGTAGAAAATAAAGTTACATTAATGCAAAGGGCATTTGATAAGTTAGTTAACGTTTCAGATGATATTAATTTTAATGTTAAACACTTGGGTTATAAAACCAAACAATTAGAAAACATTCAGAAGGAGGAAATTAAACATTTTAATATTATGTCTATGATGAACAGTATGTACCAAATCCTAAATAACTTTCGAACCATTTATAATATTATACAGGAAATTGAAACTGCTATTGCCTTCAGCAAATTAAGTACTCTACACCAATCTGTAATAAATTCAACTGAATTATTTAATATTCTCATAAATATCGAAAAACATGCTACCCTGACATATCCTGCTTCTAAAGAAAACCTACTCAATATAGAACGTAGTATAGAGTTAAAATCATATATTAGTAATGGTCATTTAACATTTGTATTGGAAATCCCATTAATAGAGAAAAACACATATATTTACTACAAAGTTGTTCCCATCCCAATATATAACCCAGACAAAAATCAAACCCTTGCTATCATTCCCAAATATCCTTACCTTATGATGAATAGATTTTTGCTCAGACCGGTAGCGAAATATTGCGAGGAAATGGAGGAAAACAAGTTCATCTGCACCGAGGATGACATAGTACAACAGCCAACAGCGACATGCATCGAACAACTAATGCTGCTACGAGACAACCTTGCGAACTGCAACCAGCAACTGATCAAAACCGAAGAACAAGTTATTCAAAAAATCACATCCGACCATTGGTTACTTTATACGCGAAAAAGTACGGTACTGACCGAGACCTGCGGAGACGAAGCGTCGAAGCACAACCTAGAAGGAACTTTTATACTAACTCCGAATAAACATTGCGAAACAAAGATAGATAACATCATTATAAAAGCAGTTAGCAACTCAACAAAAACAATATATAGTCTACCACCAGTTACGTTACCAGAGCTCCAGATCGAGACCCAGAGAGATGACAACGAAGTGGATCTTCGAGGAGTGGACTTCGGCGACATAAGAGACATCCTCAATAGTGTTAAATTCAATAGTGAAATTAAAAATAGTGATTTCTTCATTAATTATAAAGTCAGTGTATGGACCATAATACTATATGTCATAGCATCAGCGATAGCCTTTAGTTATTTGTCTTTTAAATTATATTCCATAGTTTTCAAACGAAATTATCTGAAGCCGACTAAGCCTCCTTCAGGTAATTTCTCTCTTGAGGAGGGAGGAGTTAAAGGTGTTGACAGCCCTAACATCTCCTTTATCAGCAAAAACTAACGCATCTTCAGCACTGCCGAATTGAGGACAATACGTCAATGCTGAAATGCATAATATTAGTATAAATAGTAGTTATTAATTTATTTTAAGCTAGAATACTCTTAACTGTAAAACTGGATTGTTACTCTGTTAGTTTGAATAAAAATAAGTAATAAAAGTATTTTTTTTAAATTAAAGTCCTGACGATCCACTTAATTCCCGCGCCCGCGCCGCTGCACTCGTGGCCGTGGCCCGCAGAGCCGTGGGCCAGATTAAATATGGACTTCTTAGGGCCTTTTAATAACTTTTATTATTTAATTATAATCGACGCTCATTCAAAATGGATTGAGGTCGAAAAGGTGAAAACTATTTCAGCACCAGTCATAATAGAACGCCTTCGAACAATATTTGCGCGTTTTGGCTTACCGAAGCAGATCGTGAGCGACAACGGTCCACCGTTTTCTTCTGCAGAATTCAGTTTATACCTCAAACGAAACGGAATCAAACAAACATTAGTGGCACCTTATCATCCGGCCAGCAACGGCGCCGCAGAGAACGCTGTACGTACAATAAAACGGGTTCTTAAAAAAGCAGTATACGAAAACGAGAATGACAGCACGGCCCTTAGTAGATTTCTGTTCACCTACAGGAACACTGAGCACAGTACGACGAAGCGCGAGCCAGCGGTAGCGCTGATGGGGCGGCGGCTGCGAGGCCGCCTAGACCTGTTACGGCCCGACGCGGCGGCCGTGGTGCGCGACGCGCAGCTGAGCAGCGAGCGGCGCAGCGAGCGGCCGCTGCGCGAGGCGGCGCGCGGCGACGCGGTGCTGGTGCGGGACTACGCGCGCGGCGCCCACAAGTGGGCTGAAGGCGTGGTGCTCGAGCGCAAGGGTCCGGTGTCGTACTCGGTGCGAACTAGCGACGGCCGCGTGCAAAAACGACACGTAGACCAGTTGCATATAAAAAAATCATCACGATTCTCATTAAGCAACTTAAATCAAGATAAGGCCGCCGAATGGCTCCATGAGAGTAATGACTCCACCAGCCACTGCCGGGATGTCGATACAGATACAATGGATCCGGGCCCTGTGTGTGACCAAAATAAGGGTGAAGGTGAGAATGAGGATGAATATGGGACGCCTCCGGGTTCACCGGTAAAGTCTGAGGAGCGCTTGCGCCGTAGGGCTGCCATCCGTTGTTTAGAGAAACTAAAAAGTGGAAGTTCGAACTAATACCATTACAAGGGTGTCAATAATTATGTATTAAAAATTGTAGTGTTAACAAAAGCCTATTTATCCTATTTTTATTAATATACCACCTCACTTGTATTAGTATATGTAAACATAGTTAGTTAATATGTTTAATATAAGAGGGGACAGTGTTATGTATGTACTAGTTGTGTGGGTAGATTTGTATGAAAGTACCCACAGATTTACGCAATAAATAACTACCAGTCCAACTCGGTGTTTCATTGTGCTCGTACATATCAAAAATAATCTTATATTATACTAGCTTCTGCCCGCGACTTCGTCTGTTATTATACATATAAAACTTAGGGACAAACAGCGGAAAGCGACTTTGTTTTATACTATGTAGTGATTCTACATGTATGTATCTAAATAGGTAAATAAATATCTTAGGACAATTAACACCAATTGACCTAGTCCCAAACTAAGCAAAGCTTGTAATACAGTCCTGGCCGAATCCGGCTACATACATACATAAATCACGTCTTTATCCCTTACAGGGTAGACCGAGCCTAAGGAAACGAGACCTAAAGGCCACGTTTAGCATGACTGTGGGCGTATAGGCGGTAATGGGACTGAAAAAATGATGGGTTCATTTAAGCGGTCGGTCTTTAGCCGCATCGCCTATATCATGATTCTTAAGATTTTCGCCCATTCCCTCGATAAGTAAAAAAGGTTATAAAAATGTATGTTACTTACCGAAATATCCAAAATCGTAATAGTAACCCTAACAATTGTTATCCGTGGAACATAATACCAGCCCTTTGAAAGAGGATAGCGCGATACCAATCTCAATTGTTTGTTTCCTCTGTAAGAATAAACGTTTTTTCCTATGATATGCATTTATCTGAAAAAACATGTTTCGATAATCGGAGCTCTTGTTCCGTTAAGATTGAGAGTTTTCTACGTCCGACCGAATTTTCGGTTTCGGTCAAAAAACAGCCGAACGTTTCGGCAACGCCGAAACTTAATTTCCCCTTTTTAGGGTAGTTCAATTTAGACCCAGTACCACAAAGATAATATTGAAATTGCAATGCGTGAAAACTGAAACGTAGAACCTTGCAACATTGGGTCAGCAAGAACTATTCCTACTAATATTATAAATAGACGTTTTCCAAAAAAAGTCCACGTGTACATTTTTTCCAGAATTTAAATATTTTGGGTTTATCTTACTCAGAGTCGTTTACCCTATCGATTCTCGTACAAGAAAAAAATGTGTCCCAGATTTTAGTACATGGATTTGTTTCCTGTGCGTCACGTTCCATACATACCTATATGAAAAAAGTGACGAACCGGAATGGAAATTTTGGGGCACATTTTTTCTTGTATAAGGATCGATAGGGTAAACGATTTTGAGTAAGAAAAATCCAGGCAGGCAAAATGTCTTACATCACTTTGGAAAAGAGCTGATAATCTTCAAACTACTGGACCGACTTTTACCAAACATGGCTAAGAAGCACCGCAAGGAAACTGGCTTTCGAATGAAAAAAATCGCATCGAAATCGGTCCATCCGCTCGAGAGCTATGATGCCACAGACAGACGACACGCTCACACAGACATTGACATTATAGGATTTAAGTATTCTTACTGTATTTTATTTTGAAAAAATGACTCTCTGCCAAGTTTCTTGCGGCGCATTCTTCTTGGCAACGATGGTCTTTCCGAATGCGCTGGTAGTTTCAAAAAGACATGTAAAAGAGCCATGGCGGCCAATTTGCAAAAATTAAATTTCGGTTTTTTTAATTTTGAATGTTGCTCAAAACTCGAGAACGATCGGATCCATTCTGCTATTTTTTTTTCTTAAGTTCCATGGAAAGTTTTAGTGAAAAAAAATAGAAGCCCCGGGGAACAGCTAGTAATAAATAAATATCTTTGGACAATTTTAGTGCCAAACTAAGCCTTGAAAGACACAGCC